>CAWUFW010003218.1:0-1200000 GCA_963921515.1 Calotriton arnoldi
TACTACCACCCTTAGCCAGGGGGCAGGATGCCTACCACTACTACCACCCTCACCCAGGGGGCAGGATGCCCACCACTACTACCACCCTTAGCCAGGGGGCTGGATGCCTACCACCACCCTTAGCCAGGGGGCTGGATGCCCACCACTACTACCACCCTTAGCCAGGGGGCAGGATGCCTACCACTACTACCACCCTCACCCAGGGGGCAGGATGCCCACCACTACTACCACCCTTAGCCAGGGGGCTGGATGCCTACCACCACCACCCTCAGCCAGGGGGCTGGATGCCCACCACTACTACCACCCTTAGCCAGGGGGCAGGATGCCTACCACTACTACCACCCTCACCCAGGGGGCAGGATGCCTACCACTACTACCACCCTCAACCAGGGGGGCAGGATGCCTACCACTACTACCACCCTCACCCAGGGGGCAGGATGCCCACCACTACTACCACCCTTAGCCAGGGGGCTGGATGCCTCACCACCACCCTTAGCCAGGGGGCTGGATGCCCACCACTACTACCACCCTTAGCCAGGGGGCTGGATGCCTACCACTACTACCACCCTCAACCAGGGGGCAGGATGCCCACCACTACTACCACCCTTAGCCAGGGGGCTGGATGCCTACCACTACTACCACCCTCAACCAGGGGGCAGGATGCCCACCACTACTACCACCCTTAGCCAGGGGGCAGGATGCCCACCACTACTACCACCCTTAGCCAGGGGGGCTGGATGCCCACCACTACTACCACCCTTAGCCAGGGGGCTGGATGCCCACCTACCACCCTTAGCCAGGGGGCAGGATGCCCACCACTACTACCACCCTTAGCCAGGGGGGGCTGGATGCCTACCACTACTACCACCCTTAGCCAGGGGGGGGCAGGATGCCCACCACTACTACCACCCTTAGCCAGGGGGGCAGGATGCCCACCACTACTACCACTTAGCCAGGGGGCTGGATGCCTACCACCACCCTTAGCCAGGGGGCAGGATGCCCACCACTACTACCACCCTTAGCCAGGGGGCTGGATGCCTACCACTACTACCACCCCCACTCATAGGATGGACAATGCATGACACAACAAGCACACCACAACCTAGGGAATGCAAGATTAAGACATCCCCCCACCACCATGACAAGCGTGTGAGCAGGCTGTGTCAAATGCCTACAACACCGAACATGACATTGAACATACAATGTGACCCCCTAGCACATGTGCCACACATATATGTGTGTGGCACCCACAATGCAAGCAGCCCATGACCATTGTGGCAATGGGGCCTAAACCCCCATCATCACAGTGACCAAAAGGCAAGTGTGGGGTCCATAGCTGAAGCACATTTTGACCATTGTGGCAATGGGGCCTAAACCCCCATCATCACAGTGACCAAAAGGTAAGTGTGGGGTCCATAGCTGAAGCACATTTTGACCATTGTGGCAATGGGGTCTAAACCCCCATCATCACAGTAACCAAAAGGCAAGTGTGGGGTCCATAGCTGAAGCACATTTTGACCATTGTGGCAATGGGGCCTAAACCCCCATCATCACAGTGACCAAAAGGTAAGTGTGGGGTCCATAGCTGAAGCACATTTTGACCATTGTGGCAATGGGGTCTAAACCCCATCATCACAGTGACCAAAAGGTAAGTGTGGGGTCCATAGCTGAAGCACAGTTTGACCATTGTGGCAATGGGGTCTAAACCCCCATCATCACAGTGACCAAAAGGCAAGTGTGGGGTCCATAGCTGAAGCACATTTTGACCATTGTGGCAATGGGGTCTACACCCTCATCATCACAGTGACCAAAAGGTAATTGTTGACAAAGAAAGAGCTGCAACTGCCAAACTGCATGGATCATTCCTGGTCACAGAACCAAAAACTCATCTGTGGCAAAGTAGTGTATGTGTCCCATTGCAACATAAATTGGGGGAGCCAAATACTGCAGTGCAAATGAAACATTCCTTTGGCCATGTGCAGACAAACAACACCCATGGTGGCTGAGACCGTCAACAGTCATCAATGACACAATGACAGAAGTGACCATCAGAATGCAGAACCACATATTTGCACCAATGGGCACACAAATGCAGATACCCTGTGGAGACAGCAGATGTGAGGTGAACAGATACCATACCATGGCAGCAATGGGACACACAAACCATGATCACTGTGCTGACCGATGACCTAGGAGTCCCAGGGACAGCAGGGGAAACACACCAAACAACATACAGCCAATGGCACACCCAAGATATGCCAATGCAGTGGTGCAGATGCACAAACACAAACAGGCAGACCAACACTGTCATCATACACAGCAGGTGAGGGGTGGGGGTGCCAGTGTCCCCAGGCAACAACACAACACATGAGGAGAGCTGAATACCAATCATACAGATGTGCATACACTGCCACACTAAGGTAACTCATGGATCCAAATCCCCTATGTGGGCAAGCAGGCATTGACAGGTGAGAGGGAGCACAAAACACACATGTCACACAGGCACGTAGGAACAACAACTGACACAGCAAGTCACAGACACACCACAGCACCACCCCCAGGGCCCCCACAATGTGGTGACCCTGGGCTGAAGAAAAATACCACTGTGATGACAAAGCTAAATGTCGTTCACACTGTGAACCACAGTCAGGTGTCCTGAGCAACTAACTACCATCACACCTACACAAGCACAAATCAATCAGCATGGCCAGTAAGCCAAGGCCAACATGGAGGCAGGGGACTAGCCGGGCAACAACTCTCATCTGCACACACTCAAGACCACACCCCTCGACCTCCAACAATGTGCAGCAGTGAAGTACACATGCACTGGTGACATTGCACATGCACCCATTACTATTCCAGGGTGGTGGGTGGGAACCAAGGTGTAGAAACACATCACACATGGACACTCAACAAGACTCCTGAATGTCTGACACACTGCACACTACGCTGTACATGGACATGACGGCAATACCACACCGACCAATGGGATCCCAGCCACAGTCACACACCAATGAAGAAGCCAAGGTCACCCACAAAGAACACACATAGACAACAACCAACATTGCAGCCCGGACCCTAAGGAGTGCCAGCAGTCACACACACAACGTGTCACAATCACTGAAAGATAACACAAACTGGAAATCACATGACAGGGGCAAACAACAAGTGCCAAAGGGAAACCTGACTGTGACCCATCTGCGTCAGCACACAAACTCTGCCCTGACAGCAAACACACCTATGGGTGACACCCTGATGACCAGTAATGTGCCATGCACCCACATCACAGAGAACACAGGGAGAAGACTTTGGGGAACATAGCTCAAGTCAGCAAGCATCACAAACAGGTACAACACTAGGGATCACAGCATGCGCAGATGAATGGAAGTGAACACACAGACATGCACATACAACACACACCTTGGGCGCAGGCAATGTCACACGTGTACACACTGCCATGAGGGGACTCCACTCCTGTGTGAGGAAAGCTGTGCCATATGTTGCCTCAGTAGGGCCCCATCATGTCAGCTGAGCACTTGGTCACACAATCAACAATTAGCACCAAATGAGGGCTCCCATCACATCAGCCTGGTCATGGATGTGCCAACGGAATCATCAGCACAGATCCAACACACTTGTATAGCAATGTTGCACTGACTACACGGATGAGTCCCTCCCCATTGATGCCCAAACCTGCATGTCCACTGGAGATGGCAACACGGTCAGGGAAGTAGACAAAAGCAACGATGGCAGGCACAACAGATGTGCAGGGGTGGAAGCCACAGATGTGAAATTGCCAATGTAAGTAGGAAACCCATTGCCAAATACTGAACACATGACACCCTCAGATGCTGCTATTGATGACATGGATACACCACATGATAGGACACATTCCCCTGGACCACATGGGTTCCTGCACAGTAACACTTCATAATCATGAGACCAGATATCACCATCACTGCAGCAAGGGCATGGTTAGCTGCACCAACAACATGTACATCTGAAGCATGAGCACTAGAGAAAAGAAAGTTGCTTTATTCAGCATATGTGTTGAGGCCAAACGAAGTCCTGAAAAAGAGCAAAGGCCAATGGCCAGTCCATTGTCAAAGTTCAAACAGGGTGACACTGGCAGATGTCACCCTACGCATGCCTGCACAATACCAGGGACAATCCACTAGGAGGGGCAACCGGGGGCAGGCCAGGCACCGCAGGGACAGGATCAGGGCTCACCAGGGGAGTCAGGGAAGGGGTGGTGGGTGCTGGAGAGCCACTGACAACTGCAGTGGAGGTGTCTGACATGGTGTGTGCCGGCACAACTGGGGGCATGACACAGATGTCGTGGGTGCCGGCACAACTGCAGTGGACCCTGCAGATGGGGTGGACAGGTCCGCCACTGCAGTGCCCAAGTCAGACAGGGCGGTAGTGGACTCCACTGCAGTGCCTACCTCCAGGGGAGGAGAATGGGGAACAGGCAAGGTGGGTTGGACAGAGGGGGAGGACACCCTCACCACATCAGTGGCACAGACAAGCGCAGCGGGGGTGTGGTGCTGGGAGAGCAAGTGGCAGGGGGAGAAGGCCGGAGCATCTTGGGGATGGTATATCTGTGGGTGGGGGAACCTGGGGCAGGGTGTGGTGGGGGCACCTGTGCAGTGGGGGCCTGAGGGATGGAGGACGGAGACCTTGTGCCTGAGCTGCAGGGCGGTGGCGGGGTCTTGCTCTTAGCACTCCGGGGGACTTGCGGGTGGGGGCCTCAGTCCGTCTGCGCCTGGGGAGGGTGTCCGGGGCGAGGGGCACTCTGCTCCGTGTGGGTGGGCTTCCTCTTCCCCCGGGATGCTGGAGCAGCTTCATCGGTGGGGAAGAGGCCGAGGTCACAGAGGAAGAGCTGCTGTGACTTTGGGGTTGCAGGTGAGGCAAGGGAGGGTGCTTTGGAGGGAGAGGGAACTGAGGACTGCGCAGTGCATGTGGATGCGTGTGTGTGTTCCAGGGCCCCATCCCCTGTGAGTCTGGCTTCAGTCCCCTGAATGTGCTTGCGTGTGCGTTTTGTCATTGGCGTGTGTGTCAGTGTGCTGGATGTGTGTGTGCTGGTGTGTGCCAGTGTGTGTGTGCCTGGGATGGGTAAGGTGCTGGGGAGTGTGGATGGAGCAGAGGCAGGAGGGGTGAGGGACCGTTTGAGGAGGGACACTGCTGCCGTCAGGGAGGAGTCCATGGACCTATTGCCCCTCTGTAGGTCAGACATGCCCGATGAGATGCCCTCCATGAACGACACCAGCTGAGTCAACAGCGCGGTGTGCGCATGGAGGACACTCAGCATGGCTGTCTGCCCTACATGGAGCTGGCGAAGGAGGTACACAGACTCCTCACTCAGGGCAGCAGGGGACACAGGGGCAGGGGTGCGGTGCCTGGCCCAAAGGAGACACGCTCCCGGACATGGGAGCCTCCACGGACCTGGGGAATGGGAGCCGATGGGAGGGCGGTGGTGGTGCTGGTGGTGGCGGGGACAGCAACACTAGCTGGGGTGTGGTGGCTGCTGACACCCGCCTCCACAAGGGAGTCATCCTCCGAGTTGCTCTGGTCCTCAGCTGAGGTGGATGCTGCTGAGGACTCCTCGGTGTGGCTCCCTCGCCCTCCGTGCCACTGGGTCCCTCCGACCACTCCTCGGCTGCTGACCCAGTCTGGCTCTCCGGCTCCTCCTGGTCCGTGGAGCTGTCCCCTTCCGTGGCCGTGGATGTATCTGCAAACAATGGGGAAACAGACAGACATCAGTCACCTGCACATAACGCACACACCACTGTGAGCACAGCACATCCCAGAGCAAGCCCTGGCATCATTAGTTGTACATTGCTAAAAGTGCACTAATTGAACAGGAGAAGTCAATTGTCAGTCTGATGCCAAGCATGGCACTCACATCCCACATGGCCTTGCACCCATCTGTCTGGTGTCTGTTGGATTGCAACACCCCAGTGTTGACACATGCACCAAGTACACAGTAGTTGGACAGTGCAGAGGACACGGTGTGGACACATCACAGCTCTTGCCACTGAGTCAGTACAGGTTTACGGATGTAAGGGATGCCCAGAGTCAAATAGGAAATGCATGTGATGCATACCAGCGACAGACACCATGATGCACCCATGTCCTGATAGCCAGCGCCACTATGGTGTGCATGTAGCACATGTCACTCCCCTGCAGGATCACCAATCAGTAGACACATGCCATGGCGGAGGCATGACTGCAAAGTCATACATCACTGTCTCAGTGATGTATGACTTTGCAGCCAGACAACAACACTCTGCACTGTGTCACAATAGTAGGTCATGGGGAATGCAAGTCCTGGAGCTGCACAAGTGCACATGTACATCCCCCCACAACACATCCTCTTAACCCTCATCTGTCCAGGTCATACCTATTGGACATATGGGAGACCTGTGACACTACCCTACATGTCAGAATACAGGCATTGTGTAAGCAATGGACCCACCCATGATGCCCACCACAGAGTCAGGGAAACAGATGCTGTCTCCCACCTTGAGTCAAGCAAACTGCAAGGACACAGTCCTAAGTGACAGAATTCCCTGCATGTAAGGGCCACACCTGGGTATCAGATGAGGAGTGGGCAGTGCACAATAGAGGGACATGGCTCCTGGACAACATGACTGCTGTACTGTGGCAGTTCAACCTGGCCCGAGGAGGGCACATAACATGTTAGACAGAGTACACAGTGCAGTCTTTGACTCACCCCTCCTTGCTGCTCTCTGGCCTTCAGCTGCCCATCCAGGTCTGGAAAGACCACCGCCAGGATCCTGAGCATGTGGGGGTCAGGGTCCGTGTTCCGCCCCTCCTGCGAGGAGGCGACAGCTTCAGCTGGACCCGTGCAATCCTCCGGGTCCAGCCCCGAAGGTCCTGCCACCTCTTTTGGCAGTTGCGGATCCGGCGCTGGTAGACCCCCACGGACCGGACAGCCCGGACGATGTCCTTCCAGATCTCATGCTTCCGATGGGCAGAAGCCTGTCAGGATGACAAAGTGATAAGGACATTACTACACATGCAACATATCCGTGCATGACACAGTTGCATATACATGTCGCAATCACAGGGGCACATGGTGTACCCAGGCAGTGCACGGCTGCCCATGGACAGTTTTCCAGAAGTCACTACATGGTATCATAGCATGGGGAGTAAAACCCTGTTCAGAAGCACTGTCACTGCACCATACCTGTCCAGTGCAAGTCACTACACACTATGGGGGTGACAACTACTCAGTGAGCCTGCTAGCCAGTGGTGTGCTGACTCTCAGCCTTGCTAGTCAGACAAAATGCACATTCAGAAAGGCAGTGCACAGAACACTCACCTGCTCCCCTGGTGTCCCATACAGCTTGCTGTACTGTGGAAGTAGGCTGTCCAGCAGGGCCTGGTTCTCTTCAAGGCTGAAGGCTGGGGCTCTCTCCACAGTACGTGCCATTGCAGGGTCCAGAGGGGCAGAGACAGCAGCAGTGCAGTGGCAGATGTCGCCCTGGAGCATGTAGTGCAGGCAAGTGGGCTCTCAGGGGAACATGCAGCAATATATATGTGCTGGAGAGGCAGATACTGTCCCTTGTGTCCAAAGTGATAGGTCCAAGTCGTTTGCATCTTCTGAATCTGGCCAATCCATGGAATAGCAGCACCAAAACACGCCCACAGCATCCTTCAAATCTTCAACTTCATGACATACATTATTTTGCAACATTGTTGTGGGTGACCAACTGATTTTCCAGCAACCGACTCGCTCGAATATTCAAAACGCGTCCGTTGCCAGGCAAGCCCATTGTCAATGGGTGCGCACCGATCGGTCCATTGCTGTTCAACGCGCACAGGGGTACAACGCGTACCCGCACACATTGAATGCAATGGGCCGGCCGGAGGCACCGATCGGTCCATTGCTGTTCAACGCGCACAGGGGTACAACGCGCACCCGCACACATTGAATGCAATGGGCCGGCCGGAGGCACCGATCGGTCCATTGCTGTTCAACGCGCACAGGGGTACAACGCGTACCCGCACACATTGAATGCAATGGGCCGGCCGGAGGCACCGATCGGTCCATTGCTGTTCAACGCGCACAGGGGTACAACGCGTACCCGCACACATTGAATGCAATGGGCCGGCCGGAGGCACCGATCGGTCCATTGCTGTTCAACGCGCACAGGGGTACAACGCGTACCGCACACATTGAATGCAATGGGCCGGCCGGAGGCACCGATCGGTCCATTGCTGTTCAACGCGCACAGGGGTACAACGCGTACCCGCACACATTGAATGCAATGGGCCGGCCGGAGGCACCGATCGGTCCATTGCTGTTCAACGCGCACAGGGGTACAACGCGCACTCGCACACATTGAATGCAATGGGCCGGCCGGAGGCACCGATCGGTCCATTGCTGTTCAACGCGCACAGGGGTACAACGCGTACCGCGACACATTGAATGCAATGGGCCGGCCGGAGGCACCGATCGGTCCATTGCTGTTCAACGCGCACAGGGGTACAACGCGCACTCGCGACACATTGAATGCAATGGGCCGGCCGGAGGCACCGATCGGTCCATTGCTGTTCAACGCGCACAGGGGTACAACGCGCACTCCGCACACATTGAATGCAATGGGCCGGCCGGAGGCACCGATCGGTCCATTGCAGTACAACGCATCACTGTACATGTGACTGGCATATGTCAGCATGCCTGTCTCAGATGGACATATGCCAGCCACAGATAGCTCCCAGGGAGTGAGGGGCACACCTACATCACGACAGCCTGTCCAAACCTTATCATAAGGCATGTAAGGCTGCATTTCCTATTGTGTGTATGTTGGTGTACATGTTGTCCTGTGGGTGTCACCTGTGGGCAGCCACCCCCAGGCTGTGCACGTGTTCATGGGGACAGGATCATGGGTGTTACGTGTACGTGACCACTGTGATGTGCAACTGTTCATATCTGTGCATGTGCCATGGTCACATTTCACAGTGGTGTTTGTGTATGTCATGTCACATACCCCGTGAGTCCCATGTGGGACGGTATGTTTGAGCCAGGGTGTCCCAGTGGCACAATAGTGATGGCCCTCCACAGTCTTTGTGCATGTAGTGTTTACAATGTCTCTGATTTCATGTGCACAATGGGAGACAGTCTCCACATCCACGTTGTGTGTGCATGGACTCTGATGTTGTGCGTGTGTGTCACAGACGTCCATGGCTCTCCTGCCATGGCAAGTGTGGCCACTACCTGTGGGGGTCATGTTTGTTTTGTTGTGGTGTACACATGATACTCCAGGTGATGCCAGTGTCCATGTGGCATTACAGGGTCCCTGGGAATGTGCCTGTCGTTGAGCTGTGGTGCCTGGGGCACATCTGTCCTCACATGTCACTGGGGGGTGACTGTGACACAGCATCATGATATCCAATGGGCCAACCTGGGACAAATTGATGCCACCTGTAGGACCGTGTTGACAGATGTTGGCCATGTATGTACCATAAATGTCGTTCCGGTACTGCACACTTCATGTAGTTGTGCCTCATGATGATGTATGTTGGGATCTTGAGTGTGTTCAATGCCGCATATGTGGGGTGACTGACGATCTTGCTTACTTCTCCTCTGCACTGCAGGGCTCCTGCTGTCCATCGGCCATTCCCAGACCTGGCAACGATGGTGGAACGGGACAGCATCCGACGGTACCGCTTCACCAGGCAGCTGATTGAGGATTTGGCAGTGCAGTTGTCCCCACATTTGCAGCCTGGCCGGCCGTATCCTACAGCGCTGACCCCCAAGGTGAAGGTGATGGCAGCCCTACACTTCTTTGCCACCGGTACCTTCCAACATACTGTGGCGTCTGCTGGTGGGATGTCACAGACCATGTTCAGCCGTGTGCTCCGCGATGTTTTGGCGGCAATGTTGCTCTTCCTGAACCGGTACATCTATTTCCCTAGACTGCGACGACTCACTGACGTGAAGAGTGACTTTTATGCCCTGGGGAGGATGCCGCATGTCATTGGCTCCATTGATGGGACACATGTGGCTTTGGTACCACCACAGGCCCAGGAGCAGGCCTACAGGAACCGCAAGCACTACCACTCGGTCAATGCACTGGTGGTGTGTCTTGCAGACATGACCATCACACACGTGTGTGCCCGTTTCCCTGGTTCAGCACACGATGCCTTTGTGATGAGGAGTAGTCGCATCCCCAGGTTGATGGCACAGATGCAGAACCAGCGTGCCTGGCTTGTCGGTGTGTACTGACTTTGTGCCATTGTGTGTGATCTGATCTGTAGTATTCCGCCCACTTTTCCAAGTCAGCTGATGTGCACTTGTCTGTCCGTAGGTGACTCGGGATACCCCAACATGCCGTGGTTGCTGACACCCCTCAGGAACCCTGTGACACCTGCCCAGATGCGCTACAATGAGGCACATGGTCGGACCAGGAGAGTGATTGAGCGGACCTTTGGTCTCCTGAAGAGCCGCTTCCGCTGCCTGGACAAGACCGGAGGGTCCCTCCCATATGCCCCTGCGAAAGTGTGCAAGATTATCATCGTCTGCTGCATGCTCCACAACCTGGCAGTGCGGAAGGAGTTGCCTCTCATCCAGGATGACGATGACCAACATCCGCCACCTGTGGAGGATCCTGGCCTGGACCACGATGCCAGTGACGATGATGATGATGATGGTGATGGTGATGTCCGCACACAGCTCATCACCAACTTCTTTAGCTGAATGTGAGTATCCTGAGGTGTCATGTGAATGATGTGAGTTGGCATGATGTGTGGGTGGTGCTCTGGTGCTGTTGGAGTGTGTCCATGGGCTACTTGACAGGATGTGTGTTGCGATGTGTGGTGACAGGTGGGCTGTACTCCCCAACAGTGTTGACATGCTAACTTGGTTCTGGGTGGGTATCTTGTAACATGTATTGTGCATGAGTTTTGCTGTTCTGTCCTGTACTGCATTGCTTTTGACTGTGTGTCATTTCTGTCCTTCACAGGGTACTTTCAGATTCGTTTGGTCAACTGTGTCCACCGACGACGTGATTGCACATCCAGGCTGGTAGCTGTTGTGTCCCTACAGGTGATGTGCGCCACACCCATGGACTTCCTTCTGTCTACAGTTGTTGACTGTGTGCCCGCTACCAGGTGGGGTTACCTTGCATCTGTAGTGGTTACGGCATGTTGCTACTGTGTAATAAACCTGTGCTTCACTTAGTGATGTGCGTTGTCTGTGGTCACACATTTGACTGCCATTTGCTTACTGCACCTGTGGGCTACTTGACTACAACTGGGAATGGGTGTGGTGTCTGTGCATTGCACCGTCTTCCCTGGCAACATCAGTGTAGGCAATGAGTCAGATGGCCTAGGTGTGTATGTGTTGTGTAGCCCTGGTGGTGTGTCTCCCTCATATGTGTCACGTTGCCTGTACTCACATGCCTGTGTTGTCCTTGCTGTTGCAGTTCGCATACACTGTGTAATTTTGCAGTTCATCATCCCCATAACAGCACCCACGTTGGAATCACGACAGAGGCAAGTATGGTGTATTAGTGTGTTTATTGTGATAATAGTGCATAGGATGGATTGTGCTGTACATGAATCTTGCAATCCCAAGTTCCTAGATGAATAGAAAGTCCAGGTAGACAGGATCCCCAGTATCGGGGCCACTGTTGTCTGACACATTGTTCCAACTTATACTCCCCATGCAATGTGTGGGAGTAGTGTTGCCATCAACAGGGTGAACAGTCTGTGCACAAAGGCGAAAATCCAGAACAGGTTCAGGCTTCCTGGGAGTTGCGCTTGGCCATCAGCCTCTCACTTTCCCCTCCTCGGACGACCCCTCTTCTTGGGGGGGGCCCTCAAGTGCAGGCTGCTGCGGTGCAGGGGACTCTCCGCCAGAGTCCTCCTCCTCCCTGTGGCAGTTGCAGTTTGTTCGGTACCAGATGTTGTTGGCACACAGGGAGGTGTGGACTGGTTGCTGTTCATCTGGCGGAGGCATTGTAAAATGTCCCTGTGCACCGCCGTCATCTCATGTAGTACATCCCACTTGGACTCCACGCGGGTCATGTGGGAGTCCACACGTGACATGTGGGAGTCCACACGTGACATGTGTGACTCCACTTGGGACATGTGGGAGTCCAAGCGGGCATGATGGGCAGCCTGCTGCTGTTTGATGTCTCTGAGGAGCCCCACTACCTGGCTGAGCTCTCCGGTGCTGGACTGGTACGCATCAGCTATGCGTACCAGTTGTGGGTCTTCATGCACACCAGCAACGTCTGCAAGCAGCGACCTCTGTCTCCCACCCCTCCCACCACCCCTGCTGACATGTGCAGTGTGTGCAGTTGCACGCACAGATAACCCTGGTCCACCTTGGGGGTTGGTGGTGGTGGTGGTGTCCATGGCCCCAGGTTGGTCCAGGGTCACTGCGCTGGTGTTGTTCCTTATTCTGTCCATGTCGGCAGGGATGGTATTCGTGGTGACAGTCGTTGGAGGGGTGGGTGCAGGGGGTGCAGCTGGTGGACCTGCTGGTGCTGCAGCTGGTGGTCCTGCTGGTGCAGCATGTTGACTTGCACCGGATGTGCCAGGTTGTTCATCGTCCGAGGAGGACAGAGGCTGTACGACGCCAGTGAGCTCGGCATCCTCTTGAGCCTGGGACTGGGACTCCTCAGCGTCTGCTGCTGTGTCCCTATCATCACCTGTTTTTGGGAGACACAAACAATGTATGTCATGTTTCTGCAGGCATCAGTGGTTGACACACCTGACAGTTGTGACTGTGCCTCGGGGTGCGGGCCTGTACATTGTATTGTCCTAAGTCGTCACAGTCAGGGGTTGATATTGGTGTGGCACATTGTCCTGCATTATTTGGGCATTTCTATGTATTCTCTGGGGTGTGAACATGGTCTGCATTGATTGTGTTTGGTTGACAGCCAGACCTCCTTCCCACCCACCCACCCACCCAGTCAGTTATCCCACCATGGAACGTGCTTGCATTGCAGGGAGTGTAAGTTGTCTCTCAGGATGTCAGTCAGTGGTGTCCTGCTGTTTGTTGGTGCACAGTTGGCAGCAGGGCCTTGTGCTCCCACAGCAGTAGCCAGTGTCAGCCATCTTGTGAGTCCTTCCCCTCCTGTGATGTGAGCATGGTTCAGGGTGGTGTTGATGGGCCAGTTGTGAGGCTGAGCAATGTCTGTGACTACGACTCCCATCATGCTATTGCCTCCACCCCCTTCCCAGCATGCCCATGCTTCCTTCCTTTGACTCTGCTTCCCTGTGGGGTGGGCTGGCTGTGCTGACAGGATGGCTGGGAGTGTTGTCCTGGCAGTTGTTTGGCTAAGAGTCCCAAGAGTGTCCCTGTGCTTCACACAACATAAGCCAGGGTGGTGGTGCTTTGTGGGATCTTGTGTTGGGATGGAGGGCATTGCATTCTACCAGGTGGGTACTGTGGAGTTTGTGTTGGGGGGGTGTGAGGGGAGGTGCTGGTGACTATGGTCAGTGCTGCAAGTCCCCCTTCCCATCCAGCCAGCCAGATAGCCCACCATGGAACGTGCTTGCATTGCAGGGAGTGTAAGTTGTCTCTCAGGATGTCAGTCAGTGGTGTCCTGCTGTTTGTTGGTGCACAGTTGGCAGCAGGGCCTTGTGCTCCCCACAGCAGTAGCCAGTGTCAGCCATCTTGTGAGTCCTTCTCCACTCCCTGTGATGTGAGCATGGTTCAGGGTGGTGTTGATGGGACAGTTGTGGGGGGGCAATATGTGTGACTGCGACTCCCATGATGCTATTGGCTACACTGACTTGGCCAGCATACACAGAATTCCTTCCTTTGAGTGGTCTTCACTGTGTGTTGGTGTTGTTGTGGTGGCTACATGTGTGGATGTGTGTTAGTTCTATTTGTGCCACTGCCTAGCTGTAGTTGTGGTTGTGTTTGTACATGTGTTGGCACAGTTGGATGTGACTTTTTTGATGGCATGTGTTGTGTTTATCTGACTGACATACACATTTTGGGATGATTCTGTTCTAGTTGCTGTGTAATTGCTATGTGTGCATGGTTTGACTCTCCCCTTGACAGTGATGTGTGTGTTTTGTGGCAGTTTATTGTGTACATTTGTTGTGTACTCACCAGGCTCTGGGATGTTCTCTAGTCCATATACGCTCACTGGCGGAAGGATGGCCCGCACCTTCTCCTCCCAGGGCCTGAGGTATATTGGCTTGGCAGGAGGGCCACTGCCGGTCTGTTGGCTGTTGCTGTAGTCTATCTTCAGCAGGTCCCGTACCCTCCTGCGCACGTCATACCACCTGTTCTGGATGTCCGTCTTTGTGCGCCGACATGATGATTGGGCGTTCACCCTGTTGATGATCCTCTCCCACATCTTGGTTTTCTGCGACATGGGGGTCTGTTGGACCAGAGTGCCAAACAGCTGTGGCTCCACCCTGAGGATCTCGTCTACCAGGACTTCCAATTCACAATCTAGGAACTTGGGATTCTTCTTGGGGGCATGGTGATGGGTGGTGATGGTGAGTGATGTGTGTGTTGGTGTGCAGGTGAGGGTGTGTGAGTGTGTGTTTTGCTGGGTGTATGTGAGGTAGGTATTTGTTGGTGTGCTGATGGTGTGTGGCTTGTGTGAGGGATGAGCTGTGGGTGTGTGGTTGCTTTCTCTTGGGTGCTGGCAGTGAAATGGCATTTGCAAAGGCTCATGGTAGTGATTTGTGTCCTTTATATAGGTGGAGTTGTGGGTGTGTCTTTGTTCTCTGTCCCCACCCCCCAGTATTTATTGGCTTGGTAATTGCTTGTTTGGCCTTTTTTTGGTTGATTTTTCCTTTGTGCTGTTTGTGTATGTTGGAAACGTTCTTGTGACCGAGTCGGACCCTGCATTGGTCTCGTACGGTGTTTTCCGTTTCGTTCACGCTGTGTTTGTGCAGTTTTGTATGCTGCGTACGCGTCGGTCGCGGTGTATTGTGTTGCTTCGGCTCGGTTTTGTATGCGTGTCGGTCGTACGGCTTGTCCTCCGTCCGACTCGGTCGTGTTTTTCGCGCCTTGCATCGTACTTTGCGGTTTGGAGTTGGCGGGTACCATTCGGTCGGATTTGTTCCGGGTGCGTGTCGGTCGGTTGGATTCGCGTGTTTTTCCGGCCGGATTGCTATTTTCCGAGCGGCTCGGTCGGTCGGCTTGGTTTCCTGACGTGTCGGTCGGATTTATCGCGGCTTGCATCGTACTTGGCGTGTCGGGCGCCACTGGTACGTGTCGGTCGGTATTTTTTCCGGATCCGAGTCGGTCGGTGCTTTTTCCGGCCCGAATCGGAATCGACCCCAAAGTATTAACTTTGGTGTAAAACCAGAGAGAGGGAAAGACACCAATTTGAAATGCACATTGTGAAATCAGAAAACCTGGGATCAATCTTGGCTTCCCAACTTGGCCAAAGTGCGTGTTCCTAGGAAACTGTTTTATTTTCATAAAATATTGCTTAATTTTTCTTCATTATCACACATGAGAGCACCTTGAAATACACAAGTTCAGGAGGTGTGTTATACAAAACATTCTCTTGTATTTGATTTGATAAACTATGATGTTATTCTTTGAGTATTAACAACCTAGGCCACCCAGAGAGTGCACTTGACAACTGACTTGTCTCTTGGGTGACAAATGGCATTGTCATCAGGGCAAGGGGAGGCAAGAATGTTTCTAAGTTCATGTTTTAAAACTATCATTTTTAATAAACGCCTCTCAATGCAGTGATATAATCTGATGCACTAAGGTGAAATGCTTCTGCATGTTAATGAAATATACGTTTTTGAATTTTAAAGAGGGTTTATCATATTTTTACATGTTTGTTGAATGTCTTAGAAAATGCAGGTGTTCCTAAAAGTAAGTGGTGCACCGTGCAGGACACCTTTGTTTCTTTTCCTATGAGTTAACATGTAAATAAATGCTTGCTAGTTTAACAGCTTTCTGAATGTTAGTGCTCAGTCAAGTAAACAGCAGCCCAGTGCTGCTGTTCACCCTTCGGGCTGCAAGAGGACATGGGGCTGTACTTTGAGTATCCCTGTTCTACGCCATAGCAAGTAGTGGTGTAGGAAGATAATAACTGTGAAGGTATGCCTTCTAAAAGTCTTTTGTGACGTTTATGTTGATGTTAGTGTGAATAAAATTTAGAGACCCTATAAGGGTTTCCTCAGTAATGTCATCGATGTTGTCCTGTGTGTGATCTCATCAGTGATGTCAGCAATTATGTAATTTGAGATGTCTTCAGTGAATTAATCTGTGATGTCATCTGTTAAGTCATATGAGCAGCATATGGTGGAAGCCTGAGTTATGGGTTGTACAACTATCTGCAGAGAGGCCAAGAACTGCATGTGCATAAAGTCTGAACACCTTTATGACAGGCTGACAGACACTGTGAGAAATTCACACAACATCCCCTCATCTCCAAAGCTTTCAATTGTGCCCATCATGAACACTCCACTACAATAGGAAATCACCAAGACACCTACAGGTAACTCGGTTCACATAAGAGTCGTTTGTTGCATAAAAAAATTACACAAGTATGGAAAAAAATCAAATGCTTTTAGGGATTGAAAGATGAAATTAAAATGAAATTTAAATGGGGACTGCATCTCTGTTATAGATTACCTCAAGGCTCTCTACAGCCTTGTTGGGAATTTGAGCATTGGCTTTGCCTGTAAAGGACATTAGATTAGGACCCAATAGGGACCCATTTCAAAACCAGTTTTTAATTACTGCCACTTCTGAGATCTGGCAGGACCCAACCCACTTAAAGCCCTGTAGGTGCACACTGATGTGGAGTGAGTGATGAATAGCCACCCAACCAGATCTGTGCCTTTGCCCCTGCTTGCGCATCACACACACCTTTATAGAGCACTCTGCCATCCCAAGAGAAGTCTTAGAGGTAGACGAGCCACTGAAAACTCGAGTCAGATGCCTGGCTCTTGCTCATCACTAGTCTTCTTGGACCCTCAAGGTCCTCTTACAGCCTCAGGCCCAAAACGAACTGAACTTTCATATGGCTTATGCCTCCCCCCATAATCTACTGAAAAAGGGAACCCCCTCTAAGGAATTGTAAGGTCTGGGAGAAGAGGGGGAAAATTACAGAAACCAAGCTATCAAAATACCTCCCACTTGACCTCTATTTCTTTATACCAGGGCAATAACTGCTCCAAAAGGGCTATTACATAAATATTTCTAAAGCATGTTGTATTTCAAAACAGCTTTCTTTTATTTCAAATATGTACTTATTTCTTTTATTTTATCAATATATAAAAAACACAGAATTTTTTTAAAACAATCATTTTTCGTCAACAATTATATAGTTTGTGTACATAAATTTTTTTCCTTTCCTTTTTAAACACATTTCGTAAAACATACTAAAGTTTTATACAATAGCATATAATAATCAACAGTAAACAATATACACCTATCTACATAGTGACAATACAAAATTTAGACTCAAAAATAGCTAACATGCATACAAAACCACAACATTCAAACTAACAATCAACCCACATACACAATCCGGTCAGAAGGGAAAAAGATGTTTCTTGGTCTCCTTGACCCTGTCGTGGACTGGGTGCATACAACGTGGTCGACGTGCGTTTCGGTGGTAAAGAACCCTATACAGACCACCTTCTTCAGGACCTTCTTGTTTCAAACAAAAGTCATCAAATAGTAGGGGTACGCCCGACGTCTTTATAGAGGGCGCGGCAGGCTTTGCGGTAGTTCACACCGATTTACTGGCTTGCCCGGTATATGAGTTTGGTTTTAGTACGCTTCAGACAAGACCTAAAAAGGATTCTCTTTATAAGGCGCCTGGCAGATTATATGGTCGTTCACATGGATTTACCGGTTTGCCACTATGTGGATTTATTTCAAATGCGCTTCAGACCAGACCTGATAGAATTCTCATAGGAGAACTATATGTCCTTATGTTGTGGTAACTCTCCCCATATAACGGATCAAACGTCCACTTAAGGCAATACTCGGGACATCTGTGTCAATAATTTCTTTAAAATGCCTTAAATAACTTTGACGCTCTCTCCTACCGCAGCGCTGCCAACCTCCCCCATAATCTAACCTCATGCGCCAAGAATTAATGACAAAGCAGAGGCCTTTGATGCTTAGTTGCACAATATAAATCCAGAAAATCTTGGATTAACCCCCACTTCCCTGCTTGACCAAATTGTGTGATCTTAGGCAAATATTTTTATTTCTCAGAGCCTCTTTTTTCTTTATTATCACATGAGAGAGTATCTTAAAAAGTGTGAGTTCAGGAATTGCACTACACAAGAACCTCCTCTATTTGGTTTGACAGACTAAGGGCCAGATCTCGTTTGGAAGGCCTCCTGGCGGGTACCAGAACGTGCAAATCTGATTCTGCGCCTATGTTTCCGACTGAGTCGTCACCCGCTCCGAACGACGAAGTATGATGCGAAGATCTCGTCCGTGTCGACTGAATCGTTTCCGGAACCCAATCTTGTCCGACTGACTCGTTCGCAGACGAATCGTGCCGCGCAATGGAGCCAGATGCCGACCGAGCGAGTACGATGCACGATTCGGTCAGCTGTATCGCCTCGGTCTCAGCGAGACGAAACAGCTGTCGAGATCGGACTTCAGGAGGCCGTAGCAGGCCCCCTTCACCCGGAGCCCTTCGAATCAGTCACGGGGGTGCCCATGGATCCCCCCGATCCATCCATGCATGCACAGTGTGGGGGGCAACATGGGGTGCCAGCCACAGGGTGTACGCTTTTCCCCACCCACCCTTTTTTTGCTATGGGAGCCTGTGTACGCGTCGGTACACGGGCTCCCATAGAGTTCAATGGGAGTCCGAGCGAACCGAGTCCGTCAGCATACGGCTGCATCGTACTCGTTCGGTCGGACTCGCACAGCGCTATTCGCTTGGAAAGCCCCCCGGATCAGAGTCGTACAGAGGGCTTTCATATCGAGATCGTAATCTGGCCCTATATTGTTACTTCATCTATAATTGGGGCCACTGGAATTATGCGTCAGGGGAGCACAAAGTTATGCGTCAGCGTTCTCTAAATTATGCGGCAAAAAGCCAAATGATGCAGCATAACGCAGCACATTTTTGAGACTATTACCTCATTATTTTGTAATTTTTGAACAAGGTAATACTGTCTGGGCAAAGATTTCACCTCATAAGGACCAGTTTAACAACTAAGGGGGTCATTACGATGACTGGCGGATCGCCACCGCCCGTATGGCGGTGGTGATCCGCCCGCCATTCCCCTCCGCCCGCATGCCATTTCCCCCCCGCCACATTACGATGGCGGGGGAGCCCGGCGGACGGAAAGACCGTCCGCCGGTTTTCCGCCGGTCACACAGGTGACCGGGCGGAAAAGGACAGTAATATGGTGGCGGTGTCTGCAAGACACCGCCATCCATATTAGGATGGCTGCGGAGAGCAGCCTTTCCATAGCGGCAATGCCGCCATGGAAAGGCATACGGTCTTCGCTATTGGGGGCCCGTTGCGGGCCCCCAGAGTGTTGTGGGGGGTGCACATGGGGGGTACCTATGGTACCCCCCTGCATTGGCATGGACAAGGTGGCAGGCACCGCGCGGTGCCTGTCACCTTGTGCATGCCAATGCACGACGTGCATTCCCAGCATTGTGGCGGGCGGTGCCGTGAACACCGCCCGCCACAATGTTGGGAATAGGGGATGCCACCGCCACCGTGGCGGTGGCATCCTAATACTCGCGGCGGGACCGACGCTCCTATGGCGGACGGTCCTATTCACCGCTACGGTGGCGGGCGGACCGTCATCGTAATGTGCCCCTAAATACAGACAAAAGCAACCCGAAAGATGACCAGTTAACCTTTGCAAAAGGGCCTTCCACTGCCCACAAACCCACAGCGCCACATTTTCAGTAACTTTAGATCTGTTTGAGCTAGAATTTTGTTGTTGTTGTTAAAATCTTCAGTTTATGCCGCAGATGAGGCATTATGTGGAAAATGCGGCATACCCATAATTATGCAAAAAAAGCTGCAGTGTCACAATTGCATAA
Source organism: Calotriton arnoldi (assembly GCA_963921515.1). NCBI lineage: Eukaryota > Metazoa > Chordata > Amphibia > Caudata > Salamandridae > Calotriton > Calotriton arnoldi. Next base: position 20,021 of record CAWUFW010003218.1, read on the forward strand.
TTCCAGTGGCCCTGTCTATAATAAGAATCTAGGCCACATATATTGTACATGTGACAACTGACATGCCTCTGATTTCAAAAGTTCTAACAAAAAACAAAGGCAACCCTACTAAATAAGAACCAGGGCATTTAAACAATATCAGAAAGAACAGCAGTTCTTATTGAAATTATAAATGTATACTTGATGCAGTGATTAGCACAATGGCATGATGAGACTGTTGAAGGATGTAGATAGAAAAAGCAACGCCACGTAGTCAGACACTGGTTGTGACAAAAAGAATAATAAACTGTATTTTTCAATGCAAATGCATAACATGCATGATCTCCCACGTGAAACAGAACCAGAAGACAAACCTGGGAGGACAGTAGAATTATACAAACAATACAAAAAAGAAAGACCTGCTTCCAAACTGTAACAAACGATCAATGGAAAATGTATCTATTGCAAGCGAGCCCTTTTAGCCATCAAAGGGGTCGGATAAGCCATATCTCCACCACATGCAGGTAACACTGGATGGTGCTTGGGGTTGAAACGGCACTGGAACACACAAACGAGGAATTCAAAGAAATGGAGGCCATAGAGAAAGAACTCCTGAGTGATGACAAGGTAGTAGAAACTAAACAACTGCTCAACAACTTAAATAAAACCATTGAAGAGTTCAATAGGTTTGAACTCAAAAACGTTAACAAAGATATCAAACATTTCACACAAAAAAAAGCATACACCTAGCTACATGACGAATGCGACATCGCAGTATTTACACAAGACAGACAATACACTTGGGGCAGATACAAGAAGAACCAATCTGTGAACTTCTTTGAATCCTCTGCAGGATTTCACTACTCTGACCCTCTGGAGGGCCCTAGTCACACCGACACTCATTCGGTTCAGCCTTTTTCAGTTCGAGGCCACAGAGGGAGGTGCAGACCACAGAGAGCGTCAAATAGGAGGAAACCCTACAGGTGGGGCCATCAAGGATCTTAGCTAGACCTACACTACCTGAACATGACAACCCCCAACAGATTCCTATCTTTAATCTGTCACACCATACTCTCTCCTCCACAGAGAACACATTATTGAGCAGTGGTTATACTATGTTATTACTGAGAGGACTGATTTTTTTTCACCTTAAAAATGGAACTGTTGCAATTTTTTTGCAAGATCAGACTAAAGCTGTTCTTTGCAGATAGGAATGACCCTATCACTGACTCAGCCATAGGACTAAGGCATCCCTCTACTTTTTACCCACTCAACTCACTTATGCCACGGGAGCCACTCACCTTTGAGAGCTTAGTTCTCAAGGGTCTTGCCGCCATGAAATTCACTAGGATTTTCATTCCTACAATATTTCCCTTGCTGAAAGGCAAGCATTGTTAGCGCTCAAGAATGTCAATTCCATCATAGTCAAGCAAGCTGACAAAGGGGGAGGGATTGTTCTACTGGACCATACCGACTATGATGCAGAACTACGATGACAAATCTCAGACAGCAAACACTGCAAGAGACTTGTGGCCAATCCTTTAGAAGCTATCAGAAGTGAGATACTGAAGGTCACGACACGAGACAAGGAACAGTGTTTCATCTCTGACAAAGAATGTAGGGCCTCATTTATGAAAAGTGTTGCATCCCTGCGGTAAAACAGCGATGCAACACTTTTCAGTGTGCCCTCTTTGCGACACCATGGATGCGCCGTATTTACTGTACGGCGCTCCCTATCGCAAGGATTAACAGATACGTCAGGAATCCAGACGTATCTGTCGGCACAAAAATGGCGAATTATTGGAGTGTGTCTGGAAACAGACGCAAATCCAGCAATTTGTCATTTCACATGGGGAAAGCCCCATGTGAAAAGGCCTGCTTCACCCCTTACGCCTGCTTCAAGCAGGCATAAGGATTTGATGCAGTGAGGCCCTAGAAGTGGCACAGTGAAATCTCATAGATTTCACTGCGAAACTTCTACGCAGCTTTTCTGCGTCAGAACGCCCACCCTGCATACATTATGCCTGTCACAGGTATAATGTAGCACAGGGGTTTAGAAAGTGACGCATCTGCCTAGATGCGTCACTTTGTAAATATATAGCGCAGTGTGGCGCATTATTTACGCCGCCGCAGCTTCTCAAAAAGTGACGCAACAGCGGCATAAGGGCCAAATAGGGCCCTTGTTTTTCTAAACCCTGAGAAGCCTCGTTCTATATAACTTACCCAAGGTGCACAAAGACCTCACCAGGTAGGCAAATTCTGTCGGGCTGTGGCTCCATTCTGGAACCTTTAGGCCAGTACATAAACATCTTTATCAAAGATTATGTACCCATACACGAAACATATGTAAGGGACAGCACCTTCATTGTGAACCTCATCGAAGGTATGCCCTTTAATGTTGAAACGGATCTGTTGGCCACACTAGATATAGCCTCCTTATATACCAACATACTCCAAGAGGAGAGCAGTAATATAATTGAGGACAATACTTAATACACAATCACAACATAGGCAAGTCCCCACGGACTTCATTATATCACTTCTGAGGATTGCGTTGCAACACAACTACTTTAAACATAACAACCAATTCTTCCAGCAGTGCTCCGGCACATCACGGGGAGCTGTTTTCGCTCCCAACCTGGCTAACATCTATGTCGACAATCTGGAACAAAGATTTGTACTCTGACAACAACAGGTACCGCACCAACATAACCTGTTGGAAGCGTTACATAGACAACATTTCTTTTATTTGGTTAGGCCCTGAACAACTATTCCAGGGTTTATTACATACCTCAACCAGGTCCAAAAGCATCTCAAATGTACGTACTCTACACATAGTAGATTGCATTTCTGGACCTCACTATTAAACAGGACAAAGGCAGACTTTACACAAGCCTCCTCAGGAAACCCATGGAGAGAAATACTCTTCTTGCCTACAACAGCTATCACCCCAGGGCACTCTGTGATGGTTTACCATTCAGACAATTCCTGTGTCTCTGCAGGAACTGCACCATCAAAAAGGACTACTTTAGAGAGACCCACATACTTTGAAATAGGCTACTATCAAGGGGCTACCACAAAAAAACTGTCTAAACCACGCTACAGCGAGCCTGGTATTGCCCATGGGAAGAGCTACTGACCACCAAAGTCAAAGCACCTTTAGACAAACTAGTGTGTGTCACTCCCTTTTGGTCCCATACCAACAAAGTTTGCAACCTGGTCACAAGAAATTGGCACATCATAGAGAGCGTAGATCCCTCCTTGCAATTACCCATGTTTGCCTTCAAGAGGGGCAAGAATAACAAGGACCACCTGGTTCACTAGACAACCAGATGTTCTACTCCCAAGACCAACAGAACCTTAGAAACTGCTTGGGGCCTTCCCCCGCTGGTAGGCCACTACCAATGTGACAATTGCGTAGCCTATGCATACGTATCTGATACCAAACTGTTTGAACATGGTTCTATTAAGGTAGAGCTCATGTCATTTTCCAACTGCAATTCCAGAAATATTGTCTACTCTATATGGTGTCCATGCAAACTTCTCTATATAGGGCAAACTTCACAACCTATAAAATCATTGAAGCAGGATCAGGTGTGCAGTGGCAAACGCTCCAATGGTGGCACATTTTGTTGAAAAGACCCATACAGCAGATGACATAATGTGGCAGGTCATCAACACGGCTTGTATCTCGGAAAGAGGCAGTGACCTCACTCAAATCCTCCAAAATATTGAATGCAAATGGATTGAACACTGCAATTCCAGGATCACTGACACAACATCGACTCTTATAATATCGACTTACAAAACTATTGAGTCACTAATATCGTATACAAAAATATCGACACCCAATACACAAAACTAAAATAACACAAATATAGATAAAAAAATATTGTCAAAAAAAAATATCGACTACAAAAATATCGACAATAGCTCATTATAACTATCTCCCTCAAACTATTCGAGTTAAATCTGACCCCCAAGGGAGATGGATGCTTACGGAATGTTGTATAACCCCTGTATTTTCATTTACCTTGTGTTCTATATACGGGAGTGTTTTGGACGACCCCAGTGTGATTGACCAGGTCTCAGCTGAATTGGCTCATTGGCCCCTGCCTGTTATCTTATGTGGGGATCTTAATATTAATTTACCGTCTAATTGGGGGTCCAATTCTCAATGCTATCAGACTACACGCAAACCCAAAGTACTTCAAGCACTTAAAAATCTTCTATTTACTCATGGGTTGGTGGATGTATGGTCTTATTTACACCCAAACTCACCAGGATATACATTCTTTTCGGCACCCCACAAATCTTTGGCACGCTTGGATTTTTTTAGGATTTCTACCTCTTTAGTTCATTATAGCGAAATTGAATTGCTTCCCCGTATTCTTTCTGACCATAACCCCTTAAGCCTCAATATCCGGGGGCTGATAACACGAAAGGAAATCCCATCTTGGAGCTTTGAAAGAGCACTTTTACAGGATGAAGGCTACCAGACTCATATGAAATATTGGATTAAGAACTTCCTTGACATCAACTTAGGCACAGCCCCCATTATGGTAGTCTGGGACACTTTAAAAGCCTGCATCCGCGGGGAAACCTTACAATTTTCATTGAAGAAAAATAAACAAGAAAAAGCTCAGTTGATGGAATTACAAGCTAAATTAGCAAAAACTGAAGAAACCCTTATTTTAGTAATCCAGTCTAAGGGTGAGATTGACTCGGCTCAAATGGCTGTGGCCGCCGCCAGGGCAGAGATTTGTTCGGTTCTGGCGGATAAAGCTGCTTCCAAATGGGCAGCAGCTCGGGAAAAAACATATGAATGCAGCGAAAAAATTGGCCATCAATTGGCTATGAGAACCAGGCTACAAGTCTCGGCCAGCGAAATTCAAAAAATTAAATCATCTGTGGGACTTCTAACCAACGACCCTGATGAAATTCGTACAGCTTTCTGCGGATTCTTCCGGGATTTATATTCTGAAGGTGCAAGTGAGCATTCTGACTTCAGTAATCATATAGATACTTATCTAGATTCGATTACGCTGGCAACACTTAGCAGAGAAGAACGAGAGCTACTGGAAACTGCCCCATCATGGGAAGAAATCGCTAGAGCTCTGCACAGCCTACCAGATGGGAAAGCAGCCGGGCCCGACTGCAGCCCAGTCGAATTTTATAAGGTTTTTTTCCCACAAATTAAAAATATTTTTAATGCCGTAGTGACTCAAATCTTCCAGGGTATTTCTCCTCCTCAATCATGGTCTACTGCTAAAATTATAGTTTTTCCTAAAAAAGATAAATCTCCAACAGAAATGGGCTCATATCGTCCAATCACCCTTATCAATGGGGATTCGAAAGCTTATTCCAAAATCTTTGCCTCACGGCTTTCGGCTAGAATCGAAGGTCTAGTATCCAGGTGGCAGCATGGATTTATCCCTGCTAGGGGTACTACGGAACATATCCGGAGGCTCATTACTCTGCTTGACGCCGCACAGATTTCGGGGGACCCGATTGCTGCAATATTCTTAGATGCCGAAAAAGCATTTGATCGGGTCTCCTGGAACTTTCTCTGGGGCGTCATGCAGAGAATGAACTTTGGTTCTATAGCCATTCAGGCCATTAAAGCTTTATATATTACCCCCATGGCCAGGGTATGTATCAATGGGGGATTGACCGAACAAATCAAAATTACTCGGGGGACCCGTCAAGGCTGCCCCTGTTCCCCACTTCTTTTTGCCATTTATATTGACCCGTTCATTAAAAAACTAGAAGGAAACCAGTCTATAATGGCAGTGAGCAGATTTGGTATAGAAACTAAAGTCATGGCCTATGCTGATGATCTGGCCTTAGTCACGCCGGATCCAATGAAAGCCATTTCCGAAATTGAGGCTGAGGCTCATCTATTCGGTCTCTTATCCGGTTATAAACTAAATGAAGGAAAAACCCAAATTATAATTAATAGCAAAGTAGCCTGGAATGATGGAAGAGTTGTGGCTAAAGCTAAATATCTGGGCATTGATATTTTGGCTGATATTGACCTCATAGTCAGTCAGAACACAGATCCTCTTATCCTAGAAACAAGAAAAGCCTTGAAACGATTCAACAATTTGCACCTTTCTATTATTGGACGATGCAATTTGTTGAAAATGATTTTTTTTCCAAAAATACTTTACCTATTCAGGGCTATACCCTTAGAGTTTAACAAATCGACACTTTTAAAGTTTGAGAAGTTATTCTCTCAATTTATATGGGCATTTTCTCAACCTAGAAGGGCATTTAAATTTTTATCGTTACCCCGGGATAGAGGGGATGGGCCTTGCCCAACCTAAAATTATACTACTGGGCAACTGTTTTACAATCATGCCCTGTATTGTTACAAGATTCCCCCTAATGCCCGCTGCTGGTCTGCCCTCATCCTTTGAACTTTTGCTCGGCCCCGATGCTTGGGGCTGTTTGTGGCGACAGTTGGAATTGGGATACTATAAAAGAGTTAAATTCAAGACCCTTCTAGGCGTCTATAAAGTTTTTACAGCTCTACGCAAATTTCTTGGTATTGGCAGATTGAATTATTATACTCCAACAATAAGTAATTCGAATCTGCCGGATATCTTTAATACGTCCTATTTTCAAATCTGGATAGATAATGGAGTAAAGAAATTAGGAGATCTTTGTTCATCTGACGAGGTCTTGCCATTTAAAGATATTCAACTCCGCTATAATTTGGATTATAGGGAATCTTTTAAATATATAGCTATTAAATCTTTTTTTTTACGGAAGACAGGGGGTCCTTCAGGCTTCTCTAAATGTGAACTGATTGAAAATCTTTGTGGGAAAATACCTCCACGCATTGGAATTATTTATAATTTTCTTAACAGTCTAATGGCTGATGATTTGTTTATAATTTCTTCCAAGTGGCAACAGAAATTGAACATCACTAATAATGCTTTTTCTTTTGCACTTAAGGCTGCCCAAAGTGATTTGTTATCTTCCAACCTTCAGGCACAGTTTTATAAAACTTGTTTTTTTCTATATTATACTCCCTGTAAGATTGCGAAGTGGGGTTCCGGCAAAGGAACATACTGTCCTCGTTGTGTTGAATATAAAGCGGACTCAATTCACATGTTTGCTACATGCTCTAAATTAGGACCATTAATAAATAAAATCCAACACTTTCTGGGACAGGTGCTTTCTCATAGCTTACTTTTAACACCCTCCACCATAATGCTGGGCACATTAGACTCAATAGAAAGAAAGAATGGAGGAGCCCTAATATTTATTGCTATGGCTGTCCTTAGGCTATGCATTGCGTCCGCCTGGCTGGATCCTAATCCTCCATTGTTTTCACATTGGCTAGCCCGATTTTATTCAATTCATTCGCTCGAGAAGGCAATATACTCTAAAAAGGGATATAGGTAAAAAAAAAAGGATTAATCATCTGGGGTCATCTTTCTCATTGGCTTAATTTATCAACCTTGGAAACAGGCGAGAATAGCGATTAAATTAATTTTTCTCGATAAATATGCACAGGTCACTTTATTCTCTTATGCACTAGTAACTTATGTATATTTCTTTATAACTATAATGTTTAAACCATAGGGAGGCATTACCACTTTGGTAGAGATGTATTGTTGCACTGGTCACTTTATGTACTGTTTTTTTAATAACGATCAAACTAATCTTCTTTTTAGTAATGTTTTGCTACAATGTGATCTAAATGATTTTTTTTTTATTAACAATGTTTTGATACTCATATATAAGATAATATTTTAGATATCTTTTTCTAAGATTCAGCATTAGCTTTATACTTTCAAACCTCTGGGGGGGTTGGGGGGTCCGCTAAACTTTGTTTAAATGTTGCTATTGTATTTTTCTCTTTTTCACTGCAATAAAAAAAGCAATAAATTAATTAACACTAAATTTACCTTGAAACGGACAAACACTGCAGAAGGACGAAACTTAGTGAGACAGAAAACAGAACAAACAAAAAAAACACATACAACTAAACAGAAAAGCTCTCATTTAAGTTAAAAACAAAACTTTTTTTTAAAAATTAGCTTAAAACAAAAAGCACATAAACAGACTAATTTAAAATGTTTTCCTTTATATTTCACAGACTAAACTTAACTAAAACTCTACCTAGAAAATTAAAAATAACGATTTCCTTCCAAAACAAATACAAAATCAGCATTAACGAAAAATATAAAACAAAGTAAGTATATATCTTAACTAACTAATAAGGTTAACTGATTAAAACTGAAAAATGTATTAAAAAGCAAAACATAACTAACAAATACTTTTATTTTACTTGCTTCTACAGACCACAACAAAACAACAACATCGAGGAAATGAATTGTATCAACTAAAAATAGTAAGTATTTTTTTTTAGAATAAAAACAACTAAATAAAAATAGGAACTAACTAAACGAAACTAACAAACTAAGGAGTCCATTACGATGGCGGGCGGACAAAGTCCGCCCGCCACCGCAATAGAGCCAGGGACCGACCGCCGAAGTTGCGGCGGTCCCGCCATGAGCAATAGGATGCGCCCGCCACACTGGTGGGCGCATCCTGGCCCTTTTCCATTGCAGGTGGATCTGCTGGCTGCAGACCCGCCCGCAATGGAAAAGGACTGTGCACGGCATTGACATGCACTACATGGCAGGCACCACGTGGTGCCTGCCACGTAGTGCATGGCAATGAGGGGGGGTACCATAGGTACCCCCCATGTGCACCCCCCACCCCCCTTCACCCTGGGGGCCCGCAACAGGCCCCCACAGGCAAGGACCGCATGCCTTTCCATGGCGGCAACGCGGCCATGGAAAGGCGAAAGACCGCCAGCATCATAATATGGATGGCTGTGTCTTGCAGACACCGCCACCATATCATGCCCTTTTTCCGCCCGGTCGACGAGTCGAGCGGCGGACGGTCTTTCCGTCCGCCGCGGACCCCCCAGCCATTCTAATGTGGCGGGGAGTCATTCATGGCAGGATGGCGGGCGGATCGCCCCCGCCGGGCCGGCGGTGGCTACCGCAGGTCCGGCGGGGGCGGTCCGCCTGCCATCCTAATGGGCCCCTAAATGCAACACCTCAATAAAAATAAACATTTATTTTTTAACCAACAGAAAAAAAAGAAACCAGTCAATAACATACAAACTTCGAAAGAGTATCCAACAAGAAAAGAAAAACAAGATATATGTAAGTATATTTTGAAATGTAATAATTATATTTAAATATTTACTCTTCAGTAATTAATAATTAACAAATTATATATATATATATATATATATATATATATATATATATATATATATATATATATATATAGATAAATTCACAGATATACAAAGAAAATGACAGAAGGGGCAAAGTGAATTTCCTCACAAAAAGGAAAACTACTTCTGTGCTACATGGGCTATATTTATACATGAGAGAAAATAACCGAAAATAAAACCCATTGGAAATGTAGTAAATACTACTCCAATTCTTGCTATCGGAGAGCAACAACAATAGAAACAAATGTTATTAATGTTACGGAACACAACCCTCCCCCCAACGTCACAGAAATTGAGGTGAGAGATGCTTTAGAAAACATCAAAGAAGCAAGCACCAGTTCACAACAAACCAGTACCCAAATATTAAAAAAACGTACTAACTCTGGATCCTGATCATGTAACAGGACAATTACCTTCTATCCCAACTCTAAAACTCCTCATAGCCAGAGCTAAAAGATCTCCTGCTCAAACACCACCCCCCCAAAACTTTTGCAGAAATCGAAATTTTACAAGAATACACAGTCACACACAAAGATGAACAATTCATTCTTTATGACAACAACGGTCATGAAAAACGAATTATCACCTTTGCCACCAACACCAACATTCAAAAGTTAAAACAATGCGAAACATGGATGATGGAAGGGACAATTAAAGTTTGCCCTAAGCCTTTTTATCAACACTATACCATCCATGGCGAATATGAAGAAACGAACATCCCCTTCATATACGCACTCCTCCCCAACAAACAAAATACTACCTACATAGATCTCCTTACAATAATTAAACAAACAGAAAACTACTTCCCACAACAACAACAAAATAGATTTTGAGCAAGCAATGATTCAGGCAATCTTAAAAATATATCCACATACTGCAATACAACGTTGCTATTATCATTTACACCAAAATATCTGGAGACATCTCAAAAAATCTACCCTAAGTATAGATTACGCCACAAACAGCAACTTTGCTTACCAAATAAAAAAACTAATAGCCCTGGCCTATGTACCTACAACAGAAGTAGCCAACCACTATAATATACTTATTGAAAGTCCTTTCTACCAAGCCAACGAAGCAAAACTAACACCCTTGCTTGACTACTTTGAAGACACCTGGGTAGGAAGACTACATAGGTCAGGGCACAGAAGACAACCCAAATTCCAAATCCCCTGCTGGAATGTCCATGAAAGCACCCTAGCACGAAAAACTAAAACAAATAACCCAGTGGAATGATGGCATAATGCCTTCCAAGCCACAATAGGAAAAGGATAACCAACTTTACGCATACTAATAGAAGCCATCAAAAAAGAACAAAGGGGCTCATTACGATGGCGGAGGGACCGCCATCGCCGGCGGTGGCGGTCCCTCCGCCATCTGGCTGCCATTTCCCCCTGCCACATTAGGATGGCGGGGGGAATCGTTCCGCAAGCGTGGCGGGCGCTAAGAGCGCCTGTCACGCTTCCGCCACAGGCAATCGATGCGATTTGCCTGGCGGAGCGGTTCTGACCGGGGATATGGTGGCGGTGCCTAGCAGGCACCGCCCGCCCGATCAGAATGCTGGCGTTAGCCAGCCTTTCCATGGCGGTGGAACCGCCATGGAAAGGCTGGTGGAGGCTGGCTTCGGGGGGCCCGTTACGGGCCCCCTCTGTGTTGGGGGCCAGTTGTGCACTGGGGGGGTACCATACCCCCCTACATTTCCATGCACAAGGTGGCAGGCACCGCACGGTGCCTGCCACGTTGTGCATGGAAATGCACAACATGGCCATTTAACAGTGCGGCAGGTGCTGCAGCCAGCTGCACCCGCCGCAATGTTACATTGCTGGATGCAACCGCCGCGGTGGCGGTCGCATCATGATTAGGGGTGCGGGACCGCCACAGTACAGGCGGGCGGTCCCGATTCCGCTACGATGGCGGGCGGACTCAAGTCCGCCCGCCATCGTAATAGGACCCAAAGTTATCAAGAATTAAGCCTAGAACGATCCCTCACTAAGGTGGTGATTACGATGGCGTAACGTTCGCCACCGCCGGGCTGGGGGTGGCGACCATTACGCCATCGTAACGTGGAATACCCACCGCCATATTATGATGGCGGTGGGTATCGCGGCGGACGGAAAGTCCGTCCGACGCTTTTCCGCCAGTCCGCAATCGTTACGATTGCCGGCCGGGCAGAGCTTGGGCTGTAATATGGTGGCGGTGCCTAGCAGGCACCGCCAGCCATATTAGGATGTGTGGATTTCAGGGCCTTTCCATGGCGGCGATGCCGCCATGTAAATGCTGGCGATGAATCGATTTGGGGGTCCCGTTGCGGGCCCGCGGGGGTGGGGGGGTGCACTTGGGGGGTACCTATTGTACCCCCCTACATGTCCATGCACAAGGTGGCAGGCACCGCGCGGTGCCTGCCACGTGCATGGAAATGCACAACATGGCATTTTCCTATTGCGGCGGGTGCTGCAGCCAGCAGCAATCGCCGCAATGCTAAAATGCCAGATGTGACCGCCGCGGTGTCGGTCGCATCATGATTTGGGTGGCGGGACCGCAGCATAGCAGGTGGGCGGTCCCGTTACCACTAGGATGGCGGGCAGACTAAAGTCCGCCCGCCATCCTAATCAGCCCCTAAGATAGGTCCTAAACTTAGTGAGCAAACAAAAACAATGAACAAACACCTACAATACAAAACCAGACTCTACCCAAACACCAAAAGGACTAGAATTACCTAGACACAATAGCCAAATCTATACTTTCAAAATAAGAGAATAGTAAACACCATGAAGCATTTAAAAATTAGAAAACAATTAAACAACATATTTCTACTCTTTTTTAAATTAATAATTATAGCTGTCATTTAAAAATTAAAAACGTACATAAAAATATGACATAATATAATTAATAAAATAAAAAAGAAACAAGCAAACAAAATGTTAACAAAAAACATTCCCCACCCATAATAATTAAAAATAACTTACAATTTTGTCGCAGTAGATGGTCCTCAAAAACAAACAAATCCATAGTATTTAAAATGAAATACGAATCCATTAAAAAAGGAATGCCCCAAAAAATGTAAAAATACAACTGTAGAAAAAAGGCTCCAGCGACGCAATCCTCTCAATGACGAAACCCTCAAAAACCGCAAAAATTAGTTTAAAAAAAAAAAACGCTCCAACAAACCCAAAAAATAAAAGGAAATGTAAAAAAGTAATTCGTTTCAAAGAAACAAAATACATTTTCCTTTTTAAAAAAACAAAACAAAAAAAAAAACGTGTCTTCAGCATCATAGCTTATCAAAACGGGAAACCTGCAAAAAGAAAAAACCAACACCTTCCCATATAAACACATACAAACCCACACACATTAATTACAACATTAAATACAACATAGCATAATTAAACAACACATAACTAACACTATATAACACTCTACTACTCTTCCAAAGTACGTCAAAAACATCAAACACTAAACTACCAAAACAACACCAAACTACACAAAAACGGACATTTAACACTCTAACAAGTCTAACTACACTACTACTACCTTCCCCCTGCCCTAAAATTACCTTAAAAGTAAATTAAATCAAACTTACCTTAAGCGACGAAACGCAGCTCCCAACCGCGAGGTTCCGTCTTCCAAAATGACCTAAAAACGAAATAGACAGAAAAGTGAGCAAATGGAAAAAAATGGCCGCGTAATAAAAACAAATAAGACTTCCTCCCCATAGACAAGAATGGAGAAATAATGAAAAAAATCCCCAAAATTAAATATATATTTTTATATTTTGAAAACAAAATATAAAAATGTACAAAAATGTGAAATATATATTAAATATTATATTAACATAAAATATAATATTTAAAATATATTAAAATATATATTTTTTATGTACTTATTTCCAACATATAAAATTACAAAAAAACTATTGTGAATGTGCGAAAAATATAACAATGTTTAAGTAAAAAATATATGATACAAAAATATATTTTTGGAAAAAATTTGTAAATTATTTAATATAATAAATATTTTTTGCAAATAATAATATTTAATACACTAATAAAAAATGTATAAACTATAACAATGTAAAATACATATATAATTTCATTATAAAAATAGAATTATCTAAAATGTATTAAAAAATATGTAAGAATAAATGTACTAAAATGTTTACTTTTCTTTAAAATACATGAAAAATAACAAATGTCTATAATGAAAAATATACTTATTTTACTATTGCATAACTGCTTGTATAAAAATGTGCCATTTTTTTGAAATTGTTGAAAAAAATTAAAATGTATTTAAAAATATATTTGTAATGTAAATGTACATTAAAAATATGTTAACATGTTTTATGATTTATAATGTATTCTGATTAACATAAAAATTTGTTAATCTTGATGTATCCATCCCCCCCATGGGGGGGGGGATGGATGGTTTCACTCCCAGCATTGTCTACCCTATAGGGGGGTAGATGGCTAACACTACCAGCAATCTAATGCGCAAAGGGGGGGGGTTGAATGGCTAACACTACCAGCAATCTAATGCCTACAGAGGGGTGGATGGCTAACACTCCCAGCATTGTCTACCCCATGGTGGGGGTGGCTAACACTCCCAGCATTGTCCACCCTATAGGGGGGTGGATGGCTAACACTACCAGCAATCTAGTGCCCAAAGAGGGATGGATGGCTAACACTCCCAGCATTGTCTACCCTATAGGGGGTGGATGGCTAACACTACCTGCAATCTAATGCCCATAGGGGCGTGCATGGCTAACGCTCCCAGCATGGTCTACCCTATAGGGGGGTGGATGGCTAACGCTACAATCATTGCCTACCCTATGGGGGGGTGGATGGCTAACACTACCAGCAATCTAATGCCCATGGGGGGTGGCTACCACTACCAGCAATCTAATGCTCATAGAGGGGTGGATGGCTACCACTCCCAGCATTGTCTACCCTACAGGGGGGTGGATGGCTAACACTCCCAGCATTGTCCACCCTATTGTGGGGGGGGTGAATGGCTAACACTACCAGCAATCTAATGTCCATAGAGGGGTGGATGGCTAACACTCCCAGCATTGTCTACCCTATAGGGGGTGGATGGCTAACACTGCCAGCAATTTAGTGCCCATAGGGGGGTGCATGGCTAACACTACCAGCATTGTCTCCCCTATAGGGGGGGTGGATGGCTAACACTTCCAGCATTGTCTACCCTATAGGGGGGTGGATGGATAACACTACCAGCAATCTAATGCCCATAGAGGGGTGGATGGCTACCACTCCCAGCATTGTCTACCCTATAGGAGGGTGGATGGCTAACACTCCTAGCATTGTCTACCCTATAGGGGGTGGATGGCTAACACTACTATCATTGTCTACCCTATGGGGGTGGATGGCTAACACTACCAGCAATCTAATGCCCATGGGGGGACGGTGGCTAACACTACCAGCAATCTAATGCCCATAGAGGGGTGGATGGCTAACACTCCCAGCATTGTCTACCCTACAGGGGGGTGGATGGCTAACACTACCAGCAATTTAGTGCCCATAGGGGGGTGCATGGCTAACACTACCAGCGTTGTCTAGCCTATAGGGGGGTGGATGGCTAACACTCCTAGCATTGTCCACCCTATAGGGGGGGTGTATGGCTAACACTCCCAGCATTGTCTACCCTATAGGGGTGGATGGCTAACACTACTATCATTGTCTACCCTATGGGGGGTGGATGGCTAACACTACCAGCAATCTAATGCCCATAGAGGGGTGGATGGCTAACACTACCAGCAATCTAATGCCTACAGAGGGGTGGATGGCTAACACTCCCAGCATTGTCTACCCCATGGTGGGGGTGGCTAACACTCCCAGCATTGTCCACCCTATAGGGGGGTGGATGGCTAACACTACCAGCAATCTAATGCCCAAAGAGGGATGGATGGCTAACACTACCAGCAATCTAATGCCCATAGAGGGGTTGAATGGCTAACACTACCAGCAATCTAATGCCTACAGAGGGGTGGATGGCTAACACTCCCAGCATTGTCTACCCCATGGTGGGGGTGGCTAACACTCCCAGCATTGTCCACCCTATAGGGGGGTGGATGGCTAACACTACCAGCAATCTAATGCCCAAAGAGGGATGGATGGCTAACACTCCCAGCATTGTCTACCCTATAGGGGGTGGATGGCTAACACTACCTGCAATCTAATGCCCATAGGGGCGTGCATGGCTAACGCTCCCAGCATGGTCTACCCTATAGGGGGGTGGATGGCTAACGCTACAATCATTGCCTACCCTATGGGGGGGTGGATGGCTAACACTACCAGCAATCTAATGCCCATGGGGGGTGGCTACCACTACCAGCAATCTAATGCCCATAGAGGGGTGGATGGCTACCACTCCCAGCAATTTAGTGCCCATAGGGGGGTGCATGGCTAACACTCCCAGCATTGTTTGCCCCATAGGGGGGTGGATGGCTAACACTCCCATTATTGTCCACCCTATAGGGGGTGGATGGCTAACACTACCAGCAATCTAATGCCCATAGAGGGGTGGATGGCTAACACTCCCAGCATTGTCTACCCTATAGGGGGGTGGATGGCTAACACTACCAGCAATTTAGCGCCCATAGAGGGGTGGATGGCTACCACTCCCAGCATTGTCTACCCTATAGGGGGGTGGATGGCTAACACTACCAGCAATTTAGTGCCCATAGGGGGGTGCATGGCTAACACTACCAGCGTTGTCTACCCTATAGGGGTGGATGGCTAACACTACTATCATTGTCTACCCTATGGGGGGTGGATGGCTAACACTACCAGCAATCTAATGCCTACAGAGGGGTGGATGTCTAACACTCCCAGCATTGTCTACCCCATGGTGGGGGTGGCTAACACTCCCAGCATTGTCCACCCTATTGTAGGGGGGGGGGTGAATGGCTAACACTGCCAGCAATTTAGTGCCCATAGGGGGGTGCATGGCTAACACTACCAGCATTGTCTCCCCT
Source organism: Calotriton arnoldi (assembly GCA_963921515.1). Lineage (NCBI taxonomy): Eukaryota > Metazoa > Chordata > Amphibia > Caudata > Salamandridae > Calotriton > Calotriton arnoldi. The sequence continues at coordinate 36,262 of CAWUFW010003218.1, forward strand.
ATAGGGGGGGTGGATGGCTAACACTGCCAGCAATTTAGTGCCCATAGGGGGGTGCATGGCTAACACTACCAGCATTGTCTCCCCTATAGGGGGGGTGGATGGCTAACACTTCCAGCATTGTCTACCCTATAGGGGGGTGGATGGATAACACTACCAGCAATCTAATGCCCATAGAGGGGTGGATGGCTACCACTCCCAGCATTGTCTACCCTATAGGAGGGTGGATGGCTAACACTCCTAGCATTGTCTACCCTATGGGGGGTGGATGGCTAACACTACCAGCAATCTAATGCCCATGGGGGGACGGTGGCTAACACTACCAGCAATCTAATGCCCATAGAGGGGTGGATGGCTAACCCTCCCAGCATTGTCTACCCTACAGGGGGGTGGATGGCTAACACTACCAGCAATTTAGTGCCCATAGGGGGGTGCATGGCTAACACTACCAGCGTTGTCTAGCCTATAGGGGGGTGGATGGCTAACACTCCTAGCATTGTCCACCCTATAGGGGGGGTGTATGGCTAACACTCCCAGCATTGTCTACCCTATAGGGGTGGATGGCTAACACTACTATCATTGTCTACCCTATGGGGGTGGATGGCTAACACTACCAGCAATCTAATGCCCATAGAGGGTGGATGGCTAACACTCCCAGCATTGTCTACCCTATAGGGGGTGGATGGCTAACACTACCAGCAATTTAGCGCCCATAGAGGGGTGGATGGCTACCACTCCCAGCATTGTCTACCCTATAGGGGGGTGGATGGCTAACACTCCCATCATTGTCCACCCTATAGGGGGGGTGGATGGCTAACATTACCAGCAATCTAATGCCCATAGAGGGGTGGATGGCTAACACTCCCAGCATTGTCTACCCTATAGGGGGGTGGATGGCTAACACTACCAGCAATTTAGTGCCCATAGGGGGGTGCATGGCTAACACTACCAGCGTTGTCTAGCCTATTGGGGGGTGGATGGCTAACACTCCTAGCATTGTCCACCCTATAGGGGGGTGTATGGCTAACACTCCCAGCATTGTCTACCCTATAGGGGTGGATGGCTAACACTACTATCATTGTCTACCCTATGGGGGGTGGATGGCTAACACTACCAGCAATCTAATGCCTACAGAGGGGTGGATGGCTAACACTCCCAGCATTGTCTACCCCATGGTGGGGGTGGCTAACACTCCCAGCATTGTCCACCCTATAGGGGGGTGGATGGCTAACACTACCAGCAATCTAATGCCCATAGAGGGGTGGATGGCTAACACTACCAGCAATCTAATGCCCATAGATGGGTGGATGGCTACCACTCCCAGCATTGTCTACCCAATAGGAGGGTGGATGGCTAACACTCCTAGCATTGTCCACCCTATAGGGGGTGTATGGCTAACACTCCCAGCATTGTCTACCCTATAGGGGGTGGATGGCTAACACTACCAGCAATCTAATGCCCATAGAGGGGTGGATGGCTAACACTACCAGCAATCTAATGCCCATAGATGGGTGGATGGCTACCACTCCCAGCATTGTCTACCCAATAGGAGGGTGGATGGCTAACACTCCTAGCATTGTCCACCCTATAGGGGGGGTGTATGGCTAACACTCCCAGCATTGTCTACCCTATAGGGGGTGGATGGCTAACACTACCAGCAATCTAATGCCCATAGAGGGGTGGATGGCTAACACTCCCAGCATTGTCTACCCTATAGTGGGGTGGATGGCTAACACTCCCAACATTGTCTACACTATAGGGGGTGGATGGCTAACACTACCAGCAATCTAAAGCCCATGAGGGGGGTAGATGGCTAACACTACCAGCAATCTAATGCCCATACAGGGGTGGATGGCTAACACTCCCAGCATTGCCCACCCTATAGGGGGGTGGATGGCTAACACTACCAGCAATGTGGAGACGATATGGGGTTTGGGGGCTAACCCCCCAGCAATGTGGAGTCAATATGGGGCTTGGGGGGCTAACACCCCCAGTAAAGTGGAGACAATATGGGGTTTGTGAGGATAACCCCCCGGCAAAGTGGAGACAATATGGGGTTTGGGGAGCTAACCCCCCACCCCAGCAAAGTGGAGACAATATGGGGCTTGGGGGGCTAACCCTACCCAGCAGTGTGGACACACTATGGGGTTTGGGGGGATGACCCCCCCCAGCAATGTGGAGACAATATGGGGTTTGTGCGAGTAACCCCCCTGCAATGTAGAGGCAAATCTGGGGGTTGTGGGGGTCAAATACCCACAGCATGGCATAATCATAAGGGCTGTGGGGGGCAAACCCCCACACACAAGTCTGAGATCATTTGTGTGTGGGGGCCAAATACCCACAGCAACGTACAGGCAAGCATTGTTGGGGGGGTTTACATACACACAGCTATGTGTAGCCAATCTCGTGTTTGGTGGGGTTAACCCTCCCAGCAATGTGTAATTGGACAATGTATAATTTTACCATCAAAAATGCATCAATACACACATTTGGAGTACAAGCTGCTGTAAAAACTAAATATTCTAAGCCAATTCTCACTTTTAATTAAACGCAGTCCCACACTGTGGCATTAATGTTGATTGGCAAGCTTAAAGAATGGCCAGAGTGGAGATGTTGGAGGCCCAGGGCCAGGAGAAAAAAAGAACAAAGAGCAACATCCACTCAATGCCCCTCAAATGCAGGTGAAATACACGGGTGCTGATGCACAAAGGCAACAGGCCAGCCACACACATAAGATCAATTTCAACATGTGTGTGTGTAAGCTGTGTCAGCCTGGCATGACACACACGACGGGGGTGCAGAACTCCACTGAGCCATATGTGTGTTGAGTCCAATCCGGAAGTGGCCTGGATTGGCCTTCGATTGGCAATGTGGTCAATCAGGCATTTGTCGATGAGCGGGTGCACCAGGGTCACCTGCGGCACAAGCTGTGGGTGGCCTCCAACAACCACAACAAGAGACTGACTCACTTCCCAAGTCCCCACCAGGCCACAGCACTGTGATGGCAGTATCTGGTCTGCTGTGCTGCAAATTGATGATGTGGGACAGACTTCAGAGCAGACACTCTGTTGCACCCTGTGTCACGTGCCTTGCAAGTAGCAGTGTCTTCTCACACACCCAAACATGACTTACAGGGCATGGAAGGTGCAGGGAGGCTGTATTGGAGGTAGGGGCCTTCCAGGGAGCAAAGTCACTATTGGCCATTCTAAAGATCAGCAGCATTGTGCCTCATTGAAACCACCATCGACAGGTGACATCGCAGAGGCCAGCATGACACCGAAGATCAGGGAATGTATGGCAAGAACTCCATGAGTGCCTCGGCATCATTGTAATTTAAATCTAAACATGTATCCATAGCATGTTGAGTATGACCAATGAGGGAATGTCAGCATCAGGTAGGTAAACCCAGCATGCTGCATATTAGGAGAAACACACATTTGACGGTGGTTCAGGAAGTTCCAGACCTACACATATATATGTGACGCATAGTCCAAGCATCCGTCTAACACAACACACACTCCAACATCGCAGGGCAACAGGAGTACACATTCTCGCAGAAGGATGACATTGTGATGGGCCTATGTACACTGAAGCACAGATGATACCAGGCCCAATAGCACACAAGTATACAAACTATAAAATACAATTTATGAACCTACCACTACAACAAACCAGAAGTGTTTGTGTCACAGTTGTCAGAGCCACATCTGTAGACTACATTCCTACGTGCAATTGGGAAAATCATAGGACCAACAACAATGTTGGAGACAGTCATCATGTGTGTCGTGGTGGTGCTGCACACAAGCTTAATTCAGAACATGTACACTGCCAACTTTGGTGCATGTCATTCACAGCAAGTCTGCACAAAACTACAAAAGCTGAAGTAAGTGCAGCTAATGACTAATGCCATTTCGATAATGCAGATTGTGTCCTGCAGGAAACTTGGATGACTAATGAGTCACCGGACAGAGGATACACCATCAGTCTTTGGAGGCGCCAATGCACTGCCAAATGTGTAATAGAATGTGACAGCCCAGGTGACGACGCCGGGTGGGGGGGGGGAATCAATCTGTGGCTCACATACACTATCCACATAGCTATCCGCAAGATAGTGTAAATGGCTACATCTTGTGAGGATGGTGGACATGTGCAGAATGAAATATGTCTTCGACACATTTTGTACTTTATCATTGTATCAAAATCCATTAATCCGTAAAGGATTGGTCTGCACTCATGCCACAACATGCAGCATCACTGCACACCCTGACATGCACACTCAACACATCACCACATCTCACAACAAGACACATACATAGCTCAATGGATGTGTACTCAGTCATTTGCAGATCACCACATACCCACTTATATCTGCACAAGTCCAACTACTTGTCAATTGAGTAAAAGCTCCATCTGCAGAATCAAACACAACATACTACAACTCGACAACACCTCACATTTCACCATCCAGCACCCATTATCACACTACTGGTGTACATACCTTCACAAACACTTGTCAACTCCGTCACATATGACTATTAAAACCTTGTCTCAATATGGCCCAGTCGCATTCACATAAGACTTCCATGAGCAAGGACACCATGGCCCATGCACAGTATCAACAAACCTCACTCATCAAAAAAGCACCGTCACTGCCCAATTGCACAATAGTGCCACAGACCACAGCTCTCATCACCTGCAAAAATCCAACCTTGTCCAGCTGGATATTCCCCTATCACATCTACACATTCCTACCATACCTTGCGAAGTATGGAAGCAGGAAATCAAGCTTGCATACTCTGAATCACACACCTGCATGTCAAGCACTCACATAGGGACAATGTGGACACACCATGTCACCAACACAAGAACTGCCAATGTACTTTAGTCACAACCCACACCCTCTCACATTCTCCTAAATTGTATGTTCGCCATCACATAGGAGTCTACACTACACGGAAAGTAACGCTACACCAGGCTCCATCACCTCTACCCTTGTGTGTGCCAGCTCATCACTTGCTAAACACAACTGCAGTTAGGTTCCGCAAACACATTTCAACATACTCCCCTGTTTGGCTTTGCAGAGCATAGATGTGACACAGGCTCAAGTGGTATCTGCATGGCAGACGGACACACTACACATCTGGGCACACAAAGTCCACTCGTTTGAACACATGGAGCACAGGGCCAAGCAACATACATCACAGCACCCCTAGTCCAGATCAGTGTGACCAGGCACAGCATCAAGCATAGCTCAAAAGGACAACATTAGTGGTCTAGCACAAACTACAACCTACACACAAACCTCATGCTCAATTCCAAATGGTGTGTGGGTGAATACATGATGTTAGTTTGCACAGACAAAAAACAGCATCAACATGAAGTATCCAGACAAAAGCAGGATGGCACCACACACATCTGGATGAGAAAGCACTGGACTAGTAAGACCATGGAAACCTTGTCAAACATGAACATCTTCTTAAACTTGAGTATTTGGAGGCAACAGGGTCTGAATACTGTCAGATTCCTGATCACCTCACACACACACACCATGGGCTCAGGATATGCCATGAGGGAAATTACCTACTGTGGAAGGCCACCTGTGCCAAGCTTGTCATTGGCATGGGTTTACCGGATCAAAAGGAGACACAGATATGGCTCCAACACTATCAAGTCACATAAAAACTTTTGGACCAATACCTTGTGTACATGGTTGTGTCCAAATTCACCACCATGTATACAAAATCCAGATGTACCCAGATGTACTGGTGAGATAGGTGACTTGCTGCACACCACAAACCTATTCTGCATGCCCATCATAAACTGTTGCACTTTGCAACACTTGCACTATGTTAACATATGTCAGCATTACCTATGTGCAAAGGTGAAATTAAAACAGGGAAGCTTGGCAGATTCATGTCCCCTTCAGGGACCAAAATGATATGGATGATGATAACCTGCAAAGGTAAACTAAGCAGACTTGTATACAAACTGTAATAGGTTACATACTCCATGGACCACATGCAGTCTATGACATGACATACCCTCATTCTATACCCACCACAAGAATTGTATGAATGACAGTTGATCTATAAGCAAGTTGTGGGATACAGAAATCAACAGTGAGAAACTTCAAACATGCTTTATTCAGCATAAAAATGCAAACATTTTAAAATCAAACATAAGGCCAATGGCCAGTCCATAGTTTTCCAAGTCTTTAAGGGGGACAGCAGTAATCCCCCTCCATCACTTGCCTGCACTCTAAGTGCAAGGGGACACCTCCCCTGGGAGGGGCATCTGGGGGCATGCCAGGCATCAATGGGACCGGACTAGGGAAGACTGTGTTGGGTTGTGGGAGGGATGGGATCCGGAGGGGTGTGTGAGTCCACTGCAGTGGATGGGCCAGATTGAGGGGGTGGAGGGTCCACAGCAGTGGATGGGCCAGATTGAGGGGGGGGAAGGGTCCACTGCAGTGGTTGTGCCAGATTGAGGAGGGGGGGTCCACTGTAGTGGTTTGGCCAGATTGAGGGGGGGGGCCATTGCAGTGGTTGGGCCAGATTGAGGAGGGGGGGGTCCACTGCAGTGGCAGTTTCAGACTGAGGGGGGACAGTTGGAGGGGAATGTTTGTGGGAGAAGGGGCCTGACTATCTTTGGGATTGTGTATTTGTGGAGAGTGAAACCTTTGATGGGGATGAACTCTGGTTCTTTGGGAGTGGGGGCCTTGGATTGGGTGACTTTTTTTGGCAGGGGAAGTATGGGTCGTGGTGATGTTTTTGATTGGGGACTCCGGGGGATTTTCGGATGGGGGGATTTAGACTATTCCTCTTTTGGGTGGGGGGCTAGGTTTGGATGTCAGGTCGGGGGGGGTTTCCTCTTCCCCTTGGGAGGGGGACAGATGGGTCTTTGGGGAAGAGGCCAAGGCCACAGAGAAATAGCTTATGGGCAGAGTGGGGTGCAGGAGAGTCAAGGGTAGGGGTTGTGGAGGCAGAGGGATCTGAGGTATGCGAAGTGCCTGTGGATGCATGTTTGTCAAGTTTCGGCCTCTCCCTGGTGTGTGTGCTGTCAGTCCCCTGAGTGTGTGTGTGTGTTTGGAGTCGTGTGTGTGGGGTTGTGTGCTGCATGTGGATGTTGATGTGTGTGCACGTGCATGTTCGCGTGTGCTTGGGTCAGGTAGGGTACTTGGGACTGTGGATGGGGAAGAGGAAGGAGGGGTGGGGGACTGCTGGATCAGGGACACTGCTGTTGTCAGTGTGGAGGCCAGTGCCTGGTTTGATCTCTGTAGGGCAGACATGTCTGGATGCCCTCCATGTATGACGCCAATTGTGTCAAAAGACCGGTATGCGCATGGAGGACATTCAGCATGGATGTCTGCCCCACATGGATCTGCTTCAGCAAATCCACGGCCTCCACACTCAGGGCAGCAGGGGAGACTGGTGCAGGGGGCGTGGTGGCTGACCCAGAGGAGACATGCTCCCCTACATGGGAGCGGCCACAGACACTGGGCATGGGAGCAGCTGGGAGGGTGGAGATGGTGGTGGTGGCAGACTCTGATATATTTGAACCAATCCTGGCTCACCCACCACTACAAGGGAGTCATCACTGGAGGTGTAATCTTCGGCAGCTCCTTCTGATGGTGATTTGCAGCTGCCCTCAGTGTGGCTCCCCTCACCCTCTGTGTCACTAGGTCCCTCCTCCTCCTCCGCACTGGACCCAGTCTGGTGAGCTGCTTCCCCTTGGTCCGTGGCACTGCCTCCTCCGGTAGCTGGTGCAGATGCTATGAACAAGAATGCCAAAGAGATTCACATGAGTCATCCGCATGTACTTGACACATGGGTATCATCACAAATCATCACAGAGCAAGCATATACATCATTTTGACTGCAGCTTTCTACTCATTACGCATATGTGTATATGGCACTTGCCAGTTGGCAAGTTAACCATGGTTCACAGACACATGATGTCATGTGCAACATTGGTTAGATCAATGTCAAAGCCCACAACCACACTGTCAACTCCTACACTATGTAGCATGTGGTATGATTTCTAATGCTCCTGACGGTCTTGTGCCATTACATACCTGTCTCATCTCCTGCAAGGGAGTCTTGAACTGACACTGCAAATGGGATGCACACATTTGAAATGTGACATGGAAAACATTCTTCCATCCCCAGTCATCGAATTTGGAAGCCATGGCTATGGCATAACTGGGAAAATGTTCAGCCTGCAATACAGCAGGCTTCCATAGTCGGTGAATGACTCATCTCACACAGATAACAGTGATGGTGGTCATTTGTCCACTGTCTTTGGTCCTCTGCTGTCAGGTCACACATCTGATTCTCATTTTGTAAACCACAAGGTGTTAGGCCTAGATAGGGTGAGGGACACTTGGCCCACTGTCTTATGTCAACCATGTACAGTTTTTGTGGGATTCTCCAGAATGTCATGCACATGGTATACAGTCCAACTGTTCCATATTTGCACAATGTCAAACACAATTTGAGGACCAATGACTGCATCATTACAATGCTTCATGTGGTTCACTATGCCACAGGCCTGTCTGGGTCCACCATCTGTATGGACTAGTAGTACAAAACCTAAACATCACATGATTCCAGTCACCACTGTGTCCCAATCCTGTCCAGACTACTTCAGTCCACATCTTTGGCTGCCAAGTATGAATGTTCCTTATGTGGTTGACACAATTTGCACACTTTGACAAACTGACATTGCTCTTGTTCACCATCAGGGTTTGTGAACTCACAAACGAACTTGGATGCACAGTTGAAATCTATCATGATGAAAGTAATGCAGCATGCACATGGATGACCAAGCCACAAGTATGTATAGTCAAGAGATTTTACTCACATGGAAACAGTTGTGTATGCAAAACATAAACAATACATTTGAAGTGTAGCCTTGTTTCCAACAGTGACCACCTGTGTCTGTCAAAGATTTTCACGTGTAGTCACTGTGACAGAGTCTGACACATGGATTTTCTCATTTCAATGTGGAAAAAGGAATAACACATACTAACATGTGATAGGCCAGTGTCACAGTTGCCCGTAATTGGCATTCAATTCAATTCAAATAATCTTTATTCGGTTTCAGATAGTAAAACCAAAAAAGCACATATTAAATATAAAATGCAATAATATGTCTAGTAAAAACAATCCTCACAGGGATCAACCGGCGAATTAAAATAGCTCATACCAATGGGGATGCAAGAAAATCACTGACTCCAATTTCATACATACTACGCCAATAAAAACAATTCAACCGGGTCAATGAAGTAAATACAATTGGGGAGAGCAGGCTGGTTAATCACAACTGGATCCAAGTCTGATAGCGGATTTTAAAAATTCAAGTACATAAAACACAGTGCTACCTGTCAGCATTTGTAGATAGATGAAAGCTGGGCGCACTTGCCTAAAGTTAGCCTTTTTCAGAATTGGAATTATAAAGGACTTTCTGGAAATTTCATTAGAACTACAAAACATCATAAAATGGGTCATGTCCTGTTGAGAGTGACCATCGCAGCCACAGGACAGCAAGGTTTGGCCTTTACTACAGCACCTAGGATGAGCCAGAAGGAGGTGAAAAAGGTCAAACCGAAACCTCGCTAGCAGGAATCTGTCATACGAGTTTATAAATCTCAGTAAGTAAGGCTCCGCCGTCTTTACGGTTTTTAACATGACAAAACGGTGTACACTAGGCTTCAGGAGTTCTCTCTCTTCCTTTGCCATAACCCTCTGCACAGAGAAACTCGCCTTTATAAGGTTCAGGTCTCTCTTAGTTGTCCGGTCCTGGTTAGTAAAAAGATCACATCTCCCCAAGCTCGTTAAGGTCACTTCAATATACTTGAGCCACGATATACGTGAGGCGTAATCAAGGGCCAGACAATCTTTTAGAATAACTTTATTTAATGTTGTCCCCTTACCAGCCCATATTTTTAACCAAAACGAGACAGGACGAAGCGCTATCAGGTCGGTTATATATTTCATACCAAGCTCCTCATGTATTGTGAAGGAGGGGGTGCCCTGAGGGACAGAAACTTATTTTCTGCTATTTGGAGGTCCTCTGTATTAGTGTACCCCCAAATTTCACTGCCATATAATGCCTTGGAAAGACACTTAGTGCTATAGAGCTTCAATAAGGCTCCCACTGGTCTTTTCCCCAGTCTGGTTGTAAAATTAAATATGGCTGCGGTCTCTCTAGATAAATCGTTTCTCTTACAAGTGAGTTGAGGCCCCCATTTCACTTTCTCATCCAATAAAACACCTAGGTAAGAAAAAACACTCGTCCTTGGGATGGTAGTGGACCCTACCTTAAAGTTATATGGCCTGCTAGGGCGGGCCCCTATTTGCATAATAAAGGACTTGGAGTTATTGACCATGAGATCTTGCTCCCCCATAAACTGGACGAAAGAGTTTTTTAACATTTGTAACCCCCATTCCGTCCTGGCCATCAAAACGTCGTCTGCATACAGCAGAACAGGAAGACCACGCCGCCCTACCTGCGGGAAATCCTCCCTGGTCTCTATAAGGGTCCTCTCCAGACCGTTGATATATACATTAAATAGAAAAGGGGCCAGGATACAACCCTGTCTTACCCCTCTCCTGATAGGGAACAAGCGTGAGGCCTTCATGTTTCCAGAATAACGCACGGCCGCCCTAGTGTCATAGCGGAGATCCTGTAGGAAAAGGACTAATGGCCAGATGTATCAAGAATTGCTTTTGCGATTCTTAAATAGTGAATTTTACCGATTCGCTATTTAAGAATCGCAAAATGCAATGTATGTAGGATTTGCAAAACAATTTGCGATTCCTACAGATTCCTTAATAGCGAATCGCAAATTGCAATTCGCTATTAAGAATACCTTCCCATTCATTCCTATGGGCCTAGAGGCCCATAGGAATGAATAGGATAGCATTCGCAATTTGCGAGTACCAAATAGGTACTCGCAAATTGCGCATGCAATTTCAAGGGTGCAAGGGGGCCAAAAGGCCACCCTGATGCACCCCCAAAAAGGTAAGTATGCACATGTGGCACACAGACATGCATGTGTGTGCGCCACATGGCACTTAAAAAATGCCAAAAAGTGAATTTTTCTAGGAATTTGCAAATTACCACCAACTTGAAGTTGGTGGTAATTTGCGATTCCTTAAAGCCAGGTCGCAATTTTTTCTTGCTTCCTGCACTGCATTTAAGGAATCGCAAATTGCGATTCCCTAAATGCATTCCCAAAATAGGTAATCGCAAAAATTGCGATTACCTATTTTGCGAATGCCTTTTGGGATGATACATCCCAAAAGGCTTTTTACTGTTCGCAAATGGGCCAATTCTGCAAATTGGCCCGTTTGCGAACGGTAAAACGCTTGATACATCTGGCCCTATATCCCTGTCCACCCCCAAAGAGAGCAGGGTCTGCCACAGCCTGCTTCTATTCACGCGTTCAAATGCGGAAGAGAGGTCCATAAAGGCCAGGAAAATAGTGCCAGTGCGGGCAACTCTGTATTTTTCACTATCAGGAAGTGGTTCACACATTGCTCTATAGTTGAGCCGCCGGAAGGAAACCCATATTGGGAGTCTGACAGAATGTTGTTCTCTGCGGCCCAAATGGATAGCCTATCTAACAGGATTCGTCCAACCACTTTGACTACAGAGTCCAGCAGGGAAATGGGCCTATAACAGTGTGTACTCTCTCTATTCCCTTTTTTAAAAAGAGGGACAATAGTGGAGGTGGCCCATGAGGCCGGGCAACCAGCTCTGACAGCCGTATTAATGACAGCGGTAAGCACCGGAGCCCAAAACTCCACGTTGGACATGTAAAGGTCGGACGGGATACCGTCCTGTCCGGGTGCCTTATTTCGCTTCATGCCAGCTATTCCCTGCTTCACTTCTTCCTCCGAAACTGTTAGCATATAATTTTAATTTACTCCCCTAATGGATGATATCTGGTCCGTAATACCCCCAAACATACCCTCAAAGTGGCTGACCCAATCATCCTCCGTGATGTGCGCGTCAAGAGCACTTGCGGTCTCTACTCCCAGGATTGGGCTATTGATAATACCCCAGAACTTGGTGCTGCTCCTAATAGTACTGGGCTCCTTTAGCTTCCCCCAAGCCTCCTGCTTCAGAGCTTCTTTGCGTTTTTTAAGGGCCGTTTTATATTGTGTTCTACAGGTTCTGACTAAACCTCTGTCTCTAGGGACAGTGTGCAGTGCTGCCTTGAGCGACCTAGCCGTGCGTGAGCATGTTGTGTCGAACCATCTCGGAGCCCTTTTTCGTTGGTTGTTCGAGGCGGGAATCGTCAGTGTCAGCGATGGAGCAGGAGATGGATTCAAAACCTTTAACAACTAACCTATCTGGATGCCGCTGGGCGGCCAGACAAACCTGGATTTCTTCTTGGCAATTGGCTAAAAAGGACTCGTGAAAAAAGCCGGGGGCGATCTGTGCCCATTCGAGCCTCCTACCCCCATCTGTGGGCTGTAGGGCGCCTACTCCCCTTCTTGAGACCTAGTGTGAGCAATCTAGTTTTAAGACAGAGGGTTGTGGTCGCTGTGGATACTTGCCTTTACTGAAAAGTCCGATATTAGATGGAAAAGAGGGGTGGAAACGAGAATGAAATCAATAAACAAGTCACTACCATTCCCTTTAAAAGTGGGTGTAAAAACGCTCTGGGCAGGGTCCAATTTACCCATCGCTGATTGTAGGTCCAAATCACATACTAGAGCATTAAGGGAATCCCCCTGCCCATGATGTTCAAAATGCATGCCCGAATGGCAGGGACAGACAGAAACCCCTAAACCCTGGATTCTTGGGTCCTCACAGGGGTGAATATTAAAATCACCTACCAAAACAATGTTGGGGGTGTAGCTTGCGGAGGCGCTAAAGCTATTCAAAAATGTACCCAAACAAGCTATATTGCATACGTCCGGGAGGGATGAAACCGCATTATAAAAATTCAAGAGCAACAAACTACTAGACCCTCGAGAAAAGAGCAAGGCCTGCAGGCAGTGATTATCTGTTTTCAGTTCTACAATACCACTTTCCAGCTTGAGCGAAGCATAGACCACAAGTCCCCCCTTGGCTCGACCAGTTCTAGATGGGCTTGCAGGCACAAAGAAAGATTTATACCCTTCCACCAAAAAGGAATTGTCAACAGCCCAGGTCTCCTGCAGACAGATGATGTCAAACGTCTAAACGAAGCTACGCTATTCTAAGACTAGGAACTTGCTTGCCAAACCGGCTATATTCCAGGAAATAAGAGAGAGGTATGTTGTATCACTGGAATAAAACCCCAAGATGTCTAGTTCCGCCTGATTCATGCATTCCAGTCGTGGAGAAGATGCCACGGAGAACGGTGATACAGATCCTCCCAGTCAATCACAGTTGTCAAGGGGCCCCAAGGGGGCAAAGGCATTGAAGACTGGAACAGGGGACGGGGCCTGATGCCGCTCGTAGGATGCCATACTCATGAGTCTCCTCGGAAACTCTGAATTTTGTGTTGGTACCGGGTACATTGGTCTGTAGAAAAAGCCCAAGGGAAGGGCCGTAATGGAAGTGGCTGGACCAATAGAGGTGCGAGAATTAACCGCATGGAGAATTCTTTTTACTAGGTGGAGCTGATAAAAGTTAATTATCACACAGTCCCCGTCACTGCTCTTTTTAGACCCTCCAATCCAGGCCACCCTCCGTACCATGATGATGTTTCTCTCCACTCTATATCCCAGAGTTGTATTGCTATTTAGCCAGTGCAGAACTTTATTTTTTAGCTGGTAAAAGTCTTCGGTGGAACCTGGCTTCAGCACTTCCCAGGACTATGACATAAGGTGTTGCTTCAGGGGGTAAGTGGATATGATTTGGACCTACACGCTGAATACCCGGCTCCCCTAATGCTGATGTAGAAGCCTCACGTCCAGCGGTTTCCCTCTCTGTGATCATATTACCGCCTCAGCTTTCCTCTCTCCTTGTAGGCTCCACCTGTGGTCCTTCCTTTGGGGGAGGAGGCGGGAGAGGCCAGGGATTGGAGGGAGTAGGTTGGGTGACGTTCCTGCGAGGGAGATTGCTAACTGCGCCAACTGTACCAACCTCCCCCGATACTGCCTTCAAGATAGGTTGGCCCTGGGCCATGTTTCCACCACTGACTGGAAGGACCATTTGGGCGGTGGGTGGCTATATTGGTAACCCTGTTGTTCTGTTGAAACCAAGAAGAGAGTTCCCTCTCGATTGTAGTAAGACGTTGCTTGATGGGTTCCAGCTTGGAATCCAGTCCATCCAGAAGGGTAGCCACACAGGCTTCCAGCATTGCTGCCAGCTCGTCTTTCGACGGGGCTACTGTTCCCGGGTAGTTTGGGGTTAAGGAATCGGCCTTAAGACGTTTTGCCCTGGCCCCCACCGTTGTACATTTGCGTTTATCCCTGGCCCACATCCCCTGCCAGGTCCCTCCTCCTGAATGTCCTTTCGGGAAACTGCTGTTGCCACTTCAGGATTGGTAACCAGCGGCCCTTGTCCAGGCAAAAAGACAGAAGCTGGGTATACCTTGTTGAATCCCTTCCCCCCCCCCCTTCCTGAATTTCAGGACTTTTGCTTTGACCGGCGGGAGGTGGCGGGGATTCTGTTGATTCTACAAGTTCCACAGTGCTTGACAAGGAGGCCTGACCAATTGCTGGGATGTTGGAATGGGTGCACAGTTGGTTTACTGGAGAGCGGGAAAGGCGCCTAGCTACCAGCTCAATTTCCTTGTCGAGGAACCCAGCTGCTCGCTTCAGAAAGCAGTCCATGGTTGAGGTCGCGGGGGCCGCTTGGGTAGTTGCGGTGGTCTTTCGTTTCTCCATGAGGCCAGGCTGGGTAAGGAACGTATATTTAGCCTAACAAAGCAATGTCACCAAAAACAAAACTTGTAGGGGCCTCTACGGTGGACTGTATCAAAGGATGACTGAGGCCTCCCCAGGGAATTAGAGGCTAGTACAACGGGTGGACGGGTTGAAAGCAGAAGGTCAGAGAGTCAGTGCATGCAAGCAATCTGTGAAGTGGGAGGAGGGTGAACTGAAAACCTCTATTAGCCCCCTTCCTTTTTAGCTGCACACAGTCCGCAGTAACCAAACACCCCGCGGGCTTACCTTGTTGCCTCGATTCCGTTAGTAAGGGATCAGGACCTCGCCAAATTCCTGTGTATGTCCAAGACTCTGCCCCTGCTGATTCTGCCGCAAAACCAAGAGAGGTGGCCCAGCCTAGCCTCCTCCAGACTCTGACGGGCGCAGACTGGCCCGCCCTTGGCCTGGGCTTTGCCTGGGAGCGGCCCAGGCATTCCCACCCTGCGGGGCCCGGCCACTGGATATATGCGCCTCCGGGCGAAAGCTAAAGGCGAATGCTGGCGGCGACGGCCGCAAAGACTGCCGGGGCATGTGGTCCTGCCCCCTCCTGCTACAATTACGGGCTCCCGCGCTGCGGGGCCCGGCTGCTGGATCAATGGCCCTCCGGGCGCAAACTGAAGGCGAATGCTGGCGGCAACAGCCGCAAAGACTGCCGGGGCTTGTGGTCCTGCCCCCTCCTGCTACAATTACGGGCTCCCCGTGGTTGATTACGCTGAGCACTACAGCTGGGACAGAAATTTGCCTGAATGATCAGGATAAACTCTACAAGGCATCCACAATAGTGTCACCTGCAGCCAGGATGTATAGCATTGGCATCACACACCTTTGTGCTCCACTTGCAACATACTGCACATATATATTTTATCCACTCTGGGTACAGGTCATTCATTAGTCACTGTGCTGACACATGTCAGACAATTGCATCACTCAAGAAGGTCATCTCCATGCACATGTTGTCTTAGATTGTGCAGATCACATGAGAATGGGACTACAGTCAATAGCCTGGACATAAGTGACACACATGTCACAGATGGAAAGGGGCACAACAGGGAATTTAGTAGTCATGGTGCATATGCATCTCTTGAGACAGAACTGTGTGTTTGGAAGACTTACAAACTGTAATAGGGGCAGCAGGGTGAGAGACTGCAACATGCATGTTGAGCATAGGTGTGTGACATGGCACATACTCCCCTCCTCCTTGCTGCTGTCTGGCCTTCAACTGCCCATCCATGTCAGGGAAGACCACTGCCAGAATCCGGAGCATGTGGGGGGTCAGGGTCCAGCGTCCGCCCCTCTTGCATGGAGGTGACAGGTTCAGTTGTACCCGTGCAATTCTCCAAGTCCATCCCCGGAGGTCCTGCCACCTCTTCTGGCAGTGGCGTACGCGTCGGTTGGTGACCCCCACTGAGCGAACTGTCCGTGCGATGGTCTGCCACATCTTGACCTTCTGATGGGAGTCGACCTGTGAGGATGACATGGTGACAGTCCCTTGAGTCACATGCTACATGTTTGCTGCTCACACAATTTTACACATTGTTCAGGATAAAATTGCAAACAACAAAACCAATTAGACCTGATCATCTAGGGCAATAAATTCTTTTAACTTTCTGAGTGGGAGTGGGAGTTCATTTTCTACCCCAACAACAACCCTTCATATTTCTTAGGTATTGTCCCTACTCATACTAGCCCTATCTTCTCATTAAAAGAACCACCCTCTGATTTTACAGTCACTGTGTACTTCACCAATACCCTCCACTTCAACAGGTATATGGAACACACAAATGTGAACCAAGTTTTGTGAAAGAAATTTCTCTCAGAAAATTGTGAAACCACGAGATAGCACCTCACGTGCGCAACACCAGAGGAGCTTACTGGTTAATCATCACCAGTTATGCCCACGCTTTTCATCATTGGTCGCTATCTCGCAAAAATTATATACATTGGTGTCCAGAAAACCAGTGTCAAAAATGCATATATGTGTGCTGCAAACAAATAGACTCCGTGAAGTTAAATTTGAGATAAGCCACACCGTCACCAAACAGCCACTTTTATTCTCAACTTGTGGGCTTATTCAAATTAAAAACAAACTGCATGCTTGCAGACCATGTAATGATGGGCCGACATGTTTCATTGCCTGTGTATAGTAGTGGCAATTTCTTCAGGGCATGAGGTCTTAATTCACCTTTTCTGGACCCTTGTTTGGTATACACAGTGACCGGTAGTAGCCACCACGTCACACAGGGACTCTATTCTATTGTAAGCCCTGTTAACACTTGAAGGACACTTGTGTTGTCCCAGTTCGCGTATCCAACCGGACGAGCGTTGTCTCGTTCCCATGTCCTTCAAGTGTTAACAGGGCTTACAATAGAATAGAGTCCCTGTGTGACGTGGTGGATAGCTGGTACGAGGGGCCTTGGCTACTACCGGAACTGGGACAACACAAGTGTCCTTCAAGTGTTAACAGGGCTTACAATAGAATAGAGTCCCTGTGTGACGTGGTGGATAGCTGGTACGAGGGGCCTTGGCTACTACCGGTCACTGTGTATACCAAACAAGGGTCCAGAAAAGGTGAATTAAGACCTCATGCCCTGAAGAAATTGCCACTACTATACACAGGCAATGAAACATG
This sequence comes from Calotriton arnoldi, assembly GCA_963921515.1. Lineage (NCBI taxonomy): Eukaryota > Metazoa > Chordata > Amphibia > Caudata > Salamandridae > Calotriton > Calotriton arnoldi. The sequence continues at coordinate 53,761 of CAWUFW010003218.1, forward strand.
TCGGCCCATCATTACATGGTCTGCAAGCATGCAGTTTGTTTTTAATTTGAATAAGCCCACGAGTTGAGAATAAAAGTGGCTGTTTGGTGACGGTGTGGCTTATCTCAATTTTAACTTCACGGGGTCTATTTTTGTTTGCAGCACACATATATGCATTTTTGACACTGGTTTTCTGGACACCAATGTATATCATTTTTGCGAGATAGCGACCAATGATGAAAAACGTGGGCATAACTGGTGATGATTAACCAGTAAGCTCCTCTGGTGTTGCGCACGTGAGGTGCTATCTCGTGGTTTCACAATTTTCTGAGAGAAATTTCTTTCACAAAACTTGGTTCACATTTGTGTGTTCCATATACCTGTTGAAGTGGAGGGTATTGGTGAAGTACACAGTGACTGTAAAATCAGAGGGTGGTTCTTTTTTAATGAGAAGATAGGGCTAGTATGAGTAGGGACAATACCTAAGAAATATGAAGGGTTGTTGTTGGGGTAGAAAATGAACTCCCACTCCCACTCAAAGTTAAAAGAATTTATTGCCCTAGATGATCAGGTCTAATTGGTTTTGTTGTTTGCTTTGAGTGGAGGGCGACCTGATCTTATTTTCCCTCTAAAGCTCCTTTGTGTGTTCAGGATAAGATTGCAAACAATGTCTATGGGGTGAACAAGTGGCATTATGGGCAGTTGTCCTGTGTGCAATGATCCCTCCATCCCATGTGAATAGTGCTGAGAAGTCAACACCACCCAGTACACACACTCCTACAGCAGTGTACCTGCCCAGAACACAATTCTACACACACCAAAACTTACAGGAACACTGTTTGCATGCTTACACTTGAGATTGCCCATACTAGTAGTGCACGTTTTTGAACATGCCCAATGAAAAGGCAGTGGAATCATCACTCACCTGCTCTTCTGGTTTGCAGTACAGCTGGCTGTACAGTGGAAGGAGGCTGTCCATCAGGGCCTGGTTTTCTTCTTCAGTGAAGGGCTGGGGCCCTGTCCACTGTACGTGCCATGGTAGCTCCCAGAGGATGTGGAGATCGCAGCAGAGAGACGGGGAGATGCAGGTAATGTGCAGGTAGTGCAGGCAAGTGAGGTCTGTAGGGAACAGACAGACTTTTATCTGTACAGCTGAGGTGGTCTCTTTTCCATGCGGACAAAGCGATAGGTCCGACTCGGTCGCATTATCCGAATCTGTCCAATCCATTACATTGCTAGCATACGACACGCCTACTGCGACGTTCAAAATACCCGCTTCGTCCCACTATTGACTTGGATACATTGGTGATGGAAGGTTACCGAATCGTTTTGCACGTGAATCGGGCACAAAACGAACCGTGCGTCGGTCACCATGACAACCATCAGTAAATGGGTGCAACGGACTCGGTTCGGATGCGGCTACCAGTCTCCTTTGAATACTCACCCGCGTTGTTCACCATAACGACCAACAGCAAATGGGTGCGACAGACTCGGTTCGGATGCGGCTACCGCGTCCTTTGAATACTCACCCGCGTCGTTCACCATGATGACCAACAGCAAATGGGTGCGACGGAGTCGGTTCGGATGCTGCTACCGCGTCCTTTGTATACTCACCCGTGTCGTTCACCATGACGACCAACAGCCAATGGGTGCGACGGACTCGGTTTGGATGCGGCTACCGCGTCTTTCCACTAATCGGTCGACAGGGCAGACACTAGTGCAAATAATGATGTTCTTGTGCATTATATGTGTGGAGGCAGTGTTTTCGTGATATCTTGTACATTTGAATTGATAGCTCACACTCCAATGATGAGCAAAACCTTGAGGGGCACACAACACACTGTTTGTGAGTCCCATTACAACATTGAGAGTACACTTCTCAGATTACCCTCCTAGGCTTGGTCACAGTCCCAGGGGATAATTTGTGAAAACATGTTTTGGCTACACATATTCACTGCTTTGGTGGACTGTGTGACCCACTGCATTGGAGGAAGTTTCTGGCTGGGACTCTGCTGTGTCTGATTCATGTACAACGCAGAAAATGTTGACCTTTTTTACCGTGACATTTAGCTGCCACATCAGCTTGTGTATGTCATGTGAGTTGCTGTTGTGTGTTTGTGTCCCAGGCTTACGTGGATGATTGCAAAGTTAATGCCACCCCTACATTGTAGATGTTTAGTGTATGTGATTGTACATGTTTGTCAGACATGACATCATGACAGTGTCCAACCTGTGACAGTGGTGTGCAGGTTTCTCTTGGTGACCCACTGTGTGTATGATGTCTAACATATATGTGGCATTACCTAATCCTATTGTGTGTTCCTTTCAAACATGTGATGGCTGTCACAAACCCATTTGTTGTATAATGTTGTTGAGTATGTGATGGTTGCTCACATGTACGGTGACAGACACTAGTGACTATTTACAGTACAGCACTGACACTGCTGTGTAACCATAGTTTGTTGCCATGTCTGGAAAGGGAAATAATGCTGTGCTTTGTATCTAGGCTCAACATTTATCCTATCAATGTTCATTTCCAATGTCCTGTGGCTTCTTTTTGTCCAGATATCATGTTACGTGTGTTGCAGTGCATGTAGCTTTCTACGTTGTAATCTGACATCAACTGTGTTTACACTCTACACATAGGTATCGCAGAAGACCTCCAGTCTACAGGCCCTTTCCCGGCCTCCAGACCATGAAGAACGTGATTGCATCAGTAGATACCGCTTCACCAGGCCACTTATTGTTGAGCTGGCCGACCAGTTGGCACCGCATTTGCAGCCTGGATGCCCATATCCCACTGTGCTGACACCCAAGGTGAAGGTGATGGCGGCCCTACATTTCTTCGCCACAGGTTCATTTCAGTGTACACTGGCAACATCAGGTGGCATGTCACAGACCATGTTCAGCCGTGTGCTTAGTGATGTTTTGGAGGCATTGCTACATTTCCTGGAACAATACATAAAGTTCCCAACACCTACACAGTTGACAGACATCAAGGTGGAGTTTTATGCATTGGGGCGCATGCCACATGTCATTGGCTCAATTGATGGGACACATGTAGCTTTGATACCCCCACAAGCCAATGAGCAGACCTACAGGAATCGGAAACACTTCCACTCAATCAATGTCCTGGCAGTATGTCTGGCTGACATGGTGATCTCCCATGTGTGTGCACGTTTCCCTGGATTAGCACATGACGCATACATCATGAGGAGTAGAGCCATCCCCCAGTTGATGTCTCAGCTGCAACCTGAGCGTGCCTGTCTCGTTGCTAGGTTATGTTGTATGTTTATGTTGTGTGTTGCTTGTATGTCAGATTGTGCTCTGTTTTCAGACAAATTAAGTATTTTCTGTGTTCAATGTAGGAGACTCTGGATACCCCAACATGCCTTGGTTGCTGACACCACTCCTGAACCCTGTCACCCCAGCTGAGATTCGTTACAATGAGGCACATGGGAGGACCAGGAGAGTGATTGAGCATACATTTGGGCTACTGAAGACAAGGTTCCGGTGCCTGGATCGGACAGGAGGTGCACTACAGTATGGCCCCCTGAAGGTGTGCAAGATTATCACCACAGCATGCATGCTCCACAACCGTGCAATCCGCAAGGAAATACCACTAATACTGGATGACGGAGACCAGGAGCCACCAGCAAGGGAGGAACCAGACTTGGGACATGATGCCAGTGATGATGAGGATGATGAGGGTGATTTGCGATAACAACTTATCCACAACTTCTTCACATAAATGTGAGTATTGAATGAGAGGAGTCAGCCCATAAATGTTTGTTTGTGTGTTGCTGTTGTCCTATGTGTATGTATGCTGCTGAGTGTCTGTTATTCTTCAATGGTTTTGGACAGAAGTGCCTAATCCAAATTTGCATGTGACAAGGACACTGATACACTCAGTAACAGCTTGTGTTCACACTGACATTGGCATGCTTTAGCTGAGACAGTTTGCGACATAAATTTAAATCTTTCATGAGTTCCTGACTCAATTATGTTTTTCTCCTTCCCAGGATCATTCACCATGTGAACTGCTGAGTTGTGACCACACCAGAGCCATGATCCTGTGTCATACTCCAACAGTGAACAGTGGTGGACATCCCTTGGCCACAACACCTTTTGAACAGATGGTCATTTGTTTGGACTTGTGAGACTTTTGTAACTGTGTGATGTGATTGCAGTTTGTGTCAAGGTGCAAGGTTGTATCATTTAAATAAACCTGTGCTCCACATTGCGTTGTGCCTTGTCTGTTTACACACATCCACAGGTTATCCTGATACCAAACATGTTCCATGGAGATCAATTTAGTTAACAATGAATGTTTTAGGGCTTGCAGATGGGGACATGTGTGCTGACAGTAGACTACGATGGCATCATTATCATTAGGCTTTCCTGTTTTCAGTTTCTATTTTTGGTAAATTCTGGTGGTGTTTTTTCAGTGTTTTCCAGTGATTTCCATACCTCAAAAAACAGTGCTTTTCAGTGTTTACTCATTTTCGCGCCATAAAAAACAACTGAAACAGTGTTTTGCCGGTGTTTATGGAACGCTTTGCTTCTATGATTGCTTTTTCCATTTTTCTTCAGAAATTGTATACTGCTCTACATTTCAGATGCTTAATACAGTCATGAAATACTTTCCATTGTCCTTTGATTCTGCAGCTCAGATTTAACAAGCATTTGCAATGCAATAGGTCTCGCATTTATGCGAGTTTAAGCTATTGGCATTGTAAATGACAAAGCCTTTTATTTATGTTTTAAAAACGAAAACAAAAATAAAAGGCATTGTTATTTGCAATGTCAATAGCTCAGACTCTGCGAGACCTATTGCATTGTAAATGCTTGTTTTAAATGAAAGCGTGAATTGGTCACTCAGCAAGTGTTTGTCAATAAATATACGTAGAGAAATTTTTTAAATGCTATTATGAAATTGCAATGTGGCCGAAGGGGCATATGCAAGTCAAAAAATGGGGTTAAGAAAAGACTTCCGCTAGCAAAAAAAAATAATAAGTATTTGGAGCTTTGTTGTTGCACTTGATTTTTTTTGTCCAACAGTGATGGTAGCTTTTGCTCTTTTGACTGCTCTCCAACAGGATTGTGTAGCAAGTGCTGAAATGCAATAAGGTACTGTTAGGTGCACCATGTGCTGGGCGGCGTGCGTTGTGGACTCCAGCAACATGTGGACGGCTTGGGAAGGGGTCAGTATGCTGAAGAGGCAGTGTATTACCATATTTGTTTACAGTTAATGCAGAGATGCATGGAGAACATGTAGGGGCCGATTCCGATCTCGGCCGGTAGTGCTCCGAATCGGATTCGGATTCACCGGATCCGATTCGGAGCCCTGTTTCCCGACCGAATCGTACGCGGGTCCGGCCGAGCGAGTACGATGCAAGCACCCGCGAAATCGCCGACCGACTCGAACGCGGCTTCAACACGCTCCGACCGACTCGCATGGACACGACTCGCACCGCGTTATGGAGACGTTTCCCGGCTGGGTAAGTACGATGCGCGCCGCGAGCAGTCCGACCGACTCGCGCCGTCCGGCTCAAAAAGCTGTCGGAGCCGGACTTTGGGGTCCGCGTCGGACCCCCTGTACGCGTAGGCGCGCGAGTCGCACACAGGGGGACCCATGGGTCCCCCTACCTGTGCATGTACGCCGCGATGCGCATGGACGCGTACCCGCTGTAGGGGGCGCCCTTGTTCGCCTCGCACCCATTGAGTCAATGGGAGCCCGCGTACGCGTTGTACGACCGGCTCCCATTGACTTCAATGGGAGTCCGATAGCATGCGAATGCATCGTACTCGTCCGGTCAGACTGCTAGGGTCCGATTCGGTCGGAATTCTCTCCGGGTCCGGCTCGGTCGGAGAGATTTCCGGCCGGAATCGGCCCCGTAGATGTTTGTAGGATTATAAAGAGACTTTTGAACTGTGTATAATTCCTCATAGATCGTTAATGCTACAGCAATACAATGAAAGCGGCTGGATTTGCACAATTCTCATGGAATTACCTTTGGCACCTGCTGCGCATTTGTACACCCTCACCACTCCATCAGTTTTGTCTACCTCCGCACACCTCTTCGCCCTCAGACTCGAAAAACTTGTTTTAGAGGGTAAGCACACTGAAATCATGGAGGATGGACTCATTTATGTAATGTGCGGAAGGTTACCAGGTCAGGTGAGGTCAATGAAATGGATGGCAGCATTTTGCTCGTTTTGGACGGTGAAGATGAATCCAAGAAGGGGATTCCCTCCAAAAGAGGGTGGGAGTTTCAAGTATTTTCTACGGTTCAGCATAGAAGTGTAATTCCCACAGAAATGATGCATCGCAGACTCTTAAAAGCTGCACAACCACTACACAAAGAAAATAACACTTCTTCAAGACCATAAACCCTAAAAACGGTCAAAGGTAAAACCAATTTTCTCCAAAGAAGCTCCTTTTCACATGCATTCTGCTATAACAATATTAACAAAAAAGGACTATATGTGTGCGCACAAAACACACTGAATTGTCTTCTTGCCCTTTATAAATAACATTACTCGACACACTAGTTAGGTTGACCCTGCAGCAATTCACACCTCCTTGTCACCATGGTTCTCTGGAAGCGGCGCTCAACCTGCTGAGGTGCTCAAGAATGCACCTGTTGATCCTGTGATCTGTTATCAATAGTAAAGCTCTGAACGCTGACCCCGCGAGGTATCTCCCCATTCGTTTTGAAGGAAAGGCGCTACAGCCTAGTCCTCTATAACTGGCCTAAGGCTGTGCTCCCCTCGCCTTGTGCTTTCTGTCCACGGTACACGCCACACTCCCCCTGCCCACAGGTCACTGTTTACACAGGGTTCGAGTGTGGCTCGTGAGACATCTGTATTTTTTCAGGGGGTTTGAGTAAATGTGTATGCCGGGAATGTACAGTGCAGGGCGATGTCAGATAGCTGTGTTTTTAAACTCACCGAGCTGAACAGCCCAGGTATTGTTTCAACCACTGAGCTAGGAACGTGAATATTTATAGTGTTCACATAATTTACACAAACACGGCCAAGAGCGCGCAAGGAAACGGTTTTATGACTCGAGGTCAGCCTGTCAATGGATGCATTAAAAGTCAGTTTGCACTTGTCAACATTTCAGATAGACTCTTGCCAAGGTATTTTTTTTTTTAGACATTTAACTTGGTAGTTGTCAGCGAGGCCGGAGATGAAGCAGTCGATCTTGTGTGGGGCTGGGAGGGGGGAGGGGGCGTAAGTCCGAATCCGAGCATTGTACATTCGGTGTCTCTTTAAATAGTATTTTAACTCCATGGTAATGAGGCTACTGTTCCGAGTGATGTTTTACAACTACTACACTCCTTCTCCAGTCTCCGTTATTTGTAGGCAGAATATGTCATGGAAGCTCGTAATTTGGAGATAATAGCAAATATACAGCACATTTAAAAAACAAGAAAGAAACTTGAGCGTGCCGCCTCTTTCTCCAGTGCCCGTCCCCCGTCGCCCACTCCTTTATTAACAACAACAAAGCCTTGTTAAGTAAATGGTCTTTTTAAAGACCTGTGAAGTACTCGGGTGCGGCCGGCCACATTAAGACAGAAGGCAGACCACAATAGCTCCTCTCCCCCCACGTGAGCCAGGCAGGGGGCCTGGTGTTGCTCTGGCCCTTGGGCCATTCACACCTCGGCTCCCCATGTGCAGAAGCAGTGTTTTCCCCTGACACCTCTGCGCCAGGCCACCACGGGCAGGCCAATGTTTGTAATGTTTTGGCTCCATCAAGTGGCGAAGTGGCGCAACAACTATGAAAATCAGTGACACTCGGTTTAAACCGGGTCAGCTGATTTTCATCCGGTAGGGTACTGTCGGGTACAGTCGGTTTTAACCAATTTCCGGACAGCCTAATTATCATGTACGATGGGTTGTGTGATGACCTGGTTGTGTCTGTCTCTCATGCTGTGACTGGTTACATCTACTGCCAAGCCAGTAGTTGACATTACTAGATTGATTCCTTGTCAAAATTTGGGGACACCTTCATCTTTGATCTTCAGTGCGTCATTTCAATGTGCACATTTGTGTTTCAAAGTCACGACATGAGCAAGTATTTGGTACAAAGTGATTTATTTTAGTGCATGGTTGGTTGATGACAAATGATTTGATGGGGGAGTGATCAAACAAAACAGTGACAACAAAGTGCAGAAAGGAGTTGGTAGTGTTTGTAGATGAAGTTGTCAGAAGTAAATCCACAGTTATTTGAGTCCAAAGTCCAACTAAGACCCTCCATCCAATGTGGGAGAGTTCAGTGAGAGTCAACAAAGGGAACGCTTGGCACACAATGGACGGTATCAGGAGCAGCTTTTCACTTCCTGGGGGTGATGCGTAGCCATCGGTCTCTCATGTTGTCTTTTTCGGCGGACAACTCTTTTTCTCGGGGGGACCCTCAGGTGCAGGCAGCGTCGGCGGTGCAGGGGGCGCTTCGCCAGTGTCCACATCACTCCCTGTGGCAGGTGCAGATGTTGATACACCTGATGTTGTGGGCACACAGGGAGGTGTTGACATGTTGGTGGCAATCTGGCGGAAGCAGGTGAGAATGTCCCTGTGCACCGCCGTCAGGTCTTCATTTTTTGAAAGCTATTCCTCCACTTTAGCATAATGGACTGCCTGCTGATCTTGCATGGTCCTGAGGATCCCAACTACCTGTCCAAAATCCCCCGTGCAACCCTCACAGGCATGGAGGATTCTGGATAGGTGTGGGTCATCTGCAGCATGAGTACCAGCTGCATGTTGGCGCATGTCCCCACGGCCCTTCCCACCACCCCTACCCACCCGAGCAGGACCAGTTGGTGCTGGCATAGTCACCACAGAGCCTCCTTCCTCGTTGACAGTGCTGGTGTTGTCCGCCAACTCCAGATTGCCCCGTGTTGCTGTGCTTTCGGTGTTGGCTCGGGCTGGTGTGTCCGTGAGGGTAGGGGTCAGCTGTTTGTTGGCTGTTGAGGCGGGAGGGATCGCAGAGGATGCCGGTGTTACTGCTTCTGGTGCTGTGGTCTGACCCACACCTGATGGGCCAGGTAGTTCATCGTCGTCTGAAGTATGTTGAGAGACCTCAACGCCGGAGAGCTCAGGGTTGACCAGAGCCTGGGACTGGCTGTCTTGGTTTGTTGCTGAGGTGTTCCCAGCTTGCCCTGTGGGTACATAAAAGACACAATGATTGTTGTGACTGTCCACAGCCCCTCAGATCATTACCATGACATTGTCTACTGAAGCTAAGGATGACTTGATGTCCCGAGTTTGTCCTCTCCCAGCAAGGTGGAGGAGTGTTGTCAGTGGCCACATCTCCCATCATGCCCTGTCCTCAACACACCTTCCCAGCCAACCCAGACAGCACACCTGGGACCAAGCTGTCCCTGAGACTGAATGGAAATGTACTGTCAAGATGGCTGACACTGGGGACTGGTATGGGGAGCACAAGGCCTTGATGGGAGTTGTGGGCAGAAGCAAGCAGGTCCCAGTGTTCGACATCTTGCAAGTACATTTCCATTCACTTTCAAGGACTGCATAGTCCCAGGTGTGCTGTTTGTGCTGGCTGGAAAGGTGTGTGGAGGACATGATGGTAGACGTAGTCAGTGCAGACAGTCCTCCTCCCACCAAGCCCAACCAGGCCATCAGGCCCTGTCCCACACACACTCCTCCTCCCAGCCAGCCCAAACAGCACACCTGGGACTATGCTGTCCCTGCAAGTGAATGGACATGTACTTGCAAGATGTCTGACAGTGTGACCTGTTGTTAGCTTCTGCCCACAACTCCCATCAAAGCCTTGTGCTCCCCACACCAGTCCCCAGTGTCCCCAGTGTCAGCCATCTTGCAAGTACATGTCCATTCAGTCTCAGGGACAGCATAGTCCCAGGTGTGCTGCTTGGGCTGGCTAAGAAGGTGTGTGGAGGATAGGGCATGATAGTAGACGTAGTCAGTGCAGACAGTCCACCTCCCACCAAGCCCAACCAGGCCATCTGGGAGTTTGATGTCCTGACAATGCATAAAGCGTACATTCAAGATGTCTGACAGTGTGACCTGTTGTTTGCTTCTGCCCGCAACTCCCATCAAGGCCTTGTGCTTCTCACACCAGTCCCCAGTGTCAGCCATCTCGACAGTACTTTTCCACTCACTGTGAGGTAAGCACAGTTCAAGGTGGGCTTGTCAGGCCATGTGGGAGGAGGAGTATTTACACTGAATTCAACTCCCATCAGGCCCTGTCCCACACACACTCCTCCCAGCCAGTCGCTGCAAGTGAATGGACATGTACTTGCAAGATGTCTGACAGTGTGACCTGTTGTTCGCTTCTGCCCACAACTCCCATCAAGGCCTTGTGCTCCCCACACCAGTCCCCAGTGGCAGCCATCTTGCATGTACATTTCCATTCAGTCTCAGGGACAGCATAGTCCCAGGTGTTCTGTTTGGGCTTAGTGGGAAGGTGTGTGGAGGACAGGGCATGATGGTAGACATAGTAAGTGCAGACAGTCCTCCTCCCACCCAGACCAAATAGGCCACCATGAACCATGCTTCCCTGACAGTGAGTACAACTTTACATTCAAGATATCTGACAGGTGTGCCTGGTGTTTGTTTTGACCACAACTCCCATCAGGGCCTTGTGCTCACCACACCAGTCCCCAGTGTCAGCCATCTTGCCGGTACTTTTACACTCACTGTGAGTAAAGCATAGTTCCAGGTGGGGTTGTTGGGCTATGTGGGAGGAGGATTGTTATCTGTGACTCCAGCTCCCATGAGGCCTGTTCCCACACCCACCTTTCCAGCCATCCCAACCTTCCTTCCTATGACTCAGCTTCCCTGTGAGTGAGTGAAAGTGTGCTGGCAAGATGGCTGACGCTGGTGACTGTTTTTTGGAGCACAAAGCCTTGGTGTGAGTTTTTGGGAAGTTTGTACATGTTATGACATATTTAAATATACTCTCACATTGCAGGTATTTTGTTTGTCAAACTGGCATACACATCACATGCTCATTTGCTCCATATTGTTATGGCTTTGCTAACAGTGATTTGTATCACTGTATCCTTGACAGAGATGTGTGTGGATGTGTAATTGATAACATCATTGGACAGTTGAGTAGGTACTCACCGGGCTCTGGTGCTCCTGGTATTCCATAGACGCCCTCTGGCGGAAGGATGGCATGCACCCACTACTCCCAGGAAGTGAAGTGCACGGGTGGTGCAGGATGGCCACCGCCAGTCTGCTGACTTAAGGCGTGTTCTCTTGCAATTAGCTTCTTGACCCTCCTTCGCACATCATAGTACCTGCTCCTGATATCGTCCATTGTGCGCAGACAAGGTGCTTGAGAGTTCACCTTGTCAACTATCCTCTCCCACAACCTATTTCTCAGGGACTTGGTTCCCAAATAACTGTGGCTCTACTCGGAGTATTTCATCTACAAGTACTTCCAACTCCTTATCTGTGAAACGTGCCTGCTTTGGGGGCATGGTGAGGGTGTAGATGGAGGTGAGGGCGAGTGTGAATAAGTAAAAGAGTGTGTGTTTGAGAGTGTATTTTAGCAAATATAAAAATGTGTGCAAGTTGTGTGGTGGGTGAAGTGTGAGTGTATGAGGCAGAAAGCAGTGAATCTGTGGCTATGTCTGTGTCCTCTCAGCAGTTCAGTTGTTGCAAAGGATCATGGTCATCTGTTTTTCCCTTTATATAGGTGGATTGGTGGGTGTAGCTAATGATTTTGATTATTTTTTTTGGTGTGGCCAATGCTTGTTTTCCTAAGATTTGACATTTCCCAGTTGCATTTTCTGTCACAAGCCGACACGTTTCAAAGACAGCGTCGTACGCATCGTCATCTGTTCGTGGGTTGAACCGTGTCTGATTCATGCCCACAATGCTGTTACAGCGTTCATAAACGAGTCGGTTGCATTTTCTGTCACAAGCCGACAAGTTTCAAAGTCCGCGACATACGCACATCATCTGTTCGCTGGTTGAACCGTATCTGATTCATGCCCACAATGCTATGTTTCAGCGTTCCCATACCATTCGGTCGGATCGGGCTTGTTTCCGGACTAATTGGTCGGACGAATCGGACTCCGAACATGTCGGTTGGAGTCTGTATGCAATGCATCGTACTCAGTCGTTCGGACAGCTCGCGATCGACTCGTTTGGTAAGCATTCCGGAACAGAGTCGGTAGGAATGATTTCCGTACAAGATCGGAATCGGGCCCTAAGTAGTCACTTCATATGTTTTGTACATGTGTCCCCCAAATCAATTGATATTGATGAGACCCCACATTGCAGAGGGGTCGAACAACAGTTTTCAAAACGGACCAATTATCTGACCCTTTTGATTGCTAAAAGGGCTCGCTTGCAATAGATACATTTTCCATTGGTCGTTTGTTACAGTTTGGAAACAGTCTTTCTTTATTGTATTCTTTGTATAATTATATTATTCTTCCTAGTTTGTTTTCTGATTCCTTTTCACGTGGGACACTATGCATGTTATGCATTTGCATTGAAAAATACAGTTTATTATTCTTTTGTCACAACCAGTGTTTGACTACTTTGTGTCGCTTTTTTTATCCACATCCTTCAACAGTCTCATTGTGAGATTGTGCTTATTATAGCATCAAGTATACATTTATAATTCCAATAAGAACATCTGCTCTTTCTGCCATTGTCTTATTTCAATAGTGTCATTGTCATCAAGCCGGGGGAGACATGAATATTACTAAGTTGATGTTTTAAAAATATCATTTTTAATAAGTGCTTCTCAATGCAGTGAAAGCTTCTAAAGATCTAAGATAAAAAGCTTCCACACATAAAAGAAATACTTTTTTCAAAATTGTAAGCAACTTTATTGCATTTTTATATGTTGTTCGTTGCATGATTTACATGCCAGATATTTTCTTGCATACGCTGTTGAAGCCAAAGCAGACCCTTGGCTCGGTTCTCCCTGTTGAAATGTTGCCTTGCCCTTCTCTACCCAGTCTGCAGCGACAGTGACTTAATATCACTTTTGCTGCAGTCAACTGATCCCACTGTCATTGCCAGACCAAGACCCGACTTAGGGGCCGATTCCGATGTCGGACGGACCGGAGTCCGTCCGAAATCGGTTTGGAACAGGAACTGAATGACCTCCTGTCGTCGGTTCCTGCTGGGGGCCCCCAAAGACAGATTCCCAAAGCCTTTGTGTCGGAAAGGCCAGCACAGAAAGGCTTTGGGAATCTGCCATCCTAATCCCTCGGCCGGAAAGAGCCGGCCAAGGGATTACTGATGGCTTTCCGAATGGCGGACGAGCTCTCCGAGCCCGTCGGAGGCCATTCGGAAATCCGATTCGGATTCCCTTCTGACCGACCCCATCAAAATGGGTCGGTCAGAAAAGAATCCGAACAGCCGAATCCAATGCGGTCGGAATGGCTCTGATCAATGGTCGGAGCCGGTTCCGACCGCATCGGAATCGGCCCCTAAGAATGTATTAGAGGGGTATTCCACCCTACAGACGCCCCCTGAAGCTACGTCCCTTTATAGAGGTAAGGCACCCCTGAAGGTCTTTTAGTGCTTATATTATGTTATTGAGTGGATGGACTCCTCCGCATGGATGTCATGGGGTGCTTACATATTCTGTTAGCAAAGCTGTAGGCTGTGTCATTTAGAACCCAAGAGACCATGCACTTATCACACTTGCCTTTGAGAAATCTTGTAGTTAGTAGGCATAATTCAAGTATAATTTAAGCCACGTATCTGGCTCAAAAACTAGAACTGTCTGGAGGTTGCAGAAAGTCAAGAAGTGCAAGTTCATGGCTTTTAAAACCACAGATCTTTCACAAAATGAGAACAAATCCCAGAGCCTTCTCAGGTGCTGCCCCAAAGATCTGGAACTCTCTTCCTCTGGAAGTCCGACGAATTTCCTCCACGACTACCTTCAAATAGGAAGTAAAAAAAATCCTAATGGCTAAGTTCCTGCCTTCAATCAGCTCTGGCCCACTGCTCATTGATTACCACCTCATTGACAATGAGATTGCTGGACACCTTTGAATCCCAGCACTCGCCTGCCATGCTCATTTATGTAGCGAAGATTATAGAATTTTCTTCTCCATGGTCTGTATCCCACATACCTTAACTATGTTGCATGACTATCTTGTTGTATTATGTATACTCTTGTAATACCTATCCAAATTGTAAAGCGCTCTGATACCCACCTGGGTCAAGTTTGCGCTATATAAAACTTCGAAATGAATAAATAAATTAAGTCACTAAAAGCCGAGTCCCAGTTCATGACAGGTAGGTTGTTGGTGGTAACATTCTAAGGACCATGTAACATCCCAAATCTGTAAGAGCCAGGAATTCTTGACATTGAGGCAATGAATTGCAGAGATGCTTACCATCAAGGCCAGATGTGTATAAATTGTGCTTAAAGATCACACAGTCTGAACCTCCCTAAGTACAACATGCTTTTGTTTGGTGGTTTGTGAAACCCATTATACCAAAAAAATCTAAATCACTTCCATACCTGACACTTTGGATGAGGAACATGGAGTTGTATTTACGGAACAAGTGACCCAGCCGTGTCTGGTTTGTATTGAGGAGCTCAAGTATGAGATTTCTGGCTTGGGCATGCAGATGAGGTGACAAGCCGTACATCTTTTCTGCTTGATTTAGGAGCTCCAAATTCAGTCTCTGGGATTTCACATTCACCCAGTAGCGTTCCTCTGATTCCTTAATCCTCTGAGACATTGATGTGCCTTTCAACTTCATCATTTGCTTCTGGGGAGTAGGCCCAGTAGTTTCTTCACTTTCTACTAGGCCAGGTGGATATGACTCTGTAGGATATGACTCAACATTACTCTCTACTGGTGATATGCGTGTGAGCTTGACAGAGTGGTCTGGTATAGACTTAGCAGGTGCCCAATCATTAAACTGTTCAGCTTCTATGCTCAGATCCACACTATCGAATTGCTGCACAATTGTTTTCTCTTTAGGTGGAATAGGTGCTTTCCTAATGCAGTGCTTTCCTGATTCCTCAAATAGACTTTGCAGGTCTTGCATGGTTTCTGCAGTTTTCTTGGAGACAATTGTTTCTGTAACTTGAGGCACACCCTTTAAAAGGGGTTGCTTCACATGGTGTGATTGCAACTGTTCAATTTCTTGTAATTGTGCTTTCCCACCATCATCTGGCAGTGGCGACTTTTGCATTCTCAGTGAAGAGGGCAACGTTGTTTGTGGTGTGATTGTGAAGTCTGGGAGTAGTGTTGTTTCTGCTTGTCTGTGAAGAAGTTGGTCCTCTGTTAATGCCCTAGTGGTCCTGTGGATCCCTTCCACTGTCATTGGCTGTCCTGCCAGTTGTGATTTTTCTCTCTCTATTTCCCGGCGAAGGTTCTCCTGTATCTTCAACAAACAATATTCAATTTTTTTCTCTGTAATGGCATACATTCTACGTGCCACTGGGTCCTTTGGTAGGACCCTTAACTTCAGACTCTTTGGATCTGACGCTTTTTCCGAAAAATCTACTTTCCATTCTAGAAAACTATGAATTGCCTGTTGAAATTCTTCTAGAGGGGATATTGAGAATAAAGTATCACTTTCACTTACACCTTCAGTGCTCATGGATCCTGTCTCCAAATCAGATGGCTCAACTGAGGAATACGTGTGTTCTTCTAGTACCCTTTCTGCATCTCGGGGGTCAGCCTTGCTATCTGAGTGGATTTTTGAGACCCGTTTCTTAATTTGTGAACCCCTTCTATCGCCCAGCAAAGATTTTGAATCCTGTTTTCCAACTGGCACTCCACGTGTGACCTTCAATAAAGATGAAGTCTTTTGAGATCCTTTTCTGGCATCCAGTACAGGTTTTGAGAAACGTTTCCTAACTAAGGATACTTCTGTCACCTCCGGAGAAGACTGGGCTGTTTCTCGAGGTACAGTTTTTGCATCCAGAGGTTCA
The DNA here is from genome assembly GCA_963921515.1 of Calotriton arnoldi. Classification (NCBI taxonomy): domain Eukaryota; kingdom Metazoa; phylum Chordata; class Amphibia; order Caudata; family Salamandridae; genus Calotriton; species Calotriton arnoldi. Next base: position 69,659 of record CAWUFW010003218.1, read on the forward strand.
ACTTTTGCACCTAACATGGCCTCTGAGTCAATCTCCCCAACAATAGATTGACTTGTGACTTCCAGAGATGGTGCTAAAGGCCCATGGGTTTCACTTACAAAACTTAATGCTGTTTTTGAACCGATTCCTTCCACCTGGGATCCACTTGTATGCTCCGTCAAAGACATTAGAATATCTTGCGAGTCCATACTTTTAACCAGTGCTGCTTTTGAGTCACGTTTGGTCTCCTGGTTCCTAGGGCTGACCACGTCTGGGGTTGGCGAAATCATCTGAGTCCCCTCACCATCATCCAGGGTTTTTAAATCACGTTCCTCAGCTGGTGGTCTGGTAGTGATCTTACCTGAAACCGGTGACACTATTTTAGGCTTCCCAGCGGCATCCACAGTTTTTAAATCATGTTCGTCCATTGTGGGTCTGCTGGGGGTACCTTTTGTAAGTTGTGAAACCACTTTTACTACTTCAGCATCCATGGTTTTCAAGTGACTTTCCTCCACCTGTTGTCTGCCTGGTGCCTTCATCAACGCTGGTAAAGCGATGTGAGGTCCCCCGACTGCATCCACAGTTTTTAAATCATGTTCGCCCACTGTAGGTCTGCTGGGGGTACCCGTTGTAAGTTGGTCAACCACTTTGACTACTTCAGCATCTGTGGTTTTCAAGTGGCTTTCCTCTACTGGTTGTCTGTCTGGAGCCTTCATTGAAGCTGGTAAAGCGATGTGAGGTCCCCCAATGGCATCCCCCGTTTTTAAATCATGTTCGTCCACTGTGAGTCTACTGGGGGTACCCTTTGTAAGTTGTGAAACCACTTTTACTACTTCAGCACCCACGGTTTTCAAGTGGCTTTCCTCCACTGGTTGTCTGCCTGGAGCCTTCATCGAAGTTGGTAAAGCGATGTGAGGCCCCCCAACTGCTTCCACAGTTTTTAAATCATGTTCGCCCACTGTGGGTCTGCTGGGGGTACCCTTTGTAAGTTGTGAAACCACAGTTACTACGTCAGCATCCACGGTTTTCAAGGTGCTTTCCTCCACTGGTTGTCTGCCTGGAGCCTTCATCGAAGCTGGTGAAGTAATGTGTGGTCCCCCGACTGTATCCACAGTTTCTAAATCATGTTCGCCCACTGTGGGTCTGCTGGGGGTACCCTTTGTAAGTTGTGAAACCACAGTTACTTCGCCAGCATCCACGGTTTTCAAGTGGCTTTCCTCCACTGGTTGTCTGCGTGGAGCCTTCATCGAATCTGGTGAAGTGATGTGAGGTCCCCCGACTGTATCCACAGTTTCTAAATCATGTTCGCCCACTGTGGGTCTGCTGGGGGTACCCTTTGTAAGTTGTGAAACCCCTTTTACTGCTTCAGCATCCATGGTTTTCAAGTTGCTTTCCTCCACTGGTTGTCTGCCTGGAGCCTTCATTGAAGCTGGTAAAGCAATGTTAGGTCCACCGACTGCATCCACACTTTTTAAATCATGTTGCCCCACCAGCGGCCTGCTGGCTGCTTCCTGAGGAAGTGGTAAAGCCATCTTAAGTCCTGTAGCAGCATCCACAGGCTTAAAGTCACTTTCTCCACCTGGTGGGCTGCCTGGTCCCTTTGATGAAACCGGTAAAGCTGTGTGTGGCTCTGCCCCAGCATCTTCAGGTATAATGTCCTTATTTCTCACTGGTGGGCTGCCTGGGCCCTTCACTGAAACTGGAAAAGCTATGTGAGGTCCATCAACTTCACCTACAGTTTTTAAATCTTGGCCCTCTGGGGCTCTGCTGGCTGCCTCCTGTGAATGTTGTAAAGCCAAGTTAAGCCCTGTAGTTGCATCTACGGGCTTGAAGTCACTTTCTCTCCCTTGCAGGCTGCCTGGTCCTTTCGCTGAAACTGGTAAAACTGTGTGAGGCTCTACACCTGCATCCAAAGTTTTAAAGTCACTTTCTCCCATTGGTGGGCTGCCTTGTGCCTTCGCTGAAACTGGTACAACTGCATGAGGCGTCATAGCAGCATCCATCGTTTTTAAATCATGTTCCTCCACCAACGGTCTGCTGGCTGCCACCTTTGCAGATTTTATATGGGTCTGAGGCCCACTGTCCGCATCACGAGCTTTTGAGGTAGTTGCCGTCTCTGAGGGGCTGCTGATGATTTTTGGTGAAGGTGGCAAATCTGTTGGACTTCCACTGCTAATATCCACAGCTGAGTGACTTTTAATTACCACAGGTTTCCCTGAGGCCTTCCGGGGAGATGACTTACTCTCCTGAGGTCTCTTATCACCTCCCTTCACAACTGTTTTTCCAGTGGCCTTCTTAGGAGGAGGGTGAACTTCCTTGTCATCACCGGGCACTACTGTTGGGTGTTCCTCCAGAACTACACTTAGGGCTTTATGGAAAGTTTGCTGTTTATTTTCTGCCTCTTGCGGGCTTCTCTTGCCATTCCTTGGGCTTACTGGTGATTCAGTTTCCTTTTCATCTACCAGTGGCCCTGGAATTGTTTTTTCCTTGGGTCCAATTGGAACAATAGGAGCTGTTTCTTGTTTATCAGAAATGCTTGTTCTGCTTATGGCAGCCACCGCTTTCTGCGGCATAGATGGGAGCTTAGTTGTCACTTGTTGAGTGCCCAATCCATAATCCACATGTGGGGCTTTATGTTCTTTTTCAGGTGCATCTGTCCTCAGTTTCTTAAGCTCTGTTGCCAGTTGTTCACCTTGGGTGAGTGACAACCTGTATTCCTTTGAGACATCCTTAACTTGGCTTTCAAGCTCGGTCTTTTTCTCCTGAAGAGCTTGCACTTTAATTGAGAGATCTGTGTTCTTCTCCTTCTGTTGGTGGTCCCTAGCCTCAAGTTGTTTGATTTCGGACTGCAGCTCTTGATATTGCTTGTATCGCTGGCTCAGGGCTTTGCTGAGGTTGCCAATCATCTTGATGATATACCAGAGTAGGCTGCACTGGACTTTGTTGCAGACAGGCGTGGATGCCAATTCCTGCAGGATGCCAAGTAATTCTTCAGTTTTATGGGTGGCAGCCACCTCATCATGCAGCATTTCCTGTGGGCTCATAGGATTCAGATCCTTCAGCTTTGCAGCTATTTTAGCACTTAGGCCGTCTTCTCGCCAAAATTTCCAGAATCCTTCCCTGAGGTCATCTGATAAAGACAAAACACTGGTTTAGCATGGGAGATGGTAAAGTGTGAAGTACATTTATTGCTACTTACATAGATAAACTGGGCAACCTATATGTCCAGTTTTCAATATTATTACTTAATATTAGGGTTGACCTTTATTAAAACTCTCCCAATTTTGACGCATAAGCAAACTGATATATAGTGAGATGAAGCGATTTTCTTGTGTTCCCACAATTTGGCCAATCATAGATTTGAACTCTAATCTTTTGAGTCTGCAGCTGGTCAATACACCAGAAGACCACACCTCCGGGGAGTACGACATAGGTTCAAAGCATGGGCCAGTTATTGGCCCACTGAACTTTCTGGCAAGTTCACTAACACAAAAACGAGTTTACCTGAAAACTATTGTACAACAAAACAGTTCAGAAATTGACAAAGAACAGTCTTATATGCTTGGTGCTACAAAACACAAGAAGGGTGTATGAATAATACCTGCCCATGGGGAAGGAAAGCAGCTTGGCATTTTACTTGATAGTGATGGCATGTGATACTCAGTTATACAACATATGTGATATATTCGAGCATGTGTATAGTCCATGTTTGCATACAACAGTCAGGAGTCACTGGGTGAGGAAAGGAGATGGAAGATTGCCTGTAGAAGTTTATAAGGTCCTGGAGAAAATTATGAGAAATTCCGTACGGGATTTTGATAGGGCCTGTCACAGCTATGCCAAAGGTTGATGGGAGCTCTTTCAAAGTCTTCACAAGATTATCTGAGGTTCTTTTGGGAGATATGCAAGAGAATGTAACCAACACTGGGTAAGGGCCTGGTTGGAGCAACACAAGGATATCTTGATGGATAATAGGGCTGTTATGGACCCTGCAAAGTTCTTGTTGGGAGCTTTGTTGGGTTCTGTTGATGGCCTCATTAGATTGTGATATATTCTGTTGGTGGTTATCCAGGAATCTGTTGGGCTTTATGTAGAATTATCCTGGGGGATGTGTGAGGATCTTGGGAGTTATGTGAAGGTCTGTTGACTACTGTTATAACATACAGTGCTCCTTGAACATGGGGCCAGTCGATGCCATGCTGTGAACCTGTGGTGCTTAAAGTCAATAGTCGGGTGATTTTATTACTGAAAAGAACTCCAAACACCTATAACACGCTGCATGCTTCATCATAGGTTTTGCTCCTTCATGAGGTGTTACCAGCATGTGTAGTTGTACGGGGTTACCAGGGTACTCAAGTATATTAATTTATGGCTGATTATATGGTTCATTTAATAATAGAGATTCCCTCATTTGCACACACTACAGTTGCTATAACTGATCGTCACACAATGTATTGTACATCGATAACACATAAAGTGGATCTGTACTGTGAAGCCACTGCCTTGAGAAGATCAAGCGGCAGCTCCAATCCAGGTTTTCACCCCAGTGGCCAAGCAAGTAGCAACATACAAGGCACATCCTGGTGCATGCACACTGAGGTGCATGCTGGCTACTATCTCAGCAGCTAACATCAGCAACCCTGCCTGAAAATTCAGTCTATACTGGTTAGTCTGCGGCAGACACAAACTCAGACATGTGAAGCTATTCTAATGGTGACCAAAGGAAAACACATGATATATCTGAAGAAGAATGAGGTCTCATTAAGAGAACTCTTATCTTGTTTCCCTTTTCTGCAGCTCCAGTAGATGCTACTGAACTCTCCAGTGGATACAGCAAGAAACTCCCTGAAGTGAGTGCACCTCATGTTGTTGTAGCTTTGGCTCCTGTCTAGTTAAACCCCAAAGTCGACAAGGGATTGTGGCAATTTTTTGAAGTTTTTACTCTTTATGAAGACCCACTGAGGCCAGCAACAAATTATATGATTTAGCAGCATTTGCTTGTTTTTTTTAGCCGTGGTCTACAATTGTGTGATTTGAATACAGTTGCCTTTTAAATATGTCTGTCTGTTTATATATTGACCAGTGTTCCTGCAGATCTGTATCACCAAAGGAAAGTGACCCTCTGGACACATCCTTTAAGCACTACCTTAACCACTCAGTAAGGTTTATAGGTCCCCCAGACCACATGTCCTGACAAATGTGTTTTACCAGTTAAGGACTTTATTTTACATAAAAGCACGTTCTCATAAAGGCATGGGTTCCCAACTATACCACATTGATTTTAATATTGTGGAATAGTTTTCTCATTTAAGTTCTTGCATCCTACCCTCAAACAATTTGAATTAATCTTCCTAGAGGCAAATTCAGAATAGTTTGCACCTCAATCGGCTAGTCATAAACGTTGATGACAATATCAGCTTGGGGAAGAGCTCCTAACAATACGACTCATTACAACTGCTCAAAAATACGCCGAAAACAACCACAACTGAGCGGACCCAGCTTTCTTAGCCAGATCTCTGGGACTAGAAAGTGATGTATCTACCAGATGCTAGTGTAACTTGTCTGAGGTACAGTTTGCTAATATGTGCTCCTTCATTATCAAATTATAGAGCCCTTCATAGTCTTGCAACTGATTTCCCTTCAACCAGCCTCCTAGAGTCTTGACTGAGAAGTCAACAAAATCTACCCAGGTCTGACTCGAGGTTTTGTGAGTCTCCCTGACCTTTATCCTGTACTCCTCAGTGGTGAGTCCAAAGTCCTCAATCAGGGCAAACATCATGAGGTCATAAGACTCAGCATCTGCCTCATTCAGTGTCGGGAGTCTATCCCTGCACGTTCCTGAGAATAACTCCCAAAGTGGAGAGCCCTAGTATTTCTGGTGTAACTCCTCATTTTACATGCCCTCTCAAAGGCAGTAAACCATTCGGTAACGTCATCACTCTCAACATATTTAGGAACAATCCCTTTGGGGATTTTGGGATCAAAAGTTTCCTCCATCTCTCTATTTACTTTGCTGCCACCGTTGATGGGTGTTAGACCCATTACAACCCTTTCTCTTTCTATGGCCAGGATTTGGGCCTCAAGGGTTGCCCTTCTGGCTAGTCTCTCAAGAGCAATCTCTTCACCCTCTAGCCCTTCTCTGGACACTGAGTTGCCTGACCTACCCTCAGGAGAGGATTGCACTCCAGGTACGGTTTTTAGCTAGATGTGTGTAGGCACTACATACATCACCATCTAAAGTTAATTCAGGAGGATCATCCTCATGCTCACTGCCCAAATCCTGCCCTTCAGGATTGTCAGTGTATTCTGTTGCATTGGCTAAATCATACTGTGCCAAGAGCTCCTGGAGCTTGACTTGGTAGGATGTGAGCCAGTTTGAATGTTACAGTTTTTACAGAGGAGCCTTAACTGTCGTGTAGTTCCTATATATAACCTATACAGAATATGCGCGTTCGGATAACATAAACTGTGGGCTTGGTGGCAGACTGACTCTGTGCACCCCCACCGAAAATGTTAGCCTTTTTGCATTAGCTAGCTCACAGTGCCACTAGTGTCTCCTCTTATCGGGGAGAGAATAGTTTCTGGCAACCTTAGAACATAACAACCCTGATCCCTCAGAATCGTGGAAACAATATACTACTTTTCGCTCAGTCACACGTGCTCACTTATCTTGTCTCAGAGATACACAGATTAAACAGCCTGGGCGTTTCAATAAGGGTTTATTGAACAGTCGTTATTCTTGTGTAGAATATATGAGCTGCTACAACCATTAGACAGTAGCAGAGATCTATGATTAGCAGTACAGTGGATATAAATGGATAGTACAGTTCTACCATTTTGCACTACGCATTACTAAATACATGAATATAAAATGCATTGATAAAAGAAAGCGCGTACTCCTACGATGCCTATCTAGATGTACCTAAGTGTACCAAGCATGTGAGTAGGTGTGAAGCCAAGAATCCCTCTAGGATTTTGTCGAACCCCATTACCTGAAGTATGAGACTGTAGGAGCCCTTCTTGGTCTTGAGCTGGACACCCCACGAGGGATGTTCAGACCACTGTCAGCTGGAGCGTCTGCATGCAGGAGCCTCAGCATCTCTGGTCAGTGTGTCAGCCTGGAAGTCTCGGTTCCCTCTAACTAACACTAGCAAGATGTGCTGTATTTATACAGAAAGTATCTAGGGTTCCTTTGTCCCTGGTTGCTTGTATTAGTCATTGTTGGATGTGAGGATGACGTATGGGATGAACCGTGTACGTAGATATGGGGAGGAAGGTGGTGTAGCCCCAGCCTGGTTTCTAAAAACCCTTATGAATATTCATTCATACTGTGTGAGTCTATTGATGGAGTTATAGGACTCTATTGTTAGGAGAAACCCTCCTTCTATACCCAGGACTAGAACTAGGTAAAGGTTCAATCCTAAAAGGCCCGTTACTGTGTAGTGTAGGGGAGGTAATGTAGGTGAAGGGGTATGATGTTACCCGGGCCTATATTAAGGTACCTATATGGAACATAACATAACTGCTGGGTTTTAAGCTGCAGATAAGGGGTGTCACGTTTAGGCACACATAGCAGGGGTAAAACAGTGCACACAACAGAATGAGTGAAAGTGGATGAATGGGTATGTAAGGCATAGGACTACATGTCCCACAATGCCAAGGAGCAGTCACGTTCCTACTTCCTGCCTCTACTTAAGTAAATGCCTGCTGGCCGCCCGGGGCTTGACACCTGTGATTAGTCGTCACTTCGGGAAGGCGGTTTCCAGAATCCTAAGAACTCCCTGCAGTAGTGCAGTTCTGTTCTTTCCCTCGCGCTGGAGCGCGTCCATGTTCTTTCATCGCGCTGGAGCGCACTCGACATTTCCCCTGTTGCCAGAGCCGTTCTGCCGACTCGCGCTGAAGGCGAGCCCCCGGGCAGAGAACAGCTGTCAGTTATCTCGCGCTGGAACGCGTCCATGTTCTTTCATCGTGCTGGAGCGCACTCGACATTTCCCCTGCTACCAGAACCTTTCAGCCGACTCGCGCTGAAGCACGTACACGGTTAGAGAGCAGCTCGCATTTCATTTCTGGAACTCATTAATTAGATAGCGCTGGAGCGCATTTGACTATTTGCCTTTACTTAGAAGCGTTCTGTCAACACACGCTGAGCGCGTAATCGGACAGAGAAGGCTTGTGTTGCCTCCCTTAAAACTCAACAGTTTCTACGCGTAGGAGCGCATTTGGCAAGCATCCTCAGGATCTAGCCCAGCTTACTTTCATGCAAAAAAGGTTGTTCACCGAGCAGAGCGGACAGCTTTGTCCAGAGCCCAGCTAAGTACATTATCTGTTACTCCTTACAAGAAACTATAGCACTGTGCCTTGTTTCTATGGATTATAATCTATGAAAAAACGTGAAGGAGGATATGTTTGTTTTCTTCTTTATTTTTTTCTATTTTGTGCCTTTTTTGTATGAGGAGTAGTGTGGCAGTATTAATCGTAAGTGCCTCCACATATTATATCTTATAGGTTATGGTGATTGAGGGTTGTGCCTTCATGTGTACTGTGTTGTGTCTCACTTACAGGATAACACAGGGCTACAGTAGGAGTGAAGTCTACAACTCCAGAACAACCCCTCCTTGAGTGTTTTCGCAGCTGCACTGTTATTGTTTCGTTTATCCCTTTTTTCCCTTTCTCCTAAGGTGGTATTGTCTATGGAGTGGATATACAGCACTCATAGGTAGTTCCATATAGGGGATAGGGTTATCTGGCATCTCTCCTCGCTCCCGCTGTATCCGGCTTCTGAGGTTAGTGGTTAACCATTCTGTGATCTGAGCGATGGATACCAACACAGTCCTCACATCAGTGTTAGAAACATTGACTGCGTTGCGGATGGAAGTAGATGCCTTCCGTGTAGAGAATCTAGAACTAAAAAACGAAATGGGCACCATGAGACGTGAAGTGGCAGGTCTGACCCGCACCAGCCCAACGGGGAGTAGGGGGGGCACATACATCAGGGACTGGACCTTACCCCCACCGCTCACCTCACGGGAGGTAGACAGGGGAAACACATCCTGTACGCAGGGAGGGGTGTCAGGTCCTTTCACAGACCCTTATCCTACCCCCGCACAGGCAGGTCCTACCTCCATCCAGGTAATACAGCCCGTACAGCTACCTCTTGCCCCTCCAGAGAGGTTCTTTGGTGACCCTAAGAAATTCGGAATTTTTCTGGGTCAATGTAGGTTGCACTTTATGTGTAAACCCAATGTGTTTCCTAACGATCAGGCAAAGACGGCCTTCGTTATGTCATACCTTGGCGGTAACGCAGCTAGTTGGTCATTCCCTCTTATAGAGAGAGACGATCCCATTTTGCGCAACTTTTCTACTTTTTGTGACGAGATGCGCAAATTATTCGACAGAAAGGCACATCAGTTGTCCCTAGATAGGGAACTCATTACTCTTAAGCAGGGAGCCCAAGACCTACTCACGTACATTACTACATTCAACAGGCTCATAGTAGAAACAGATTGGCCAATGGAAAAAAGAACTTCCTTATTCTACCAAGGTCTAAAAGGGGAATTAAAGGACGTATTGGCCCAAGTCGTACATATGCCCGCCACCTGTGACGAACTCATCGATCTCACTGTTCAACTGGACCACCGACTCCAAGAGAGGAAAGGCGATAAGCAGCGAACCGAACCGAAGTTCCTGCTTCCCCGTCCAAGGCTCCCTCCAGAAGAGCGGTCACAGACCACCGATGGGACAGAACCGATGCAGATAAGCGGAATACGAGGGCCGATAAGTCAGGACGAACGCGAGAAAAGACGAAGACAGAAGCTATGTATGTATTGTGGGAAGCCGGGACATTTCGTCAAAGATTGCAAAACCCGAACCAAGTTGGTACTTAAAGGAAGTCAAGGAACCAGGAACGTGCAAGCAGTGGAATACAACCCTGAGACGTCGGAAAACTGACTACCTCGAGCAAGAGAGAGACCACTTGCTTGAGGCCAACAATAGAAGAGGTCTCACCGGCCGTGGCAAACACGACTCCGACGTCGGTAGCTCATATGAATGTCTGCGTCACATTCGAGCTACCTGGTGGGAATCTCATAGTGGTGCATGCACTGCTGGATTCGGGTGCCACTGGTAATTTCATCGACCAGCAGTACGCACAGGAACTTGGTGTGTCCAGAATAAAGAAGATGGTACCAGAACCAGTAAAGGCGGTGGATGGAACGGCGCTGACGTCAGGCCCTGTGCGTTTTCACACTCAGTGGATCCTGATGCAAATCGGGACGAACCATTACGAACAAATTCGTTTTGACCTTATAGACGCCCCTCACTTTAAACTCATTTTGGGCATGCCTTGGCTCACACAACATGATCCCCTGATTCAGTGGGCAGCACGCACCGTCGACATGAACTCGTCATATTGTACTGAACACTGCACAAGAGAAAGAGCCCAAACTTCGTTTCAGGGGGAGCATCCTGCTGTACTGCTTGCTAGCGGTTGTACGACACAGTGTTTGCTGTGTCTCTACACTGCCGGAAGAGTATCAACAGTTCGGTGCCGTATTTAGTGAACAAGAAGCAAGCAAGCTTCCTCCGCACAGGGAATATGACTGTGTGATTGAGCTGGAGCCTGGGGCCAGCATACCGTGCAGTCGTATATACGCCCTTACGGAGGCTGAAACCACCTACCTGCAACAGTATCTGCATAAGATGCTGACTTCTGGCTTCATCCGTCCTCCCCTGCTTCCTCTCCGTTATTCTTCATTCCGAAACGTGAAGGGGGTTTAAGGGCTTGCATCGATTACCGGGCAATCAACAGAGTGACCAAAAAGAACCGGTATCCTCTGCCATTGATACCAGTGTTATTGGACCAGTTGAAGGGAGCCAAAGTCTTCACCAAACTGGACCTCCGGGGAGCTTACCATCTGGTTCGGGTGCGGCGTGGAGACGAGTGGAAGACGGCCTTCCGGACTAAGTTTGGGCTATATGAGTACCAAGTAATGCCCTTCGGCCTCTGTAACGCTCCTGCCGCATTCCAGTTCTTTATGGACGAAGTCCTAAGGGGATTGTTGGATGTATCGTGTATAGTGTATATCGATGATATCTTGAAATACTCTGCGTCCTTAGAAGAACACATCCCTCATGTGTCGGCGGTGTTGGAGCGGTTACAACGGTATGCTCTCTACGCCAAGCTGGAGAAGTGTTTGTTCCACGCCTCCGAGGTGGAGTTTTTGGGGTACGTTATCGGACCCAATGGTCTTTGTATGGACAAGAAAAAGATACAAGCCATCATCCAGTGGGAGTCGCCATCCAGTGTGAAGACCCTGCAAAGTTTCTTGGGCTTTGCGAACTATTACAGGAGGTTTATTAAAGGATTCTCCTGCATTATTCAACCGTTGACACACCTCCTACGTAAGGGAGCAGCCTTTCTCTGGACTGCAGCTACCGAAAAGGCATTCCTGACGTTAAAACACTGCTTTACCAGCGCCCCTGTGTTACGTCATCCTGATGCCAATCATCCGTTTGTAGTAGAGACCGATTCATCCTATTACGCCGTTGGAGGGATTCTCTCCCAACGGCACCCTGACACAGGCCAACTCCATCCAGTCGCCTTCTTCTCCAAGAAACTGTCTGCTTGTGAGGTGAACTACAGCATCACCGATAAGGAGCTGCTGGCAATAAAGAGAGCGTGCGAGGAATGGAGGCATCATCTGATGGGGGGAAAACACACGGTGGAGATCTACACCGATCATCGGAATCTGCTCTTCCTGAAAAGCGCCAGGGCCTTGACTCCCCAACAGCTCCGCTGGTCACTGTTTTTCTCCGACTTTGACTTCGTGATCAAATACCGACCAGGGTCGCAAAACGGCAAGGCAGACACTCTTTCAAGACCCGCACTTACTCCTGAACCTAGCCCCGCACCTATGGAGGAACCCCCTGTTATACTCCAGAAGGCCTCATTTCCTAAGGAGGTAATAGCCTTGACCACAACACCTGATTTTATGGAAAACCTGAAGAAACAAACAGAGAAACTAGATGCACATACGTGGATTACCGAAGAGCCACAGCATCGTTCTTCACTGAACAATCTGCTGTACCACAAGGAAAGGCTGTACATACCGGAGGGTCCTTTGCAACAACAAGCCTTGCAGTGGATCCATGACTCCACCTTTGGCGGACATTTGGGAACACAAAAAACCATACAGGCCATGAACAGATACTTCTGGTGGGTAACGCTACGTAAGGATACTACGAAATACGTCTCTGAATGTTCCGTTTGTGCACAATCCAAGGCACAACACCAACGGCCTAGTGGATTGCTCAGGCCCATACCCATTCCTCCAGCCCCCTGGCACACGGTGTCCATGGACTTTATCGTGGAAATGCCTTCCAGCGTAGGTAATACCACTATACTAGTCGTCATCGATCATTTGACCAAGATGGGTCATTTCATCGCCATGCCTAAACTGCCCACATCAGGAGAACTGGCTACAACGTTTCTGCAGCATGTAGTGCACTTGCATGGAATCCCATCAGTCATCATTACAGACAGAGGAACCCAATTCACGTCAAGGTTTTGGAAGGCACTCTGTGTTGTCATGAAAGTAGATGCACGCTTATCCACGAGTTACCATCCACAGACAGACGGCAAAACCGAGAGACTAAATCAGACCTTAGAGCAGTATCTGAGATGCTTTACGCTACAACATGAGGAAGAATGGAGCACGCTTCTGTGGACGGCAGAGTTTGCATACAACAACGCGGATCATTCCTCTCTGGGATGTTCCCCCTTCTATTGCCTGAACGGATACCATCCAAATATGTTACCCTTTGAGCAGCCTGTAGTCTCTAGACATCCCACAATCCAAGAACATCATGCACACCTCAAAAAGGTATTACAGGAGGCCAAAACACATTTAGAAACAGCACAAGCAAGTGATAAACAACATGCAGACAGAAAGAGAACCCAAGAGCCCTCATATACCATAGGGGATAAAGTGTGGCTCAGCACTAAACATCTGAAATTCAAGGGTAACACTAGATTACAACCTAAATTTGTGGGTCCCTATTCGATCAACAGAATAGTCAACCCTGTAGCCATGAGATTAACACTCCCTGCATCTTGGCGGATCCACCCAGTGTTTCACGTGTCTCTCTTGCGGCCAAGTCTCCCTCTAACCAGACTGCCTGTGAGGCCAAGGCCACTGGAGATCGAGGGGGAAAAAGAATATGAGGTCAAGAATATTCTTGACTCCAAACTAGTCAGAGGGAGGGTGCATTATCTCATCGATTGGAAGGGATATGGTCCTGAAGATCGCTCATGGGAACCTAGCACCAACCTCCACTACCCTGGGCTCCTTCGACGTTTTCACTCCCGGTTTCCCTCTAAGCCTGGTGGACCGCCGGGGCATCGGTCGTTGAGAGGGGGTTCTGTCACGTTTAGGCGCACATAGCGGGGGTAAAACAGTGCACACAACAGAATGAGTGAAAGTGGATGAATGGGTATGTAAGGCATAGGACTACATGTCCCACAATGCCAAGGAGCAGTCACGATCCTACTTCCTGCCTCTACTTAAGTAAATGCCTGCTGGCCGCCCGGGGCTTGACACCTGTGATTAGTCGTCACTTTGGGAAGGCGGTTTCCAGAATCCTAAGAACTCCCTGCAGTAGTGCAGTTCTGTTCTTTCCCTCGCGCTGGAGCACACTCGACATTTCCCCTGTTGCCAGAGCCGTTCTGCCGACTCGCGCTGAAGGTGAGCCCCCGGGCAGAGAACGGCTGTCAGTTATCTCGCGCTGGAGCGCGTCCATGTTCTATCATCGCGCAGGAGCGCACTCGACATTTCCCCTGCTACCAGAGCCTTTCAGTCGACTCGCGCTGAAGCACGTACACGGTTAGAGAGCGGCTCGCATTTCATTTCTGGAACTCAATTACATAGCGCTGGAGCGCATTTGACTATTTGCCTTTACTTAGAAGCGTTCTGTCAACACGCGCTGAGCGCGTAATCGGACAGAGAAGGCTTGTGTTGCCTCCCTTAAAACTCAACAGTTTCTACGCGTAGGAGCGCATTTGGCAAGCATCCTCAGGATCTAGCCCAGCTTACTTTCATGCAAAAAAGGTTGTTCACCGAGCAGAGCGGACAGCTTTGTCCAGAGCCCAGCTAAGTACATTATCTGTTACTCCTTACAAGAAACTATAGCACTGTGCCTTGTTTCTATGGATTATAATCTATGAAAAAACGTGAAGGAGGATATGTTTGTTTTCTTTTCTTTATTTTTTCTATTTTGTGCCTTTTTGTATGAGGAGTAGTGTGGCAGTATTAATCGTAAGTGCCTCCACATATTATATCTTATAGGTTATGGTGATTGAGGGTTGTGCCTTCATGTGTACTGTGTTGTGTCTCACTTACAGGATAACACGGGGCTACAGTAGGAGTGAAGTCTACAACTCCAGAACAACCCCTCCTTGAGTGTTTTCGCAGCTTCACTGTTATTGTTTCGTTTATCCCTTTTTCCCCTTTCCCCTAAGGTGGTATTGTCTATGGAGTGGATATACAGCACTCATAGGTAGTTCCATATAGGGGATAGGGTTATCTGGCATCTCTCCTCGCTCCCGCTGTATCCGGCTTCTGAGGTTAGTGGTTAACCATTCTGTGATCTGACAAGGGGTCCGATCAAGCTCCTGAACCCTATGACCTGCGGAAGTCATTTCCTAGTAAAGTTGGGACCTTTTTAGAAGATTGAAAAAAATTATAAACAGACTTTTAAGGCCTAACTAGTGCACTTTTTAAATTTCGAATTCAAAAGGACTGAAGGACTTAACACAAGGCCCTAACAGTTTAGATTAGAAAATGTAGAAAAAATGTAAAATTGAAAAATGTGTAAAAATAATTTTTGGCTATAGTCAATTGTGGGCTTCTTTGTGGAATGACCTATTGACCAAGTGGTATCAGCAAATGCAAAGTCTTGTACCCCAGCGCTGATCCACCAGTGTAGGAAGCTGGCTTTTTATGTAGTACACCAAAATGAGGTACACTATGTAGAAAGTCCAGACAACCCTTATTGGCTTACAGGGCTTAAATTAATAATCCCAAATGCTCTCTTTGTCGTAGTGTAGGCGAGCAGTTTAGGCTTATCAGAGGAGAGTGTTAAGTACTTATCAATAAAAGAGACACACATTCAAGAAGAAATATGAGACCAATTTAGAACAAGCATTTGCAATGCAATAGGTCTTGCATTTTTGAAACTTTGACCTATTGATATTGTAAATGACAATGCCTTTTATTATTGCAGGTTTTTTAAACACATAAAAGGCATTGTCATTTACAATGCCAATAGCTCAAAATCTCGCAATTGCGAGACTTATTGCATTGGAAAGCTGAAACTGAGAGCGCAGTGTCCCTGAAATGGGCGCCGCGCTCAGCCTTAAAGTAAAAAAAAAAAAAAACCTGAAACAGAGAGCGCGGTGTCCCTGAAGTGGGCACCGCGCTCAACATTAAAGTTAAAAAAAAATTGAAAAGCTGAAACAGAAAGCACAGTGTCCCTGAAGTGGGTGACACGCTCAGCTTTAAAGTGAATAAAAACCCAATTAAAACAAAAAGCGTAGTGTGCCTGAAGTGGGCGTCACGCTGAGCATTACAGCAGCAGAGATTTTTCTTTCAGTGTGATCCCGCACCCTCTGGACGACATGACAAGGAGCGGTGTGTCTATGCAATAAATCTCTGTGAGTTGCATTAACGAGAAACGGCTATGTGCATTAGAGACAGGCCCTCGCCCAAGGGTAGCTTCCCATTGCATGATGCGGCCTGGAGGAGGCGATGATTCAAGAAAATAGTGCTCACCGACTTATAAAGCAGACCGTGTAATGCCACAAGTAAAAGGTCCGGTCGATATGGGAGGTTACAAATGAAGACAAGGGGGTACCAAGTAGGGACTACTAAGCCTACTCACAAATGAAAAGCAACAATTTTGCAAGGACAGTGACAGGAATCCAATTGGAAAGAGGGGCGGGAAATGGGCGGAGCTTCTATGCCGTACTTCAATACAGCATGGCTCGCAGAGCAGCACATGCGCTGCCCAGGCTCGACCTAATAATAACACAGATTTTTATATAAATTTCGCGACCAAGATTATCAGAAACAGGTAAGTACTTTAGACGTTATCAAGTTTTACAGTAATAACAGTAGAAAATGGCAGCTGTAAGATTTGAGAAATGAGCCTTGAACACGGTAATGTTATCCTATGGGAGAAATATTCACTGAATAGCTGAATAGACACACTTACATACGACTTACAGGATTGGTCTTCTGGACTTAAGGTAAGTAGGGGCCAAGGTCCAAGAAAGCACCTACAGTTCAAGTTTATCTGCCCTGGGGTGTCCGAGGGCAGAGGTGCTTTAAGCGGTGGTTGCCCCGAACGCTACATGCTAAAGTCAATGGGGAAAAGTGCCTGTAAGAAAAGCCTACAAAGGGAAGCTGGTGGACCAAGGGGGGCTCTGCTCTTGAGGGTCTCAGGATCGCAGAGACGCTGTCGGTTTATGTGAGCCCAGGCTGGGGAGCTCGGCTGCAGAGGTGTTTTGTCCAGCGGGTCAGTGAGTTAGAGGCTCTCGAGGTTCTTAGTGTAGCTGCAGAAGAGGGGAAAGAAACACAGTAGAGCCACTCTCGATATGGAGCTGGCCTCTCTCGAAGTCCCTCAATGTTCAGGTAACTTTTGGCGGCGGTGTTGTCCCGACTGAACACAAACAAGCCATAGTGCTTGCAAGTGCCTCCGGTTCCGTGGGTATTGGTGCTGGGCAGCTCCTGGGGGTCCTGGTCTCTCCAAACTCGATGGGGAGATGAATCTGACCACCTGGAGCAACAAATACTTCTTTTTAGGGTGTTGCTTCCTCAGTGGGCCCAGGGGTTGACAAAACGCTGTACCGGGCAGATGCTGTTGTTGCCTGCTGGTGCAGGGAAGTAGCTCATCCTCTCCAAGGGAGATGTTGCTGGTTCGATGAAGTGCTGAGCAGACCTCCAAGGGTTTGGGGAGGCTGTTCCGCTTCTGGGCGAGTCAGTGTCGGTGATTGTTGGGGGAGCAGCAGCCAAGCCGGGTTTTGTGCCAAGTTAGGTGTTGGTCCGCAGTTCTCACTTCTTCGGCTCTTCTTTGTCCTTCTTCTTCTTTCAGGCAGACACATCTGAGTTCCTGGTGTCAGGGGGCCACCTAAATACTAAATTTAGGGGCCAATGGGCTACTTACTCCTGGGGTCACTACACCCCCTGTATGACCACTTCCTGTGGGGAGTGGGCATAACCCTGTCCCAGAGTTCCTAGCTCCACCAAAAACAAGATGATGGAACCCTTCTTCTGTGAAGCACATCAGGTAGCCCACCTTAGTGGTGCAACTAGCCTGGCGATCTAACACGCCTACTTGCAAACCTAATTTCCCACCTGTCTTGGTGCCAAATGGGCCTCAGGGCAAGGCGTGGCTTCTCTCAGGTCTGGGGGAAGCCGGGGTTGCATATCAAAGGCAGCAAGGGTTTGAAGTTTCTGGCCTTGATATGCTAAATCATTAGCCATCCTGCTGAAGGAGGTGTGAACACCTTCCTCCAGCGCAGGCATTGTTTCTGACTTCAGAGATTGTGGGCTCTCACCTGCAGGGGGTCAGAAACCGGTCTGTGGTGCATGCTGGACAATACCAGTCAGCCAGCACACTAGATACAGGTAGGTTTTACAGGGGGCACCTATAAGGTGCCCTCTGGGTGCATGTCATAATAAATCTAGTACTGACAACAGTACATATTTATTAAGACCAGGTGTTTGATACCAAACACCATAGGTTTCAGTAAAGCCATCATGTAGCAGGGGAACTCGTAATGACCAGAGCCCCGTACACATACTTAAGATGGCTTCCCTGTACACTTGTACCATCTAGTAATTGAACTAGACAGCACCAGGGCATAGCTGCTCATGTAGATATGCCCTCACATGTAATATAATACACCCTGCTGTAGGGCTACCAGGCCTGCTGTAGGGGTGATTTACATATATTAGATGTAGTGACTTTGGCATGGCACACAGTGAGTGTGTCATGTGGTGTTTTAACTCATGGTTTGCACCATGTCACGCAGCCTGCGATGGCAGCCTGCATGCAACTGGTATGGGGGTTCCTTAGGGTGGCATAATATATGCTGCAGCCCTTAGGGACTCTCTTTAGTAACCATGCCCTAGGTACCAGGGGTACCACTTACTAGGTACTTACAGGGATGCCAAAATCTTTACCAATTGGGTTACAATTGAGCAGTTACTTTGTTTTAGGGAAAGAGCAATGGCACTGAAGCCTGGTTAACAAGCTTCAGTGCACTCTCAGAGTCAAAAACCAGCACCTAATGGTCCTAATGGGGGCAAAAAGTGGAGGGGCAACTGCTACAAAATTCCAGTTTCCTACAATATCAACGCACACTTTTAGTAACTCTAGAATATCTCCAAATGTACTTACTTTGACAAAAAGTTGGTAATCAATATTGTGCAGTTGATATG
The DNA here is from genome assembly GCA_963921515.1 of Calotriton arnoldi. Lineage (NCBI taxonomy): Eukaryota > Metazoa > Chordata > Amphibia > Caudata > Salamandridae > Calotriton > Calotriton arnoldi. The sequence continues at coordinate 88,138 of CAWUFW010003218.1, forward strand.
CGTACATGTTTATTTGCTAAAGTGCAAATTTTAGAAGAACCCCATCCCCTGTCTAACCCTCTGCAGCTGGTGTAATACTGAGCCCAGCCCCCCCCCCCCCACCTTCTGCACTGCTCACTGTGTTCACCTCCTGTCCTGATGCTCCTGTGGGGAAGGGGTGGGAGGAGCTCAACTTCACAACCTGCAGCCACCGAAGCATGGGTATTTGTGCTCCATTGATGGTGCTTGACACTAAAGTCACCAGGCATTTACTCCAGAGGTAGGTCTAGGTGTTGTTTGACAAGAATTGCTTTAGTGTTACTGTAATGTTCCTCCCCCCCAGTACTATGCGCAGTGGCTTCCTACCCCCAGAGGCCCTTAGCGCATGTGCGGGCATGGCAAACGCCCTGTCTTTCCGCTCTGAGCAATGTTGTGCATCCCTCAGGAAAACACTAAGTCTGGGCGGGGAACTCCGCTCCGCTCGCGGAGTTTTCCACACTCCGCGTTACGTGGAGCTTGCGGATTCCGAAAAACTCCGCATCGTGTTGCGGAGCGGAGCTTTTTTCCCCGCTTGCATTTGTCAACGTCGAGTTGGCGAGCGTGAGCGAGGAAGATCCACCTACGGCGAGATTTTTCCTCGTTCGCGATCGTCAACATCAAGTTGGCGAGCGCGAGTGTGGAAAATCAACCTCCAGGCGAGATTTTTTTTTTTAACAAACTTTATTGGGTTTTTGTTTTTTACATATTAGAAAATACAGTATAGCATATATGGAACAGGGAATAGACACCATCTTCACGCGAATTCTGTTATTCAAAGCATTAGGACCATCGATGTGAACAATCAAAGAAAATGTGTCACGTCATATCATCAGGGCCGGACTGGGAACTGAAAGCAGCCCTGGCAAATTTTGCCAGACCAGCCCCCATCCGGCACGTAGCGAGCGCAGCGAGCGAGCCCGACCGCTACTAGGGGGGTTTGGGGCGGTTCTCCCCCCAAGAAAATTTTGGAAAACGACAGACCAAAATGGTGAATTTTACAGCACATTTTTCATTACATATTCAATTGTATCAACTTTCAAAGCACAGTAAGTAGTAGATGATGACCTTAAAGAGCACCAGGTTACCCACCCAGTCATATGTACCCATAGACATTCTTTCAGAGAGCACCAAAAATAGACACAAGTAGTGAATCAGAGAGAACAAAGTAAAAGTGAGACCAGCCCCCACATGGTGTGTAGCGAGCAAGCGCAGTGAGCAACCACTACTAGGGGAGTTTGGGGGGTTGAACTTGTCCCCCCCCCCCAGAAAATTTGGGAGACAGAAAGGCCAAAACAAAGCATTTTTCAACACATTTTTCATTACATATTAGATTGTATTAACTTTTAAAGCATAGTAAATGATTACCTTATGGAGCACCAGGATACCCAGTCATAAATCACAGACATTCCTACAGGACTTATCTAGCCATGTCTCAGCAGTCAGTATGAACAATATGTATCTATAAAACATTTTACATGTGCTAATGGCGCTGGGACTTTTTCTGTAGCTTCTCCTTTTCCGCCCAGCTGTTTCAACGCCTACAACGTGCACATCTGTAATTCACATGCAAACAGTGAACGGTCATTGGGGTATGGGCGACATGCCGGAAGATATCGACTGGCTTCACAAGCTGTACCACACCCTGATCATGGAGATGATCTCAGCTACAGTAAACCACCAGCCGCAACAGTTTGAGAAGCAGTGGGGCCCCTGCGTGAATTTTCTCACAAATGAATTTTGAGAACTCTTGCCCGAAATATCTACGAGTGCTGCACCTCACAGACCTGGGTTACTGTGCAATGGTGTACATGGACCTGCTCCTAAAGGGCAAAATGGATCCTTTATCAAGCTTATGAGTGAACAGGACGTCTTTCTTGTTATCTCCCCTACTGTCTCCCCCAAAGTTCCATTATTCCTCCTTTCCTTTCCCTCCTCCCTACCTTAGCCAGCTTTGATGGCCCCAGGCAGCAGATGTAGGTGGGAGTATGTGTTACCCTTGTTTAAACACTCAATAAAACAGAGTTGAACAACAATTTAAAATATGCATTTGTTTGCTCGAAAACTCAAGTTGTACTTGAGTAGGCCTCTTGCTTGAAACAAGGGACTGTAGCAAGTTTTTTTTTATTTGGTCTGGAAGCATAACTTGTATTAAGTCATTTACAATGAAAATCTAAGCAAGGAATGCACTCACATACAAAATGCTGGCCAGTCACCGGAGTCATCCAACACTTGCACGTGAAACTATGTGAGTGCATAGGTGTGGGAAAAGTGGGTAAACTCTGCAAACTTGCCCAATGCAATTAATTGTGGATTCAGCTCAATTATGCCTGTATAATACCCATCCAAGTCTTTACACCTACTATTAGCAATTGTAATTATGCCACCAAACCCCAATCTGGTGTCCATTTAATACACACAAGGATGATATTGGCATAAACTGAAATGCCATCAGCACTTTGCCTACTGGCATTTCTGGGCCCATAATTGCAATGAGAAATACAAACCTGCAACTCCCAGAATGTAAAGTTGAAGAACAAAGGTTTGTTTGTAGAGGTCACATATCAATTGGGCCATTTGGTATTTAATAAAATGTTGAAAATTACTTCTCATTTTAAAACCAAGGCACAGCCTACAATATACTCTGCACTTCGGTTGTGTGCTTTGAGGGTATCCCCATATACCTGACAACTTGTCACATGACATATAAGTGTGACTTAAAGCCAGCCCTAATTTGTCAGCCAGCAATATTAATCAGGCTTTGATTTTATCCCATTTGGAGCAAAGAAGCCACAGATCCCAGCAAGCATGGCACTGTTGGCTGAATAAGCCACGACTAGCTGAAATGCACCCTCAAAACACCGTGCAAATTGACACTGCTTAGTTTGATGACATATTACTAGATTGCGCCAGACTAATATGAAACATTTTTCAGTATATCTAAGAGAAAGCCCTCGCAGGTTCAAACTACAAACAGTGCACCATCATATATTATAATCGCACGGCCTATGCACTCATTGTGTTTATGCATACAATTAAAAAATCTGGGTTTACAATCTGTTCCGTCTCCCACCTGTACAAAGCCGAATTAAAGCGTAGTAGCCATCTTCGTAATAGTAACACTTGTTGTTAGGGCGGACACAATGCTGCGCCTGCACGCACCAAATCAAAAATTTTAATTATGATGGTTGTCACAGTCCCTGGCGGTGACAATCATCATGATTCAAATTTCTGATTTATTGCCTGCCGGCTGCAGCCAGCCACCACCAGAAACACGTGGCATGTCTCATACTGGACCTGGAGGAGCGTGTGCCGTGACTGAGGTACTCTCGCTGAACGGAGGTTGCTGGGGATTTGCAGGACTATAACCATTTCCCAGACCCATATTCTGAGGGATGGGGGCTGCGGCCTGCGGGGGTGTTGGTGAACAGGCCCACGGCTCGAGTTCACAAGGGCACAAAACCCTTATTTTTTCTGCTGTGTTCCAGCTGAGCCAAGTAAAATACAAAGCGCACTGGTTACCTGCCTCGTGTTCAGTATGCACAGGAATAAGTAGGTCTACTACTGTGCGAATGTGTATGAATAAGTAACCAGCAAAAAATAAACATGTCTTAATAAGTACATGCAGACTTATACCGACGTGCCACATGCAACAATGCAAATCAGGGGAGTGTTAACTTACACATAACCTACAAGTGTTATATAACATACCAGTACATTCTAGAATATGCAACCAAAGTGTATGTCGTGTGGGAGGAATGGTACGTATCATAGGTAAACACTGGTTATCTGTCCGAATGGTGAGACGTAGGAAACAGCTACAGCTAATGGTAAAAATCGCACTCACCAGGCGGCAACAGAATTCTGAAGAATATAAATACAACCCACCCCTTGGGCCCTGCCGTCTTTCCCTTAAACCACATTTCATCGTGGTGCCAGAGTGCCTCTGCAGTCTCAAGATGCGAACCATCCAATTCAAATGTTACACGACATGTAATGAAGAGGAGGAAGACATGGTTGTCACGGATACTGTGAAAGCATTGGGGTGGACGTACGCACTGTGATGAAAATCAGCAAAGAATGGCAAGAAGAGAGTAGAGCTGTGAAGCATAAGTTTGCCAGGGTAGAGATGGAAGCTATATTTTCTGGTGGCCTAGATCTAACCACTGTGGAACAGTACGGTGTACCTGTTTCAAAGAGCAGCATTGGGCCAAGTAAGATGCACAAGAATAGTGGTAGCAAAAAATCACAGTCTGTGCAAAGCTCACCATGTTCACAAACAGAATGCATGAGCATGACACACAGCTTCACCGGGGATTGTGCATTGTGTTTCTGTTAAGTTGTGTTTTGGGGGAAGTGAGGGGGTTGGATGGGCTGCTGCTCTCTGACTCTGGTGCCCAGTCAACAAGCCACGCCGACTCCCTGTTTGTGTGTGTCTGTTTACGCGCGACAGGGAGAGTGTTGTTTGGCACATGGCTGCCAAGTGCCAACTCGCTAGCCAAGCGGAACTGATTGGGGCCGTTTCTGTTTCCTCACAGCAAAAGAGCAGGCCCTAGCAGGAGGCGTCTTTCAACCAAGGTGCAATTCAGGCTACCAGGGGGCCCCAGTTACAGTCAAGCAGCACGGCGCCACCAAAGGGAGCACACGTATCCTGCCTGCTGGCTCGGAACATTTCAGCTGGCCCCAGCAGGACACGAACAACCGACAACACCCTGACGAAAAGAAAACCCATTTTTAGAGAATCTGACCTGCAGCACTCTACTGTAATTACGGTCCTGCTAACTTAGCAACAGCTTTGAAGAGACCCTTCTCTGAGGCTGAGGCGCTGAGCTCACGTTGAGGTCAGTGCTGGGGCCTGCGGCCGCCTAGGCGCCCCAGGCCGCGCGTGAGGTATGTTTACCAAGGTTGGGCTCCTCTGCGGGGCATTAGTCCAGCCCCAGGACAGAGGGCGGAGGGTCACGGGAAGGGGGGCAGTGGGCGCCACTGGTATTTTCTTATAGACCGGTGCCCCCAACAAATCAGGGGCCCAGCAGGGCGCCGCTTGTAGCCAATGTATATGCTTTGTTTATAACTTTTAAATCCCAAAGTCCCGGGGGTCTCCGTCAGCAAACAGCTGCCCATTAGCGCCCCATTAGACTCCATTGAACTGGCCGGGGTTTAAGTGCCACTTGTTGCCGGTGGTTAATCAGCCTAAAGGGTGCTATTTGTGAGATGTGAGGGGAGGGGAGGTACAGAGCATGCTGCAGACCGGGTGCTCTGTAGGGGGCTGATTCTGATTGTGTAGAGGCTCCTCTGAGCGAGTGCCAGGGGCTTAATCTGTCTGCCAGGGCCCTGCCAGGCAGCCTCGGGTGAAGCCCCGCTGGGAGACATCCTGTATGATGGAAGCTAAACAGCTGCAGTAACTGGACTGGAGAGGCCCCTTTAACTCTTAATTCTCCAAGCCAGGAAGCCACCTGTTTGGTCTCAGCGGCTAATGCAAGGCGCCACCCTTGCATTTCTATTGTTGGCCCAAGAAAAGACATGGCCACCACCAGCAAATCAGCGCATGAAAGGCGCATGTAAATGATATATAGAGCCACGTTTACTTCTATTTCATACAGATTACATTTCTTATAGACCAAGCCCACAACATAGCTTCGAATGGTGTTTACAAAAACTCCAGCCAGTCACGGACAGACACAGGCACACACTCTGACTCTGTGACTCACCTGCGGGCGGCGGCAGTCGGCAGCAGGGACAGGCAGGGGCTAGAAATAATTAAATTATGGGGTGCCTCTCTCTCACTCTGTCGTGACGTCTCAGTGAGTCTCTCTGGCTTCTGGAATCCTCCTCAACCTGGCTTCACCGGTCACGCACACTTTTTATTGTGCGAGGCCCCAATGCGCATGATCACCACCACCCACCCCCGGCCCCACCCTAAGGTGGGTGAACTGAAGAGAACGCGCAGACGCGGAGCGGAGGCGGAGACATCTGCGCGCTGCGCGCGAGCGACCCTATTAAATGGTGCACTGCACCACTGCTCCAACAATGCATTTATTTAAGCAGAGAGAGAATGGAGAAGATTATTATAGTTGTGCAGGAGACGCGTCGCAGAGTAGTGATGTCCTGAGTGAACTGAAGTTAGTTAACTGATTTTCTGACTAACGGTCACAGGCCGGACCAAAAACCGGCCCCCTGTCAAACAAGCATTGGCATACCCAATAGGTCTCGCTTTTGGGACCTTATAAGTATTTAGTAATGCAGCACAATATCCTTGGTGCAATATCAACAACTGTTGCATGGCTAAAAACTTATAAGGTCCCAAAGGCGATACCTATTGGCTATGCCAATGCTTGTTTTTAGAAGCAGTTTTAAATGTAGGCTGGTAAGAAAGGTGCCAACCCGAGGGGCAAGGTCTAGAGAGAAATAAGATAGGAAGAGAGGCGAGTTATATAATGAGATAGCACAAATAGAAAGGTGAAGCACAGAATGACAGGTCAGGTAAACAAAGTAGCGAGGCAGAGAGGCAGGTAGAACCGGTGGGATGAAAAATAGAAAGATATGAGAAGTAGAGAGAAAAGAGGTGCAGATGAGGCTAATACAGAGGAAGGGCGAGGGAGAAGTAGAGAATGGTGAAATAGGGACAGAGAGACAGAGGTAAGACAGATGTATTAAACGAGCGAGACATTGGAAGCAGAGAGAGTGAACGGAAACAGTGAAGGAGATAGAAAGAGAGATGAAAGCAAAGGGAGTGATAGATGGAGTGGAAGAGGTAGAGAGAGCATTGTAGAGGAAAAAAAAAATAATAATGGGAAAGGTGAGGGAAAGAGGACATCAATAAAAAGAGAGATATAGAAGGCCAATAGGTGAGGTAAATTGAGAGGCTAGATAGTGTATGAGAAGTGGGGAAGAGAGAGATGAGGCAGTGAGTTGTGAGGCAGAGAGAGAAATGAAAGAGAGAATGGTGAGGTAGAAAGAGGCATGCGAGAGGTAGAGAAAGGTAAGGTATAGATGGCAAAAATGATAGAAAGGGTAAGATAAAGAGAGATGAAATTAAGAGGGAGGTGAAGTAAATGGAAGAGAAATGAAGGGGGATGAGATGCAAACAGAGCAGCAAGATGCAGAAAGAAGAGAAAGTAGAGAGAGAGAGAGGGGCACTTGAGGAGAAGAGAGGGGCAGAGATCTAGAGGTAGGATCGGAGAGAGGTGGCAAGTTGAGGTCATGAGAGGTAAGTGCTGTGGGGCACTGAGGTTTATGAAAGAGAGGTGTGACGTACAGAGCGAGTTTAAAGGTAGAGCAATAGTGTGGTAGGTACGTAGCCATGTATAAATAGACAGCTAAAAAGGGAGTGATTAGGTAAAGGAATGAGACATGGGACAGAAAGGTGCGACAGAGAAAGAAATGTATTGGGTGGTATAGAGAAGTGACAGCTAGTCACAGAGTGTGGTATGTAGAGAAGTAAGTTAGAGAGAAGGGCAGGGATTTAGTCTCTGGTCATGTAAAGAGAGTTAACTTACAACAAGAGAGGAAGAGGGAGAGATGAAGGAGGGAAATGTGAGTAGAGGTGGGAGGTAGAGAGGCGTGTCGTTGGTGTAATGTATGCATTTGCCTCAGAAGAGGGTGTTTAACTTGTCACGCTGCTAAAGTAATGTGCTATTGAATCAGCTGAATAGAGATTAAAATTGATAAGAGAACGGGAGGAGCATTATAAGAGAATGAACTGAAGGGCACCTTGTAAAGACGAGCCACCGAATAAACAGCAGCACGGGGAGGAGGGGGGGGGGCGGAGAAACGATGGGGTGAGAGAAGCAGGAGAAAAGGAGGAAGGACAGGGATGCGCATGGACTTAGAAGGAGGGTGAGCGCGAGTGAGGGAAAAACAGAAAAGACAGAGAAAGGGAGGAAGCTCACCAAAAGGGTGAGAGAGTCGGTTAGCCGAAGGTAGAGAGGGAAGACAGGCAGGAGGGCGAGGGGGGAAGAGAATGGGGGGGCAAGAACAGGAGAGGCAGAAAGATGGAGTACAGTGAAGGAGTGAGGGAGACAGGGGCACAAGGTTGGAGGAATGAGAACAGAGAGCCGGGAGAGATAAAGATAGGCTGATACTCTGCTAGTCAGTCCCAGATAGCGCTAGTGGTGGAGGTGGGGTCTCCAGTGTCCGAAGAGCTTGAGGGGGCAACATGCTATCATGGATGTTAGCATGGGGCTGTGAAACCGAAGGTTCCCAGAGACAGATGCTCCTTACCTCTGGCATATGCCCAAGATTCATTGTGCCTTCTAAAGCCCCGCCCCCCACAGGCCACCACTGTGGGAGGAGCATCGAGAGTCGAAGGCCTTAAAGCATTGAGGGCCCTCTGCTATCATTCCTCTGCTCCCGCTGTGTCTTTAAATGTCGGGTAGAGTACACCAAGCCTCGAGGGTTTACTGGAGTCTCCTGAAGTAGCATGCACCGAGCAGGGTGTACAGCACCCGCGGAATCTGAGACGGGATGACCCAGAGCAAACCAGTTCCTCCAAAAGCAGATTGGGCGAATAGAAAAGGAAGCCCTGCATGCCGCCATGCTATGATGACGAGAAGCGCTAGGGCTGCATGTCTAGGCAAGCAGCAGTTGATTGGCTTCTGCAGCCCTGGCAAGGCCCCACTCATGCTCCCGGATCCCCCACACTGCTCCGGCTGCCGTGCTGAGGATGACTCACACCATGGGAAGACCCGTATGGTCTCTGACTCTGGGCAGCAAGTGAAGTGGCGGTGGGGAGAAGGACCCTGGGAGCCACCACAACCATTGTGTGACAAAAAAGTGAAAGTTAAAAAAACAAGCCCGGGAGTTGTGTGCGCGCGCGCGCTAAAAGAAAAACAAGACAAGCCCGGCTTCAAAAGTGGTGCGAGCGCCCGCCGCGGCGAAAGTGAAAGCAGCATATGTTTCCAATTAACGCAACGCGGCAGGGGAGGGGCGGAGGAGCGTTCAGACAGCAAGCGAGAGGAAAGCCAGATGGCGCCTGATCGGGCGCTGAAAGCTGGCGGCTGCGCACGTGCACGCGATCGTGAACGCAAGCTGGAGGCCAGCAAAAGCGTGGGGTAGCACTTTGAAAACCCACTTACTAAATGTCTCGCAGAGCAGCGCATGCGCTGGCTCAGGCGAGACCTAAAAAATGGCCCCCACCCCATCCAGCCTACCGGGGGATTGCCCGGTGCCCGGCATTACCAGTCCGGCCCTGCATATCATACTTTCCATGTGCCATTATGTGAACCATGTGAATATACAATAATCCTGGACTATGACCCATTAACTACCCCCCCTCCCTCTCTACAATCCTCCCTCCCTTCCTCCCACGACTCTGGCTGCATAATTCAATAGCTTGAGTACTCGTCTCTCTCCTAGCACAGTTACTTTCATTACAATGATCTGCATCTCTGTCCTGCCCATATCTATTATTGAATGACTATGTACAAATTTGACACAACATCTACTATTATGTATGCGGAGCATCTGGAATATCATCCGGGTTGGTACTTTTATGGGTTTCTAACATTGCGTCCCATTCCATGGAGATTGGGTTTTTCCGGAGACCACAGGCCTCCTCCCTGCGCAGGGCTGCGCTTTCGGCCCCCGCCCATCTGGTCAGTTCGCTGTGCCACGTGCTTAGTGCAGGAGATTTAGCTGACTTCCAGCGCATAGTAATAGATCTATTAGCCACTATAAGAGCTAAGTCCAGAAAACGCAGCTGTACCTTGTGTGCCTAATAAGCACTCCAATGCTGTGCCCTCTATGGAGAGGTGTGTAGTTTCCTCTGTTAGTCGCCTGACCCCTCCCCAAAACTCACCAAGGCACGGGCACGCCCATAGCATATGGAGTAGATCTGCTTCCAACAGTTTGCACCGGGGGATTGATGGACAGTGGTCGGGTACATCTTCTGTAACCTATGTGGGGTCAGGTAAGCTCTGTGTAAAATCATACATTGAATAAACTTGAATTTTGCGTTTCGGGGTATCCTCCGTGGGTATTCCAGGATGTCTGTCCATTCCCTATCCGTGAAGTCTCGTCCCATATCTGTTACCCATTGCGCTCGAAGAGTATCTAGGGGAAGTGTTACATGTGCTCGGGTACTAATGTATAACCCAGTGCTTAATTTGTAAAATATGAAGTGCAGGTGCTCAAATATTTGTTGGAGGCCACACCTACTTTTCTTCGGCTCCACCCACTCTTTTAGCTCCACCCACCTCCTCAACTGGCACTGCTAAAAGTCAGATGTAATACCCGATCGATCTGAATTTCAGACTCCTGTGAGCTGTGCCAGGCATGGGGCACTGGGCCCGGTGCCCCCCTTGAACTGTGATGGTGTGCCAGCTTGGCGTGGCTCTTTCTGCCCGTTCTGGTTTGTGGGCATCAGTTTGAACCTAAGAGGCTTCACAGCGGGTGCATCGAGGCCAGGGCAACTAAAGCCAGGGCCAGCCCAGGCAATGATTATGATGGCAATGTGGCATAATTGGCATCGCTATGCTAGTTGCAGTGTTTAGCAGCGTAGGAAGTTTATTAGTAATTAGTATACTAGTAGTACTTACGGGACTGGAACATTGGGGGCCGACGACCGGACTGGCATGCATCGTCAGCTCAATGCGAAATGTGTCGCCTTTGCGCTCTGAGCGTGAAAAGCATCACCCATATATTATCTGCATCTGCCCCACGCTGCTGCAGCTGAGAAAAATCTCCTCCGCAAAGACTTTGTCTGCTTGAACCTAGTGAATACCATCTTAAATGTTAAAACATCACATTTCTGAAGGTGGTTGCGCTAAAACTGGGGCCTGCTTGTTCTAGTATTTGCCCAGGCCCAGTACGAAGCAGCAGTCAAAGGACATCTGAATGGGTCCCGTCCATGGACATTACACAACTACAACTGCTGCTGTATCATGCACAGTTAGTAATCATCATGAGGAGCTTACCAGGCTACTACATTGTACAGCAGTTATATAAACCATCAGATGCATGCACGTCAGCGGCACATTAGTGTCCATAATTATGCTGCACTTAACGCCTTGCACTTTTTACTTGCCTGCTCAAATACGAACACACTAACACTCGAAGCAATTAGGGCTGCTTGGTTGCTGCGCCTACCCATTTGCTGTTTTACATCTACCGTGGGTGCAAATTACAAAACATTCACTGTGGACAGCGTTGACTGAGCTCCTTGGGGCTAACATGCTTCTATTCTGAATTGGGCAACAACGAGCTGGCCAAGCACGATTAAGCATCAGGTTAACACTGGCACCATGCCCCCGGCCCGTCCTGGTGACTATAAACACACTTTCATGGAGCCTAAAGGCACATTTTAAAGTGTTAACCACTATGAATACAGGGGACTGGACTGAGTTTGGTCTACTCTAGCCATTTGATTTTAAATTAACTTACCGGTGTGGTGGGCGGCCGTCAGGGACTCGGGACACACGATATAGTACACATACACACTCTACTGCAGTGGCCAGGCAGGCTCAGGCTGACTACTCAACTTACACACGACACACCACACGCCATCAGGTGGGACCGAGTTGGCGATGACTCGTGGTGGCACTGGCAGGTGTGTCGGGGTGCTGCGCGCTGCCTGCGGACGGGGATACGCTGGGGCGTGCCCAGTCGAAAAATCTGCGCTCGTTGCCGCAGCCGCCTGCACACAACCAAAATCGAGGCCAAATCTCGGCCCGGGCCCACCACACAGGCAAGTTAGTGGCACGCACTGGTCGCCCGGCGCCCGCACTGCCCTGGCAACACTGACTGAAGCTAGCAGCAGTAGCACAAAGAAGGCAGGGCCGCCGCGGCGCGTAGCGCAGTGTGCCGCCGGCCCGCCAACATACACATCAGTGACCTGTTTTCGAATAACATTTATTTACATACGGTACCTGATTTTGAAATGAATGGGGAATCTCTTCCTCTGGGGCTCAGGGCTGGCTAAGTGTTTCACCACCGATGCCCTCAACTGCTCAACACGCCACAGTCCTCACAGTCGACGTCGGGTGGCGGGGCCGTGTTGGCGATCTGTCGTAGTGCTGCGCGCTGCGGAGGTTATGCTGGGGCGTGCCAACGTGAAAAAAATCTGCGCACGTTGCCACAGCCCGCACACGCACACAACCAAAATACAGCCCAAATAACACTGACTCAACAAGCTAGCGCAGTGCGCGGCGCCGCCATGATGAAGTTAAGTTATTATATTTTAATTTATTTTGTCGAAGCCCCCCACCACAGCAACACTTACTTTCACACTTTAACCGCCTGCGTGCTGACTCACTCGAGTCAGGAGATCAAAACACGCCGGCCTGCAGTGTTGCACAAACTCCACAAAGGTAAATTGAAAATGTGATGTGCGTCAGTGGTGTTGACTGTGTAGACCCGGCCCTGTCAATTAAGTGCCGGTGCTAAGCACCGGAAAGCACCGGCACAAATTAAGCCCTGGTATAACCACTTTATGCGATGGCTACTGTGTCCCATGTAGTAAAGAGACTTGACTACCTCATTCGTTTGAGGTACTTCCCGGTTTGGAGACCACTGTTTTTTAATATATTGTAATAATGCTGCGTGAGTCATGTATAGTGTGTTAGGCGCCCCTGTTTCTCGTACAAAGCTATCATGATCCATAAGCATCTCTTCACCGAAGAGTGCACCGACGGTTTCCACTCCCACATCCAACCATGGCCCGAGTGCCTGTTTTGTCAGCCTGCCACTCGCCAGTGGTATCCCCATTAGCGGGATGTTGCCTGCATAAGGACCACAGCCAGAGGTATATTTAAGAGCCCTCTTCCAACACAATAACGCAGTTTGTAATAGAGGTGGTAGCGCCGGGGGAAGCTTACTGTGCGGTAAGAGTATGGTATGGAGCAATCCCTGCTCGATGTGTCTAATAGTGTAGCCAATCTCTTGTAAATTACGTCCTGCCGTCCAGTAGGACAGCCACTGCAACTGGCAAGCATAGTAATCGGCTCTAAAATCCGGTGCCCCCAGGCCGCCTCCCCTTGTGTGAATTTGGAGTTTTTTAAGACTTATTCTACGACGCCCCAGGCCCCAGATAAGATCTAGTAAAATAGTATCCAGCGTGTTAAAAATAATCGGAGGAACCAGCAACGGCAGGTTCGTAAAATAATATAAAAGATGAGGGAGCACTACCATTTTAGATAGTGCCACACGGCCGATAGGGGAAGCGTAGTCCAAAAAGCCCCCTGAGAGCGTATACCCCTAATAGCCTTGCTGAGATTACCCTCCAGCATATCTGCTTGAGAGCGATAGATGTGAATGCCCAGATATTTAAAGGTGTGTGGGGCCGTTGGTAATGTGAGCCTCCCAAACTGAACACTGTCCGGGTGTGGTTGGTCTTGGAAAAAGAAGGCATTTGATTTGGACTCGTTGATTGCTAAGCCCAATATCATTTCGGAGTCGGCAAAAATACGTGGGATTGGGTCCAGCCCTTCCAGCATGTCCATCGCGTATATAATTAGATCATCTGCGTAGGCCGACACCAGATGGGTCGAAGTGCCTATGAGTAAACCGCATCGGGTAGCCTCTAGTTGCAGACGAAGTGCCAATGGCTCCAATGCCAAGACAAACAATATTGGAGATAAGGGACATCCCTAACGTGTGCCTCTATAAATACAGTATTCCCTTGATATGAGTTTCCCAGATCTGACTCTTGCAGTTGGGACTGCGTATAATAACCGCACCCATATAATATATTCGGGGGTAAACCAAAACGTGCAATGGCTTTGAACATATATTCTCACGACAATGTGTCAAATGCCTGTCTCATGTCTAACGATAAGCAGCCGGCTTGCTGGTGGTGTGTAAGATCCGTCGACAGAATCTGGTGTAATCTGCGTATGTTGAGTGACGTGTTCCTAGCCGGTATAAATCCACATTGATCAATGTGGATCACTTTATTGAGGTATGGCTGAATTCTATTTGCCAGAATTTTGCTTAAAGTCTTGTATTCAGTAGATAGCAGTGACAGGGGGCGGTAACCTGACATGTCCGCTAGGTGCCCTTCCTGGCTTGGGCAATGATACCACCAGTGCTTGGACAGTGGTGCGGGGGAGGTATCCCATGTCGAGCGATTTATTATAGACCTCCTCCAACTGTGGCACTAATATTTCTGAGTATGTGTCAAAAAATTCTACCGGCAGTCCGTCTGGGCCCGGTGCTTTATTGCGTGAGAGCCCACCGATGGCTGCCCTAATTTCTGCCCTAGTGATGGGTCCTGCTAAAGTGTCCTGCATGCCCTCTGGGGCTTGTGGGTATGGTAGATTTGCAAGGAATTCATCAATGTGGGACCCGTCTAAGTGCGGCGGTTTACTATATAACATTTCGTAATATGTGCTAAAAGCTTCATTAATGTCATATTGCGTATGCGCTGTGCCTCCCCCAGGTAGATTAATGTGGCTAATGACGGTGGTAGGTGGGTCATTCCTTATTAATTTTGCTAAGAGAGTGCCCGATTTGTCCGCGTCAGAGTGTCTCAGCTGAGTATAGGAGCTGTAGTCTATCAGCCTAAGAGTTTCTAGCAACTCTGCATGCCGAATGCGTGCTTCCTGTAGTGGTGTGTGCTGTGTGGGGTCGTGTACAGCCTCTTGCTCAAGCTTTGACATAGTGTCCTCGATTGCTTTCAGATTCCTATGTGTCTCCTGCCTGGCACCCACCGTGGCGCTGATTGCTGTCCCCCTTACAACTGTCTTCAGCGCGTCCCACTCAACTAATATTGTGGAGGCAGTGTGTTTGTTTTCTGTAAAATAATTCTGGAGTGTTGTGGAGAGCGTGCTACGGAATACTGTGTCTTCGAGTAGTTGGGGCCACAACTTCCACGTGGGGACCGGAGTGGGTACTCTGCCCCAGGTAAAGACAGTCTCTAATGGATTATGATCAGAAAACGTCTTTGCCAGGTAAGTGGTGCTTGTGACTTGGTTTGCTATGGAATTGGAGCATAAAAGCCTATCTATCCTGGTATATAATTGATGAACCAGGGAGAAGAAGGAATATTCTTTATTCAGTGGGTTCTTAAGCCTCCTCGTATCGCATAAGGACCAGCCCTCTGCCCAGGTACGTAGCGCTTCCGCTTGTTTGCTGGCCACTGTGCCTCTCAGGGGGGGATGCGATCGGTCAAGAGTGATATCCATAACCGCATTACAGTCTCCCCCTATTATCCATGGGTAAGCCTCCCATCCCGCCAGAATCGAGTTCAGACCCATAAAGTATTTGTGTTGGTCGAAATTTGGTGCATATATGTTCCCCAGCATGACGGGTACTCCATCCAATGTGCCACACAGGAAGATAAACCTGCCCTGTGTGTCCACCCTTTTGTCCAATATTACAAATGGACCCCCCTTATCCAGATCGTCACCCTCCCTGGCGAAAGCCGAATAATTTGTGGAGATTACCTGCCCTCTCCATTTCTTCCGCATCTTTGCGGCTTCGGCCTCCGTCAGGTGCGATTCCTGGAGAAAGACCACTTGTGCCCCGCGTCGCAGCAGGTGCGCATGTACCCTATGTCTTTTGTACACTGAGCCCAACCCACGGACGTTCCATGTAACAAAATTATACGTGTCTAGCTTGTGCATTATCAGGTAAGGGTGTCGGAATTATTCTGGATAAAGGACCATGCATCTTTATGAGACATAGTAATTGCATCGTGCCAGAGCCCTTGAACGCCCAAACTAAGCTTAATACTAGGTCTCGCCTACAAACTAAACAGGACCAAACCAAACAAAACACACAGTGAACTGTTACATAATAAACTGTAGCATTCGCAAATTGGGGATCGGTAGCCATAGCCGCCATCTAAAAGAGCATACCATCATGAGCTCCTCTGAGCCCGAGCAGATAATGTACAACATTGTATATGCCATGTTAATCTGTAAAGGATCAGAGCAAAAAGGATATGTGTATTCTGGGGTATGCGTGCCATCAATGCCCCCCTCCGCGGCACTTTCTGGCACTGAAGAGAGTATGATTTGTCTACAATCCCAGTAGATCATCAGCTGTTTGAGGCGTCGCAGTAGGGAAGAGTGTTAAGCTGTGCTCTGAGTCTGAGCACACAGTGCTGTGTTCAGAGGACTCCGAGTCTCGGCGGGAGGATTTGTCTCTGAAAGTGTTCGCAGCCGTCAGGGCCAACTCCCTGCCTTTCTGTACCTGCTCCTGTGTGGGGCCAAGAAATGTCACTGCACCTATGGTTCCAGCTTCACGCTGCGAGCGACGGCCTCGTGCACCCCCAGGATTGCGCGGTGGTTTCTGAAGAGACCGACTAGAGAGCTGCGTCGGGTCCATGACTTCGATCCACTCCTCGACGTCTTCTGGGCTTTCGAAAAAGTATGTCTTTTGATCATGAATTATCTTCAGGCGTGCAGGGAAGAGCAGTGCATATTTGAGATTCATAGTGCGCAACTTCTTCTTGACCACCTTATAGGAGGATCTACGATGCTGCACCATTAACGTGTAGTCAGGATACAATGATACCTGACAATTCTCAAATTGGATCTGTGGCTGTTCTCGCGCTTTCTGGAGCAGCACATCACGGTCTCTGTAATTAAGGATTCTTACTATCAGGGGTCTCGGCGATGCACCCACCCTTGGTTTTCCTGTGGGTACGCGGTGCGCTCTCTCAATGCAAAAGAAGTCCGAGAGACCCTCGGGGGCCACATGCGTGCGGAACCATTGTTCCATGAAGGTTGCTGCCTCCAACCCTTCGCTTCGTTCCGGAAGACCAATGACGCGGATATTATTGCGTCGTGCCCTGCCCTCTGCGTCCTCCACCCTGTCCATCAGTCCTGTGACTTGCTTTTGGAGTGCCTGGAGCTGTTTCGTGTGTTCTCTGTGTTGTGGCACTATGTCGTCTAGAGTAGAGCTATGATCCTTCACCATAGTGGCTAATTTGTCATGGTCCGCCTTAAGTAGGGTAAAACCAGTGGTGAGACTGCCTATTTGCTGCTCTATGGCTTTCCTGGATTCCCGGACCTCATTGAGTATCAAATCCAACTTGTCTTGGGTTCCTGTTTCATTCGTGGGTGGAACAGTATTGAGTGATTGCATACTAGTATTGGGGTCCCTATCATCCATGTCCTGAGAGTTAGGGGCAGCTGCCTCCTGCGGCTTCCCCTTTGGGCGACCCATAGCCCTCTGTGAATATTTCGCAGTAAATACCTTCCAGTGTCTCCAGATTGCACCCGTGGATGGTATGGAGGGATGGTAAAGGGCCTCCCCAAAGTTCAAGCCCAATAGCGTACAGCCTCCAACTGATTACGTGGTACCTCCCGCAGAGTTAACCTGCCAGGGGGCAAGGGTACAACCACCACCGCTGCTGGCCGTGAGTTAAGCAACGGGCATTGCCGATCTTGAGGGCCCAGCGCGTCTCAGGGTCCCAGCCGCTGCGAAATTACAGTTGAGATGCCCCCAACTACGTCTTCAAAAGGGGGGGGAGGGGGAGAGTGCAAAATGTGGACCTCCCAGTGCCGGTTCGCTGCGTCTCGCACAGCCGATACCGATTGCGAGGCTACACGCTGCCCCCACACAGTGACAAGACCAGTGTGACCAGTCAATGTATGCCCTTCACTGTCGCCGCTATGGCTCACGCCGTGCCTCAGGGGGGGAAACCAGCAGAAGCGCACTCCCCATATGCAGGGAGGGGGCCAAGGAAATGCACCAATCACTCCAAGTTCATCCGGGCCGCACCGCCAGCTCCGGCTCACTCACAACAATCAGGGCAGCTGAAGGCTCCGGCAGTCAAATTTCTCCCGTTGCACTGGGCCAAAGTCAGCCGGGTTGTCCAGAAAAGAAGGGGGGCCCCCAAAGCAGACCCCCAATCCTCACACATGAAAGGGGGGCCCCGGCACTCACCCGTCGCATCCGCTCTATTCGGCAATGTGGCCCAGATCAGGCCTACCTCCGATCGGCGCCACACTCCGACTACGCAGATCCAGCCACGCCCGGATTCGATCGTAGCCGCTCAGAGTCCGCACCAGTCCCGGGCCCCCAGCTGCAATATGGTCACCACGCCGCACACAGCTTCTAGCAGCGAGTCTGTTCTGGCCGCGGAGCTGGCGATCCTTATCAGTCGGGCGCCACCACGGAGCACCGCTCTGGGAGTACCGTCGCTAGTGTCGTCAGTCGGCCTCTTCTTTAGCTAGCAGCCGCCTCGTAGGCCGTAGCCCCAGTTTCTCGCCGTACCGCAGGAAGGGTGCAGTTCCGGCACCAGGATGTCGCCTGCCCTGTGCCCGCTGCCACCTAGTGGCGTGGCGCAGCCCAGTAACGTCGGGAGACGGCAAAGTTGCAGAGGAGCTGCGCTCGGGCTCCGGAGCTCGTTCAGTTCACGTCCGCCATGATCGGCGGCTAGCCACGCCCCCCCTATTCCACCAGGCGAGAATTCTTAACGTGGGCGGTCGAATTTCTCATTGCAAGTGGTCGCATATGCTCGCGACCGCTCGCGCTGAGAAACTGTCCATTCACGTTGAGAAAGCTGCCGCTCGAGTAAAAATTTACTCGAGCAGCAGAAATGAAGCAGCGCCCGCTGGCGCTGTGCATGGCGCCATTCGCAATGATTGCACAGTGCGGACAAGCACATGGCACTGAAAATCACCGTGAACTGGCATTTATCTAACGCACTCCGCTGCTCGCGGAGCTCCACGTTGCGTGGCGGAGTATTGTTTACACTTCGCGGAGTTCCGCTAACTAGGCCCAGGCTTAGAAAACACCCAGAGCTAACGCTTGACATAGAGATGAGAAGGGACGTGAGCGTGAAGGGCTGGCTTATGGTTTGAGTGCATAATAAATTAGTGCATTCTTATCTCCCGCATTCTGGTCAAAGCATTCCAACATGTAGGGGAGAGGATGTAGCCTTACGGCTAGAGCTGCCCACTTTAGAGCTGGGGAACAGCGTTCGAGCCTCAGCGTTGGGATTTCGAGAGACGACCACGAGGGAAATTAAAAAAAATAAGTTTCCCTCGTGGTTGTCTCTCGAAATCCTCCCCTGCTGGCCCCACGCCCCACCGCTCTTACCTGCAGCGGCCGCGGCTGGTAAGTGGAATCTTCTGTTCAGCAGTGCTTGTGGTATCTCTGCCTTGCCCCAGCCCTTCACGCAACAGTGAAGACTGGATCGACATTGGTGTTGTCGTTAAAAAAATAGCAATCTCTACATGCTATTCAATTACTCGTGGTATAGAGGAGTGCCATAGTAATTACACATACTAACTCTGGTTAGTAAGCCTCCAGGCCTAATGATGTCTGAGTGTGTGTATATCATCACAAACAGGTGAACGTGGTAAAGTATTTGTATACAAAATATCTACGCAAATTGCATTCTGCCACAGTAACAATATTTGTGATTCATTAGCTCCTTTTGATGGTGTGTTCCTGTACGAATTTTCTCCGAAATGTTGTTGATATGCCACGCTGCAAAATAGCAGGTCACTATTAACTATTGTGTGTGGATTGACTTGGGCTGTCTGAAATAAGGGAGGCCTCTCCTATTCCATGCCAGGCCTTTGGCAGGTCTGCTGTTCACCAAACACCGTTCATCAAGTGTGTGTACCCCACGGGGATGAGTGTAAGGTACCTGCCCATTTTCCCTTCATTGGCAGAGACACATCCATAACTTTGTCTCTTGAGGACAGACAAATCTATCTGGGTGTGCCCCCCAGAAAAGGTTTATGAAACAGGGCCACGCAAAATAAACATGAATTGTTGCTTACTTTTCCCTGAATGTTAAAAGTGGATGTTAATTAACTTTTTATGAAAATGTAAACCTTTTCATTTACTCATTTGCTTTTATGAGCTGTTTCGTGCTGTAGGTGACCACCTACAACAGTCAACTCCTGGATTGGGTCATTCTGGGCCAAAGGATCTGTTGTTCGGACAACAATTCTGCATTTGTGATTCGTTGGCAGCTGTAAGGCGACCGCCTGCCAAAGATTCAGATTTTGGTTTGGGGCTTTAAAAACTTTGGACAAAGGTCAATCGTACAGACAAAAATTCTGGACATGAGGTAACTTTAAAGGGCACACACAAAGAGATCAATCTATCATAATAAGGCACATAGATAAATGTCAGACATGAATCTATAGAGAGGGGATTGTGTGTGGTGTATTGCAAAGCACCCAACAGATTCCACATGGGCTAGCAGCCAGATGGCTTTCTCTGTTTGCTCTCAGGTTGTCATTTGAGCGGGTGATAGCTATTATGTATAATATGTATTGACTTGTTCATGGCTGCATGTTGATGCTAGAACAACTAAAAAGATCATACACACAATTCTGCATTAGATGCACTAAACAACGAAGCAATCTCACATACTGGTGGGTAGAGAGACATATATGCATTGATTTCAGATGGCTGTTGCCACACCTGCAATTTCTTGAGCCACATACTATACAATTGAATTGTGAAGTTTCCCTGTGTTAGATTAGTGTAGCAATCATTACCTTCTATTTTACTATTGGTACATTGAAACAGGGCAGGCAGAATCAAATGCAACGCAGACATTCCGGCACATTCACCTGAAATAGCCCAGACCTATTGGGTTTATCAATGCTTGTTTTATTTTGTTTATCTTAGATGGATTGTTAAGCTACATTAAATGTAAACTCTCTTTGAGGTTATGTCCTACTTCCAATCTCCTTGTATTCAAATTGCTCAGTGCTCCGGACAGTGGTGTGTACCCTACATCATCAGAGGCGTAGCTTCCATTGGTGCAGTGGCACCGGGGCACAGAGGCCTGAGGGACACACTGAACCCTGACTGTTGCTGTATTGTATAATTAAAAGAGCAGCCAGGGGGCCAATTTCCTTTGTTGCACTAGGGTCCATGACACACTGATTACGCTACTGCTCATCGCACCCATTGGAAAACCTACCAGGGCCTGCCTTTTTCCTGTCTCCAGTGGGCGATGTGGCTCCCGTCAGAATACTGCACAGGTCCAGCAGCTTGTAAATGCTCTGTCGTGTGGAGTTGAGGCAGTGCCGGATTTCCGCCTCCTGGTCTTGCAGCCACTGGCCCATATTCTCGTACTTGACGCCAACATCTTCTGGCTCCAGGTCTGAAGATACGTCCCCTGAAAGAGAAGAAGAGGAACTGAAAACCTGAGGAAACTGAGAATAAGACCATCCCTAAACACGCTTTGTGCCTGCAATATCACTATAATAGTAACATTAGCAGACTAAACACTTCAAACCCAATTGTCTTATCGTTCAGATTTTAATAATAGGTATTGTGGGTATTATTCAAATAAGTGGTACTTATTTTAACAGCCTTGGAAAAATAAAAGGCTGTGTCAGCCCAGTTATAGAAGGCTATGGCAGGTGCATTAGCCCACTATTTTATGGAAAGACAGCAACAGGATGTTGTGGGGGTAAAGAGTCAGAATATCGAGTAGGAAATGTCGACTTGCACTAATATCGAGTGCAAAATATCGAGATACATAAATATCGACTGCAAGAATATCGTGGTCAAGAATATCGAGTTTCAGGTAAGAAATATCGTTTTCTAAAATATCGAAGTAATTAATATCGTTTGCAAAAATATAGTTGTAAAAATATCGTTTTTTTAGTTAGTGTTATGTATTTTAGTATGTATTTTAAATGTATGTGCTCTATTTTTTTGTCTAAGTATTGCATTTGTTTTTTGGTTCAACTCTTTTTTTATTAAGAAAGCAATAGGAGGCATAACATCTACACGGCAAGCCGCCTACAACCCCATGAGGGGCCGGCCGCGTCATTGAGCAATCGTTCAGGAAGCATAAGAGGATCATTATAGAATTTTGCTTCAGCGGGGTGATACACAGCAAGTCGCCTACAACCCAAATAGGGCCGGCCGCGTCCTTATACAATCTTATACGTTAGGCGTCACATGAAAGATCCTTTAGAGAATGGGGTCAACTGAAAACAAGTCAACTTCAAGTATAAGAGATACACAGAAGAATAAAGGAAGGAAAAAGAGGGGAGGGGGGGTCGAGAGTCCCCGAGGAAAGAAGCAGGGGGGAAATGAGCAAGTGAGAGCGGCCTTGAACGGGGGGAGAGAGTAGAGGTGTCACAATGAGGACCATCGGGCTGGGTGACCACGTGAGTCATCATCACAGGAAGCAGCAGGGTACCGCCCATAGATTCAGCATATCGCTTACGCCTCCTTAGCAGGCCGGCCATATACCAGTAGCCAACTATTGAAGAGCAACCTTGACCCGCCCCACCAGGCGACATGACAATGAGGATATGCTGCCAGTCACCTCCGGCCCCTAATGAGCCAGCAGTGGAGGACATCAAGCACGTATATAAACCCCACCTGTGGGGAAGGCAAGTGGCGAGTCAAGTGAGGGAGCAACAGACAGGAATAAGGAGAAAGAGAGAAAGAGAAAAAGGTGGTGGGCGAGGAGAGAAGGTAGCAAGTGGGCATATGTAGCGGACCAATGGACATGACTGCAGGCAAGGGAGGTGACGGGAAAGCGCAATAGGGGCGTATCAGTGTGGTTGCCCGGTGGAATGGTTACTCAAAACCCCGGACCGAAGCAGGTGAGAGGTGCAAGGAATCTATTCTGGGTCGGGGGATAGACTGCGTCATCATATAGGCGCAGGGCTCGGAGTTTCGGAGGTTGTAGATGGGCGTGTTCCAGTCTACAGAGGTGAGCAACAAGCGGCTGCCACAGTTTAGTGTAGTGAGAGTCACGAAATTGCAAGCGTGCAGTAAGCAATTCCATGGTGGTAGTGTGCCATAGACGCGTGAACCAAACACTGATCGGGGAGCTTCCGCCTTTTTCCAATATAGGGCAATGAGCTGCTCGGCTGCGCCTAGCATGTGAAGTGAGATGTGCCAGTCGTTGCGTGTGAGCGCGCGCAGGTTGGCAGGCTTGAGACCCAAGATAGCTGTGGCTGGAGTCGCAGGCAGGGGAAACCAATCACCACCTTAATATGGCTGAGGATCTCTTTCCAGTAGGAGGTCAGGAGTGAGCAGGACCACCAAATATGAAGGAAGTCGCCCGGGGAGCTCGAACACCGCCAGCAAAGAGGAGAGGTCGCAGGGAACATTTTGTGAAGTCTGAGAGGCGTATAGTACCATTGGGTCATGATCTTGTATGCGGTTTCCCGCTGGGAAATACAGCGGTACACTTTGGGATATCCCGCCACAGGCGATCCCACTGCGCAGGGGCAATGTCCAAAGAGGTGTCCTCCTGCCAACGACGTTGGTAGTTGTGGGGAGGGAGAGTGGGGGTGCTGTAGGACATGATAAGTGCGGGAGATGAGTCCTTTGGAGTTATCGAAAGCACGCACTAGCCGCTCAAAAGGCGTGAGCGCCCGGGTGGCCGCCTGTGCCACGGAGGGCGTGTGTATCCAATGTCGAAGTTGGAGATATTGTAATCTGGCCCCCTCTGAGAGCTGGAAATCTGCCTTGCACTGAGCAAAAGTTTTGAACCTGTCCCCCGAAAAGAGATCTCTAATTGTCCGGCACCCACCCTCGAGCCAATCTATAAATACCTGAGGGCGCACAGCTGGTGGAAAATGTAGATTCCCAGCAATAGGAGTATGGGGGGAGGGAAAGCTAGTGAGGCCCTTGGAAATGGCCACTCTATCCCAAATGTCAAGCACCGTCCTAGTAGGGAGGGCCACATACGCACTGCGCGATCTTGATGCTCGGGGTAGCCAAGGGAGGTCCCATATAGACCGTCCAGTCACTGCCCTATCCATATGGAACCATATCTTTTCACTCTCCCGCGCCATCCACTCCGATATAAAGCGAAGATGAGAGGCCCAGTAATACTCCAACAAGTTGGGGCAGGCCAGACCACCCCTATCTCGAGGCGACATAAGGACTTTATTAGAGAAACGCGCCGCCGACCTCCCCAGATGAACTTGGTGAGATCGCGTTGGAGACTTCTGATCTGATGGTGTGGGATGGGGGTCGGAAGGGACTGAAAGAGGTACAAGATCTTAGGGAGTACCGACATCTTTATTGCATGCAGGCGGCCCAGCCAAGAGAGAGTGAGGGGTTTCCAGACCCGTAGGTCCTCCAGAACCGCCTTACGACATTCCTGCCAATTGACCTGGGACCAAGAGGTAAGATTCGGCGTTAACCAAAGCCCAAGGTAGCGGATAGAGTGAGAGGCCCACTGATAAGGGACGAGCGACTGCAGTAAGGGGATTTCATCCCGAGGGATCGTGATGTTAAGAGCCCAACTTACTGCAGCAGGTAGCGCCATATCTGTTGCCGTTTGTTTGGTGAGTTAAGCCCTTTAACATTGAGGGAGAGAAGTTTCAAGGCAGGGCTAGCAGTCATGTCCAGGGGAAGGTGGATGCAAGCAGTAGCACCGGCGACGATGCCTCAGGAGGGGGCGGGACACGGCAGGAGCATGAGAAAGACAGGCCAGAGAACCACGGTCCCCCCCAGAAACATAAGGGGGACTACAAGAGGCCGCCCCGTCTACCACCAAGAAGAAGAGAAGACAGAGGGGAGAAGTAGAAAGGAAGAGGCAGAAAACAGGGACATAGGGATGAGGGAAGTGTAACGGTCAGTATAAAATATAACAGTGGCCAACTGGGCCACAAGGTCCTGTTCCAGTCCAAGGATAATCGCGGCCCTAGGGCGTAGATCATCCCGGAGAAGTCACTCTCCTAGGAGCAGGGGGGGGGGGGTATCTTCCAAGCTCCAGGCGTGAGGGCAAAGGAGGGAGACCCGGGCCGCCCGCCATCAGAGTGAGAAGCCGGGAGGCCGTCCGGCGTGAGGCGGGAACATGGGTCAGCGCCCTCCGGGCGCAGCAGTGGACAAAGCATCATGGAAGGGCACATTGGAAGGTGTTGCTTCACAGTCACGGCGTGGCGGGCCGAGATCTAGCTGAAGAGCGAGACTCCTCCATGGAGCGGATGTGCTGGATGATTTCCTGTTTGGCCTGGGAAGCCGACTGCTCCCCTGCATGTGGTGCTCTCTTGTGGCGGCGCACCTGAGACCAAGAGGGTTTGGCAGGCTCCTGAGCGCGAGAAGGATTGCGAGCTGGGCTGGACGATGTGGAGATGGGGATGTGCAAGAGCTGCGCCGCCTCCCGGAGGGATCGCACCATCCGACGTTTGGAGTCCCACTGGAAGATAAGTGCAAAGGGATGGCCCCATTGATACTGAATGTTCAGGCTCCGCAACTTATTTGTTATCGGCTTGAAGTCTCTACGTCGGCGCAGCGTTGTAGGGGCAAGATCTTGGAACAGCTGTATTGGAGTACCTTTGTAGGCGAGGTCAGGTTTGGAGCGCGCCGCCTTGAGAATCGCTTCTTTCTCCGTAAAGAAGTGGACCCGGGTCAGAATGTCCGGGACAAAGCCCGCTCGAGCAGAGGGACCCGAGACTCGATGTGCTCGGTCGAGGGCCGGGCGGGGATGCGTCGTCATCGCCCCAGATGTCATGCAGAAGTTGTGCCACGAAGGTCATAATATCTGTTCCCTCCGCTCCCACCGGGATCCCCCGGAGGCGGAGATTGTTGCGGCGGCTCCGGTTCTCCAAATCCTCCTGCTTCAATTGCAGGTCGATGTGCTGCTCCTCCAAGGTAGCCATGCGCTGCCAGAGCTGCTCCTGGTCCTCTGTCCGAGCATCTACTGTCCTCTCAAGGCCATCCACTCTCTCTCCGAGGTCAGTGACCTCCTTCCTGAGCTCCCGCACACAGGAGTGGACCTCCGATCTTAGAGAGCCTATCTCGGATTTGAGCTCCGCCATAAAGTTTGCCCTGAAGGTTTGCGTGTCTGGTGCTGAGTCATCCCCAACCGGCGCTGCCATAGCACCGGAGGCGCCAGAGCCTGGCTTGTTCCAAAGAGCGGCGACCGGGTTGTCCTTCTGAGGCACCGCCAACTCCTTCCCCGACTTAGTGCGTGTCATCTCCCTCGGGGATGAGGCACCCGGCAATTTCCACTGAGGCGGCCAAGGCTAGCAGACCCCCAGATGCCGAGGTGCAGTCCGCCTCCAGCGCTCCCCCACCGCACAGTCAAAGGACAGACGGCTACAAGTTAGGGACCCAAGCCGTATCGCAGTGTTCAAGGCGATGGGTCATCCGCGATGTCAGAGTCACTCGGCGTGGGGGGAAAGCGATGGGGGTGGTGCAGCAGTAGCCAATCAATAAGGGCTCCTGAGTGGAGGAGGGACCGTGTGGAGGGTTTGCAGTGGACGTCCCCCTGTCCAGCGTCCCCGCGCGGGTCAGGGGTCACCCCGGGCACTCCAACGACAGACGGGCACACCCCAGGCCAAGGGGGCCTGCTCCCAGAAGCCCGGTGCCAGTCCACGGCAAAAGCGACAGGGAGAAGAGGCCCACTCCTCCAAGCACCCCCAAGTGCTTCGATCAACGATGGGCACCCCCCAGAGGATCCAAGGCAACGCCAGGCCAGTGTCCAGGCCACGCAGGGCTGTGGGCCAATATATATAGGAGGTGAGGGGTAGGGCCCCAGGGGCGGTGCGCAGGACCCAGTTCCCGCAGACACCTCCAGCTAGGTCGCAGCACACAGGGCCCCCCACCCCCACACCTCACCTGCGGAAGGACTCTGTTGCCCTGAGGTCTGGTACAACGTCAGCTGGAGCGGAGAAGGGCGTTGTGTAGCTGCTCAACACGCGTGGATCAGGCGAGAAGGCCGCTCCGCACCAGGTCCGCCCCCACAGGGCCGCATTCAGCCTCGCCAGGGGCCCACAGCGAGCAGGGCGTCTGCCAAGGTGTCCCGGGCCCCCGAGACCACCGGACCTTTCCTCGGCGGTGTGCTCCAATCCCCAGCAGGACGTGAAGGTCGGCGCGGCCCCCAAAGCAACCGCAGCTGCGCCTCAGTTCAGGCGCCTCCCCTCAAGGACCAACACCGGGCCCCGGCCGTATTCACAAGACCGGGGGGGGGGTGGCCACAGCAACAGGCAGGGCCTCCGTGAAACAAAATGGCGGTCACCGCCGCCGAGCGGAGTGCAAGGGGTGCAGTGGCCGCTCCTCCGGCAGTCCCGCAGGTGGACGGCTATGCCCGCTCGGTCACGGGCCCATGCAGCTGCGGGCGCTAAAATGGTGGTCGCAGCCCTGCGGGCCGGAGCGCTCTCCTACCGGTTCTGGTCGTCTCGTTGCCGTCCGTCAGCTCCGGGGCCCCACAGGGGGCAGCCAGACACCCCCGGTGTCCTCAGCAATGGGGCCCAGGGGCCCAGTCAGGTGCGCAGCATCTTCGCCGTCACGCAGTCTGCACCGGGCGGGCCTCACATATGGCCCGCGCAGCGGAGTCCCCAACTGGCGGCCAGACGAGGTATCAGCTGGACGATCCCGCCCCCGGGGGCCGACCGCAAGTCTTCTTGTGCCCCGCTCTTCACTCGCCTCACACTGCCGCCAGACCTCAGGCCAAGGGCGCGGGGCACCGGCGATATCCACTCCTTCTAGGGCTCAGGAGGCGGCAGGCGCTAAGATGGCGGCTGAGGCTTCATACGCCGGGGCGCCCTCCCACCGGCTCCGTTCCCGCCGCTGCCTGCCGGTTCCACGGGTCGCCGGGTCCCGGGATCGTCTCCCAGTCGCCTCCGCTGCCCAGACGCCCCAAATTCCGTTCCCTCCGCTACTGATATAAGCTTAAAAAAACGCTTATAATGCCGGCGGTGGCCCGGAGCTCCCACAGTGCGCGTCTCACTCCATTTGCAGCGAGACCACGCCCCTTGCATTTTTTTTTAATGTATGTGTTACATTTTTAGAAGTTATAAATTTTATTTTAATTAAATTTTGCGTTTTAGTTCCGTAGCGGGTTGTGGGTTTATAGGGGAATAGGGTGGGAAGTAATTTAATTATAATAAATTGAATATTAATTTTTATTTATTAGTATTTATTTATTTTATTATTTTATAGTGTTAAATGTGGGAATTAATTTATTATTAATTAATTAATAATTGGCTGTTAATTTTTATTGATTAATTAATTGGTAAATATGTTAATTGTGTCATTTTTTTTTTGGAGCGGGTTGTGGGTTTATAGGGGAATAGGGTGGGAAGTAATTTAATTATAATTAATTTATTAATATTTTTTATTAATTACTATTTATTTATTTTATATTTTATATTGTTATATTGTGGGAATTAATTATTATTAATTATTTATTAATTGGTTGTTAATTATTTAATTAATTGGTAATTATGTTAATTGTGTTATTTTTTTAGGAGCGGGTTGTGGGTTGATAGGGGAGTAGGGTGGGAAGTAATTTAATTTTAATACATTTATTAATATTTTTAATATATTTAATTAATTTTATTTTATAGTGTTAATTGTGTGAATTAATTTATTAATAATTATTTATATTTTGCTTGTTAATTGTTATTAATTAATTAATTGTTAATTCATTATGTTAATTGTAGTCATGTTTTACAAAATTGGTGGTGGTATTTATAGGGGAATATGGTGGGAGGTAATTTATTTATAATTAATTAATTATTTGTTAATTAATGCTAATTGATTAATTAAATTTTAAATATGCCAATTGTGTATTAATTTTGAGTTGTGAGTTGTGGGGTTTATAGTGGTAAATGGTGGGAAGTAATTTTTTTAAAATTAATTAATGATTTGTTGTTAATTGATATTAATTGATTAATGTAAAATTAGTTATGGAAATTGTGTAAATATTTTTAGGTGTGTGTTTTGGTGTTTTTGGGGTAGAGGGTGGAAAGTAATTTAGTTTAAATTAATTAATCATTACTTGATCATTAATATTCATTTATTAATTGATAAATATTTTTGGTAATTGTTTAGTTTTTATTTTGTTTGGGGATTTAGGTTCAATAGCTGTAACATTTGGTTTGTACATTAATTTTTACATATTTAAATGTGTTTTATAATTATGAATATTTGTTAAATTGATAATTAATTGTGTTAATTATAGAGGTACACTTTTTTGTTTAATTTAGATGTGTGTTGTAAATTTTGTGGTGTTATAGGGTAGGAAAATAAATATTACATTTATGTAATTTTTAATTTTTTTATTAAGATAAATTTCTACTACAAAATATTTATTTGTTTGTAAATTGTTTGTAAATTTAAAAAATATATATTTTTATGTCAATTTTAGATTTTTGCTACATTAAAATATTTTCATATGTTTTGTTAATTTTTATATTTTTATATATGTTTTGTTTTTGGTTTTTTTATTATATTTTGTATTGTAGTTGATATTTTGTTTGTTTTAAATTTGAATTTTGTTCTGTGGGAATAGTAATTTTTACCCCTCCGCTATCCAACACTTTCCCTACTGTTGCATTCGCAGGAGTGGGAATAGTAATTTATACCCCTACGCTATCCAACACTTTCCCTACTGTTGCACTTGCTGGAGTGGGAATATTAAATTTTACCCCTCCGCTATCCAACACTTTCCCTACTGTTGCACTTGCAGGAGTGGGAATAGTATTTTTCTCCCCTCCGCTATCCAAAACTTTCCCTACTGTTGCACTCATTGGAGTGGGAATAGTAAATTAATACCCTTCGCTATCCAACAGTTTCCCTACTGTTGCACTCATTGGGGTGGGAATAGTAATTTGTACCCCTCCGCTATCCAACACTTTCCCTACTGTTGCACTCATTGGAGTGGGAATAGTAAATTATTCCCCTCCACTATCCAACACTTTCCCTACTGTTGCACTCATTGGAGTGGGAATAGTAAATTATTCCCCTCCACTATCCAACACTTTCCCTACTGTTGCACTCGCTGGAGTGGGAATAGTAATTTTTACCCCTGCGCTATCCAACACTTTCCCTACTGTTGCACTCGCTGGAGTGGGAATAGTAATTTTTATCTCTCCGCTATCCAACACTTTCCCTACTGTTGCACTTGCTGGAGTGGGAATAGTAAATTATTTCCCTCCGCTATCCAACACTTTCCCTACTGTTGCACTCACTGGAGTGGGAATAGTAATTTTTACCCCTATGCTATCCAACACTTTCCCTACTGTTGCACTTGCTGGAGTGGGAATAGTAATTTTTATCCCTCCGCTATCCAGCACTTTCCCTACTGTTGCACTTGCTGGAGTGGGAATAGTAAATTATTTCCCTCCTCTATCAAACACTTTCCCTACTGGTGCACTCACTGGAGTGGGAATAGTAATTTTTACCCCTATGCTATCCAACACTTTCCCTACTGTTGCACTTGCTGGAGTGGAAATAGTAATTTTTATCCCTCCGCTATCCAACACTTTCCCTACTGTTGCACTCATTGGAGTGGGAATAGTAAATTATTCCCCTCCGCTATCCAACACTTTCCCTACTGTTGCACTCGCTGGAGTGGGAATAGTACATTATTCCCCTCCGCTATCCAACACTTTCCCTACTATTTCACTCGGTGGAGTGGGAATAGTAATTTTTTACCCTCCGCTATCCAACACTTTCCCTACTGTTGCACTCATTAGAGTGGGAATAGTACATTATTCCCCTCCGCTATCCAACACTTTCCCTACTGTTGCACTCGCTGGAGTGGGAATAGTAATTTTTTACACTCCGCTATCCAACGCTTTCCCTACTGTTGCACTAAATGTAGTTTAAAATGTAGGTTTAAAAAATATTACAGATTTTAATATTTTAATTTACATTATAATTGTTTTTAAAATTTTATGTTACAGGTGTATGTATATATATATATTTATCTTTATTTTTTAATATATTTCTAACATTTTATAATTAATTAAAATTATTATTTATTAATTATTTTTAAGTAAATATATACATATTACATTTTATATATGTATGTTTAATTTATTTTTAAATTACATTTATTACTTATAATTGTTAAAATTTACAAATAAATCTAAATATTTTTTTTAAAGTAAAATGTATTATTTAATTTATTTTACATTATTTATAATACATATAAAAAAACGATATTTTGTACTTCGATATTTTTAACAACGATATATTTTTTTCGATATTTTTGCACTTACCATTATGAAGATAGGAGGTCGATATTTTTGACAACGATATTTATGTCGCGATATTTCTGTAGGTCGATATTAGCGTTGTCGATATTCTGTCAGTGGTCCGTTGTGGGACCTATTGTTCATATATAATGCATCACAAACTGAGGGGTCATTACGATGCCTGACGGAAGCCCATCCGTGCTGGTGGCGGTGGCGGAAAACGTTCATTTTCCCGCTCCAGGTGCGGTCATTGCAATCACCAAATTACAATGGTCCTACAGAGGCCATTTACCGTCCGCCGCAGTCCGTCAGGCTCTGCACGTTTTTTGCGTACGCAAGGGTGGCGGACGGAGCCAATAGAGCAAGACCGGCGTGCGGAAACACGTTCCGTCCGCCAAACAGATTACGATGTGGCAAACAGCCCTTCCCACCGCCGCGTAAAAACCACCACGTTGCGGATGGCGGAAACACAACAACGGAGAGGAAGAGCCGATACAGCACCCATCTAAACCACCGGAGCCGCCATGGATCCAACGCTACAGGCCTTCCCGCTGCACTACCTGCTGCACCTCCAGCAGACAAGACGCCGCCGCGCCCAACAGCAGAGGTACGTACCAAACATCTCCACGCATGCAACCCCTGAACAACTACAACTCCCAGCAAGCGTGGCAGCACCACGATGTATGTGGCAACCTGCCAAATGCAAAGTGCGAGGCCCACCCCATCCCCATGAGTGACCCTCGGTGCCCCTGAAGGCAATTGGGGCTGATGCAGCGCGTACAATAAAAACTATTCTCCTCCTAGGTTACTTATAGGTCATCCAGGGGCAAACTATATTTCTCATATCCACATGACGATGGGGCCCATAAACATCGTCTAACACACACACACACACTCCTGGATTTCCTTTACACCTTTGTGAAATTCTGTACTCCTAGGAGAAGCATGAGAACTAAATGGAGAACACCTTTTATGTACCGCTGGAAGAGCCAGGATATCTTGTTACCTTAATTAGTCACTTTCTTTTAGTTATTTCTTAAGATATTCCTGCTCATTGTTTGTCGATGAATCATTCATTTAAGAAATTAGTTCATAGTGATTAAGACCAGCTGAATCACAATAAACAATTACTTATGTCACAATCATTTAGGAAAATAACCACTGAGTCATTTTGAGTTTAAAGAATCTTAAATTTTATATAATTTTAAAAGCATGGAAAGAATTTTTAATACTTTATTCAATTATTCAATCTTAAATTCACAATTTTATTAAACATAATCAATTTATTGCAGAAAGGAAATTTTTGTCATGAAGCCAAAACCCTAATTACCTGCCTAGCTTCCTAATTTAGCCTAATGATTTCTAACCTAAGTTAGGAATTAGAAATAGCCTGATTCTCATACTCAACTGTAAAATTAAGACAGCAACAGCAACTTCAGCTCGTCAGCATCAGCTACCTGCAACCCGTCTCCTCTAACAGTCTTTCAGCATCTCCCGCTCAATAAGGGATCGATCAGGACCACCCAGCACTGGAAGCCACCAACACGACTCTTCAACTCCTCTCCTGACTGTGACTGCAACCACGACTCTCGAACTGCCTGGAACTGACCCCCTCCCACTAAGAGTAGGCCCTCTTATACCCTAATTCTAACTTTGCTAACTAACTGTTGCAACATTAATATCACGCTTTTCTTTCATTGGTCCATGCATGTCAGCTTATTCATTCTTTAATCAAGTTCTCTTGGATTCAAGGGTCCTTGGATCATTTCCTTTCCCATACGCTTAAACATTTCCATCCGATTCGATCAGTTCATTTGTAACTTCTTTCGACACATTCGAGAACTCCGCAGTCATTGTCCTTTCTCTTAGACTTGTTTCCCACGGGCTCTCTGCTGATCATCATGGCACACTATCAGTTCAATTAGGTCACACCAGCCTTGACCATTTCTTGCATCCTAGCCTCTCAGAGACATCACGAGGTTCCAGATTTCTTCAATCTCATCCCGTACCACGTGTCCCCTTGCGCCTGCGCACATCTTCCCACTGGCGGCCATTTTATATCGCCACTCGGTTATACTTTAGAAGCACTAATTTGAGGCAAATAAAACATAATTAAAATAGAGAAAAATATCCCTTTCGTTTCCCTCCCGTCTACGTACCCCAATTAGTTGTTACCTAGCAGAAAGCAACATTTAAGCTGTTCCTTACTTACCATCACTATTTGTTTTTGCAACGACACGTTTTATTTCTATGAAGCACAATAACATGCATTTATTTTTATTAGTACGCATTTATTTTTACGTTATAATTAGACACACAGACATTTATTAATAGATTATTTAGCACACACATTGGCATATTACCATTCCCACACATACAGTGTTGATTAATACATTTAAACGAACATTTTATTTAATTAATTATAAAATTTGTTAGGGGTTAAAAATTTTATTTTTTTCCTGCTCCATCAATCCCCCCTTTGGTGATTTTTAAATCACCACATAAAACCCAAGTCATACTTCTTTTCAGGCAGCATGTCTTTCATCCTTTGCCTTCTGTTATTTATACATCTGTTTCTTCTTCATCTTGCCTTTTAGTCTCTTTATACATGCTTTCTTTCATTTTCTCCAACTCAATTTCACCCATTTCTCTCTCTCTTTCTCTCATTATTCTGTTATTTCTTCTTATCTTATTCTGTCTTACTTTTCTCTTTATACATGTTATTACTATTTTCAACATCAATGCTAATAATATTACTATAGTTGCTACTATTATAACTTTCCCTATCACTAGTCTACTCATCCTAGTTAACCAATTCGCTACTGAGGAAAACCCTCTACCAAGTTTTCCCAAAACACTTTCAACCTCCAGTGGAACTAGTTCTTTGTGCAAACTTGTAATATTTGTAATATACTTCTGTATATTTTCACTGTTATCAGGAATGTAAGTACAACAATGTTGGACTTTCAACATTCCACAGACTCCACCCTCTTTTGCCAAAAGAATATCAAGGGCAAGCCGATTTTGCATCACCATAGCTCTCATGGCAACCATTTCGGTATTTACCATTAAGAACCCTCCCGCAGTATCTGTAGATAAACGATCTACTACTGTGGATAACTTCCGAATTTTAAATGCATTCAAAGATATTCCCACTGCTGGTATCAATGCTCCAAAAATATCACCTACAATTTCTGAAAAACTTTCCCTCTTTCTACGTGTAAATCTATTAATCATCTTGTATGTTCCCTTTTCTTCTCTGTCCATGTGAAATTTTTTTGGAAAGACCAGGCCTACATAGCAAGTTCCATACCAATGGTCCGGTAACCTGTAATAAGCTCTATTCCCACAAATATAATAGATACCTGGAAATATTGGGTCTTTTCCACCTTTGAATCCCCAACCTCCCAGAATTTGATAATTGTCATGGCAGATACTGGAACCTACAAAGTAATTGTCATAGACTGTCTTATTTCTCTTAATGCACAACTTTCCTGTTTGCGGCCAGTCTAATGTCATTGCTGCATTTATCTTTTTCCCTTCATGATTTCCTTCCTCAAACGTCCATAAGCGTTTTCCTTCCTCTTTTATTGCTTCTTTCTGAAATTTCATTCTTCTTTCTTCAACCATATCTAAAAATACCTTTTCTTCTTTCTTTAACTCACAGGTAAGGTTGTTACTAACTATTTCTTCTAACGTTAATTTTCTATGTTCTAAAAAGAATTCTCCTAAAACTTTTGCTGGTTTTACTTTGTTAAGTTCTGGTACTACTGGAATGTTTGCAAAAATCTTATCTATATCAGTATAATAAGATTCTAATCTACCTGTTTTATAAAATAAACTTGCTATTACACTACATGTTATTCCATAAGTCAAAGGTAGGTGATGATAAGTCACACCTTCGGATACTGATGCAGGCAACTGCATACAAACATAACAATCTCTTACTTCCATTGTTTTTACGTACTCATACAACAACTTTGTAAAAACATTCTTTGAGAAATCTGTTACTGACCTATCCTTATGCAACTCTGCACTACTTCTTAAAATAACTGGTTCTTTAATATTAGTTTCTTTTTCTGGTTTAGTATCATTCTTTGCTTCTATCACAGCTACACTAATAGGAATTGTGATTGCTAAAACTATCCATATGGTCATTAATAATCCTGTGCAAAAGCAGCACATTTTGCACCATCTCTTTATAAATTCACATTTATCTCTTCTATCCCTATTATTTTCCATTTTTCTTTTTCTATTTGTTAAGTTTCAGAAAATTGTGTCACTACACCTCAGAAATGACTTAGATGCCACTCTGCTTTCAAAAAGTCTTTGCTTGGTACTTTCTTTAATTCTCTCCAGAATTCTTTCGTTGTCACATCCGGTGATTTGTCACGTCCAGTAAATTTGTCACGTCCGGCAGAAGCACTATAAGTCTTCACTTCAGTTTTGTTGCATCTCACCTTTTCCCATCCGACTTCTCAGTCTCTGGTTTCCGTGAGTGTTTTCTTCTTCTTCTTTGTAATCAGTTAGTGCAATATACAGCCACTCAGGTGACTTAAATTTTGAATTCACTTTCTTTGTCCTTTTGGACTTTTGTAATCTTTTTCCACTGGGTTTTTCTTGTCCCTTTTGACTTGTTACTTCATTTACTTGTTCAGCATCTTCGTCTTCCGCTCTTATTATTCTATATCTCAATTTTCTTACATAGCTGTTGGGCCAATTATCTCCTTTTCTTGGCCTTTTGGCTTCACCTTCTCTTTCTTCTCTTTCTGATTTCCAATTTCTTTTTCTTGATTCAGTCTTTGCTTTTTCCTCTCCTCCACTTTCTTCTGTTTCTGTTTCAACTGTCTCACTATTGTCTCTTATTTTGAAACTTATAATCTCGTCATCTCCTACTGGTGGATCTGTCTTCTCCTTTTTGTTTTCCCTTTTTACTGTCCCTCCTCGGGGTTCTTCCGATTTGGTGTTTTTCTCCTTTTCTG
This sequence comes from Calotriton arnoldi, assembly GCA_963921515.1. Classification (NCBI taxonomy): domain Eukaryota; kingdom Metazoa; phylum Chordata; class Amphibia; order Caudata; family Salamandridae; genus Calotriton; species Calotriton arnoldi. The sequence continues at coordinate 123,971 of CAWUFW010003218.1, forward strand.
TTTCTAAATTTCCCTGTTCTCCTGTTTCTCTATCTATCCCTATTACTCCTCGGGGTTCTTCTCGATTTTCTAACTTTTTGTGTACTTCTTTCCCTACTTCATCTATTAATATTGTTTCTGAAGGATTTCCACCATAACTTGTACTTGGTTGTTCATCTAACTCAATTTCTTGCTCAGTTTCTTCTCTAATTGGTTTATAACCCCAAGTTCTCTTTCGGAATTCTTCCCAGTTTGCAGCTGAATCATCAGATCCTGAAGTTGTGTCAGATATTTCCAGATGTCGACTTACAGGTCGATCTTCAAGTTCTGGAACTTCTGAATTTCTTTCTTCTTCTTCTTCTTGTTCCTCTTCTTCTCTAGAGGTGTTTTCCGTTGGGGTTTCCAGATGTCGACTTTCAGGTCGATCTTCAAGTTCTGGCACCCTTTCTTTTATCTTGGTTGTCCCAGCCGTTAAACTTTTATCCCACACTTCCAGACGCCGACTCACATGTCGATCTGTAGGTTCTGGAATTCTGATTGTGTGGCTGGCATGAACCCAGTTCTTCACTCCTGCACACTTGACAGCAGTCGTTGTCACTAGGATTACCTGTCTTGGCTCATCCCAACGTGGTACTAGACAGTTTCTTCTCTTGTGGACTTTTATGCGGACCCAGTCTCCTGGATTCAAGTCGTGGGCTGGTTTTCTTTCAAGAGTGGTCGCATCCGGTCCAACCTGATGAAACACAGAATGCACCACATCAGCCAGTCCCTTGCAATAATCCAGTACTAGATCATCAGTTATAGTTAATAACTTGTTGACAGGTACGTGTGCTTGTCTCATTGCTCGTCCCATGATCATCTCATGAGGACTGAGTCCCGTTTTCTTTTCTGGGATGCTTCTGATGGTCATCAGAACAAGAGGCAGTGCATCCGGCCATTTGAGTCCTGTAGCTTGACACATTTTTCCTAACCTGTTTTTAATTGTTCCATTAATCTGCTCTACTACCCCAGAAGCCTCTGGTCTGTAAGCACAATGCAATTTTTGTTTAATACTCAGAGCTTCACAAATCAATTGGATCAACTCATTTTGGAAATGTGTTCCTCTATCTGTCTCAACCGTGACTGGAAAACCATACCTTGGAATGAACTCTCGCAGCATAAGTTTTGCCACTGTTGTTCCATCATTCCTTCTTGTGGGGTATGCTTCCACCCAACGAGAGAACAAACAGACGACCACTAGAACATATCTTAATCTGTTACTAGGGGGCATCTCAATAAAGTCCATCTGTATTCTTGTGAATGGACCTCCTTCTCGTCCTATTGTGCCTAGACTCACTACGGTTTTTCTTCCTGGGTTAAACTGTTGACAAATAAGACATCTTTGACAAAGACTTTCAGCAATGGCTCTGAATTTTGGGTTATACCAGGTCTGTCTAAAAAGTCTGATCATTGCATCTCTCCCAATATGAGCTTGTCCATGGTACATCCGTGCCATGTCTGCAATCATGCTATCAGGCATAACTGGTCTTTCATCTCTGTATACCCACACACCATTATTTTCCTGTCTTCTACATCCTGCTTTTATCCAGTAATCTTTTTCCTCATCTCTTGCTGTTTCTTGTAACTGCCTTACTTCATCCCATGTTTCAACAGTATTAGTGAAAAGCAAAGGACAAGAGACATGCTCCCTTTCTCTATTTTTGTTCAGGGACGCCATGTTTTCCGCACAATATCTAGCGATCTCATCAGCATAATTATTGCCGACCGCTATGTAATCTTCGTTTTTCTTATGCGCCTTGCACTTCACTACAGCTATTTGTTTAGGCAACTGTATCGCCTCAAGCAGTTTTTTAACATACTCTCCATTTCTGATAGGTGTTCCTGCAGATGTCAAAAATCCTCTTTGTGACCAAATCTGACCAAAATCATGTACGATGCCGAAACCATATTGGCTATCGGTCACAATCGTGATTCGTACATTTTTCCCCAATTTACATGCTTGAATCAAAGCAATTAGTTCCGCAACTTGGGCAGACCTAACTCCTTTCAGACAAGACGCTTCCATCACAGTTGCCACTGTGCATACTGCGTAAGCTGCGCTTAACACTCCTTCTTTTGTGCGTAAACATGAACCATCTACAAACATGACATAATCCGATTCCTTTAACGGTTCATCTTTTATGTCAGCTCTTGGTTTTGTGCAATATTCCAGCACATTCAGACAATCATGATCTACTTCGTCTTGTTCAATTATACTCTCTTCATCTGGCAATGATGTAGAAGGATTTACATTTATGCATCTATCTATGGTCACATTTTCAGCACTCAAGATGACTTTTTCGTACTTAGTCAGCCGACTATGTGTCATGTACTGTGTTTTTGTTCTTGTCAAAAGAATTTCTACTGAATGGGGAACATACACTCTCAGTGGATACCCCATCACTATACCTTCACTTTGTTCCAGACTTACACAAGTAGCAGCAACTGCTTTCAGACACCCAGGCAATGCTTTTGCTATAGGATCTAAAACAGCTGAGAAGTAAGCGATAGGCCTCTTCATGGTCCCGTGTTTTTGTACCAGTACTGAAAATGCACATCCATCTCTTTCACTGCAGTATAACTCAAAATCCTTCTCATAATCAGGCATGCCTAATGCAGGGGCCTCACACAGCTTCTTTTTCAATTCTTTGAAAGATTTCATTTCTTCTTTGTTTAACTCAAAAGGGTCTTTTACATCTTTCTTTGTCAATTTTTGTAAGGGTTTTGCAATCAAAGAAAATCCACTTATCCATTGTCGACAATATCCAACCATTCCCAAAAACATTCTTACCTCTCTTTGAGTCATTGGTGCTCTCATTCCTTGAATCATTCTTACTCTTTCTGTCGCTATTTTCCGCACTCCTTTCTCAATTTTATGTCCTAAATACTGGACTTCTTTCTGACAAAACTGTAATTTTGAAGGAGACACTTTATGTCCTCTTTTCTCTAAATGGTTCAGCAAAGCAATTGTGTCACTTACACATGCTTCTTTGGTTTTCGATGCCACCAATAGGTCATCGATATACTGCACCATCACTGATTTTTCAGGCATCTTCAAATCTTCCAGAGATTTCTTTAGAATCTGATTAAAAATTGAGGGGCTTTCTGTATACCCCTGTGGAATTCGGCACCATGCCAAAATACGCTCTCCGAAACGGAATGCAAATAATGGCTGGCTATCTGGATGCAAAGGAATAGAGAAAAATGCGTGACACAAATCTATCACAGTGTACCACTCAGCTTCATGCGGAATTTGATATAGAATCACTGCAGGGTTTGGCACTATTGGACAACATGGTACAACTATTTTGTTTATCTTTCTCAAATCCTGTACTATTCTATATGTTCCATTTGGCTTTTTCAGTCCCATAATAGGTGAATTACATGGACTGCTCATGATTTCTTTCAGAATTCCTTGTTCAATCATCTTATTTATCACAGGAGTTATTCCTTCAATTATTTCTGGAGTTAATTTGTACTGTGGCGTGTTTGGATAAATTATCCCTTCTTTCACTGTCACTTTTACAGGATCAACTTCTCTCATTAACCCAATGTCTTCTCCTGTAAAATCCCACACACTTTCTTTTACAGCACTTTTTAGTTCTTCTGGAAGTTTTTCTGCATCAAATGCAGGAAACAAACCATTCGTTTCAGGTTCTTGATTCATCAAAGTTACTTTGTACAAAACATCTTCATCTGAAGTCTGAAAACCTATTCCATCTGGCGTACAATAAATTGTGCAATTCATTTTACACAAAAGGTCACGACCTAAAAGATTTACAGGACTACAGTCGCATACTACAAATTTATGCATTTTGCTAAAAGAACCAATTTTTACTTCTACCAATTCAGTAAGTGGGGTTTTAATCTGCTGATTGGCTACTCCTACCACTTGGATGTATTCACCTGAGAGAGGAAGGTTCGGAATTTCCACTGATCTAACAGTAGAACGGGTAGCTCCAGTATCGACAAGGAATGTTACGTTTGCACCATTCACTTCTCCATCCACAAAGGGACCAGACTGATCTACCTCTAGAGTTGCGCCAAGCACGCACTCTTTCCCCTCTCCTGCGCACCGTCAGAAACTTTCATCCGGGTCATCCTCACTCTGACGCAACCAATACTGAGAAATGTTAGCTGCTCGCGGCAACTGTGTTACCTGCTCTCCTCCGTAGAATCCTGTTTCTGTACTGTATCTTTGCTGGTTAACAATGTTGGGAAGTGGTGGTTGTGGCACCTGACTTTGTTGAACAACTACCTCATTCTGCACCTGTGGAGTTAATGATTGATGTTCCGGATTAGGTTTAGGTGGGAACTTACACTCATTCCTCCAATGCCCTAATTTTCCGCAATTATGACATGGCCATTTCTTCTTTGCCTCTTCTAGACTCACCTGTCCTTTTCCTTTACCTATGTTTGGTCGCATCTTATTCTGTCCTGATTCGTTTCCATTATTATTGTCCAATTGGGCTTCTTGTTTCTCTGCCACTTTCACTTGTGCCCACATCGCCTTTTCTTTCAATTTACGCTGTTTACTTTCTATTTCATCACTACAATACTTAGCATACCTCAGCACCTCATCTACACTTCCATTTTGCCAGTTTATCATATGTTGTTTAATCATATCGCTTATTTCTTGTTTCAGGCCAAACACAAATCGGTATACAAAATGACTCATGTCCTTTTCACTCAATTCCTCATAACCGCTATACTGCTTGAAAACCAATAACAAACGTTCATAATATGCATGTACAGACTCCTTACTTTCCTGTGTAGTTCTATCAATCTTAACCCAATCTGTCTCTTTGGGAGGAATCTTATTCTTCAAAAAGGTAATCACTTTGTCGTATTTCTTCATCACATCTGGTCCTGGAGCTCCTGTCTTAGGATCTCTTGGATATTCTGTAGTTGGCCAGTCAACTGTAATCTTACATTCTGACCACAGATCCGTTGGTACCACTATGTCAAACAATCCATCCAAATCTATCCACAACACTTTTGAGACCTTTACAAACCTTTCTACCTGTCGGTACCATTCAACTGGCTTCTCTCTCAGTTTTGGAAAGTCATTTGTAAATGACAGGATGTCCTGCCTAGTCCATGGAACATGCACGTAACTACCACCTGGAGTTTCTCTCATAGGGTATTCTTTAACAACAGGTTCTTTTTCTGTTATCATAAAAGCCAATGAACCTTTGTCTATACTTTTCTCATTCTTCTTTGTCCATCTAACCTTCCATCTGTCCACATCACCCCATTTTCTCAACAAAACAATCAACTCTTTTATCTGTGTCAGCCTTCCTGCTGTATTCAAATTTTCAATATCTTTTTCACAAAAATCCACTCTGTATGGTTTCTGCAATGTTTTTACTTTTGCAAAATCTATTCCAATCTCACTAGCCACTTCTTCTAATTTGTCATGTAAATTCTTTGCCCTCCATGTTATACTTTTACACAGAAACATTATTTCATCATCCTGATAATTTTTTATCTTTTCAGTACCAATCGTTCCTAGTATTAATTCTTCCATGTCAATTTTTAATCTGATCACATCTAATGGTTTTTCTTCCGTTTCTTTTATTTTAAAAGCTTTTATCCACTCATTTAACTCATCAGGAGTCGGACCTATGGGAGTACTATTTATTTCTGTCCAATTTCCACTCTTTTCAGGTGTTACTGTTGCAGATTCAGTTACCATAGGTATTTTCCTACCATTACACTCATTTACTGTTAAATTTTCAGGTGGACTTGGTCTGTAAGCACTAGCCAAATTACTTGTACCTGGACTTGTTTCCATTCTTTCCTTTTCTCTCTGAAATTGTGAACTCAAGGGAATCACCAAGGATCGCTCATCAATTTTCTGATTCTCAAAAACTGGTATTACTGGACCTATTGTTACAGGCACAGTAACTGCTTCCATATTTTTCGTTAATTCTCTAATTTTCTCAGTTAGTTCTTTTGTTGTTCTTGCCAATTCACTTGCATTGTCGCTTTCTATTCCCTCATTTTGAGAAGTTCTCATTTGTTCTTGTGACCTATTTACCTCATTTCTCTTTTCCGGACTTTTATTTCGCATAGTCTCTATTGGTGGCGCATTTGGTGTCACCACTGTAGAACTCTGCTGATACGGAGGTGGATTTCTATTTAAAATATCTTCCAGCAATTCGTCATCCGTTTCGCTCTCATGCATATACTTTTCTCTCTCTATATGTTTCTTTTTCTCAGTCCGTTTTTTCTTAGTCCCTTCCTCAACTGTAAAAGCTGGAAACAAACCTCCTGTCATGTTAGCACATCTCCATCGTTTTATTCTGTCCTCATGATTCATTCCCCACAATCTTCCGGGTACAAACTCATAACCTTTCATTCCTCTGAACCTTTCTCGCTCGTACATCTCATCTTCCCATTCTGTTAAAGCCTCAAACTGTGTCGGTCTAGGTCTAGGTTCCAATTTAAACATTTTCTCTCTTAGATTCCGTAAAACCGCTACATTAAAAGAACCATTTTCAGGAAAAGCCAATGCTCCATCATTCTTTGTATATTTTACCCAATTGTCCAACCATATGCACGTATGATATCCATATTTCAGCATCATATGTGAAGCTGCTGATTTCGGCGGAGGAATTACTTGTCCCTCTCTAGTCACAACCTTTTTGTCTTTCTTAAAGAAATTCTTCAATTTCGTCGTCCATGACGTTCTCTCCCTTTCATACTCGTAATACGGCATGTTTTCTATTTGTTTTCTCTTTACTCTAACGCTGTTTCTATGTACGGAACTTCGTCCAATTACAGCGCGATTCACACTAACGTACCAATCAGAACAATTCCCACCGTCCGCGAACCAACCAATCCTAGCGCGGCACTTTTCTACGTCACTCCTGCTCTGTGTTCACGTGTCTAACGCACTATCCAATCCTAGCGCGGCACTTTTCCACGTCACTTCTACTCTTTACCCCTCCTTCACAAAATTTATCGGCAATTTTTCTTTTCACTGTTTTCTTCGTTAGTTACAACACATAAACAATTCCATAGTCTGATTCGCTAAACAAAGTGACAGCTTTGTCTTTTTACACAAGAATCCTGTTTTTCCAGTAGGCAGCGCTTACCTCTACCCTACCACAGAATTATTTACTTTCGCCGATAAAGTAGCACTTCCCTCTACCTTACCCTTCTTTCAAACAAACAATTTACTCGTTTCTCTGGGGATAAGACACATGTGGAGACTAGGCTCCTGAGAATTAAGGCCAAAGTTTCACAAGTAAACGTGATTTGCTATTTCAATTACACACTTTTCACACAGAAATCCCTAACATAACACAACCTGCGTTATAATCAAAAAATGAATTCAGACCATGTACCAAATTCCATGTGACTTCTCTTGTCACACGTGTTCCACTTCCTACATCCCAGAAGCGTGAAAACTTACATATAACATAACGTGACTCAACATATATTGTTAGTCATCAAAAATAATCAATAATCAATAACAAATAATCACTAAACTAATCTATAGAAAACCATAACTCTGCTACCAAGAAATCTGATGCAGCGCGTACAATAAAAACTATTCTCCTCCTAGGTTACTTATAGGTCATCCAGGGGCAAACTATATTTCTCATATCCACATGACGATGGGGCCCATAAACATCGTCTAACACACACACACACTCCTGGATTTCCTTTACACCTTTGTGAAATTCTGTACTCCTAGGAGAAGCATGAGAACTAAATGGAGAACACCTTTTATGTACCGCTGGAAGAGCCAGGATATCTTGTTACCTTAATTAGTCACTTTCTTTTAGTTATTTCTTAAGATATTCCTGCTCATTGTTTGTCGATGAATCATTCATTTAAGAAATTAGTTCATAGTGATTAAGACCAGCTGAATCACAATAAACAATTACTTATGTCACAATCATTTAGGAAAATAACCACTGAGTCATTTTGAGTTTAAAGAATCTTAAATTTTATATAATTTTAAAAGCATGGAAAGAATTTTTAATACTTTATTCAATTATTCAATCTTAAATTCACAATTTTATTAAACATAATCAATTTATTGCAGAAAGGAAATTTTTGTCATGAAGCCAAAACCCTAATTACCTGCCTAGCTTCCTAATTTAGCCTAATGATTTCTAACCTAAGTTAGGAATTAGAAATAGCCTGATTCTCATACTCAACTGTAAAATTAAGACAGCAACAGCAACTTCAGCTCGTCAGCATCAGCTACCTGCAACCCGTCTCCTCTAACAGTCTTTCAGCATCTCCCGCTCAATAAGGGATCGATCAGGACCACCCAGCACTGGAAGCCACCAACACGACTCTTCAACTCCTCTCCTGACTGTGACTGCAACCACGACTCTCGAACTGCCTGGAACTGACCCCCTCCCACTAAGAGTAGGCCCTCTTATACCCTAATTCTAACTTTGCTAACTAACTGTTGCAACATTAATATCACGCTTTTCTTTCATTGGTCCATGCATGTCAGCTTATTCATTCTTTAATCAAGTTCTCTTGGATTCAAGGGTCCTTGGATCATTTCCTTTCCCATACGCTTAAACATTTCCATCCGATTCGATCAGTTCATTTGTAACTTCTTTCGACACATTCGAGAACTCCGCAGTCATTGTCCTTTCTCTTAGACTTGTTTCCCACGGGCTCTCTGCTGATCATCATGGCACACTATCAGTTCAATTAGGTCACACCAGCCTTGACCATTTCTTGCATCCTAGCCTCTCAGAGACATCACGAGGTTCCAGATTTCTTCAATCTCATCCCGTACCACGTGTCCCCTTGCGCCTGCGCACATCTTCCCACTGGCGGCCATTTTATATCGCCACTCGGTTATACTTTAGAAGCACTAATTTGAGGCAAATAAAACATAATTAAAATAGAGAAAAATATCCCTTTCGTTTCCCTCCCGTCTACGTACCCCAATTAGTTGTTACCTAGCAGAAAGCAACATTTAAGCTGTTCCTTACTTACCATCACTATTTGTTTTTGCAACGACACGTTTTATTTCTATGAAGCACAATAACATGCATTTATTTTTATTAGTACGCATTTATTTTTACGTTATAATTAGACACACAGACATTTATTAATAGATTATTTAGCACACACATTGGCATATTACCATTCCCACACATACAGTGTTGATTAATACATTTAAACGAACATTTTATTTAATTAATTATAAAATTTGTTAGGGGTTAAAAATTTTATTTTTTCCTGCTCCATCAGGGCCAATGACGAGCCCCGCAGTAGCAGAGCGCACACACCGCAACATCAAAATATGTACGCCGAAGGGCCCCATTGGGCGATGGCTCATTTGCATAGTGGTTGCCACACCGCGGCGGCCGGGAAGCTGCAACCGCAACTCTGCATCATCCAATTGGGGCCAATGCGTGTCATCGCTGCGGATGCCAGCTACCGCGCATGCAAACACATACTGCATTTGCATTGGTGCCATGCGAATTACATCACCCATCACAACTCATTTGCCTAAAGTGATTGGTGCACCCCATGTGTAATGTTGTGGGGCACGAGGCCCCCATACATACAAAGTAACCACACAGACACCGTACATGTATAGGAGAACTGGTCCAGGGCACGTGCGTCCGGCCCCGTTTGTTGGCAGGGTCACATGTCCAGTGACGCCTGTGCTGGGTGGCTGTGGGGTGGGGGTGCTCAGCCCTCTGGGAGTGGCTGGTACATCAGAACAACTAGAACAGTGACCAGCTGCTCACTACACTGTGAAGGTATGAGAGAGTGGGACCCTTGAGTCAAGTCTACACACACATGGCATGTCCAAGAAAAGGAGAGTGAAAGTACATACATAGTCATGCCCCGTGGCATACATGGACCGAAATGAGGGAAGGAGTCTAAAAGGACAAAGGTCTCTCGCACTGTACCAATGTTGTGTAATGAAACATCCAACCTGTGAACATCGCTTGTACATCCCTTGACAACTGACTGGCGTCCCTTGGCCAGGGGTTGACTTGTGAAGGGCCAGTGACGTAGGCAGACAATCAGAGGTGTCCACTGTCTGCAAATCAGACATACTTGTAACCCCTAGGACTCCCAACACACTTACTGGTGTGGCGTGCAGTGTGCACAGCTGCCATTGCCTGTAAATGTTCTCACACACGTCATAGGAGTGCACATGTGGAACAAACAAACATAGCTCTGACCGACATCATCGCTCATTGGCAGCCATGTGGGCATGTATACACAATCCATGTGCATTTGTGCCTCATTCAGGTGAACATTGCAATGTCTGTTACGCAAATTCCACACACACTCACGCAGGACTGACTCCATAATGTCCACATGTGTCTGTCCACCGTGCTGAACAACCATGTAGCGTTGTCCAGATGACACTCACTGCCCTCATCCCGTAATGGTGTTGCGTATTGTGGGACTGAAGCTTGCGCTCGTGCAGTGACAGCAGCAACATGCAACTCAGCACTGATGCTGGGAAACACTAGTGCCGTGCCATCTGACCACAGGGCAGCTCATCCTTGATGTAGCAGTGCACTACATGCCATGCACATCGACTTCTTTGGATGTCGTAGTGTCAGTATGTCGAGTGAGTGTCTGAATGCAGGTCACTTGTGCATTTCACATGACCATGAGGCCTGTCAATGTTGTGGTTGTGCGAGTCTCTGGGTAAGCTGTGCACTACATTTCATCTAGAACTCAGCCCATGCCTGTGTACCCTGACATACGTAGGAGGAGACCACCCATCTTTCACCCTGTCCCCGACCTGACGATGGAGGACATCGAAATCATCCGGGGATTCCGTTTGGATCGCAGCACACTACAAAACCCATGTGCCCAGTTGGAGCCCCATTTGAAGCCCAAAAGAAAATATCCGGCTGCATTGTCTGCTACAGTGAAGGGTATGGCTGCACTGCATTTCTTCGCTACTGGGTCTTTCCAGTACACTTTGGCCAGCACCGGTGGGATGTCACAGCCCATGTTCAGCATGGAGTTGCGTGACGTCCTGTCAGCATTGATGCCTTACAAGGACAGACCTCTCCACTTCCCGAGGAGGGATGAATTGGCAGCTGTGAAGGGGGAGTTCTATGACCTGGGAGGCATTCCAAATGTTGTGGGAGCCATTGATGGTACCCACATTGCCCTTGTTCCACCACAGGCAAGTGAACACATCTATAGGAACCGCAAACACTACCACTCCATCAACGTACAAGTGGCATGCCAGGCAGATCACATCATCCCACACGTGTGTGCAAGGTATCCTGGGTCGGCACATGACTCCTACATCTTGCAGAATAGCATCATACACCAATTGATGGCCAATCTGCACCCCGAGTGGGCCTGGCTTGTTGGTGAGTGGGCTGTGTCAATGACTGTGATGTATGTGTGACATGCTGCTCTCCCCACACATTCAGATCACACTGTTTGCCTGTCTGTCTCACAACTAGGTGACTCTGGGCATCCCAATCGTCCGTGGTTGCTGTCCCCACTGCGGAATCCAACAACGCCGGGGGAAGTCCAATACAATGATGCACATGGGAGGACACGTTGTGTGTTGGTGCGCACTTTTGGACTGCTGAAGTCAAGATTTAGGTGCCTGGACCAGACTGGTGGTGCACCTAAGTACTCACCACAGAAGATATGCCAGATGTTAGTCGCCTGCTGCATGCTACACAACCTGGCCATGCGCAGAAGGATCCCCCTGATTCTGGACGACGATGAACAGCTGCAGCCCCCCACACCCAACCCACACATGCCCAGTGACGATGACAGTGGTGAGGAAGAAGGCCTTGACCAGCGACAACAGCTCATCGTCAACTACTTCCGTTGAGTGTAAGTGAACAATGAGTGACTATGACTGTGTCTGCATGCCTTGCTGTTGTCTAACAAACTTTGAGATCTGTTACTGGCATTTTGTACACATACAGGACTATGCGCGGGATTGGAGAACTTGGGCAGGCAGGGACGGAGCACCCAGAAACACCCATTAGCACAGGACCCAATTGCTATAGTGCCTCACTAGCTCTCCCACTCACTCAGAGGTTTGCAAGCGCGTGTACACAAGTCGATAAGTTGCAGACAAGACACGCTTTGAAATGTGCTTTTTTTACTACAGTTGCAATACAGGCAACATACGTGCCACAAGAAGTTGAGAATGCATGAGTACATATACAGTTTCCATAGTGACACATCCATAACACATGAAGCAAGATGTCATATCAATAATCCCTCTGGACGAAGACCCACAAGCATATCCCCCCACCCCTTGCTGGGAGGAGTTGAATGAGATGTCCAAGGTCTATGGGCTTTGCCAGCAGACCCATTGCTCAGGCAGTACATGGTGAAATGTACATGCCATGTGCTGTGTCGCTCACATCACTGGATGGATCACTCTCAAAGTGTGGGGCAACTAGCCCGCCTCCCCATTACATCTAAAAGGCACCTGTGTCCTCTAGCAGCAGTGACACCTTGTTGAGTGGGGGTGCTAGGGCCTGACCAGAACATGACAACGGACAATCCCGTCCGACCACGGACAGAATGTACAGGCAGTGCCCCTGGACCGCGCAGAGAACAAGCTCTGCAGACACTTCTCATGTGACAGACAAATACTAATGTACTTGCAAAACGACTACGCCATGTGAATTTCGTGCGCTACAGCTGCATGATGGAAGCCGGGCTCATGCCAGTCGACAATGTCCATGACGGTCAGATGACAGCCTCCCCTTTGCTCAGGTCTGTGGTACCAAGCGAAACATACCGCAGAGGTCAGCTGAGTCAAAGCAAATGCAGATAGGGCAAAAGTCAGAGAGCTGAATGACAATTCCTGTTAGTAGGCGTGAAAAAGTTAAAAGGACATTGAATTAGTCACCAACAGTTCCTGTTGCTGTTAAGTAGTTAGGAATCCAAGAAGGCACAGGTAGCCTCGAAGGCAATCAGTTCCAAAAGACGATCCAAATCATCTCCAGCAAAAAGGACCGCCATCCAATCCAGCAGTATGAAGCAACAGATGTGCTTCTTGCACCACGAGGATGAAATGAGCATCTCATGGCACACGGGGAGAGGTTCGATGTAGGCATGGCACAGGAGCCTTTGCGCAAACGCACAGGCGCAGCTGTCAGCCTGTCTGACACATTGGAAGGCATCCCACAAACGTGTATCACCGGAGCAGTACTGATCATGGACCAACAAAGGACTCACCCACAGCTCATGATCCAGGGCAGCAAGGGATGTGTTGGAAAGGCAGACATCCATGGCCCAGTTAAAGGGGCATCTTCGGCAGTAGAACACAGGCTGCACGCAGGTGAAATAGGCATAGTGGAAGGTTAGCCTATAACTGATGCGTAGCACAGCTAATGGGACACATCCAAAGAGGAGCTGCAGGCGGTCACGGTACAGTTGCAACTGACCGGGGTTCGCCTGGACCACAGGACGGGCAGACATGGCGTGAGAGCACTCTTAGAACCAGCGCTCAGCTGTACAGCCACGAGTAGTGATATCAAACCGCTAAATGCAGTCGGGAAATTGGAGGAATGACATCCGGTAGAACTACAGAAATCGCATGAAACGAAGGGACAAGGCCAGAGCCCACATTTTTTAAAAAAGTGTGCAACGGCCTTCAGTATCAGAGGCTTTCGATGATTCTTGTGTCAGTCCCCCGGAAAAAAGTGGGAGTGCCGTGTTCAGCAGTGACTGAATCGCGCGGGACAGTCAAGGCACCTGGAATTCGAAGGTCTCAGGACTGATGTGGGAGCGACTACTTGTTGAAACAGAAGACCATTGTGCCTGCACACTTATTGAAGTCCGCTTTCGCTGTGGGAATGTGAGGCCACAAATGGATATCCACAATCACATATGGGGAGTGAGGAGGACATTGCTACAGCAAGGAACACGGCGTGCAACAGTTCCTATATACGCGATGCCTGCCCTGTGACCGCAGCACTTGTGCCCATTCAGGAGAAGATAACTTCGTTTGGAAAACAGATTTAGCGTGGGTATGTTGTCAGGGACTGGTGTACATGTGGGTAAACATGCATAGACCGTACATGTCACTTGTAAATCCCTGTGCAACAGTACTTGAGTGTGTGAATGCAACAATGTCACCATCGTCCACATGACAGGATGTGTTGTGATGCTGGCTCTTGTGGGCACACTGCTAAGGATTTCATTGTTCTGCGCTGTGTGATCTGTGACAACTTCCGTCATGTCCATGATGATGTTATTAGGGGGATGGGAGCACACTGCTTCACCTCCCAGCACAGTTCACCCCTTGGCATTCTGGTAAATGCAGTTCAGTCATGATGCTTACTTGTCATGTGACTGAGGTGTTTCTCCTGAGTTGGGCAGGGAGAGGTACAGAGACCAGAGTAGAATCTGGCAGCTTCCTCAGCAGACACCGATCACAATGTATCTTACCCCTACTGATGTGGGAGGATGACGCGACACACATGTGTCTAGAGATTCACAGCACTGACCTGCACCAACCTAGGTGACACACCAAAATGGTAACAGAAGTAAGCTTTTCAACTGGACTGCATTCACCAGGATGCTAAGGGCGAAACTGTGTTGGGGGGTGCAGTCGGGTGCTCCAGTCCCCCTGCTGTCCATGTTGATGGTGTTTGCCGGTGTTGTCTGTAATGCATATTGTACAGTGTTGCCTCGTGGTGTGCTTTTGCGGTTATTGCATAATATGGCAACGCACTGTTGTTTCCTTGTGTCTTTCCAGGTACCTCCACTCTCTCAATGGATTTTCGCTTTTACATCTTCGGATACATTGCAATGTGAATCAACATGCCACTTACTGTGATGAGAATGCTCTTGACACGAAGGCATACTGTTGTGAGTTGTGTTTATTTTGCGATGTGTGACAGGTTAGGGGTGAAGTAGGAGGTGATGGTACACGGATAGTTAGGGTAGGACACACAATGGTAGAGTTCAAAAGTCCAAGCGAACGCTCCCATCCTTGTGGCAATGTGGTTTGGTATTTACGACGACAGTCAATGCTGGGTGTTACAGTGGTGACATCAGCGGTTGCTCCGAGAACTGGTATGGCACGGTGCTTAGCCACGTGACCCTGACGGGGTCTTTTTCGGACGCCCCCTCTGCCGTTTGGCCGGGGGGGAACCTGCTGCATGCTCAGAGGTGTCTGAAGATTCGCCGTGGTGTGACTCACCCATCCCTGTAGCCGCTGCTTGACCCGGCCCTTGAGGTCGCCCCACCGCTTCCTGATGTCACGCACAGTGCGTAGTGTGGTCCCTGCGGCATTGACTTTGCTGTGGATCCTTGCACACATCTGAGTCTTGCGCGCAAGTAGGGTGTGTTGGACCAGGTTCCCAGACAAATGTGGTTCTACCCTGATTGTCTCGTGTACCGTCACTCTCAACTCTGAGTCAGTGGATTTGGGCATTGTCTTGGGGGGCATGGTGCAATTGAATGAGGGGTGCAGGGTGCAAGGTAGTGGTGGAGATATGTGAAGTGTGTGAGGTGTGTCCTGTCTCTCTGTCTTGGCTTGTGGTGTGCAAAGGATACTGGTCCAAGAAGGGGTTGGTTTCATATTGTGGTATGTGGGTGTGTCCACATGAGTGATGACCTCCAAATGTCTCTTCCATGCTGCGCATGGCTTTCCTTACCAGGAGCAAGTTGGGGTGTATCATTGTGGCGTGTGTGTTGTGATTGAGGGCGGCAGGGAGTACAGGCACACTTCGAGCATTGTTGTGGAGTTGGTTTCGTCCCCCATTCATTTGGCCTATATGCGTGCGCGGCGGTCGGACGCAGTGCTCGATCTGCCAGCTCCGCATTCTCATCGTAATTAGCTGTGCGGTCATGCCGCAGCAGGAGCGACCTTTTCAAGCCGTTGACCAGCTTTTCCCGTCCGCCGCGGTTGGATTTGCAGCTTTTCCGACCGTGGTGGACTGTCTTTTGTGACATCTCTGCCGCGGTGTGATTTTGCGTACATTGCATCGTAATTTGGCCGACGGAAATGCCGCGGGTCATGCGGGAGGTATTTTTGCGGCACCATGGAGGACGGAAAGCTTTTCCTTCCGGCATCGTAATGGGCCCCTGAGTTTGCACATTGGCACTTTTAATTTAAGTCATTTATTCGGGTATTTTGTATAGTGCAAAGATTTCTCTGAATGTTATTAATAAATAATGGCCATTCCCTAACTCAACGGTTCTAATATTATTGACCTCTGAGGGACAAATCGAAGGGTCTGTTTTTTAGGTCAAAGCCTACCAGACAGCTCAGTTGTCTGGTTTGCAAAGACTTCTTGGGGACATTTGGAAAGCTTCCCTGTGAATGCATTCCGCCCATTGCTTACCATTGGCTTTGTGTTTTGTAACTTGCAGTTCCTTGTTTTCTTTTTTTTTTTTTTACTATTATTTATTTATTGTCATTTTTTATTAAACACATCAATCTTTGCAGTAGCCTTCAGTATTACATTCTGTTCATTATACAGCAGACAGTGTTCATTAACTTTATTCTTCACAGTTATTATCACTTTTATTGTTTGAGTAGGAAACATTACAACGGGCACGACCCTGTTGCTTCTGGACCGCCCCCAATAGTGTCAACCTTCCTTGTTGCCTTAGCTGTCCTCCCAGCAGTACCTCCCCCAACAATCTCTATTCACAATATGTCACAACATATCAGTCTCTTTGAATCACTCTATTTACCCGGTGTGTGCAATTATTGCCCATTCTGTTCCGCTCCAGTGCTGCTCAGACTCACTGTGACCTCATCTGTAGTAGCTCTACGAGTAAGGTACGCCTGATATGGTCCCCAGATATTTTAGGGTCTACATCGTGTAGGAATGAGTGCATTATAATTGTCAGATTGAGTGTTGCAATAGGATAAGTCAGTGCACCACTCAGCAAACGTGGGAATTGGCCCTCGCATCCATCTCATGGTCAGCCTTCTTTTAGCTAACAATATACCCACTGCCACCAATTTCCTAGTGTTTTTAGGTAATACCTTAACATACCCTAGAAGTATCACTAATGGTGTCTTGGGAATTTGGGTCTCCACCATATCCTGTAACGCTTCTATCACCTCATTCCAATAATTATGTATTGCTGGGCATTCCCATGCCAGGTGAGTAAAATGTGCCCCTTCCGCCCCACATCGTTCAGAGTGGTCATCTTCTCATAGTCCATATTTGTGTAGCCTAACTGGTGTGTTGTACACTCTCTGTAGGAATTTTAAATGTACTAGGCGGTGTCTACCATTTTGCGATACCTTTTTAGTATTAGCGCAGCAGTACTTCCATTGTTCCTCCATTATGTCCACCCCCAACTCTGTACACCATTACTGTAGGGTCTTCTCATGTGCCTGGTTCCCCCCGCCCTACCGAGTAGATATAGCATTGATATTGCCCTCTGTGGTGTGCGCGTCTGCAGTAAATATGTTAACACTCTATAGTCTTGGGGTTCCTGCATACTGTCCCCCAGTATTTCACGGAGTGCGTGTCTCGCCCTGTAGAAGTGGTATTTCTCTAACTGCGTGACCGCCTCCACCGTGTCTTGTACCTGATCCCATGTCTTAACCACCCCATACGCAAAGTAGCCACCCATGCTTTTTACTTTCAATTTATGCATTGCGTTAATAAATGCCTTATCCCTCTGGTTCATTAACCCCTCACACCATTCTATAGGTAGTTTCGGGGAGTACAATAATTCTACCTTCTGCATTTTTGTGTAACTGGTATCTCGTAGTTCCTACCGGATCTATGACATGATATTTTCTACTCGCTGCACCCATTAAGTATTGTGGCAGTGTCAACGGGTGCACTTCTTCCCGCTCTATGTATAAATGTGGGGCATCGTGCGGTCCATGAATCCAATGCAAGGCATGGATCTGTTGTGCTGCACTATAGTATATTTCGAAGTCTGGTGCATTTAGCCCTCCTTTTTGGTATGTTTGTGTCAGTGTCTCCCACTGCACTCGTGGTTGCTTGCCAGCCCAGGCGAGTCTGATCATTAAGGTACGCAATGTGCGAAAAAATGTCTTTGGTAGGAGGATTGGGATGTTAACGACATAGAATAGCATTCTTGGTAATACGATCATCTTCATAAGCGCTATTTGCCCTAACAGTGACAGCTGTAGCCTGATCCACTTCTCAATTGAGTCTGCCAGTTTCTGTATAGCGCAGCCGTAGTTCTCTCGAACCTCGGGGTCTGTATTAATCTGTATCCCTAGATATCGAATTGGGTCTGTGGTCCATGTTATTGGGTATTACGACTGATACAGGGTGGTATTTGGAGTCAAAGGGTATGCTAACGACTTGCTCTAGTTAATTCTAAGGCCAGAGTGTGAACCAAACCGCTCCACTTCCTGCAGAATAGTAGATAAATTGCGTTCGGGATTACGCACATATAGTAATGTGTCGTCTGCGTACGCGGAAATAATTAGAGTGTATTGTGGAAAACTTAACCTGCGGTGGCTGTGGTATTCCCGTAGGGCATAAGCCAGTGGTTCGGCCACAATGGCATACAATAGGGGGGAAAAAGGGCATCCTTGCCAGGCGCCTCTAGTGATGTTTATGGCGGGTGTAAACAGACCGTTCACATGCACTCGTGCAGTGGGGTCAGCATATAGTACCTTAACAAGTTGAATAAACACCTCACCCGCACCAATTCGCTTGAGTGCTGCTGCCAGAAACGCCCACTCCACCGAGTCGAATGCCTTTTCGGCATCTAAAAATACAGCTGCCGCACTAATCGCTGGGTCGAGACGATGTATTGTGGAAAAAATCGTACGCAAATTTCTAGTGATCGACCGTCCCGGGACAACTATGGGCAGCAGAGGAGCGAGTCTATTCGCTAACACCTTAGCATATATTTTCGTATCAGTGTTAAACAACGACAGCGGTCTGTATGATGAACATTGCTCCGCTGGTTTACCAGGCTTGAGCAATGTGATCAGTATTGCTTCTCTCATAGTGGGGGGCTTTATTCCATCTCTAGCCATTTCTTCGAACAGGTTCACCAGATGTGGTATCAGCTGGTCCTGATATTCCTTATAAAAGGCTACTGTGAGCCTGTCTGATCCTGGGGCTTTCTGGCTGGGCATATCTTTAATTGCAGCGATAATCTCCGTTGGACGCAAGGAGGCCAACAGTCTCTCCCTGTGGGCGTCTGTAAGCCAGCTCATTTTAATGTACTCTAGATATTCATCGGCAGTTTCTTCTGTGCTCACGGGCCGGGAAGTGTAGAGTCCTGTATAGTATTCTCTGAACCTATCCACAATTTTCCCGCCTCGCGGATCAGATTCCCCTGTACATCTATTATTTCAGTTACTTTGTTTGCCTCTTTAGCTGGACGAGTCAGTGCAGCGAGCGTGGCACCTGGACGCTCACCCTCCCCGTATACCCTGGCAGTTGCATACTTGCCTAAGTGGTTCACGTCGGCCAGGGCTTCTTCATTTTAGTCATCTATCTTGTTTCTAATAAAGCCCAGCAATTCTGGGTTAGATGCCCTTGACGCCACCCTCTCTAACTCGGTTATCTCAGCTTCCAATTTTTGTAATCTACCCCTAATAGAGCGAAGCACTCCTGCGTGCTTAGATATGACCACCCCGCAAATGTAGACCTTAAATGCTTCCCAGATGGTAGCCATCTTAGGGACACTGACAATGTTTGTGTTGAAGTAATGATCTATTTCCTGAGACAGCTCCAACCTAAACACTGTATCCAACAGCGAATACTGTGGTAAACCCCTTGTTTTCTATTTGCTGGCTTTATTTGTTTTAGACTCTCAAGTATGTTTTTGTATCTCCCTTTGAGCATATCCTGTTTACTGTATTCTTCCATAAGTGCTCACTTTCTGTACGCAGGCCTTTAAATTTTGTTCTTATCTTGTCACATTTGCTGTGCATTCAAAGACAGAGGTCAAATGTCGGGCTCTGTCTTCTGAGGTAACTTGGTGTTTACTTTTCTTTCTCTAACTTCAAAGTGAGAAGATTTATGTGACAATCATGCTGGGTACTGGGGGTGTTCTGGAGGAAGGCTTTACAATGCTATTTTTTTCTAGCACACAGCAACCTTTAAATGTCTGTTAATGAACTGTGGAAATATTTTAGAATATATGCAGAATTAGGACAGTACTAATTAAGCACATTTTTTTTGTAAGTCTGAAGTGTGGTGGAAACAAATATTTAAATACGATCAAAACAAATCAATAAACTAGATAATGCCATTTCCACACATTATTGTTTGTGCACTGTATGGTTTCATCAGTAAAACTGTATGTTTGTGCAAATGTAATGGTCATTTCAATTGAAAATACGTTGTCTGTAATGGGAGTGTGCTACTACACTCGCTACTCCATGCCACTCTACTCCCCTCTGTGCTATGCCACCACACTCAACGCTACTCCAGCCACCCTACTCTACTCCACTCCAGTCTCCATTACTCCATGACACTACTCCACTCTACTCTTCTTCACTCTATGCCACTCTACTCTATGCCATTCTACACCACAATACCCCACGCCGCTCCACTCTACACCACTGTACTCTATGACACTCTACGCCACTCTACTAACATTTAACCATGCTGAACAGCAGCCACTCTGGTGTACAACATGTCTAAAACACATTGGAAAAGCCAACAGCTGTTGCATAGGTGAGACCTATTAGCTTTGTCAATGTTTGTTACTACTACTGTACCTTCACAAATAAAGCACACCCCTGCTAATCGCTTTCCTGTTACAGTCAAATTGTCTTTCAACTCTTCAATGCAAATAAGATGAACTACAGCAGCAGATGGTTGAGAATTCCGATTATACTATGTTAAGTGCATTTGGCTAACACTTTTTTACCATTTATATGGTTCTACAGAGCTATGTAACAAATAAATCTGCGCAGCCACGGTTCCAATGAGCTGCAAGGGCTGCGATGCGGGCTTGCTCTGTGCTGTGTTGGTTCTGATGAGAGCCTGCGCCGTCCGCGTTAAGGATGCATTGGGCAGCCGCGGACTAATGAGCTGTGCAGGTTGTGATACGGGCATGCGTCGATGCTGCGTTGCTCTGTGTCGGTTCTGATGAGACCACAGCTGGGCCAGCAGAGCACATGTAGCCACACTCCACGGGTCCAAGACAGAAAAGGCACCCCTCGGGGGGTTAGGACTCACAGCAAGCAGAGTCCGGGTGCAGGGTTCAAGATGGTTGGAGCCCTTTATGTCCCTGAGGCTCTGATCAGAAGGGCAGCCATCTAGCCTTTGGAGTCACTCTGGTGGTCCTGGGTTCAAGGTGCAGGTCCAGGCACTTCTCCCTCAGGCAGCAGGGCAGCAGAGTAGCAGGACAGTCCGTCTGGCAGCAGAGCAGCCCAGCAGTCCTTTTTTTGAGTCTTCCACAGGTCCAGAAGAGTACTGAAGAGTTGGGTCTGAGGGTCCACAAGTTATATCTGGTGCCCACGTTGAAGTGGGAGAAGCTTCTGGATTCCTCCCCCTACAGAGGTGTTTGGAATTTTGTTCCTCCCTTCCCTGGTCCGAGCTTGTCTGGGGGCACAATAGACTGGTGTGAAACCCCCTTGTGAGTGTGCTGAGGCAGGGTCTTTGTGATGTGCAAGTGTGGTAGGTGGCAGCTCCTTCCCCTCATCCTTACAGAGATGGCCCATCCTGCCAACACCTATTCCCTTTTTGTCTCACTTTCTGGGAGGAATACACAAAGACCAAATGGTGGTTTCACCTAGTCATGTGACCCAGGATACAGGCTGCAAGCACCAAATGGCTGGGACAAGAAGCTGCCAACTTTTTAAAAGTGGCATTTTCAGAATTGTGACTTTAAATCCAACTTCACCATTAAAAAGGGTTGTACATTACAATTCTTTAGAGACCAAACTTGACTTTCCTACCTGTTCCCAATTGAAAGATATCACTTATTAAATGTAATAAGGTACCCCAATGTTATCCTATGGGAGAGGCAGGCCTTGCAGAAGTGAAAAACGAATTTTTAGAGTTTTTCACTACCAGGACATGTAAACGTTAAAAGTACATGTCCAACTTTTTAAATACGCTACACCCTGCCCTATAGGCTGTTTAGGGCCCACCCTAGGGATGACTTATATGTATTAAAAAGGAAGGTGTAGGCCTGGTAAAAGGTTTATTTTGCCAGGTTGAAACGGCAGTTTACTACTGGCCACACAGGCTGCAATGGCAGGCCTGAGACAGGTTTAAAGGGCTACTTAAGTGGGTGACACAATCAGTGCTGCAGGTCCACTAGGAGCATTTAATTTACAGGCCGTAGGTACATGTAGTTTCACTTTTCTACAGAATTACAAGTAAATCAGATGTGTAAATGGAGTGTAAGACAATTTCACCATGTTTGAAGGTGAGAACACAATCACTTTAGCACTGGTTAGCAGTGGTAAAGCGCACTGAGTCTTAAAAGCCAAAAGAACGGGTTAAGAAAATAGGAAGGTGAAGGCAAAACTTTTGGGGGAGTCCAACAGTAACTAGTCGGAGAACAAGAAAACCAAGACAGGGTTCAGCCTTGGTTGTCCTGATCATCGAGATGCAGCGCAAGTCCTATGGCAGGTGAGCTACAAGACACACATCTGGGAATAGCCAACGCACTTAGGACATCACTGAGAAAAACAGCAGTGTTGGGTGGAATGGTTGAATTTGTATTAATTGGAAAAAACGGTGGTTTAGATAAAAATATGTATTAAAAAGTTGGAGAACTATCGGAGAGAGCATTCTTTAATTGGGACATTGGTCTCTAAGGTGATTCTGAAATAGATTACTGATGTGGTATCAGGTATAAGAGGGGAGTCAAAAACTGTAATGATCATTGATTAAACAGTAATATAGCAAATAGAACACATTTCAAATGCTTGGGTTAATCTCAGCCAATGGTGTTTACCAGCCGCAGTCCGTGCAGGTAACAGCGGTGGGGCGGTGGGGCCGTGTAAGGGGGGATTTCGAGGTACGATGCAGAGGGAAAATGTATTATTTAATTTTCCCTCTGTATCGTCGCTCAAAATCCCCCCTTACACGGCCCCACCGCCCCGGCGCTATTACCGGCACGGACCGCGGCTGGTATTTACTCTAGCCCATATTCCATTCCATCCTTCTGTTGCCTGCTATGCCAATCTAAATTGGCATCAGCCAAATGCAAATCATCCTTCACTATAGCTGGCGATTTTCTGCAGACGTGGAGAGGGATGGACTGGAAGCGGCCACAAATAAGCGTCTGGACTCAGTCACCGGTGAAGTAATGCTGCTGCGGCTGGAGGCCTCCTCACTGTCCCCTGCACCCAGAATACCTGTGCCAGCTATGTTGGCTGTCTGTAGCTGCTCAACAGCAGTGGTGACCTGCACCAATCCCCTGGCAACATCCTGGCTGCAGTGGGCCATTTCCACCTGCATGGACACAGTGCGTCTGGACAGGACAGCTGTGGCATTGCACAGACGATTTTCTGCCTTTGTGTGCCCATCCAAACGGCTAAATAGGCGTTGCTTTTCCCAGCGTCTGGAGGCATGGTCCCTCTGCATGGTGGTACAGAGCTCTTTGATCGCTACCATCATGTCCTTTATACTGACTGCATTAGCCCTATGACCCTCTGCCAAAAGTTGTTAAGCACCCTGATGCCGTACTTGATGTCAGTCATGTTGTGATTTAGGGACGCCAGCTGCCTTTGCATTGATCACATACTTTTTAATTGCAGCCGCTGCACCTTCACCATAGTGCCCTCCAGCCCAGAGAAGACAGAGGATTCCTCTCCTTCGTCAGCGGCACGTTGTGCCCTTGCTCTGCGTCTTAAGCGATTGCTGTTGCTACACTGCACAGGAGACTGATCAGTTTGACTCTGTGCCTGCTCTTCGGGCCTTGACTGTGGCTCATCCTGGATGTCTTCCACTCCTACCTCCAACTCCTGTAGTGGAGACACAGTGTACCTGCGTGGTCTTGGTGCAGGTGTTGTTGGTGTTGTGGACTCTGACTCTTCTTCCCCTGCCTGTTCCTGAGCTCAGGTGCCTCATAAATTTGTGTGTCTTCACACTGTGGTACAGGTTCATCTGTGAATACAAGAGAACTACTTATTGTGTGTCCTGCTTTCTGTTATTTTCAAATTAAATGTACTTGAGTTGGTATACCTAAATGCTGTGCTTAGCTTATTCATTCACTGGTGTGTCTCAACTGCGGATATGTTTCTCTGTATCACTGCTTTACTATTTTATGTGTAGGACTGCATCTCCCATGATGCATTGTTGGGTGGTAATAAAATTGTGGACTGGAGTTGCAATCTTACTTGATCATTGAGTCATTTCTAATTGGGGTGTTTAGTGAGTAATGGGTCAGGGGTAATTTAGCATGCATCCTACCTTGTCTGGTGTTGTTTGTGGCTGAGCTGTCAATGTCTGCTATGCCACTGATGGATTCTGGCTGTAGGGTGGACTCCACCAAGTCCTCAAGGGGAGTGGACGCCAACTGTGTAGATGGTCCTCCACCAGTTTTCTTTGCGTCCGCAAGCCTGCTTGCCACCTTCTCTTCTGCCCTCGAGCACAAGTCGTACCAGTGCTTGCGTAGATCTTCTATGGAGTGCTGTGTGACCCCAATGGCATTTACTTTTGCTTGTATTTCCAGCCAGATCTTCCTCTTCTCTGACTCAGGGATGTGCAGGGATTTTTTACCAAAAAGTAGTTCATGGCTCTTCACCATTTCCTCAATGAGGACCTCCAATTCTTTCTCACTGAATTTTTGTTTTATTTTGCATCCTGCAGCCTCCTTTGCCTTCTCCTGTGTAGCCATGATGTGTTTTTGTGCCTGTCTTAGCACTCCTGATGGGCTCCTGAGTGGTGTGCTGCTGCGCTCTGCCTCTTACACAGCCTCAGGCACTCAGAAACAGCATGGGCAGTCACACTTTCCGCTTGTGATGTCATCAAACTGCATCCAAATAGCAGATTCGCTAATTTGCGATTTCTTATTTTGCGAAATTGCAATTACAGAATCGCTATTTGCTAATCAGTAATTGCGATTGCGATTATTACCGAATAGCAATTGTTTTGCGATTTTTTTACCTGCATAGCGTTTTGCGATTCTCAAATAGCGATTCGGTAAAAATAGCTATTTGGGAATCGCAAATTGCTTTTTTGATACATCTGGCCCTTAGTCTTTCCGAAAATCTCAGACTGCCTTCAAGGTGGGAGTGGAATGTAGAAAACTTTTTTCATACATGAAAACAAATACATTAGTGAATGTTAACTACGTCTTCCAGGGCTCTGCCATGGAAGAACGCTTCTTCCTTGGAGAAACTTTACTCACAAGTACGAGTATATGCGAGAAGAACATTTTCCAAGTGTAAATGAAATTTTGGAGATTTATACTTGTTAAAAGAACATTTGGCATTTAAAATTAACTTTTAGATGGGAATGACTTTGTGGATCAGGCTAAATAAGTTTAGTGTTAGAAACAGAAATCTGTGTGTAGCCCCAGCTTTCTGATTCCAACTCTGCCAGATATGGATCAGCTTTCCACGTCTGAGGTAAATAAAATTAGGAAAATTAATTTGGTGCGAGTTTCATCAGTTACTGCGGAGTCACGTGCAAGTTCTATATAAACAAGCTATTTATCGATTATACATGAATTTACCCCAGTCTGTCAGCCATTCCAGGACCTTCTCCAACTCCTTATGAATTTCCACTGATTTTTCCACAAAGAGGGATATCTGTTCCAGCATTGCATGTCTCCTCTTGTTCTCGGCCTGCCTGCCTGTGTCAGTGAACAAATCTATAGCGTCTTCATCTGTGTCCTTCTCCTTATCTTCAGACTTTTGGATGGCATGTTTCACTTTGTTGAGAATAATGCTTAGGCGCTGAGCAATCTCCTATCAATTGGAGAGAAAAAATTAGATGTAAGCAGAGAAAGTCTTCTTTAGGACAGAAGAAACACCTTTACCATACATAAACCCTACACAGCTGTCCATGGGAGCAACATGTTGTTGTCAGAACACAATGCCTGGCTGACAAAGAGGATGACATTTTTTTATTATTATTCCAGATTAGATGACTTCGGAAAGTTGTACCTATAGGTGTTTGTACTTCTGAAAGCGTCGCAGCAGGCGTGTTTGCGTCTGGTTATCCTCCCTCAGAATCTGGATCTTATGTTTATCATTCAGTGAAAGTCTCTGAAAAATGCCAATAGGACAGGATTGGTTTCAGGTCTGGGCAGCAGAGGGGTAAATTAATCCCTGATTGCGCAATATATAGATCCACCAGGTAAACCATCCATCCTGGATTTGATTTTGTGGTCTGTCTTTATCTGCTTCAGTGTCCAGACCCTGGTCACAGGCTTGAAGTTCTCCATCATTTGCCTTTTTCTGTCTCTAGGCCTACTGACACAGGTTTCAGTGTCCATCCTGTGGTCACTGGCCCTAAATTGAGCCGTCAGTTGTCAGTGTTTGGGATTTTCCAGGCCAGCCAGAACCTGTTTGCCTCCAGCTTGTAGTCACGGCCCCTGCACTTGATGTTAACAAATACCCTGCTGGGATGAGGAATGGCTGGGGGTGATTTACTGTAATAATCTGCAGGGATTAGGTAGTCTGGGTGTGGTCAGTATATTGACCTGTAGGGTTTATGGACACCCTAGCATAAACTACAGCAATGCTTTGCAGGTTGTAGGAATGCCTGGATGTGATTACTGTCATGCTCAGTAGGTATTACGAAAGTCTGTGTGTGGTTACAGTTATCTGCAGGTGTTATGAAAACCCTAGTGTAGACTAGAGCAGTACCTTGTGAATAAAGGAATGTCTAGATGTGGCTACTACAATGCTCTGCAGGACTAGGAATGTCTGAATGTAATTACTAGAACACTTTGCAGGCTTTTATGAACGCTTAGACGTGATTACTAGAATGCTTTGTAGCTATCTGGAAAGTCTGGACGTGATTATGGTAATTGACTAGGTACTCTTAATTGTAAAGCACAAATGTAGCTGGGAAGCAATGAAGTGCTGATTTGGAGCTAGAACACGAGGGGCCAGATTTTGAGGTCTCGCCTAGGCAGCGCGCATGCGCTGCATAGGAGGACCTTTAGCCGTCGCTCTGGTCATTTTCAAGCACACACTCGTGCTTGTGGCGGTATCCACCTTGCGGGAGCGAGCAGGAGCGCGCCACAAGCACGAGTGCAGTGCTTGAAAATGAGCAGACTGCGCACGCATGCAGCACTCCCGGGCTCTCTCTCTCTCTCGCTCTCTCTCGCTCTCTCTCTCTCTCCTCTCGCTTTCTCTCTCTCTCTCTGTCTCTCCCGCTCTCTCTTTCTCTCTCTCGCTTTCTCTCTCCCCCTCTCTCTCTTTCTCACTCTTTCCCTTTCTCTCTCTCATCGCCTTTATTCCCGGGTTTAACTTAAACCGTCTAATGCATGTTTTCACGACTTATCCGCCCTACTTGCCGTTTCTAGTATATTTCTAGGATGGCGTATGTATGTGTGGCGGTGTCACCCGTGCCACAGGAAGGATACGAGGGCGGCTGCGTCCCACTTGCGTTTCTAGCATTATTCCCACGGACAGTGGCACTTTTGTAAAATATCCTAACCCCCGGTAAACTTATGAGTGCAAAATGTCAACTTCGCCACTCGAGCATTTCATCCAGTCTCAGTTTTTTTTTCTTTTATATTCTGACATTTTTGCAAATCTCAACATGAAATGTCTAATGGCTGACAACGCAGAAAAGCCAAGAGTGCCAGTAGACTATGGGGTGCTCAGGTCATGCTTGGGGTGAACAGTATAAGCGACGGTGCGGGCCGAGCCGCGCGTCTCCGCCCTGACATAGAATGTCAAAATAGACCCTGATTTACAGCCACGGCCTACACGACGGCACGGGGCTGCTGCTGCCTCTTTAGGTCTTGAGAGTGCTTGCTGATTGGTGCCTATTGTTACCATTTTTTTAACATATGCATACCATACAGTGAGTGGGCTTTGGCTCCTCCAAGAGTAGTAATGCGTCATGCAGTTTGCTGTTTGGTGTATCCCTCCACCTACCCTCGAGTTCTTGCATTAAAGTGCACACGGAACCATTCCACGGCGCAGAAATACACTGAATTGTTGCTCATTGAATTTATTTGACTCAAATTCTATATACAGTCGTTTTATATGATTTTGTTTCTACTGCAGCAGTGTTTTGTATAGAATCCATCTATTGGCTTTCCAAAGCTTCTTTTCTTGCTTCTTTTGATTTGACTGCATCCTGGTTGGGTAATACCTACTCGTTGTGTGTCTGCATGATAGCTTGGTGGTTGGAGCACCTGCTGCAAAGACGTGTTACTTGAAGGTGAGTAGTTAACACCCAGCAAGCACCACTCCGGCTCGCTCGTGCTTTAGAAATAGGCTACATTATATTTACAAAGACACAAATCTAACAAAACGCTCTTTAAAATACGATTAAGGGCTAAGTAAATACCGGGTGTCCGGCTTACTAAAATAGGTGAAGCTTATACCGATATGTAAGTTACACTGCAGTGTGAGTTACACCCATTTCTATGCCATTTATGCTCCTTTCCTA
The DNA here is from genome assembly GCA_963921515.1 of Calotriton arnoldi. Taxonomy (NCBI): domain Eukaryota; kingdom Metazoa; phylum Chordata; class Amphibia; order Caudata; family Salamandridae; genus Calotriton; species Calotriton arnoldi. Next base: position 152,476 of record CAWUFW010003218.1, read on the forward strand.
CTCAGACTGGTGTAATTTGTGAATGCACGAAGGAACTCACTAAAGTGAATGATATTAACAAATAAAGGGTGCCTAAACTTGTCTTCCTATGCCAATGTCTTTAATTTGAAGCAAATTGAAAAATGCTTATATTCAGTCCAACATATGTTTACCGAAACTGACTCCTTTCCTTCCAGTCCTCTCAAAATCAGGGCAGTGGGATTTCTTACTTGCATTTTAAGCCACACATGCCCCAACAGGTGTGAGGAATGCAGATACATGGAGTCCTGGAGTAGCACGAAGCTACACCTGAGTTTGGGTTCATCATATTTGCATAACATCTGCCTTGGATTTCGCAGAGTCCTCCTCAGACAAGGCCACAGGCATAAAATAGTGTTAGAACTATTCGCCCTTAAGTTACGCACCCATGAATAAGTTGAGCAAATACACCCTAGACACATCTGTTGTTACTCCGTTGTGAATTCTGCACAAGTCTTGTTTTTTTAGTATAAATTTGGCGTACATCCCAAAAAGACCTTTGTAAATCGGTTTCGCTGATACTCTTGTCACATAAACATAGACTCAATCTTCTGGCCGTGCAGTTGGAGTGTTTTTCTTTTGCTATGTTTTTTATTTAGTTATTTATCCATCTATCTATTTTAGCTTCGTGTACCCCGACCACAATTTCCCTCTTTAGGCATCAGAGCTGACAGGAGCTTGATTTGTGATTCTGCTAAAGGTTAAGCCTATGCTATTAAAAGGGAAAGCGATCCCATAATTCAATTAACGTTAGTGGAGCCCGTGAGCCTGGCAGTGACAGAGACAAGCATTGGCATAGCCAATAGGTCTCGCCTTTGGGACCTTATAAGTGTTTAGCCATGCAACAGTTGATGTTGTTGCAGTAAGGATATTGTGCTGCATAACTAAATACTTATAAGGTCCCAAAGGCGAGACCTATTGGCTATGCCAATGCTTGTTTTAAAAAGTCACGGAGCGCAGCACAGCAGCCAAAAATGCTGCGCTGCATTGCGTGGCAGGGAATGATCAGGAGAGCGCCATATCCAAGCGATATGGCTCTCTACTCTCCTCCCCTCGATATATGCATGGGAACACCCATGTACCACCCCATGGAACACCCCCTTGGCGCTAAGTAACGCAAAGCAGTGCTTAGCGCTGCTTTGCGTTACTTTTAGGGTACTTTCCAGTGCAAAATAAGTTGTGCGCTGGAAAGTAAATTAGAAAAACAAAAGTGACGCTAACCCAGCGCAAAATGTTTGAAAATCTACTCCGTGATGTGATGCATCATATATGTGCCTAAAGTAGGCAGCCTGTATTTGCAGTGTGTTAAGGGTAATGCCCCCTACATTGATGTGTCTTCAGAGGCTTGGAGCAGTTCTGATGTCAACGAGGATGCTGTTCTGGATCTTAGGTGCATAGACAGAGAGGAATGTCTTTTGTTTTTTTTTCTTCTTGCTAATTTTGGTCGGTAGTCTGCCAAAGGTCTTGCTCCTAGTGTGACACTCTCTGCCAGAATGGGTTAGTTTCTAGACCAGCTAAGTTGGGGTATTGGTACTGATGGCCTTTTAGGTGATGCAGCTGGTCTAAAGATGAAATGGGCCTCAAGGGGTACCCAGCGTAGGTTCATCAGTGCTGAGGTGAAACGATCTTTTTGTTTTCCAGACCGTTGATAAGATGTGCCTCTATTGTGGGTCGCTTTCCAGGGGCCACAGGGTGGGATCCGAGGACCATTCAGAAGACTTTTGCCTTCATCGTGGTGGGAGAGGAACATTGCTTGCAGTTTAGTTCCTAAATCATTTTCTGGAAGTTACGGTGTCACTTTCTTTTAATGGGAGAGGTGGGACCTTGTTGTTTTCTTCCTAGCAATGTGTTCTGTATCAACGGTAAAACAAAGCGTATTTCCAAGATCTTTCAGCTGTTGCAAGGAAACAGACTATGGGGCAGGTTTTCAAAAAAAGTCACGCAACGCAGCACCCAAAGAGGCTACGCTGCATTAAGTGACAGGGAGGGAGCAGCAGAGCGCCATATCTTCAGAGATATGGCTCTCTTCTCCCTTCTCTCTAGCGCTGGTGCTGATTTCAGCTGCGGAGCGCCACGCACACACCTTGGCGCCATAGCGCTAGGGTGTGTGTGTGTGAGTCCAGCATAGGTTTTGTACAGGAAGGTACCCTTCCTGTACAAAAAACCATGGCGAAACAAATTTAAAAGCTTTTCCCACTTTGTATGTGTGCTTCACGGTGCAGCACGCATGCAAAGTAGGAAAAGAAAGAAATGAAAACATTTCTCTTCTTAACCCCGCCTTTCAGATGGTGTTAACTTTTGGCGCTAAACCCTGTCTCCAATTGTTTGTAGATAGGGTTTTGCGTCAAAAGGCATGAGTGGTTGCATGGGAACGCCCATGTATCACCCATGTAACGCCCCTCGGCGCTAAGTAACGCAAAGCAATGCTTCACGCTGCTTTGCACTTCTTTCAGGGTACTTTCCAGCAGAAAACAATTTTTGCGTTGGAAAGTAAATTCCCCAAAAAAAACATTTTGTGCTAGTTAGTGTCACTTTTGTGATGCTAACCCAGTGCAAAATGTTTGTAAATCAACCCCTAAATTCCCGTTGGAGAGCCACGCTTGAATGCAGGGCTGTTTGGATGTGATAACTGCAATGCCCTGAAGGTATAGGAATTCCTGGATATGTTCCCTGTAATGCTCTGCAGGTATTAGAGATGTCTGGATATCGGTACTGCAATGATCTGCAGGTATTAGGAGTGCCGGGTGAGATTACTGTAAAGCTCTGCTGCGGCTACTAAGAATGTCTATATGTGGTACTTACAATTCCCTGCATTACTTACTAATACCTAGATAGCGTTATTGTGATGGTCAGTATGTATTAGGAATGCCTGCATAGGTCAATACAACACTCAGCTATAGGAATGTCTGGATGTGGTTCATCTACCGCTCTGCAGGCAAAAGCAAAAGCTGGGTGCGGTTACTGTAATTCTCTGTGGTTATTAGAAATGTATGAGTATTGTAGGAAAGTAGGATCTACTTCTATGGTTACCCCCACTTTTTGCCTGGTGCTAAGCTGTATTATGTTTAGTCTGACTAGGATCCTGCTAATCAGGACCCCAGTCTATCTCTTTCTCCCTAAATTGTTATGTTGAGTACTTAGGTACACTCCAGATTGGATCCTGGGGTACCCTTATCAGTCCCTAGTATATGGTACTAAGGTACCCAGGGCATAGGTACCCCAGAGGTCTCCCATGGTCTGAAGCATGCATTATGCCACCCATGAGAGACCATGCAAAATGGAACTACAGGCCCGCCATTGCAGCCTGTGTAAGTTGGTGCATGCACCACTTACTGAAGATATAGGTTTACTATATCTAAGGGTCACTGCACTTAAAACCTATAAGTCACCCTTATAGCAGGCCTTTGCAATCCTGAAGGCAGGGTGCTTGGTTCTAAGTGAGAGGGTGCGCCTGCATGAGCAGGACACCCCTGCAGCTTACGGAGGCCATTCTCCCGGGTTGTCAGTGAAGCAGCCATATATACTATATAGAGGGGCACCGCATAATTACTCAATGACCATCTTGAAAACGGCTGCAACGAATCCTATCATGTTTGGTATCAAACATGTTGGAATCATACCCCTACACCGTAAACGGTGTGGGAGGTATGATTCCAAGTACTGGAAGAGCCCTCCGTTAGGCTCTCAGTGTTCCTGGTATCAGTCTTCCAGACCCAGACAGCACAAAATGGTTGCTGCCGACCAGAGACACATTTCTGCCCTCCTGCTGCTGAGCCAAGCTCGAGCAGAGGAAGGTGGAACAATAGGCATCCTGTCACAGGGAGGTGTGTCCACCTCCCAGACAGGATTTAGTGTATTGGGACCTGGTGGGTGTGCTTGCCAGCACCAGAAAGTCTAAATGAGGGGCACACTTGGTGTCCCCATGCATAGTCCAGTTCAAACCAGTTCTGGGAGCTGTTGGCTCCCGCTCTGGTGCGAAACTGGACAAAGGACATGGGAGAAACCTCCCCCCTGTCCAGACCCTCCCCTGGGAGGGTCCCCTGAATCTTCCCTAGGGTACTTAAGGGCTTACCTGGGTGAAGGTCCTTAGATTCGTCGTGGGATAAGACTCAGATCAGACACCACTTCACTTCTACCCTCTGGGCACTCTGGACTTTGCTGGACTTCGTTTGGGCCTGACTTCGTCTCCCTTCCAGTCTGCTGCATCGTCTGTGCATCATACAGGAACCTTCCAAGGCCTGTGAAGCATCAAAGACACCTGAAGTAATCTCCCTTGGAGTGAAGGAGTCACTTCCCTGCATTTGCAGGCACTGCAACCAAGTCGCCCGGTCTGCAGATCCTGAGCTCCTCCGGACCCCGTGGGCTCTGCAACACAGGTCGTGGTTTTCCACAGCTCCTGAGGCCTGCTCTACCCTCTCACCAAGTTTGAGGCCAATATTTCTCGTGGGGGTTGCAATAACCGAACCCCTGTGTACTGCGTCCAACTTGCAAGTTGCAAAGGCTTGTTGGCTTCTTTGCAAGAAGATCTACGGGCTTCAAGTAGCCCCCACCTCGAGCATCTCCTGTGACCAGAATCTTCATCCACACTGCATCGTGTGCATCGTGGCCTGCATATTTTGGTGAGCTGCTTGAGGTCCCCTCTCGACTCCAGTGCCTCCGGCCAGTGGGTCCACTTGAGGGTCACACTTGTTTCTTTTGGGCTTACCTGATTGCTCGGGGCCTGCCCTGACTCCCCTGCCTTTGGTGAGTCCCCTGGACCTTGCTGGTCCCGACATTTCTCCTTCTTTGATTTCTGCGAGGCTTGCCTTTGCCAAGGCTTGTTGGTGCTCCCGCCGGACACCGACCCCTCAGCACTCGACATCCTCGTGGGACAGCTCGTGCACGGCTCCTGGTCGTCCTCAGCGTCGCCTGGTCCTCACAGCTGCAGAGTCAAGGTCATCGTCATCCTCCCTGAAGCACCCGACATCGGAGGGCATTCGTCTTCCAAGTCTCCTGGTCACTCCTGAGTGGCATAGACTCTGTCCCCTCTGCTTTCAGGTACTCCTCTTCAAGGATCCATGTTTGGATTCCCACGGACACTTTCTCCTCTTCCAGCAGCGGCACTTTCCTGAAGTCCTCCGGCGGCGGTTTCCGACACCACTTCACACGTATGCACCCGGCTTCCCTGGTGTAGGTAACGTGGGTACTAGGGTATCCACAGGTGGTGTGGCTCTCCAACCTTCTGTCTTCCACGGGGTTTCTTCAGGGTCCACTGGGATGGGTCCTTAATCTGAAAAAATCCAACAGCGACTTGCACATAGAGTTGTACAGAGCATGCGGTCCTGTTTCCACACTGCACACGCTCTCTGTGGGGTCCCTATCTATGGTTTGGTCCCCCCCCCGGGGGCACTATGTATTTCGTGATATTTACTGTGTTTCTTTGCTAAAGTATTGTGTGCATTGTGTTTATCTCAGTGTTGGAGATATTGGAACGTACTAGAGAGTATTATATAATAAATACATATTTTTATAAATACTTGGTGTGGTTCTTTTTCACTTAATCTATACTATAAGATTGCCTTGTGGTAAAAAAAAGCTGCTTTACACTCCTTCTGGACTAAGCATGAAGGCTGCTCTCCACAGCTACCACTTAGAGAGCTTTCTAAGGTTGTCTAAGACCTCTTAAATCACCATAAGGGTTGTCTGGACTGGTGCAAGGTGCCCACTTACATTAGTGGACATCATAAACAAGGCCAGCTTCTCACAGGTATGACTCTTGCAATGGTCAAGTTGGATTTGTTATGGGCAGGTGTGATTACTTTAATGCATGACTGGTATTAGATTGACCTGCAGGTATTAAGAATGTTTGGATGTGGTTACTGCAATAGCCTGCAGGTATTAGGATTGCCTAGTGTGGTTACTGAAATGCTCAGCAGGTATTAGGAACATCTGAGTATAGTTAATACAACCCTTTATAGGTTTAGGAAATGTCTAAGGGTCATATTTATAAGAAACTGGCGGAGCGCAGCGTTACGCCAAAATTGGTAACGCCGCGCTCCAACAGTTTCAAAACGCAGGGATGCGTTACCCCTAACGCTAAAAAAACTGCCTAGCCCCAGCACAGGCACCAGTGTGCCATTTTGCTAGGGTGCCTGCGCTGCAGGGGCAATTGTTTATGTGCAGGAAGGGACACCTTCATGTACATAAACAATATTTACAGGCGATTTGCTCTATCTATGTGTGCTGCAGAATGCAGCTCACGTGGAAAGAGCAAAATATGATGAGAAATAAAACATTTCTCCGCGTATCCCCTTCTTAAGACCAGGTATTCCCTGGCGGTATTTTTGGCGCTGACCCATACCTTGTAAATATGGGGCAGCGTCAAAAAGCAATGGGTGTTGTGGCGGCATGCCCACTGCAACACCCATTGCAGGCCCCTTTCACGCTAAGTGCTGCGTGAATAGGGGCATTATTTACAAGGCAGCATTAAGCCACGTTAAGTGGCTTAACGCCGCCTTGTAAATAAGGCAAAGGAGTTAATGCCTCCAGAACGTCAGAAAAAGTGACGTTCTGGTGACGTTAACTCCTTGTAAATATGCCCCTAAGTGTGGTTACCCTAATGCTCAGAATGTCTGGACATGGTTACTGTAATGCCCTGCAGGCATTAGGAATTTCTGGATGTGGTTACTGCAGTCCTCTGCATGCATTAATGCCTTTAGGGTGGCAGGGATGTTGGGTTGTGCAATGGTCAGTATGGATTAGGAACGTGCTTGCAGTAATGCTTGCAGCTATTAGGAATGCCCGAGTGGGATTATTGCTATGCCCTGCAGGTATTACACATTTCTGGATGTGGTTAATGCAATGCCCTGTAGGTATTAGTAATGCTTCCTAGGTATTAGGAATGTTTGGGTGCGGTTACTGCAATGCTCTACCGCACTGGTGTCATCAATTAATGTTAATTAATAATATAAATGTATTGTATTAATTAGCAAAATACCAAATTACCAAAACATCTCCAAAATCACAGTATACGCTGACCATCTCAAATACCTCAAGGAAGAAACCTTTAACAACCTTACCTTGCTAATTGGGAACTCTACAAACAACTTTTGACAAGCTCTTGCCACTTTTGCTGTCACCAAGAATCGCCAATAAGGAAAGGAACCTCAAAGTGATTTTTGACTTATAACCAGTTCTTAATTTGAGCTGGTAGTTGCAGGTGGGGCCCATTGGCACTTATTTTTGCAGATCAGCACTTGTGTTTTCTCAACAGGTTTTGATCCAGGACAAGAGATAGAAAACCACAATGGGGGAAAGAAGGAAAAAGTAAAAGACTGAAACAGAGCGAGAATGGAAAGTGAGATGGGGCTCGGGGTGTCTGGTGGTAGATTAAAGAGGCACACGGTGGAATCAAGACTATGCAACCGTGGTATTCAGTGCCCTAAACTTCGATAGCTCCAGCTGGGAGTTTCTGAGCTAAACGTTGCGCACTAGCACTTAATCTTTTACAAATTAAGCACTGCTTACATCCTTTTGTTTATCCACCATACCAATGCCAAAACAATGAAGCAAATGAACAAGCTATTATATGTACACCTATGATCAATCTCCCACCCCTCTGAGAGAAAGAGACACACACACGCACTCACACACTCTTTCTCTCTGAATTAACCATGACAAACTATTGTATTAACTGTGCCAGACACCAAAAAATGTATTACTGAATACAGCAGGTGCAAATAGTTCATACATTTCAAGAGTCACCCTCCAGACGTTGCTCTACTGGCTCACAAGGGAGAAAAGAACCAGGCAAGATATACTGAGTGTAGAGGCCCAAGAACCTGAAAACGTATGCTCCTCTGTGGGTCTCAATCAAAAATTTCAATTGACAAGAGTTAACCAAACAATAGTTATTAGGATTAAAAGATAGAGAGGAGGCTGGTCTCTACAAGCAAAATCGTCTCACTTTTATGGAAAGCCCGAGGTGCAAACCTGAGATCTTTAAATTAACTATAAAATACACCAAGAAGCAACTAAAAGCTGCTCTGTTCAAACAAGCATTTTGCCAGCACAATAGAACACAAACAGCTAACCTGTTGGCCTAACTAATGATCACCAAACAAACTACTCTACATTGAATATCGGTATGGCGAGCTTGTAGTTCTACATCCACATAAGTACCCCACTTGCCTAAGTATTAATGTCCCAGATGCTTAAGTGTGCCTCCTGTTACTGTGAAAAATAATAATTGTGTTGTGTGAGCCGATCCCAATGTTTTGCTGTACCCCAATATTTTGATCTTCCCAAAATCTACCTTTGGCGACCCAGCTCCGACACCTTTGATCTAGCAATAAAAGTCACTGCCCTTTGTAACACCAGGACCAATAAATAGCAGAGACATTTAATAAATACTAATCCAATCAATAACTGAGTTATAGTCTAATGAAGAAAATGAAAAATTAAAGTGTTTTATTACAAAATCTCAATGTGAGCGATACCGGAAAAATTACAAGATGTATTTGCCATGAAGGCTCAGATGCAGAGGCATAGTCAGAAATTAGAATTTCTCTATTTCTAATAAACAGTAAAAATCATAGAGAAACTTCTCAATAAATGAATAAAGTCCCTAAGTTGTAACTGTCAGAATCACAAAAGAAACCAACAGCATCTGTAGAAGATCAGGAAAAGTCTCTGGCTCACCCCCCCAAAGCAGGGTTTTTTATACACATTTACACATAAGCAATAAGCAAAACTGCAAACTCAGCATGGCATGATTAGTAATAACACATATTGGACAAATCAGAATCACGATTGTCACAAAAATTATTTGAACAGTAACCCATTTCTAGAATAGGTGAAATCTTCCATTAACCTCCAAAGCAACAGCAGTCCGGAGAACTTCCAGCGGAATTGTCCTTCAGAATGATACTTTGGTACACAATGAAAAGTTTCATTCACAATACATGCTCTTTAAGGAAAATAACCAATTGAGTCACAGTGTCTGGGGCACTACGAAAACTGTGAGGAGAGAAGACACGGAGGGGGACATTGATTGAGAGGGTAAATGAGCAGGAGCAAGATGAGCAAAACAGCACCCATTTGTAATAAAATGTTGTCACTGTCAAAATGTGGCATAACTAGGGGGGGGAGGATTCCTAACTTTACTACTCCTAAATGTCTTTTGTGAATACCGAAAGTCGTAACGTTAGGATTTTGTCTCAGTTTAGGAGTAGTAAAGTTAGGAATCCTAACTTTACTACTCCTAAATGCCATTTGTGAATACCGAAAGTCGTAAAGTTAGGATTTTGTCTCAGATTAGTTTTGTGAATCGGGCCCCCAACGGCAGAGCTCCTCGCTGCCCGCGATTTCCCAAGCCTCATCTCGTGGCTGTTGCCTCCCAGCTTCCACGGGTGAGGCTCCCCATATCATCCGGGATCCCGGGGGAGTGCCAGAAATTGTCTGAGAGTGCGGCACCGATGCCCAGCACAAGATAGCAGCCCCACTTTGTTCGCAGAAGCCTCTTCAGCCATGCCCGCAGCCCCGGCAGTGAAACTTACGGGGCGGGCGCCCCCATCCGACACTTCTTTGCGGGGGCCCATGGACCTGAGGGCCCCCTGTGACCCCACGTTTGAGCCTGTGGAGATCGGCCCCTTGGGGTCATCTGTGCTTGACCCGAGGGCAAGATCGAGCTTGCGGCCCTGTCCAGTTCACAGAGGCCGCGCTGGAGTACACCTGCTACCACTATGGTGCGCTTTGCAGGACTGGTGTCCATTCATTGCTTTTGCTGTGTGGGGGCCTCCGAACTAATAGGTACCCCACTTTGCTGCCCGAAGAGCCTCTGGGTCCCAGAGTTTTGTTGCTGGCCGCCTTCCTCTTTGGGCACTGAGGTGAGTTGGATTTGGGGTGTCAGGCCCTTGACGCTGCCCTTTTGTGGTGGGGACGATGCTCGCTATAGAGACTTTCATGGGGATAATCTCAGGGGGTCAGGAGGACTTCCCTCTCTGTCGTTGTTGGGACTGGCTGGACGTGGGGGGTGTCATGTACTCTTGCAGGACGCTCCCTTCACTAACTTGCCACAGGCCCTGTATCCTGATAATCTTGGCTGAGGGTCTCCGGCAACCCACTCGGGGGCCCTGGTCTCCATCTACAGTTGATTTGCCTCCCTTTTTTGCCACTGGGGGAGTTGGTGGCCTTTCTTGTGGCTTTGATTCTGATGTTCTCTGAGGACCCCTTCTCTGTTTTGGTGCCATTATGGGGCACACCCAGTGCTCTAAGGACAATGCAGCTGCAAGCACCCCCCTGCAGGGGATCAAGCAGAGCGCTGGCGGCAGAGACACAGCGTACATGGACAACAAGTTTGATAAGCTTCTAGCCGACTTTGACGTTTCTGGGGAATGGTTGGAGGGCAAACTTAACTCCCTTTCCATTGAGCTGGGTCTTATCTGAGAGGATTAGCGGAAGATCTCGGAGAGGGTTACTGCCCTGGAGGCCATGGCACAGACCCTGGCACCAGTCATTCAGTCAGCAGATCATCGCATCTCGGCTCTTGAGGTATCGACTCAGCAACTGGCCGCTCGCCTAGATGACCAGGAAGGACATGCCAGGTGTAATAACATCCGCATTGTGGGGCTACCCAAGCATGCTGAGGGGAACTCACTGTTGACTTTCCTTGAGACATGGTTCCAGGAGGTTGTGGCCCCCAAGGGACTCTCCAAATTATTTGCTTTGGAGCGTGCCCCCAGGGTGCCGGCACAGGAACCTTGTCCTGGGGCCCCATCGCATACTGTGGTGGCCCCACTTCTACATTTCAGGGACCGGGATCCCCCTCCTGCAGCAGGCCTGTGCACACAGCCCATTTGAGGTGGACAATGCCAATGACAATGACTTTCCTCCAGGTTCAAACGCAGAGGGCGTCATTCATGGTGGTGAAGAAGAAGCTGTGCAACATGGGTCTGCTTTATTCCTTGCTCTTCTGACGCTCGCCTGCAGGTCCAGTCTGAGGACAAAGTGCATTACTTCACGGATCCCTCTGCAGCACGGGACTGGATCGATCTCTACGACAACAGCACGGTGCGACATAAGACGTCTGGGCCAAACCACTCTTTGTGCCCCAAGTGCCAACGTTCTCGGCGGCGAGGGGCGACACATCATTCTAAAATGCAGGTAGCACTGGAACAGTCGAGGGCAGGTGAGATTGCTGCCACTCTGGGAACTGGTGGGAACTCCTTGCGAATCCTGTCTCCGGAGTGCCATTCCTCTGCTTCAGTTTCAAAGGATTCCACTACTCCTGGTCTCAAAGGCATTCTGCCAGGATGACTCCTTGGTCTGTGGACGAGTTGGTTTGAAGTGCTCCTCTGGGCTTTTCTTGGGTGCTTTGCCTTGTTTATCTACAGTGTTTATGAAGCGTATTGGTTATATGGCTGTCTATTAATGTTTGATTTCTTTACTCCTACCTGAGGGGGGTCCAGGCGGGGGGGTGGGGGGGATTTCGGGTCGCATCCTATTGAAATGTTGTCGTCCTTGAATGTTGGTTCTACTCCTCTTGCTGGTGGCTCCTTTCCTCCATCCCCACGTGCAATCTTCTATTATGGATCTAGTTGGCCTTTTGGCTTTTAGTTGGATCCTAGCTGGAGCCTGTGTGTTGTGTTGTTTAAACAGTATGGTTGTATGTCTCAGTCCTTGGGGGGTGGTGGAAGAACTGTTGGGGTATTGTTTTGTGTTTTGTTGTGTACTTGCTTGTTTACCGGGGGTGGTACGTATAAGGCTATGGCACTGTGTGTTTGGTACAGCCGGGCCCTCCTGGTTTTGGAAGGTACAGCTGCTGGTGAGATCCCTGGGTGTTCCCTCTCCCTCCTGGCCTGCTAACTATGGCTTCACAAATTAAGTTGCTTACGTGGACTGTGTGGGCCTCTCTTCCCCCTCTAAGCGTTATAATATGTTGTCCTACTTGAAACATCGGGGTTGCATGTTGCATTTCTGCAGGAGACCCACCTTACGAAGCCTGAGGGCTGCACCCTTCGGGGCGCTGGCGGGCCAACTCTATGCTACTTCTTACTCTGCCTTTTCGCGGGGCGCTCTTATTTGGATCAAGCTCGGGGACCCTTTCCTCTTGCACAGGTTGGCTACAGACCCTGAGGGACGATATGTCCTAGTATTGGGGAGTCTGTATAGCAGGGATCTAGCCCTTTTAAATATCTACGCACCAAACGTGGATATCAGTCATCGTTCCTTGGCAGCTTGGCGCCACTACTGATGCTTCTGGTCCCCTATTGGAGAGTGGTGGGGGTCAACTTTTACTGTGTGGAGGATTTGAGCCTGGATAGGTCTCACCCACCCTTACGTGGTGCGCCCACCGGCAGGTTGGCAGTGGTGGTCTGCTTGTCGTCTGGAAAGTGGGATTTGATAGATTGTTGATGGGTGCGACACCTGGAGGTCCGTGTATACTCCTACCGCTCTGTACTGCATGGTCTTGAGGTCCGACTTGACAGGCTCTATACGTGTAGGGCACTCTATGGTAGGGTAGTAGGGCTAGAGTATTTAGCAAAATCTTATTCTGATCATGCTCCAGTGCTGGGCACGTTTCAGTGGTCCTCATTTAGGCCTAGTGTGCCTACTTGGTGCTTTGATCTGGCACTTTTGGATGATCAAGCCTTTCGAGTCTTATTGGGGGAGCAAGTCTCCTAGTACTGGAATGATAATGCTGGTTCAAGCTTGTCGGTAGGGATGAAGTGGGAGGCTATGAAAGTGGTGATTCAGGGGTATTGTATCTCTAGTAGAGTGGGGGTTTGCACTTTGCTTCTCTCAGATATTCAGCAACAGGAGGCGTTGCCAGGTGGTCTTCCGGGTTGGCTGGAAGGGGCTCCGGATGGGAGAGGGTGCCTGCTGGAGGAGCGGGAAGGGCTGTTTGAGTTAGTGGAGTGCCTTCACCGCTTTAATTACAAAGCGTATGCAGCTAGGGCCCATGCAGAGCACGATAAGTCGGGCAGGATGCTGGCATGGCTTTTGAGGGATGTCGGGCGGTCACACTATACTTCAGCTATGTGGTCCCTCGGGCGGGATGTCTTCACACAGGAGGAGATCAATGAGGTGTTCCTGCAGCACTATCATGAATTGTACTCCTCTGGGTGGCGAGTAGTGAGGAGGAAATGCTGAATTATATTGCAGATGCTTCTCCAGTGTCGCTTGGGTCAGCGGTGGCGGATAAACTGGGTGTGGATATCACCGAGCAGGAGGTACGGGAAGCAACTAAAAGAATGATGAGGGGTAAGGTGCCTGGCCTTGACAGGTTACCAATAGAATTTTACTCAGCCTTCACGTCAGACCTCATTCCTAGACTAGTGGTGCTTTTCAATGATTCCCGGCAAAGTGGTCAGCTTCCGCCCTCGCTGTGAGAGGCCACTGTTGTGTCACTCCCAAAGAAAGATAAGCACCCTCTTATTCTTGATTCCTACCGCCCCTAACCATGCTCAACACAGATTACAATCAATCAATCAATCAGCAGATATCAATTAAGCGCAACTACTCACCCGAAAGGGTCTCAAGGCGCTGGGGGGGTGCGCAGCTCCCGGATCTTCATGGCGATTCGTCGAAGAGCCAGGTCTTGAGGTCCTTCATGAACTTGGGGAGTGTTGGCATCTGTTGGAGGTGGAGAGGGAGGGTGTTCCATGCCTTGGTCGTGAGGAAGGAGAAGGAACAACCTCCTGTTCTGGTCTTCTTGATGCGCGGCACCGTAGCAAGGGAGAGCTGAGCTGAGGGATCTTTGGGGTGCGTGGAACGAGAGGCGGTGGTACAGGTAGGCAGGTCCGGTGTTGTGGAGGGCTTTGTTGGCGTGGGTGAGAAGCTTGAAGGTGATTCTCTTCTTGTTACAAGATTACAAGATCTTGAGTATAATATTGGCAACTCATTTGCTTCCACATATGGGCTCTGTAGTTCATCCTGATCAGACAGGCTTCATTCCTACGTGTGCCACCGTGCCTAACACGCGGCAATTGTATCTTGGATTAGATCGTTGGGAACAACTCCCACCCGAGGCACTGGTCATCCTGGCAGATATTAGTAAGGCCTTTGATTCGCTTTGCTGGGAGCTCCTATATGCTACTTTGCTTGGCGTGGGCTTGGGTTTGTCCTTTGTCAGGTGGACGAAGATTCTGTACACTGACCCCCTAGCCACGATCCCTACTGGTACTTTGATTTCAGAGGCCTTTGCAGTGGAATGAGGTACTCGGCAGGGTTACCCCCATCACCTCTGTTATTTGCGTTGGCCAAGGAACCTTTTGCCTGCATGGTTTGCCAAGGCCTACATTACCAGGGCTTGAGTATTGCATCTGATTGCACTTACCTCTCTCTGTACACGGATGATATGTTATTGTATCTTATGGGGAGGGACATCGACCTCTTTGAGACGGTAGCAGCATTATCGGAATTCAGGGTTCACACAGGACTTGAGGTCAACTGGGACAAGGCATGTGTTTAATCCCTTGAGGGGGGATGCCCCTGAGCGCAGTCCTATCCCCATGGCTCCGACGTTGTGATGGGAGCGTAACATGGTTCAGTACTTTGGTGTGGCTGTTTACTTCTCCCCAGAATTATTGTATGAGGGGAACTTCGGGCGGTTGTTGGCTGGGCTGTGTCGATCTGTTTCCTTCTGGTCTACATTATCTATATCGGTGAGTGGCCGGGTGGCTGTTTCCAAGATGATTGCATTGCCACGTCTTCTTTATTTGTTTGCGGTCCTCCCGCTGGAGCTGCCTCAAAAATTATTTTGGGAGCTGGATGGTTTGCTACTTTTGATTTATTGGGGCACCTTACGTCTCATTATAGCCCACTGGAAGTTGCTGTCTTCCTGTGGCCAAGAGGGGCCAAGCGACACCTGACTTGGAACTATATTACATAGAAGCGCAGCTTCAGTGGATGGCCCGATGGCGGGCCTTTTGTGTCATGGTGTAGGAGCTAGTGTAGGAGCTGGTGAGTGTGGCTCTCCTTTCAAGGATTGCCTACTGGGTTTTCTGCTGAAGCCAACACCTGCTTCCAGAGTACAGACCTCAAATATCCTGGTTAGGGCTGTGCCTGTTTTGCTTGGGCTTGAGCCTTACGGCGGACCTGGATGCCAACTCCTTATATCTGATAACTTCCTCTGATAGTGATTTGGCCCATGGGTCACCCGGGGGGTGGCCAGGAATCCATGAGTGACTGGCGGCAGGGATTGATGTCCTGGGTGATTTATTTGCAGGGTTAATTGTGTCCTTTCTCGGACTTCCGGGAGACCTATGATCTCCCAATGGTCCATTTCACACTTCATGGAGCCCTAACCCGCAAGATATGGGAATGGCGGGGTGCTGGCGTTGAGGAACCTCCGGAGCACAAATGCCTTTGTCATCTCTTCCTTCTTAAGGGTCGAACGAAAGCGGCCACGTTACTTGATAGGGCTTCGTTGGAGCGGGTGCAACCGTCTCTCACGACCCTTTGGTTACGTTAGGAGGAGGACCTGGGAATGCCTATCCCTGACTCCTCTTGGAGGAAGGTACTAGCATCTAGTGCTAAATTATCTAGAAATGCCCACTTCAAAGTCATTAAATTCTTTTACCTTCGTCGAGCCTATTTGACTCCCTGACGCATACACGCTATGTTCCCGGCCACGACCTCGTAGTGCCCCTGGTGCGCCATCGGGGATGCAGATTTTTTCCATATGGTCTGGTCTTGCCCGCTCTTATTGCCCTACTGGACGACAGTCCTCCACGTGGTTCAAGGGGTCACGGATAATTTCCTCTGGGTCCCCAACTATGCTTGCTAGGCCTCCGTGAATGATCGACGGCTAGGAAGGCTACTGATAGGTTTTTAGATCTGGCCTTGATCCTTGCCCGCAGAAAACTGAAGTCCGTCTGGGGTCCTGATATACACAGGGAGGAGGCTCGGGGGTCAGGAAGGTACTGATATTACCCCCATTGGACACCATCTTGTTAGCACGCCCTTGAATGGATTGTGGGGGTGGGTGCTTTTACATAGATCCCCTTTTGGCAGCTTGATGCCAGCCTTGGACACTGGAGCGTCGAGCCAGGCCCTGGATGGCTACCCTTAGTAGCCTCCAGTTCTCTGTGTCTTATTGCTCTGACCATTCCCCCTGTTGTGGGCGGTGATCCCAGGAACTGTGCATGGCTGGCATATTGAGAGGTTTTTTTTTTGATTTGCAGCTCCTATATCGTGCGCTTCTTGCTCTTGAGGGCTCCCTGGCTCTTTCTACTGTGGTGCATTTCATTTGATGGGCATGTTAATGCTATTATTATCACTAATTGCACCTCTATTATGTTAACAGGATTCTGCTGTCCTGTCTGTGAGTAAAGTCTGCCGGCGCTTATGGTGTTGTACACATTAGTTTGCTGTGATGTGTTGGAAAAATTGAATAAAAAAATATATTTTTTTAAAGTGGCATAACTAAACTACGCTAATACTCTACTAAACCCCTCACTAAAGTAGTTTTAAGTTTAGAATTTTTAATTCATGGGTTATGACCAGGGCTTTAAGTGGGCCGGGTCTCACCGGTGCTGAGCACCGGCAGTTTTTTAAAGGGAGCCTCGAAACGGGTGTCTATCGGGCTCTGTTTTGTGCCCTGGCACAGTCGGTCCGTTTTTTTTCCGGACTGCAGTGACAGAAGGCACATCGATGTGCGCATACTCACACTGCTCACTTCTCACTAGTGGAGAAGTTACGGCATGACGTCATGCCAGGTGAGCGTTGTAGGGGAAGGGAAATCCTTTAAAGAGAGTCATTTTCTCTCTGGATTTCCCTTCTCTTTTTGAAACTCAGGAGCAGCAACATTGTCGTGGTGTCACCAGAGCTGTAAGTGGAAGCTTTTTCAATATTATATACAGGCCTAGTTGCTGCTTATTTATCTTATGCAACTAACAACCATTGACAAAGCCAATAGTCCTGACTTGTTGTAGGTATGATGTTACTTGTATCCTATATCTGGATGCAATGACAGAAGCAGCAAAATACAAGTCGGGCGGCACACTATGCTAAACACAGATTTTTAATTTACATGTTTTAAGCCACGCCCTTAATTACATTGGCCACGCCCCTTCATGAGACCCCCCCCCCCCCAGTTTTTTCATACCACTTAAAGCCCTGGTTATGACTATATTCTTCAGGAAAATCTTTAGTATTCACGAATTATTTGTCACCCAAAATTGCATATTCAGAAAAAAACAACCTCATTCTGAAACTCAATGCCTGCTGAAATCATCGTTGGGGCGATTAAAATATTTCAGATTTATAAGAAGTCCGCAACGGCATGTTGGTCAGGATAGATGCACACGCAGCTAAGACCGAAGCTTCAAACTCCACTCTTTTTCAGTCTGCGCAGCTGCGGCCCGCCTCCTTAGTCTGCTGGGGCACCTGGACACGTCAATACAAGACACAAACATTAAAAACCTGCCCTTACTTGATGTGCCCTGTCCAGCTGACCTCGGTCCACTTTCTGCAAAACTAAATTCACGGAGGGGTTGTCCTCCAGGTCGTTGAAGGAGGGCTTCTTGGTGCGTGCCTTCTCTCCATCCATTTTGAAGAAGTTGGGCGTTTGTCCTCAGTGAAAAAAACACTACTCCAATTTGGCCTTCATTTTGCTCGCCGTCACTGACATCTTCGGTGGAGGCGGCGGTGGTCTTAACTGAAGAAGCAGTTTTAGAATGTGTTCTTCTGCATGTGGCATTACTAGTGTGACATCACAATCACCGAGGTCATGAGGTCAAGGCATTGGTTGTATTAAGAAGGTTCCCTCGAAGGCGCGAACCCAGCCAGGCAACTTCAGAAGGCAAACTAAACCATGTGAAAAAATGGAGACCTTGAACAACGTGAGGACGAAAATAAATTTAAAAAAATGAAAGATACAATAAGGAGGTTTACATCACCCACAGCTTAAGGTGGGAGGAAGAGGGGGGCGAAGGTGAAGCAAAATTAACTGTGATTGGTCTTTGTGTTGTTTTACGAATACAAAAACGAGAAAAAAGAAATAGGGGGCGAAGGTGAAGCAAAATTAACTGTGATTGGTATTTGTATTGTTTTACGAATACATAAGACCATATATTACACAAAAAGGCTCCTAGAACACCAATAAACATCCTTCACTGAGTACTGAGTCTATATTTTGCAAGCATCCACGAGCTGTACTTTCAAATTGCTAGAAATTATGCAATACAAATCAGTATGCAATTGTAAAAGAAACCAATTCTGCATTTCAGAGGTTGCAAAACGTGGCCATTTCTTAATCCACACACAAAACGAGGAACCGTCCTCCAAACAACCAGTACCTTTTTTAATTGACTTCCTGGCCAATCCCCCATGAAAGGAATTTATTTTCCAGATGAGACAATCTGATGGTGACATTCAGAAAGACCTCATGAGGATTTTCTAGAAGGTGAATTACTTCAGGAGAAATAATTTCAGCCCTCATACACGAATGGAGGAATTTGTAAATCGGTATTTGAAAAAAATAAATCGATAATTGAGAATAACAAGTAGTGAAGTACGATGACATGGGAAGCGAACAGAGATACCTTACAAGTCTAATTTGAAAAATACTGAATCGCATATTGGGATTTGATAGTAGGCACAGATTGCAACCGTCGCAGCTGTAGTCATTAATAATATCATAAAACTGGAAGGTAAACAAGCATTGGCATTGCCAATAGGTCTCGCCTTTGGGGCGTTATAAGTGTTTAGCCAGAGCTATTGACTTTGCCAATGTCTTCAAGCTGTGCTGTAGAGAAGTGTGGCTGCTGTGCAGCATGCTGAAAAGTTATAATAAAAAAGTGTCAGAAGCATTTTTGTTACTTTATATATGACCAAGAAGGCATTATGTAAAACTGAACGACCATATTAAAAAAGTATTTACAATAAAACATTTCCTCAGTTTTCTTTTGTTCTTGCAATGCTGGCAACTTGTTTCTGCCTATTCCAATGGTTGTTTGTTAAAGCTTTTTTTGAGGGGGCATAAACAATCGGAGGGTGAAGGTTGGGAACTAGTACCCCTATTATAACACTAGCAGCGGCCAGACGCTAGGGAGAATTAACAGATGCCAGATTCCGAGAGCAGGCTGAGGTGGTGCTGAGTGATGCTGAGGTGGTAGTGGTGGTGGTAGTGGTGACTGGTGCGGAGACGATGCTGAGGTGATGCTGAATGATACTCAGGTCTTGCTGAGTGATGATGTGGTGGTGTACTAGTGCAAAGGCGATGCTGAGTGATACTGCTGTGGTGCTGAGTGATGCTGTGGTGGTGCTGAGTGATATTGTCTTTGCGCTGAGTGATGCTGTGGTGGTGCTGAGCGATGCTGTGGTGGTGCTGAGTGATGCTGTGGTGGCGCTGAGTAATGCTGTGGTGGCACTGAGTGATGCTGTGGTGGTGCTGAGTGATGCTGTGGTGGTGCTGAGTGATATTGTGGCGCTGAGTGATGCTGTGGTGGCCCTGAGTGATGCTGTGGTGGCCCTGAGTATTGCTGTGGTGGTGCTGAGTTATGCTGTGGTAGTGCTGAGTGATGCTGTGGTGGTGCAGAGTGATGCTGTGGTGGTGCAGAGTGATGCTGTGGTGGTGCTGAGTGATGCTGTGGTGGCGCTTGCTGTGGTGGTGCTGAGTGATGCTGTGGTGGCCCTGAGTGATGCTGTGGTGACGCTGAGAGATGCTGTGGTGGCGCTGAGTGATGCTGTGGTGGCCCTGAGTGATGCTGTGGTGGTGCTGAGTGATGCTTTGGTGGCGCTGAGTGATGCTGTGGTGGCGCTGAGTGATGCTGTGGTGGCACTGAGTGATGCTGTGGTGGCGCTGAGTGATGCTGTGGTGGCGCTGAGTGATGCTGTGGTGGCGCTGAGTGATGCTGTCGTGGTGCTGAGTGATATTGCTGTGGTGCTGAGTGATGCTGTGGTGGCCCTGAGTGATGCTGTGGTGGCGCTGAGTGATGCTGTGGTGGCGCTGAGTGATGCTGTGGTGGCGCTGAGTGAAGCTGTGGTGGCGCTGAGTGATGCTGTCGTGGTGCTGAGTGATATTGCTGTGGTGCTGAGTGATGCTGTGGTGGCCCTGAGTGATGCTGTGGTGGCCCTGAGTGATGCTGTGGTGGTGCCGAGTGATGCTGTGGTGGTGCTGAGTGATGCTGTGGTGGTGCAGAGTGATGCTGTGGTAGTGCTGAGTGATGCTGTGGTGGTGTCGAGTGATGCTGTGGTGGTGCCGAGTGATATTGTTGTGGCGCTGAGTGATGCTGTGGTGGCCCTGAGTGATGCTGTGGTGGCGTTGAGTGATGCTGTGGTGACGCTGAGTGATGCTGTGGTGGTGCTGAGTGATGCTGTGGTGGTGCTGAGTGATGCTGTGGTGGCCCTGAGTGATGCTGTGGTGGCGCTGAGTGATGCTGTGGTAGTGGTGAGTCATGCTGTGGTAGCGGTGAGTGATGCTGTGGTGGCGGTGAGTGATGCTGTGGTGGCCCTGAGTAGTGGTGGTGTGGTGGCGCTGAGTGATGCTGTGGTGGAGCTGAGTGATGCTGTGGTGACGCTGAGTGATGCTGTGGTGTCGCAAAGTGATGCTGTGGTGGTGCTGAGCAATGCTGTGGTGGTGCGGAGCGATGCTGTGGTGGTGCTGAGTGATGCTGTGGTGGCGCGGAGTGATGTTGTGGTGCTGCTGAGTAATGCTGTGGTGGCGCTGAGTGATGCTGTTGTGGCGCTAAGTGATGCTGTGGTTGTGCTGAGTAATGCTGTGGTTGCGCTGAGTGATGCTGTGATGGCGTTGAGTGATGCTGTGATGGCGTTGAGTGATGCTGTGGTGGCGCTGAGTGATGCTGTGCTGGCTCTGATTGATGCTGTGGTTGCGCTGAGTGATGCTGTGGTGATGCTGAGTAATGCTGTGGTGGTGCTGAGTGATGCTGTGGTGGCGCTGAGTGATGCTGTGGTGCGCTGAGTGATGCTGTGGTGGCGCTGAGTGATGCTGTGGTGGCGCTGAGTGATGCTGTGGTGGCGCTGAGTGATGCTGTGGTGGTGCTGAGTGATGCTGTGGTGATGCTGAGTGATGCTGTGGTATTGCCGAGTGAGAGAGAGAGTGAAGATATATATCATGCTTCGGAAATTATGGCTACTTCATTTCTGCTGAGAGTCCTAAAGCCATTTTATTACAATGCACAGTTCCCAATTCTGCTTAAGTGCATTCAGCTGAGCACACGGCCCAGGTACTTCACAGAAGTGCTTTCTCACAAATGGTATGGAGAAACGCCTGCACCGCACACAATGGAAGCGAATACTAGTCAATCATGTTAAATATAAATATATACATAAGTATGCACTAAATAAGCAAGCATTTCGGTGATATAGGTTTCAATGTTTTTTCAACAGTGCTAAACATGAAGTCAGAATATTTTGAACACAGTCACACTAAAAATAAAAAGAATAAACTTGCAGATGCGCCTGTAGAAAAGAGTTGACTTTTCTGTCCGGTTCCAGAGGGGACATCAGTCTGGAGATGGGGCAGAGAGGAGAATTGGGAGACTACATCACTTCAAAAACCTGACTGAGGTTTACAGGGAAGCAGAACAGCAGAACGCTGTTGTTTTTCATGTGACTGTAGTCCAGGGCCGTCAGTTGGTAATGTGAGCTGCTGCTGCGATCGAAACATCAGAGTCGTGACAGATGCCAGGCAGAGCTGCATATGCCATGGCAAGAGAGTTAATGAGCCATGACGAGGAAATGAGGAAGAGATAGGAAAGGCAGATGGCTGCTGCGCGCGTGCACACGCGCGTAACAGCAAGCCTTAGGCCACAAGCAAAAGCTTGTGGTCGCATTTCTAAAGCCCCCACTCACTAAATGTCTCGCCAGACCAGCTTGCGCTGGCTCAGGCGAGACCTAAAAAAGGTGAACATGTCTGCTGAGCTGTGGAAAGAATAGCAAACCAGAACAGAATAGTACATACAGATACGTGTCCAATAGAACAACACGTTGTTGAGTAACGCTTCCTGAGCCTCTTAAGTGGAGAGGCTGTGGCTGCACATTCAAGAAAGCAACAGTGCAGTCGATGTTACTGATAGAAACATTGAAATAAGGACACTTTGTATGGTCTCTGTTCATTTACCAAGGAGTGTGTGGTCACTAGCAGGCAGGAGGTATTAGAAAGAGGTAGTGAACCAACCAGAAAATTTCTATCCACCACCAAGGAGGAGCTGATCACATGAACCTTCCATGCAGCAATGGTTGGTGTCAGAACCATAGACACTTCTGCAGTTGTTCCTTACATCCTATTAGCTAGGAGTGGAAGTTGTCAGGAAACCCACTCACACAACAGCCACTCTGCTATCCACCATTTGCCAACCATGCCTAACTCCACACACACACTTTACTTAACAATTGACTTTTGCAACTTACCTCTGCTTCACCACCATCACTCATCTGGTGTCGACCTGAACCCTGGTTGTCTGGATTGAAATAACAAACTTACCACTGGACCACACTGCTTTCCATGTGTGTAGCTTTTCAAATCTTCCCTATATCATGGTTATCCTTTTTTGTGTGCGCCAGAGGCCTGTATATTGCTTATAGTGTCTCCTGCAGTGGACAAGACTACCAAGGGGCTATAGCTCAGTGGCACTGTCTCCTGCTTCTGGTGGCACAGGCCCCTCCAGGGCAAGGGTTTGAATCTTGCTAATGCTGACAAAGTTTAAGGCAGGAAGAAATCAAGCAGGTTTTTTTTCATTTACTCATTTTTGGATTTGGAAAACAGAGACGCAATTAGAGCCAATCTTTTTTGCACTAGTGCCCAAAAATTACAAATCTTTTCCCTCCTGACTTCCCTGCAACCCCCTTTTTCTCAAATTGGTGAAATATGGGCAATGCCTTATATTCATTTATCAATGTATTCATTTTCTTTCAATTTAGTGTTTTGTAGAGCTCACATGTTTTCTAGTGGGCATAACTCCGCACAAGTATATGAGGAGGCTGCTATACAGATAGTAATATAGATTGAATGGTGGTGATTTGTCATTTTGGTGTGAGCTGATCTCTAAAATCGGGTGCATGGTGCTTGTGCTGTTGGCTAGGCATATAGGTCTAGAGTTAGCTCCCACTCATGAAATGATGGGCAAAGTTTGGAGCTGGTGAAACTCCCTTTATTAAGTGAAATCCGAAGATAGACATGTTGCATTTTTAAGGAGGCAGATAAGGGCAAAGTCAGGCCTTTGCTTCATTAGACCTGCATTATGCCTTCTGCAAGAGGAGGCAGGATGGAGCGGATGGCCTGGCACTGGGGCTTTAAACAACCAGGGGCATATGTACAAGGGAATGGCGAAGCGTGGTGTTAAGCAAAAATTGCTAACACCCCGCTTCGCCATTCTAAAAACGCAGGGATGCACCATATTTACAATGGTACGGCACATCACAGCGTTTTCCCTAGCGCTGGCGCTAAACTCAGCTACCTAGCGCCAACACAGGCACCCTTGCACCATAGTGCAAGGGTGCCAGTGTTGAGGGAATGATTGTTTATGTGCAGGACGGTGTCCCTTCCTGCACATAAACAATCACTAATGGTGATTTGTAACTCCTATGTGTGCTGCATTGTGCAGCACAGAAAACTGATCCAGCGGCGTACTAGCAACAGATACTCCACTACCATATACTCACCTGGGCCCATACAACTCGCTTCCGTTCTGCGCTAAGTAGACCACTGGAACTTTTTTGTTTGTTTATAATGTTTCTCATACCTCAAGATCTAGTTATTGCTTCTTTAACTAAACCTTTCACTGATCAAACAGTTCTTTCCTCTGGTCAATGGACCAGTTAGGTGGAACTAGTTGATGGCGATAATTGACATAACTTATTATACATTTCTTAATAAAAATAAAATAATGACAGACTCAGTAAGTTTTAAAATCTTTATCTAAATTAGGGGTTTTGAACCATCTCAAAGCGTTTCAGTACAAACACCCTCATTCACGGGAGTGCCAATTCAAAAATATTTCAGATAACATTTATCAATTCAGATCCACACAATAACTATGCTCAGAAAGAAGAGGATAGAGATAGAAGAGCATTTATCAAACGATGAATTTCAGAGTTACCAAAGTATGGTGTGAAGACCAACCCCCTGGCCAAAGGGCTGGTAAGAGTCTCCCAGGACAGATCAGGAGACAAAGACTTCAGGACAGGAATCAGGACAGGATACTTCACCTCTCTAGATACCGACGACTACGTCGCACCCCTCTCTGACACACTCTTCCTCCTCGTGGTTCTTCCGCGATCTTCTTTCTAACCCACCCAAATTAAGTAGATGGTTCTGCATTCGATTTCTTCATCAGTATTTCAGAGCATCAGCACCACCCGCTCTCAGTTCTCAGGCTTCTTCAACGCGCTCCAAAAGCTTCCTTCTCTTTTCATCTAACTAGACTACCTCAATTATACCTTTCTATAAGCCATGTACCACCATTAATGTTTCATTTTTACAGAATACTAACTTCTGATTGGACAGGCGAGGGGGGGATGATCATCACACCATGCTTATACTTCATTTATTTCTTTAAACCATTGTTTCCAAACTCCTCCCCTCAAACGTTTATTCGCCCTTTCTTTCCCATACATCTTTAAAACTTTATTAATACAAATGTAACAGTTTTCTCGAATAAGTTCCTTCATATGAACTCTTCACCCTCATGTTCCCAGGGCACATCTCCGCCGACCTTGGACGCGTGACAAATCCTTAGTCATCCTCCAAGCTTCCGCACCAGGGCGCATGCGTTGCACCACGTCAGTCTGCTCGACTCAGACAACTTTAACAGGCCCTAATAATAAAGTCAAAAGGAGAAATGTTATTCTCAAAAATAAATGATTTCACTGTATACCACGAACCTCTACTCTAACCCATACCATTTATTATTTCTCTTTCTGCATTTGCGTTAGTGTAAACTCATTTTCTAATTTCAGCAAAGCAGGTGCCATGCATGTGAGCTTTCAAGCGGCCATTTTATAGCTCTTTGCGCAAGCGCCAGAATTTCCCTCCAAGCATTATTTACGTCATACTACGTAGGTGCAGTAGACGCATGCGCAGTAAAGATCCCGTGTTAAAATGCGTTCTAGTCCTACGTCCGTGTTATTGCAGTTAGTAAACACATAGGCAAGCTTCATTCTTTTCCCACGTATAATGAAAATGCGTATTATTAATCACAAGACACGTTGTTAGTAATTCGCTAGTAAGTTAAAACGAGAGATTGCTTCCGAGCAAGTCTCATGTCCGAGTCCTTGCTCCATCAA
This sequence comes from Calotriton arnoldi, assembly GCA_963921515.1. Taxonomy (NCBI): domain Eukaryota; kingdom Metazoa; phylum Chordata; class Amphibia; order Caudata; family Salamandridae; genus Calotriton; species Calotriton arnoldi. Next base: position 177,724 of record CAWUFW010003218.1, read on the forward strand.
TCCCCTCTCTGATGGCATATTAAGCCATCACAAAATTTCCCATCCATCCCAGATACCAACTTTAACACTTCTCAGTTTTCTCTATTTGACCTCCCAACTTTTCATCAACTATCTCATTTCCTTCTAAATCTCGCATCTTCTTATATAACCTGCCTTTCATTTCTTCCAAGCGTATTTCCTCGTACTTTCTCTTACGTGTCTGTCCCTTTCCTTTTCTGTTCAAGTGTACCTTTCCTTTCGTACCTTTTCTACAACATCTATATGTAATCATTATTAACATCACTATTGTTATTATCATCACTAATGGTATTATTATTTGACCTAGAAAACTTTTCCCAAACCCAGCAAACCATTTCCCTATTGATGTTATACTTTTTGTTAGTCTTCCCCACACACTGTCAACCTCCAGTTGGGTCAATTCTTTATGCATTCCCGTAATATTTTCAATATATCCTTTAATTTCTCTGCTCTTGTCCGGAATATAAGTGAAGCAATGTTGAACTTTCAACATGCCACAGACTCCACCTTCTTTTGCTAACAATATATCAAGAGCAAGACGGTTCTGTAAAACCATTGATCTAATTGCAACCATTTCTGTGTTAATCATTCAAAATCCTCCTGCAGTATCTGTAGAAAAACGATCAACTATGGTTGATAACTTACAAATTTTCTGTGAATTTAGGATGACTCCAACTGAGGGTATCAGTGCACTAAAAATATCTCCTACAATTTCAGAAAAACTCGCCCTTTTTTTTATGTGTTAGTCCATTAAAATTCCCATTGGTTCCACTGATTTTATCTACATGATAAATTTTTGGAAAAACTATTCCAAAATAACAGCTTCCGTACCATCTTGCAGGTAACCTGTAATAGGCATTGCTCCCACAAACATAATACACTCCTGGAAACACAGGATCAGTTCCCCCTTTTAGTCCTCATCCTCCTAATATTAGGAAGTTATGTTCACATTCACTGGAACCAATGTAATTATTGTTATAATCTGTCTTTAACCTATGGAGGCAGAATTTTCCCCTTTTCACAAAGTCCAGGGACATCGCAGCATGAGCCTTGCCACTTGCATAGATTCCCTCCTTCCCAACCCATGGAGGTACATGGGTTTTCTGCGTAGTTGCCTTCCTCATTAAATCCTGTCTCCTTTCTTCTACTAAATCCAAAAAATCTTTTTTTTCTTTTCTTAATGTACATGTTAGATTATCTTTGTGTGCCTGAACTAAATCTATTGAACTCATTGTTATGAAAAATTTGCCCATAAACTGTGCGTTTTTACTACTAGCTACTGGATTCATATTCTTTCTAATGGGTAGTTCAGAAAATACTACATCTAATTTAGAATAAAAATACTGCAATCTCCCTGTAGTGTAAAATAAACTTGATAAAATACTACATGACACACCATAAGTTAAAGGTATATGGTGATATGTAATCCCTTCTGACACTGATGAGGGCAACTTCGTACATACATAACAATTGTCAATTTCCATGGTGCTAACATACTGAAATAACAATTTAATAAACACATTAGAGGACGTATTATAGTCTGATTCATTGTGATAGTTTGCATCATCTTCTACTCCTATTTCTAATTTAGTTTCTCTTAATCTATGTACCTTAACATTAGTATCTGTATTATTCTCGTTACTTGTTTTCATTATCAAAGGTACCCCTACTGTTAGGAATAGCCATCCTACTACTGCTAATAAAATACTACAAAAACAAAATCTAAGACATTTTCTTTTACTCCACATTTTGGTTTTCCGTTCACTTCATTGTCGGCCATTTTATTACTGAGAAAATTTCTTTTCTCTATCTTTTCCCTTTTCAGTCTTTGTCTTTCTTTTCGCTCTTAAGGAGGTTTCAATTGGCTTTCGTCAATTTGTGCAATATGGACTTCTTCTGTCTCATCAGACAGATCCAGAGACTCAAATTCTTCAAGAATGACGTATGTCCACTCTGGAGTCTTGTATTTTCTGTTTAAATTTCTCAATCTTGGACTTCTTCGAGTTATTTTTGCTAAGGTTTGCTTAGGTCTTGTTTGACTTGTTATTTCGTTCACTTGCTCTGGTTTCTTTTCAGATTTTCTCAGGTGATATTTTAGTTTCTTTACTCCAGTTGGCCAATTGTCTCCCTTTCTGACTCTTTTAATTTGTACTGCTTTTTCACCTTCCTTCTCTCCTTGTAAGGTTCTTTTTATTTCATTTATTCTGGGCACAATATGTTCTATTTCTCTGTTTTCTGTGCTTGTACCTTCTTTTTCTTCTTCCTGCTCAGGTTCTACCGTATTTTGTTCTACTTCTTCCTGAGCTTGTTCTTCTAATTCTGTCTGATCCTGATCAGGTCTTACTTCAAATCTTTCTTCTTCTGCCTGAGTTTGTTCTTCTAACTCTATCTGGTCCTGTTCAGGTCTTAATTCAAACTTTTCTTCTTCTGCCTGAACGTGTTCTTCTCTTTTCCCTCCTCAGGTTTGTTTATGTCTCTTTCTGTTTTTACCTGAGTGTGTTCTTCTTCCCCTGTCTCTTCCTGACTACCTTCCTGTCTTTTCAGTTCTGTTCTTCTTTTGGTTTTGATGGCATCATCAATTATTTCAATTACTGGGATCCATTCTTCCTGACTTAGCTCGGGCTGTTCATCATATGGTTGTCTTTCAGAATCTATCACTCTAGATCCTTCAACTTCACAGTTTACAACTCCTGACGCTTCAGCCTGCTCAGTCAGTGGTGGCTCTTGTTGATCTGATGGGCTCGGTACCCTTCTGGTATGGCTAGCGTGAATCCAATTGGGCAAACCTGCACACTTCACTGCTGTGGTAGTGACTAGTATGACTTGCCTTGGTTTGTCCCACCTTGGTGCTAGACACGATTTCCTTGCGTGTTTCTTCACTAGCACCTAATCTCCAGGATTCAAATCATGTGCTTGATCTGGCTGTCTTTCGACTGCGTTTTCTCCAACCTGATGAGAGATAGAACGCATAATTTCAGCCAATCCTTTGCAATAGTCCAATACCAGATCATCAGTTATACTCATTAGTTTATTTCCAGGAATAAACGCCTGTCTCATGGCTCTTCCCATGAGAACCTCATGTGGACTCATTCCTGTTTTTCTGTCTGGGATGCTTCTGAGACCCATCAATACAAGAGGTAATGCATCTGGCCATTTTAGCTTTGTGGATGCACACACCTTTCCTAATCTTGACTTGATTGTGCCATTCATTTGCTCAACAACTCCAGAAGCCTCTGGACGATAAGCACAGTGTAGTTTTTGTTCAATGTTAAATGCAGCACAGATTAATCGAATTATTTCACTATTAAAATGAGGGCCTCTATCTGATTCCAAAGTGACCGGAAAACCAAACCGTGGCACCAACTCCCTCAACAACAATTTTGCAACTGTAAGACTGTCATTTCTTCTAGTAGGGTAGGCTTCCACCCATCTTGAGAAAAGGCATACTATGACAAGTACGTATTTCAATCCGTTGCAGGGGGGTAACTCAATGAAATCTAACTGCAATCTGGTGAAGGGTCCTTCTGCCTTTCCGATTTTCCCCCAGCTTACCACTGTCTTTCTACCTGGGTTCTGCTGTTGACAGGTTAAGCATCTTTGGCAAAGGCTCTCTGCGACTACCCTGAACTTTGGATTGTACCAACTCTGTCTGAATAGCCTGATTATTGAGTCTCTCCCTATGTGTGTTGCTCCATGGTATACTCTCGCCATTTTTGAAAGCAAACAATCTGGCATGACTGGTCTTCCATCTAGATACACCCATACTTCATCATGTGGTCTTTTGGTACAGGCTGCCTTTATCCAGATTTCTTTTTCCTTTTCCTCAACTTCTTCCTGCAATTGTCTAATCTCATCCCATGTCTCTGGTACTGAGAAGTACATAAGTTGGCATCTGGTTTCACCCGTTTCAATTTTTCTGTTTATGGCTACTGCATCTTTAGCGCAGTATTTCGCCACTTGGTCAGCATAATTATTGCCAGCAGTCACATAGTCATTTCCTGACTGATGTGCAGCGCATTTTACAACTGCTATTTCTTTTGGCAATTGTAATGCTTCCAACAAATCTTTTACATTTTGCTGTTTCTGATAGGAGACCCTGAGGAAGTCAGAAATCCCTTGCATCCAAAGCTGGCTGAAGGCATGCACAATCCCGAAACCATATTGACTATCCGTAAATATGGTTACTCTCCAATTTTTCCCTTTTACATGCCATTGTCAAGGCAACCAATTCAGCTACTTGTGCAGACCTGACCCCAGGTAAACAGGATGCTTCAATTACCCCCGAAATTTTGTAAACTGCATATGCAGCACTTAGACCTCCTTCTTGTGTCCTACGGCAGGAGCCGTTTACAAATAACTCATGATCTGCTTCTTTCAAAGGTGTCTCCCTTATGTCTGGGCGGGGCTTCGTGCATAACTCAGTCACGTCCAAACAATCATGATCACTTTCATCTTTTACTTCCTCATCACAGGGGACTGGCAATAGGGTGGCTGGGTTCAAAATCGTACACCTTATCACAGTCACGTTTTCAGCTCCCAAAATCACTCTTTCATACTTTGTCAAACGGCTAGGAGTGAGGTGCTGTGTTCTTGTCCTTGTCAAAAGAATCTCAACTGAGTGTGGGAGCCGCTTCGCCGCCAACCGCACTTGAGGGGGACTCCAAGTCCCAGAGAGCCTTGCTGCACGCGCCTGGAGGCGCCGACATCATCGCTGTGCGCCCAGGGGGGCCTATTTAACGCCTCGCGGCACCCGCTTCGTGGGACGCGTGCGGGTGCGCGCCGTGCGAAGCCCGGGCCAAGGGCGGGCCCGTCCATGCCCGTCGGAGCCCGGACGAGGCTGGGCTGGGCCCACTCTCTAACTCCTGCGCCTAGGTAAGGTAATAGGCTCGGTTTCAGGCCAGTGCGGGACATTTAATAATTGGTCCATTTGGGAGTGTGACTCTTGGAATAACCCATTATTATCTTACTGATTTGGCCTATCTGAACAATCATCTTGAAAGGGTGAGCCCCAGGTATTAAATAAAACTTGAGAGAGGGGCTTCTAGTTAAGTGATCCTGAAAAGCCATGATGAGTATTAGAGGCGCAGTAAACCCTGCGAACCCACAGACGACGGGGAAGATAGTGAATACCTTGGACTCTTTCTTGACGAGAGCAACAAATATCTTGAAGAATGAGATAGCGCTGATTGAGCGCCGTCTCTCGACGGAATTTCTACCCCAGAAAAGATCATCGTTAGGAGCGTTTGCAAATAACATTGGTTTAGGGAGCAACGAGATTACTGAAGTGGGCTCGGAGGAAGTATCAGCAGCGGCCCCGGAGGGTGTGATATCGAAAATCCCGGAATTAACAGCACCCAGTGAGAACATACAAAGGACTTCCACAAGGGCCCAAACTAGGAAAAAATCCCAGGACAGCAAACGGGATACGGGGGCAAAAAGAAAGCGGGGAGGAGGACCGCAAAGGGCTAATATAGCAAAGGTTTCAAAATTAAATAAGAGTAAAAGTATGTGTGAGGAGGAGGGAGATGCTGGAGGTGGGAGTAGCCATGGTGAGACAAATATTTTAAATAGTGTAAATTCGGTTGCAATTCGTGAAACTGATGAAGCATCATGGCTTAGATTCGAAACATTGGTTTCTTCACTATTAAATCCTATTACAGAAAGGTTGACCCGGATGGATCAAAAAATTACTGATCTGTATGTATTGGAACTCCACAATACAATGGAGGCACGAAGAAAAAACATACAGAGGCAGGATTCCCTCACCCCGGCCCCGGAAGTGAGCCCAATTGATCCTAATTTGAGTAGTTTAAGAGGGCCTAACCTAGACTCAAACACCTCGGAAGTCCTGAATGCAAAGATGCATATTGCTTCTAACAATGGGCTGTTAGACGAGGACAGGGCACAAAGGGGTACTGAAAGTACTAGTACTGGATTGACAGGGGGCCATCAGGATAGGCACCAAGGCAACAATAGTAGGGCAACCAGTGTACCTGGAATGGATGAGGCGCCGACGACAGCGGGCCTACGCGGGGATGCCTTATGGAGGGAAACAGGTTTGACTAAGGGGCGGGCAGGGAAGATGGATCAAACTTTATATCTCCCACCAGCGGCAGCACCTCTGGTCTTAGTACTGGGAAATGTTCCTCAGTTAAGGAGGGATCAAGCTGAGTCTACCCCACAGTTGATATTGAAAGCCTTTTATTGGCTAAATCAAAATCTAAACAAAATAGGAGTGTCGGGAGGGATGGTAGCGAATCAAATATTGATGGCAAGAAGGGTTCCATGGGTGGGGCCCACAAGTAAGCATTGGGAGGGGGATTGTGTGGTTGTGAACTTTAACAGTAGGCATGTAGTAGGTTTTATTTTAACACATTTAGGCCAGATGCTCCCAAGTAGCTCCAACTTTAAACCTTTACCTCTGGGTTATTTCTATAGGCCGCCTAGACCACAGAGAATCCAGCCACAGATCCTGTACACTGATGATAGGGGCTCGAACATGCAGCGGGTTGATAGTACCGGGGTCATATCAGATATGAACCATCAGAACCGCTTTGCACCCCTATCTGATTTAGAGGAGTGCGATTGACGCCAAGTCAACCCAGTATATGCTGAAAGTAGCTTAGAGGGCCAGATACCCCCAACTAATAACAACATTAATGAAATCTTTTCAGTAGAGGGAGCTATTAAAAACAGTCTCTGTCCTAAGACAATTCTAGTAAAAGACATGACCTCCGAGAACACCCATAATCTCCACTCACCTGTAGGAACAAGCCTCCAGCACCAAACAGATATACAGAGAGTAAATAATACTGTTATATTAGGTGAGCTAGTCATTCCACAAGATGTACCGCATAGTTGGAGGCTACCGTCCAATTTACACAGCTTTACATACATTGATAATCAAACACAGGAAACAGCTAATCCGAACAGTATTACGGTACTCTTTTGGAATGTTGCAGGACTTCGGTCTAAACTACATAATCAGCTATGGCTAAATTTTGTGAGTAAATTTGACATACTTTGCCTGCAGGAAACATGGTCCTTGGAAGAAAATCACATTGAAGGCTATAAGACTTTTAACACTACTGCTCGACCATCGGCAAGTGGGAGGCCAAAGGGTGGCCTGTGTACGTATGTGTCAAATTTATTAAAGATAACTAAAGTAAGGTTGACTCTCTCAGAACCAAATTATCAAGTATTGGTCATGAAAATAGATAAGCGAGACACACTTATTCTGGTAAACTTTTATAATAATGTACAAAGGGAATACATAACTCAAATGTTAAAACAGCTCAGAAATGCAATGCAGAACACTATGAATGATGATAGGGAAAATGGATTATTAGTTTGGGGAGGAGATTTTAATACTGCTTTGTGTTCGCACAATGATGATGCACTATGTGGCATAGTAGATGAAAGAGAATGTAACCTCCCTCACTTTTCCCACAACTTACAGGGTGATGCCTTAAATGAGATCTTATTCTTCCTAGATATGAGCTTTGTAAACATGTTGACCTCGCCTCCTATCCAGTTTACACAGACTTTCCATGGAAGGGGGGCGAATACAATTATAGACTTTATAATAACAACAAATAGATCCGCCTCCAGGGTTCTAAGTTTTAAAACCCATAAAAATGTCTTAAGTGACCATTTCCCCAAAGTATGAGTATATCAGTAGCATCAAAAACACGGATAGTACATTCCGAAAGGATCCAACAATTACAGGGTCTAGCAATAAATAAAATAAATGGATATTCCTTAAAATGGGCCCAGGTAGAACCATCTGTAGTTATGAAAGAAGTGGTGGATAACAGCAGGGAAAATATTATGAAATGTCTCGATGAGACTACGTCACACGAAGACATATTGGGATCTTATATTTGTATAACAGATACTATCAGGAACACGTTGAAAAGGGAAATGAGAAATAGGAAGGAGAAGAAGGTTGGATGGTTTGATAATAATTGCACGAGAGCATATACCACCTTGAAGAACGCCCTACATAAAAAGAAACGGGATAGAGAAGAAATAGCCCAATCCAGGCGTGCATACAACCTAGCTTTAAAAACTAGAAAGAGGGAAATAAAAACGAATGCTTGGGCTGACTTGCACAAGGCAAGCACAGAGGGCGATACTATTGCATTTTGGCGTGTGATCAACTCTCCCTTCCTGAGACCCGAGACAATGCCAAGAATAGAAATCGCAATTGATGAAGGGCAATGGGTAGAACATTTCACTAAAATGTATGCTAAGAAACAGGAGTTTAACATCCAAACTGTTTGCTCCCTTTGTCCCTAGCCGTACAAACGAGCCCTTCCCAATTAATATAGACTTCACCTTAGAAGAAGTTGAACTTGCTGTGAAAGCTAGTAAGGGCGGAAAGGCACCGGGACCAGATGGGGTACCCGTAGACATATTCAAACAAAATTTGGAGCTATGGGGCCCCTTAATAAAACAAGTCCTTGCAGCAGCATGCAAGGTAGGACTCATAGGAACTTGGTCTGAGTCATTAATGGTCCCAATTTTTAAGAAAGGTGACAGGCAAAACCCCACATGTTATCGCCCAATTTCCTTATTAGATTCGGTGGGAAAGGTCCTAGGCCGTATTATTTTAAACCGTCTCCAAGAATGGGCTGAAGAAAATAACGTATTAACGGACCTACAATTCGGATTCAGGGAAGGACTAGGAACATTAGAACAGGGCCTTAATTTAACAATCCTGACGGAAAAATATGTTACAGCAAAAAAGGAAAATTGCACCTAGTCTTCGTAGATCTTTCCACCGCGTCCGATTCTGTATGCCATAATGAATTGTGGAAGATTCTCGAAGCGATGGGAGTTGAACCAGCCGTAATTCAAGTTGTGAGAGAATTATATTCTGATGCCAGCGCTAGAGTATGGTATGGACCAAATGGGGAATACACAGCTTCATTTGCAGTAGAGAGGGGGGTAAGACAGGGTTGTGTCCTGGCACCCTTCTTGTTTACCCTGTATACCAACGGCCTTGAGCAGGTGATGCTCGAGGGGTGCCAGGATCTACCACAGGTGAAAGATCGACCCATTCCCATCTTACTCTATGCCGATGACGCGGTGATAATGGCCCGAACACCACTTGAGCTACAGCGGGCTCTAATTAAATATAATCTCTACATGGAAAGCCTTGACCTAAAGATTAACGCTACTAAAACCTTTATAATGAGCTGTGGGAAAACTAGCAAGAAAGAAAGATCCATTTTTATTGGAAACAATAAGCTAGAAACCACAAAAACATATCCATATTTAGGTATTCTTGTGGATAATAAGGGCACATGGCTGCAGGCCATAAGGGCAAAAAAATGACTATTTATGAAAACAACAACAGCCCTTGTAAATTTTGCTCAGAAATTAGGTAAACGGCCACCTTCGGAATTGGTTAAAATCTATCAAGCCAAGTGTGTCAGTGCAGTACTGTACGGGCGGGGATCTGGGGATACTGTAACGTAGTAGACATACAGAAAGTGGAAAATGCTTTTATTCGCTATATATTGGCTGTCCCTCGTTCGACTTCAACCTTTGTATGCCACAAGGAGCTGGGGCTAGAATACATTACGGATAAAATAAGGGTCCAGCCAGTATTATTATGGCACCGAATCTGGACCTCAACAAAAACAACATTTAATCAAAGGGTCATAAAAGATTCTCTTAAATTGGACCAAGCCCTAACTATTAGATGGTTGAAGTATATTAAAGATTTTATGGGGGACTTAGGACAGTCAGAATTTTTGAAAATCCATTAAAGATGATTAATATCTCTAGGAAAGATTTTTAAAAACAATCTATGTCACACTTGGAAGAACTTAGATATGAAAGCGAAGCCTACAAACCGACAGTTCTCCAAAACCAGATGATTCTTGTTTCTACTGAAATGCAACCTTACTTGACATACCATGGAACTGGTTACGATAGATTCGTGCTTGCACGTTTTAGATTAGATTCCTTTCATCGTTTAGTATCGTTCCCTACATAAACGATTGGTCAAAAAATTTAGAAGCTTGCCCCTGTGATGGTGATGCGTCCCAATCGACAATTCATATTGTTTTATTCTGTAAATATTATAGGGAATACAGAAAAAGGTGGATCCTCCCGATTTTAAAAATTTGGGGTTTGAGGCAATGTCGCCCCGCCTATCTTGCATTGCAACTATTGGATAATGAATGTTATACTAGAAATATTGCAATATTTTTTAAAGCGGTAATCAAGTTTAGGAAACAATTGTAAATTTTAATGCATTGGTTTTATCTGTATAAATTGTTTTAATGAACTTAGTCTGATATGGACAGTCGCTTTTTACTTGGAAAAATTGAACAAAGAAGTACTATTATTATGTGGTTGGTTTGTACTCCTCTAATAATGATTTTAAATAGAATGTTTAAAATGTATAAACGTATAAATTTGTATTTGTGTACTGTGCTTTTATGATTCTTCTTATCCTAAAATGAAAATCGAATAAAGCGAATTTGAATTGAATTGAGTGTGGAACGAATACCTTTACCGGATGTCCCATCACTATCGACTCACTTTGCTCCAGACTCATACAAGTAGCAGCTACTGATTTTAAGCAGCCAGGCAATGCTGAAGCCACTGGGTCCAATGTGGCTGAAAAATATGCCACTGGACGCCGACTCAATCCATGTCTCTGTGTTAAGACTGAAAGTGCACAATTTTCTCTTTCGCAACAAAACAAAGCAAAGTCTTTTGTATAGTCTGGCATGCCCAAGGCAGGAGCCTCACACAGACAATTTCGCAATTTCACAAATGCCTCTAGGCAGTCATCATTCCAATCAATTGGATCTTTTGCTAATTTCCGAATCATCTGTATCAGTGGTTTCGCTAACATAGAAAACGATCTTCTTTCTAACCCACCCAAATTAAGTTTATGCATCTGCATTCGATTTCTTCATCAGTATTTCAGAGCATCAGCACCACCCGCTCTCAGTTCTCAGGCTTCTTCAACACACTCCAAAAGCTTCCTTCTCTTTTCATCTAACTAGACTACCTCAATTATACCTTTCTATAAGCCATGTACCACCCATTAATGTTTCATTTTTACAGAATACTAACTTCTGATTGGACAGGCGAGGGGGGAATGATCATCACACCATGCTTATACTTCATTTATTTCTTTAAACCATTGTTCCCAAACTCCTCCCCTCAAACTTTTATTCCGCCCTTTCTTTTCCATACATCTTTAAAACTTTATTAATACAAATGTAACAGTTTTCTCGAATAAGTTCCTTCATATGAACTCTTCACCCTCATGTTCCCAGGGCACATCTCCGCCGACCTTGGACGCGTGACAAATCCTTAGCCATCCTCCAAGCTTCCGCACCAGGGCGCATGCGTTGCACCACGTCAGTCTGCTCGACTCAGACAACTTTAACAGGCCCAAATACGCACTAATAATAAAGTCAAAAGGAGAAATGTTATTCTCAAAAATAAATGATTTCACTGTATACCACCAACCTCTACTCTAACCCACACCATTTATTATTTCTCTTTCTGCATTTGCGTTAGTGTAAACTCATTTTCTAATTTCAGCAAAGCAGGTGCCATGCATGTGAGCTTTCAAGCGGCCATTTTATAGCTCTTTGCGCAAGCGCCAGAATTTCCCTCCAAGCATTATTTTCGTCATACTACGTAGGTGCAGTAGACGCATGCGCAGTAAAGATCCCGTGTTAAAATGCGTTCTAGTCCTACGTCCTTGTTATTGCAGTTAGTAAACACATAGGCAAGCTTCATTCTTTTCCCACGTATAATGAAAATGCGTATTATTAATCACAAGACACGTTGTTAGTAATTCGCTAGTAAGTTAAAACGAGAGGATTGCTTCCGAGCAAGTCTCATGTCTGAGTCCTTGCTCCATCACATAGAAGTTGCAAATCGTCATTTTTTTAATGATTGTTTATGTGCAGGAAAGGACACCTTCCTGCACATAAACAATAATTCATGGCGATTTGCTATTTCTATGTGGACTGCAGAATGCAGCACATATAGAAACAGCAAAAACGAGGAGAAATTAATAATTTCTCCTCGTTTCGCCATGTTAAGACTAGGTTTTTCCTAGTCTTAATTTTGGCACTGCCTCCTATTTACACCACCCTTGTAAATAGGGGGTAGCGTCAAAATCAATGGGTGTTGCGGCAGAACGCCCACCACAACACCCATTGCCCACCCCTTTCACGCTAAGTGTAGCATGAAAGAGGGCCTTATTCACAAGGCAAAGGGCTTATCGCCACATGAACATCATAAAAAGTGACGTTTCTGTGGTGTTAAGCCCGTGTAAATATGCCCCTCGTCTCAGTCAGTAGCAGGCAAGCCTACGAACGCCCAGGTTGTGTATAGAGGATGTCTGCATGTATTTTGGCACTCTGCTAAATCAGGGTGGGGCCCCCATGTGCGGCCTTTGAGTGGCAAAGCCTTAGCCTAAGACAGGTTGTCAGCCTTAAAACTCTCTTGAAGACCATATGTTGGAGGTCAGAACATGGTGGAAACCTGCGACCGTCTCAGACTAAAGTAAGCATGGGAGGACATTATTTGCATAGTACAGCCCTCTTCTCAATCTCACTATTATGCTGCAGTTGCAACGTAGCATTACTAGAGGGCAGCAGTATGACCATAAGGGTAGAGAGAGGCTTTTTCTTTTTTTAAATACGTTTTCTTTATTAAGAATTCAACAAGTACAAATACAATCTCGTTAGTACAGCACATTTACATTTCGAAACTTAGCCCATATGCCTGTACACACGGTGTTTAGTTCCCCTCCTACCAAGCTCTATCTGATCTCAGTGCCCAACCCTTCCAGGCCCCTCCTCAAGGGTAGGGAGGCAGGGAGACAGGGGACCCGTCATGTATAAATCCCAGTAGCACCTTTCCCCCTGGAATTCAGAGGGAGACTGCCCTCCCCCCCACTGCCCAGCCCATCCTTAGTCCTGTCAGGGCAGTTTAGCCACCAACTCATTCTAAATTGTGTGTATCCCTGGTATCCGATGGATTTAGTGACAGGTATGACTTCAGGGGATCCCAGATATTTCTCAGTCTGGAGAATGGAGGCATCAGTCCAGAATATATTGATAACTGTTCCTGGCAATATTTCAGGTCCCTGAGGCAATCTTTAAATTTGGGAGCCCTCTCCCCCCCTCCATCTGCATGCCACTCTCCACTTGGCCATAAGCAAGCCAAGCGATATTTATCGTCTGATTGTGACATCCACATTTTCAGTATAGCCTAGTAATGCCACAAGAGGCAGTTGCATGCTTGTCATCTGGGAAAGGGCATTCTCTATTTGCCTCCAATACCTGTGGACTTCAGGTGCAAGCCCATGCTAAATGTAGGAAATCCGCTCCACACTGGTCGCATTTATCGTTAGGGCGCAATCGGTAGCGGTTGAGTCGGACAGGTGTATGAATTTATAATGTATGATTCGAAGTTGGCTACTGGCCGTAATCTTCCCCATCTGCTGACAGCAATAGGTCCATTGTTGATCACTAAGTGTAGTGCCTAACTCAGCCTCCCATCCCGGTCTCGCCCCCCTGGGGCACTGCATCTAGTCCTGGATGAGTGCATCGGTATAGTAATGTAACTACATGGGTAGGATTTGGTGTCTGCAATAGCCTGTGTTATGGGGTGAGTATCGGGGTTCTCAGGCGAAGATGCTTTGACGTTATGTCTCAGGCTTATATATAAAAATCTCAATTGGGGATGGTGCCCTGCCCTCGAAAAAAGATTATTGACTCCGGAAAGTTCCCTCCCATACACATCTCCCCTTGTATGTATTCCGGCGTTAAGGAGCATCTGCCAGCACCTTGCCTCGTAAGTCACTGGGAGTTGCCGGTGATAAGATAATGATAGGAGAGGGGAATATAGCGTGGGGGTATTCAGCCTCTCGGCAAGACCCCGCCAAGGAGCTGTGGTGCAATCTACGGTGGTGGCGGCATTGGTGCCCATCTTCTGCGAGCGTGTGCCCAAAAAGGTCGTCATCGGTATGGGAGTCATATATCCCTGATCTAGCACTAAATGCGGCATATCGGTGGGAGGGGGGGGGGGGGTAGAACCAGGACACTTTGTAATGTGTTCAAGCACAGAGAAAGTTCAGTACATAATCAGGGACTTCAAACCCTCCCTGTGAAAAAGGTTACATCAGCACGTCCTACCGGAGCCTGGGTCGCTTCCCTCCCCAGGTTAGTCGGATAAGTTGTGTTTTTAGTAGTTTTAAAAGGGTGCAGCCGGGGGAATAGGGAATATTAATAAACAGATAAAGCAGTTTGGGCAAGATGACCATTTTAATCAGTGCGAGGCGACCTGCCAGTGGCATGGAGATCCACCTTGTAATGGAGTCTGTCAGAGCTTCCAGCGCGTTGCCATAATTAGCTCGGATTAGGGCCTCCCGATCTCTAGTGACAACAATCCCCAGATATTTAACCTCTGCATTGCACCACCCCAGTGGGAAATCCGGGGCGTGTCGTGGAGTGTTAGGGGTGGGAGGGAAGACCTGGGATTTTTCCCAATTTATCAGTCTGGCCGAGCGCGCTCCATAGCTGAGGAATTCCTGCAGTATTGGGTTGAGGCTCACTTGGGGATTGCGCAGATATATAGTAATATCATCTGCGTATAGGGACACCAATAAATGTCTGGTCAGGTAATGTATCGTGTATTCCCAATGATGTTGCCTAAGTTTGGCAGCCAGGTTTTGCACCGCCATGGCAAATAGGAAGGGGGACAGTGGGCACCCCAGTCTAGTGCAGCGGGACATAGGGAAGTATGGGGAGCATGTCCCGTTGAGAAATACTCTCGCCTTAGGTTGACTGTATAAGAGTTTAATCCAGGAAGGAAAATTGGGGGGAATCCCATTGGTTTCAGTATTGCCAGTAAGTAAACCTATTCCAGGGAATCAAAAGCTTTGGTGGCGTCTAAGAACACGGCCACCGCCAAAAGTCTGGGTCAATATCTTGTAATAGTGAGAAAAGGGTACAGAGATTATGTGACGATGCCATTACCGGTATGAAGCCGGATTGATCGGGCAGCACCAAAGAACTCATAAGTAGACTAAGCCTGTTGGCTAGGATCTTGGCCAATATTTTAACGTCGCAATTTATCAATGGGAGAGGTCTGTATGATTCACAGTTCTCTGCCGTTTTCCCCGGTTTAAGAAGGGATATGATCAAAGCTTCCTGCTGGTAGGTGGGAGATTCCCGGACTTTCGGCCTCCTCGTATAGCTTTATCAGGACAGGAATGAGATTATCTGCATATGTTTTATAAAACTCGGCTGGAAGGCCAACCAGGCCAGGGACACGTCCCGACCGTAGCTGCATAATTGCAGCTCTTAGCTCATCTTCCTCGAAGGCAGCAGAGAGAAATGTGCACTGAGCATCCGACAGCCAATCAAAGCAACATCCTCCAGGTAGTCGTCTACATCCTGAGGCTGGGATCTACTGGAGGTGTACAGAGAAGCATAAAAGGTGGAGAATGTCTGGAGAATCTCCTCCGTATCTTTGTGTAGGGCACCCTCAGGGTCCCTGACCTCAAGTACATATTTCAAGAAGCGAGGCTTGCAGACCAGTTTGGCCAGAGCCTTGACAGGGCGCTCTCCCTCCCTATACCGTCTAGCCCGATAATACCTGTTGCAGAATTAGGCATTCTCTCTCGGAAGTCTTCCCAAATTCTGAGAGTGTTTCTCTAAATTTGATCTCGGCATCAGCCTCCTGGGGGTGGTGAATCCAAGTTCCATATCCTTTAATTCACTCTCCATTTTCTCGAGGGTTCTGCGAATATCCTGCAATATACCTCCCCCTTTGGCTATGCAGATACCACGCATAGTGGCCTTGAAGGCCTCCCATACAGTCTCTGTCTTCGAGACAGGATGCATGTTGCGCTGAAAGAAATTGTTTACCTCCTGGCATAATTCCTCTTGGAAAGGGGTGCCTAGGAGAACAGTAGTGAAGAGTCTCCAAAACATGTAGGGAGGGGGGAGTGAGGTGGTGACAGTCGCAGGTAGACTGGGGAGTGATCAGAAAACATGCGAACCAGGTGATGTGCCTGTGTTACCCAAGTGCTCAACCCCCTAGATATGATCCAATAGTCCAAACGGGACTAGCTTGAATGCACTCAGGAATAGGATGTACCCTCCCTTCCCAAGGGTTGATGAGTCCTCCAGGCCTCCAATAGGCCATGATCTCTGATGAGGCCTTAGAGGTGACGGCGGGCATTCGTGTTGTGGTGTGGTTGAGGGTGTGACCTGTCCAATCGTGGTTCAAGTGTTAAATTGAAATCCCCCCCAGATAATGTATGTAGATCCTATAATTGCCACCAACCCCATATTTTCATGAAGAAGGTTGCATCGTCAATGTTGGGCCCGAAACAGTTTACTAGAGTAAAAAAGGGGGCAGCCCCACATAATGCAGTACCTTCCTGAGGGGTCTTGCAGGAAGCCTGCCGTGACATAGGGTGTATTTCGTTTAATAATGGTGACTGTGCCTCTAGAGTATGTGGAGTAGGAGGAGAAGCATCTGTGGGATGCCCAGCGGCTCGCGAACTTGTCGGGCATTTGGGGTGGTGTGCGTCTCTTGGAGTATTGCGACCTGGATGTTATGCCTATCTTGATAGATAGGCTCCTCACATTTCATGTCAGGAAATTGCTTCCCGGGCCTGATGGATTGTCTATCAGGGTGTGTGGGTTGTGTGTATTTCTGCTAGTGGCAGCAATCTTGGGCCCGCAATGGTGAATTATGGCGTTCATCGTGCTTTACAACATATCTTGTAAACAAAACTTTTCAAACCCACCCCTCCCGCAATGGCAGCCCACAGCCCCCAGAGGCAGTACCCCCTCCCATTCCCAGGACCCCAACAGGGGCCATCACCCCAACTTCCGGACCCCCTAATGGGGTACCGAGAATCTATAAAAAGAGAAGGAGAGAATGCGGCAAACGTCATGAGAGAGAATATCTTGATAGGTGTGAATAGGAAGATAGTAGGTTGTGATGTTGCAGAGGGGCAGAGAAGAGAAGGAAAGAGGAGAGAAGAGAAAGTGCGAGCGTTGCAGTAGTAATGCAGTAGCAGAAGAAACAGGTAGATGTCCTTCATTAGGGGTATCCTTCCAGGGTAGCGCCACAGGACAAGGCTGGTCTCCCTTGACTGAACGAGGGCATCCAGGGCATCATACCAAGTTCCTGTATGGGTAGCAGTAAGGTTTGTAAGTTCATTACTGCAGCAGTAGTTGCTCTTCTGTAGGGGGCTCCCACAGAGGGGAGCAGCCAGTTATTCCTGCAGGGGTGCTTCTGAGCGATGAAGATGAGGCAACCCATCGCTGGCATGAGACAGTTGAAGTTCTTGTTTTGGTGGAGCGTGATTTTCAACTAATAGTCCCCATTTCTTCCACCTCTCAGCCCGGGGCGTCTCCAAAGTAAAAGGTACTAGTCAGTCCTGGCCCATCATGGGGGACAGAGATTTGGCCCCCGACAAGCTTAGCTCCGACCAACTTGGGCTACGCGGTAGTCGTTGTAAGTAATCTGCAACCTGCTGTGGATTGGTGAAGAAGTGCTGCTTGTCTTGTTGCGTAATTCGGAGGCGAGCCGGATACAACATGGCATACGTGATGTTGGCCTGTTAGAGTTTTTTCTTGACCTGGAGGATTTTTTTCCTGTCTTCTTGCACTGCCAGTGTGTATATGGCAATAGTGTTTCCCTCAAATTCAAGCGTACGTCTTTTCCTGGCCAAGCGGAGCGCCGCATCGCAGTCCCTGCAATTTAACAGTCTAGCCACAATGGGGCGCAGTGTAGCTCCCGAAGGGGGTCTGGTCATGAGTGAGCGATGAGCCCTCCCCACTATCACCAGCAAGGAGAAAGCGTGGGAGCCGAAAATAGTAGTGAGCAGGCGTTCCACATACTCCTCCATTTTCCCTGGATTGGTTGTCTCCGGAACCCCAAGGATTCTGATGTTGTTTCTTTGTGAGTGCACCTCGAGGTCCTCGTTCTTCGCAGCGATGACCTTCAGCAAGCGTTACATGTTATTAACTTGGTCCTCCTTTCGTGCAGCAGCATCTTCTAGTGCAGAAATTCTGTGCTCGGGGGCGCTAGAGGGTGGGCTAGCAAGATGGCAACACAGTAGTGAGGCTCCTGCAGTCCAGGACGATTAAACAGCATTATCCTGCACCTCAAGAGGCTGTGGAGGGCTGTATGATACAGCATATCGCAGGCGAAATAACAAAGAAGCGGAAAGCTAACTGAACGGTCCTCCGCGGCGAAGTTTGAGTGCAACGGGCCGCACTGTGGAAGAGGAGAGCGACTGAGGCATATGCGCCATGAGGAGAGTACGGGAACAGCTGCAAACCCAAGAGGACGCTACGAATACCCACAAGTGCGGCAGAGAGAGAGGACACTGCAGGCTCTGCCTGTGGAGATTGCTGGGGATCCACCGCAACGCGACTGGGCTGCTCTGCACTGCGAGGTACGGAGATCGGGGGATGGTGGGGCTTGAGCGGACCAGCCTACTGAGAGGGCCTGCCGAGGTCGCCGGTGGGCCGTCGAAACAGGGTGGAGACCCCGCTGCTTCCCCCCCCTTTACCTCCTGACTAACCAAAGCTGCAAGAGATAACCAGTGGCGAGCAGAGAGAAGGAGCTGGATGCTCTGCGATGGAGGCCTAAGACGCGACTCACGCGCAAACGGGCGGGCCGCCATCTTACACTTGGTGGAACAGACCGCTTGCACATGAAATAAGCACGTATGATATTGCCTTGCTAAGCTGGTGACCAGGATGAGCGGGATATGGGCCTTTGACAAAGACATTGCCACGAGCTTGGATACGAAGTGAGTGGCGGCTTTGCCCCCCCTCCTCCCCATCGTGTAGGATAAGAAGTGCATTGCCTAGCGCCAAAACAGGGGCATGGTGTAGACTAGGGGAGGATATGTGTTAGAAATGGGGGTCCCAAGTTGGCAGAGGTAGGTACCTTTGTCCAAATAGGGACCCTTGTTTCTAGTCAGGGTAAGGGGGATACACTCCGAAAATAAGCCCTGCTCACCCCCTTGGTAGCTTGGCACGAGCAGACAGGCTTATCTCAGAGGCAGTGTGTAAAGCATCTGTGAATACATACAGTAACACAATGAAAACACTACAAATGGACACCACACCAGTTTAGAAAAATAAGTAATCTTTATCTAAACCCAAAACAAGACCAAATGACAAAAATCCACAATACAGTAGCAAAAATAGCCTTAAAAATAGGTTATTCACTTAAATCAAGTTCCTAGCAACAAATAACTCCACCTGGAGTTATTACGACGTCGTGACAGATGAAAATTCCAAAGTACAGCGCCGACCGCGAGGTGCGCGGCGTCGGGCCCGGAGTCAAGCAGACCCACAAAGAACAGTACCATGAATTGATGAAAACAAAGACGGTGCACGGGGTCGGGGAGGTGATGCTTCGTTGGCGCCAGCGTCGTCGGTTCCTTACGACCCCAGGGGAGGTGATGCCTCTGTTCCATACTGCAGCGCAGGGGAGGTGAGACGTGGGTTCCTTACTGTGTCGGGGAGGTGACGTCACGAATGGCGGCGAGGCGTCGGTTCCTTATGATGGTGCGATGTCGATGGATTCGGGAGTCACCCACGTCGAGAATTGGCTCCACGTTGAAGCACCGGCGTCGATGAAGTCGGGGCTGCGGTGCGAGTCGGGACGGTGCGTCGTGAACGTCACAAGCGGTGTCCTCGGCTCTGGTGCAGGCAGCGGCCTCGATGACGGCTTCGGAGTCGATGCGGCACGGCGTCAGCAGGCGTCGGGCCTACGGTGCAAGTCGGGGCGGTGCGTCGTGCTCTTCACGAGCGGTGCCCACGGCTTCGATGCAGGTTACGGCATCACTCGCCGGCGTCGGTGTTGCAATTTCCTTCTGTAGCAGCTGAAACAGCAGTTCCAGATGCAGAGAGACAGAAGGAATGAAGTCTTTGTGTTCCTAAGACTTCAGAACAGGAGGCAAGCTCAGTTTCAAGCCCTTGGAGATCTTTTCTTCAAGCAGGTGACAAAGCAAACAGCAAAGTCCTTTCTCTCCTTTCCTTGGCAGCAAGCAGCCACTGCAGGCCAACCCCAAACAGCAAACAGCACTGGGGCAGTATTCCTCCTCAGCTTATCCTGCTCTTCTCCTTGGCAAAGGTTCCTCTTGATTGCTTCCGGGTACCGGGTGGCATGGTCCACCAAGACCAGGATGTACCTGTTGCCCATGGCTGTCTTGGGATCCAGAGGCCCCACAATGTCAATGCCTACCCTCTCAAAGGGGGTGCTGACCACAGGGAAAGATTGGAGAGGAGCCTTACACTTCCTCCCACTCTTACCACTTGCCTGGCAAGTCTGGCAAGACCTACAGTGAGCATCAGAATGCTTGCGCATTTGGGGCCAGTAAAAGTGGGTGACAAGCCTTTCAAAGGTCTTGTCTTGCCCCAAATGTCCTGCCAAAGGCACATCATGAGCCAGACCCAGTAGGAAGGCTCTGAAGCGCTGGGGTACCACCAGCACACGGGCTGACCCAGGCTCAGCAACCTTAGGCTCGCTATACAGGAGACCATTCTCCCAGTATTTCCAATGTGATCCGGACTGATCACCTGCTGCCTGGTTTGCAGCCTGCTGCAAACCAATGAGAGAAGGGCACGTCTGCTGCTCCTGGCAGAACTCCTCCCTGGTGGGTCCTCCTTCTTACTGCCAATGGGTCAGCTCAGGCAGGTCCCCTAGTTCAGCTACTTGTTCCCCTGTAGGCTCCAGGGCATCCCCCTCAGGGTCTACCTCCTCCTGGACCGTGGGAACTTTGGGGGCCGGTTTCCCGCGCCCCCTGCCTCTTCTCTTCCCGGCAGGCACCTGGGCCACTCTTTCAGGCTCCAGGTCCTCTTGAATGCCCTTACCGGCTGCCATTGACCGAGTAGTCACACATGCCCACTCAGGCAGACCCAACATCTCCAAATGAGACCTCCGCTCCACCTTCGCCCAAGGGGAGCTCTCCAAATCATTGCCTAGCAGACAGTCAACAGGCATGGCTGGCCTCACAGCTACTCTCAAGGTACCTGAGACCCCCCCACTCAAAGGGAACCTGTGCCACTTTGCAGAGGCACTCTGAATTGTCAGCGGCAACTACTGGGTAGAATGTGTTGGAGACCACCTGCTCTTCAGACACCAGCCGACAACTGACAGCTGTCACACTGGCTCCGGTGTCTCTCAGAGCCTCCACACTATGGCCATTGATGGTCACCCACTGCCTGTACTTCTTAGTGTTATCAGGCAGATGAGTCCTTGGGACCATCTCACTGTCTCCTAAAGAGACCAGGGACATCTCTGCAGGACCCCACCCACCTTGGGCACCCAACTCCTCCCCCAAGGCTACACTAGCCAGTTCATGGGGTGGTGCACCAGTGGGTGCAGTGGTAACCGGTTTGGGACACTTAGGATCCCCCCCCCGAAGTGGCCCACCTGACCACAACTAAAACAGGTCTTGGGACCCTTCTGCACAGGCTTACCTGGCGGGACCCATGGTTTCTTTTCAGTGGGAGGCTGGGAACCCTTACCTTGGTTCCCTTGGGGATTACTTTGGGGTCCTTTTTGGAACTCCTTTTGTTTACCTTTGTCCCCCCCACTCTTCTGCTGGGGACCCTGCCCACCCTTGGCGGAGTCTCCCACAAGACCTTTGTGGACCCTGGTACTGACCCAGCGGTCCGCCTCCACAACAAGCTTCCTGGGATCAGTCAGCTTACTATCAATCAGGTGCTGGTGTAGCTCTGGAAAACAACTACTGGACAAGTGCTCCCATGCAACCAAATCATAGAGCCCCTGCAAGTCAATCACCTTGCTACCCTTTACCCATCCATCCAGTGCTCTGCAAAAGTAAGATACATACTCCACCCAAGTACTTGACTCCAGCTTCTTGCAGTTCCTAAATTTTTGCCTATAAAGCTCTGGGGTCAACCCATACCTGGCTATCAAGGCTTCCTTCATGGGGGCATAGGACATCTGATCCTCAGTGGGCAAAGCTAGTAAGGTTTCCTCCCTTCACCTATGAAGCGGCCCCACAACCCCGCTCCCCAATCTCTCTCAGGGACCCGGTGGGACTTCATCGCTATCTCATAGGCCTTAAACCACTGCCCAATGTCCTCATGCTTCATGAAATCTTTGATCACATCTTTGGGGATGTATACTTTTCCTTCCCCAGGCACTGATGATGTGCTGCCACCAGAGGGAGTGATCTCTAGGCTTTTCGCTTTCAGCTTCAGCTCCCTCAACACTCTCTCATGCTCTAAAAGCATCTTCATTTCCTCCATGGCCAATTTCTTGCTCTCCAACTCCAACCTCTTATTCTCTAAGTCACCCTGGCTCCCCAGCTTGAGCTTAGCAAGCTCCATTTCATGCACTCTGCTTTTGTCCCTGTCCTCCAACTCCTCTGGAGACAGACCCCTTGAAGACACACTGCTGCCTTCCCTGGAAGGCACTCCCCCCCCAGTTAGGCCCACTAGCCCATCATGCTGCCCTTCTAAATTCTCCCCCTCCACCATAGGCTCCTCGGTCTGCCTACTGTCATTCCTTGCTTCCAACCAGGCCCTCAGCGCCTTGTGGAACTCCTCCTTCCTGGTGAGGCCTCTCACAGAGATTTTAAATCTTTTGCAGATGGTTTTAAGTTGTGGCACAGTGTAGGTATCAACCCTCTCTTCAAATTCAATATCCACAGATGCAATGGATGCTGGTTTACTCATGGTGAAAATTGGCAGTTCTCAAGATGCAAAAAAAAATTCCAAAGAAAAACTCTACCAAAATGTATGTGGTTGCGTAATGGTCTGCACTCACTAGTAGTGTACACCAATCACCATATGTAAATCACAAATGCAAGTCCAAGATCCTCACCGCTGACCACCAATGTTAGAAATGGGGGTCTCTAGTTGGCAGAGGTAGGTACTTTTGTCCAAATAGGGACCCTTGCTTCTAGTCAGGGTAAGGGGGATACACTCCTAAAATAACCCCTGCTCACCCCCTTGGTAGCTTGGCACGAGCAGACAGGCTTATCTCAGAGGCAGTGTGTAAAGCATTTGTGAACACATACAGTAACACAGTGAAAACACTACAAATGAACACCACACCAGTTTAGAAAAATAAGTAATCTTTATCTAAACCCAAAACAAGACCAAACGACAAAAATCCACAATACAGTGGCAAAAATAGCCTTAAAAATAGGTTATTCACTTAAATCAAGTTCCTAGCAACAAATAACTCCACATGGAGTTATTACGATGTCGTGACAAATGAAAATCCCAAAGTACGGCGCCGACCGCGAGGTGCGCGGCGTCGGGCCCGGAGTCAAGCAGACCCACAAAGAACAGTACCTGGAATTGATGAAAACAAAGACGGTGCACGGCGTCGGGGAGGTGATGCTTCGTTGGCGCCGGCGGCATCGGTTCCTTACGACCCCAGGGGAGGTGATGCCTCTGTTCCTTACTGCAGCGCAGGGGAGGTGAGACGTCGGTTCCTTACTGTGTCGGGGAGATGACGTCACGAATGGCGGTGAGAAGTCGGTTCCTTGCGATGGTGCGATGTCGATGGATTCGGGAGTCACCCACGTCGAGAATCGGCTCCCTGTTGATGAAGCACCGGCGTCGATGAAGTCGGGGCTGCGGTGCGAGTCGGGACGGTGCGTCGTGAACGTCACGAGCGGTACCCACGGCTTCAATGCAGGTTACGGCGTCGTTCGCCGGCGTCGGTGTTGCAATTTCCCTCTGTAGCAGCTGAAACAGCAGTTCCAGATGCAGAGAGACAGAAGGGATGAAGTCTTTGTGTTCCTGAGACTTTAGAACAGGAGGCAAGCTCAGTTTCAAGCCCTTGGAGATCTTTTCTTCAAGCAGGTGACAAAGCAAACAGCAAAGTTCTTTCTCTCCTTTCCTTGGCGGCAAGCAGCCACTGCAGGCCAACCCCAAACAGCAAACAGCACAGGGGCAGTATTCCTCCTCAGCGTATCCGGCTCTTCTCCTTGGCAAAGGTTCCTCTTGATTTCCCAGAAGTGATCTAAAAGTCTGGGGTCTGGGGCCCTCTTTTTATACACCAAAATCCTTTGTTCTCTGAAGGCAGAGAGTGTCTGTACCCAGCCAAAACCAGTTCTGTCCTCACTGGTGCAACTTCCTGGCAGGAGGTGGAGACAGCATTGTTGAAGGCAAACCAGGCCCATTCAGGTGAAAAGGAAATCTCCTCCCCCTACGCTAAATGCAGCCCAGGTCTATTCAGCCCAGCCCTGACTCATCAGACTTCTGGAGCCACTGCCCTTCTCCAGCCCCTGTCATCCAAAAGCCAGACATGCAAAACACAAACCTAGCAGAGGCACACTGGATGGTTAGGCAAGGAAATACCTACTTTCTAAAAGTGGTATTTTCAAACACAGAATGTAAAAATCACCCTCACTAAAAGATGTATTTTAACATTCTGAGTTCAGGCATACTAAACTTTATTTTCCTATCTTGTTCCCAGGGTCAGTTATGTTTATAAGATGTTATAAACAAACTCCCCATTCTGGCCTATGGGAACAGATAGCCTTGCAATAGTGAAAAACGAAATTGTCAGTATTTCACTATCAGGACATGCCACACACATCAGGGCATGTCCTACCTTTCACATACAATGCACCCTGCCCACAGGGGTACCTTGGGCCTACCTTAGGGTGACTAATATGTAGAAAAGGGAAGGTTTAGGGACTGGCAAGTGTGTGCACTTGCCAAGTCGACATGGCAGTCCCAGACTGCACACAGGCTCTGCAATGGCAGGCCTGAGTCACATTTTACAAGCTGCTTCTGTGGATGGCACAAACAGTGCTGCAGCCCACCAGCAGCATTTGATTTACAGGCCCTGGGCACACATAGTGCACTGTACTAGGGTCTGACAAGTAAACCAAATAAGCCAATCATGGAATCACTAATCCATAACAATACTTTACAAAGGGAGCACTTGCACTTTGGCACTGAACAGCAGTGGCAAAGTGCCCAAAGCATCTAGACCAGCAAAAATGGAGTCCAACACACAGCAAAACACAGGAGGTAAAGGCAAAAAAATGGAAGGGAGACCCACACCAATGGTGCCAGGTCTAACAATATGATAGATAGATCTCCAGATTAATCTGTGCACAAGAGGCCTGATACACGCCCCCCACCCTTTCTCACTTTGGACTGAACAGGCAGCCATCCTACAAAACAGCAGGAGGGGTGCACCTCCCCACCTAAAGGGACTAAACCGGATACCAGGCGCACTGGGCAGACAAGAAAGATAAGTGTCAGGCCTGGAAGATGGGAAAAGCAGATGGAAAACAAACTAAATTGCCCTTCCAGCCTCGTAAATCGGCGAGGAGACAGGGGCAGGAGAGACATCTGGAGACGACGGAAGAAGCCGACCCCACCCAGCAATCAGAGGAGGACCATATGAAACCGCTATTAATGACAATGAAAACGCAGCCTCAATTCAATTGAATCAAAAATGGATACCGTGTGCACGCGCATGGATTTGATTACTCAAAAGCTTGAAAAGCAAGATGGGAGGATAGGGGAAGCCGAAAATAGAATCTCAGAACTGGAGGATGAAACGTTCCAAAGGAGTGCACAAATGAAAGAGATGGATCGCCTCCTGAAATTAATAGTAGCGAAGAACGAGGACTTGGAGGCAAGGTCTAGGAGGAATAATATTCGCATCCTAGGAGTGCCAGGATCAGCCAAACTGGGGAAGATGGAGGAATATGTGGAACGGATGCTACGTACATGCTTTGGGAATGAAGCCTTTTCCTCGCTGTTGGTAGTGGAAAGTGCAAAAACAACAATTGATTGACAGAATGCAGAACAATGTCATACATTCACCCCAGTACAGAGATCTGGGCCTAAATCCATCGTTTTTTTGCTCACCATGCCATTCCAGTTTGAACCCAGCCATATGCAAATCAGTCTTGACCCTGTGCCTCATGGGAACAGTCCAGGTCGAACTGCCAAGCCAGGTCCTCCCTGGACTGGATGGCATCTCTTTTTTCTAACGATGACAATGATTTCCTATTGGAGGCAGTTGCAGTTTACTGCTCATACACTCTGATGGATTAAAACGGCTGGCGCTCATCTTTCCATTTTTTAATGTGCGCTATATATATATTTTTTGTTGTTGTTTGGCACCTATTTACAGGCCCAAAATAATTTTTTAACTACTTTTCCTTTCAAATTCGTAAAACTATAGACACTCATTGACTTCTGCTCATACTTCTTGAATTCTGTATTCGTCCTATCACTACATGCAATGGACTTACCAGGGGAGGGTGTGGTGAGGATATGGATTCACAGCATACATTGCTAAATTAGCATAAGTTAGTATAAACTTGCCTGCCATGTTGCCGCTTTTGCACACGTTTCTACATGATTTTGTTTTCGCAAATCCTCTGCTTGTGCACGCTCACTTGGGAACCGTCTACCTTTCACGTTTCTTGCTGAACTCTGTGGTCTTTTGTCTGCACAGCATGTTCAAGGTTGAAAAACAATGTACTCTGTTAATCTGCTTTGGTCAGTCCCACGCATGTTAGACATAATACGAGCACAGCTGCACTACAGAAAATCGGGTGCTTTTAATATTGCATTGCATGCATGTTAAGGCACTTGGAGAAAACCTTCCGAAGAGAAGAGCTGTGTTTGTCCGGAGATGTAAACTTTTGCATCTAAACCTGGAGGTATAGGGTCCCTCTGACAAAGCCCAGAGGTCTTCTATAATTATAATCAACTAGTTTCTAGCACGGGAGGGTGGTAAGGTACATTAGGCCTTTTTCCACTAGGTTTATAAAATGATATCCCCGTTCATATTTTATGGAATTGTAACAATGCTCACTATATTGAGTTTATGCATTTTGCTGTTAGTATTGGCTCGTGTACTGCATTATAGAGCACGTTAGTCTTTTGCTTTCTCGCCCTAAGTGCGCCAGGGATGCCCAGACGTGGGTCCTGGGCTCACTGTGCCATTGGAATCAAGCTATCCTGGCTGAAGAGGGGTGAAACCCCGAAACCGGTCCTAGGATGCTTGTTTCCGGTCCAGGGAGGACCTGGCTTGGCAGTTCGGGCTGGACTGTTCCCATGAGGCACAGGGTCAAGACTGATTTGCATATGGCCAGGTCTAAACTGGGGTGGCATGGTGAGCAAAAGAATGATGGATTTAACCCAGATCTCTTGACTGGGGGTGAATGTTTTGATTTGTTCTGCATTCCGTCCATCAATTGTGTGTCTTTTGCTTTCTCGCCCCTAAGTGCGCCAGGGATGCCCAGACGTGGGTCCTGGGCTCACTGTGCCACTGGAATCAAGCTATCCTGGCTGAAGAGGGTGAAACCCCGAAACCGGTCCTAGGATGCTTGTTTCCGGTCCAGGGAGGACCTGGCTTGGCAGTTCGGGCTGGACTGTTCCCATGAGGCACAGGGTCAAGACTGATTTGCATATGGCCAGGTCTAAACTGGGGTGGCATGGTGAGCAAAAGAATGATGGATTTAACCCAGATCTCTTGACTGGGGGTGAATGTTTTGATTTGTTCTGCTATTCCGTCCATCAATTGTGTGTCTTTGCTTTCTCGCCCTAAGTGCGCCAGGGATGCCCAGACGTGGGTCCTGGGCTCACTGTGCCACTGGAATCAAGCTATCCTGGCTGAAGAGGGGTGAAACCCCGAAACCGGTCCTAGGATGCTTGTTTCCGGTCCAGGGAGGACCTGGCTTGGCAGTTCGGGCTGGACTGTTCCCATGAGGCACAGGGTCAAGACTGATTTGCATATGGCCAGGTCTAAACTGGGGTGGCATGGTGAGCAAAAAGAATGATGGATTTAACCCAGATCTCTTGACTGGGGGTGAATGTTTTGATTTGTTCTGCATTCCGTCCATCAATTGTGTGTCTTTGCTTTCTCGCCCTAAGTGCGCCAGGATGCCCGAGACGTGGGTCCTGGGCTCACTGTGCCACTGGAATCAAGCTATCCTGGCTGAAGAGGGGTGAAACCCCGAAACCGGTCCTAGGATGCTTGTTTCCGGTCCAGGGAGGACCTGGCTTGGCAGTTCGGGCTGGACTGTTCCCATGAGGCACAGGGTCAAGACTGATTTGCATATGGCCAGGTCTAAACTGGGGTGGCATGGTGAGCAAAAGAATGATGGATTTAACCCAGATCTCTTGACTGGGGGTGAATGTTTTGATTTGTTCTGGCATTCCGTCCATCAATTGTGTGTCTTTTGCTTTCTCGCCCTAAGTGCGCCAGGGATGCCCAGACGTGGGTCCTGGGCTCACTGTGCCACTGGAATCAAGCTATCCTGGCTGAAGAGGGGTGAAACCCCGAAACCGGTCCTAGGATGCTTGTTTCCGGTCCAGGGAGGACCTGGCTTGGCAGTTCGGGCTGGACTGTTCCCATGAGGCACAGGGTCAAGACTGATTTGCATATGGCCAGGTCTAAACTGGGGTGGCATGGTGAGCAAAAGAATGATGGATTTAACTCAGATCTCTTTGACTGGGGGTGAATGTTTTGATTTGTTCTGCATTCCGTCCATCAATTGTGTGTCTTTGCTTTCTCGCCTAAGTGCGCCAGGGATGCCCAGACGTGGGTCCTGGGCTCACTGTGCCACTGGAATCAAGCTATCCTGGCTGAAGAGGGTGAAACCCCGAAACCGGTCCTAGGATGCTTGTTTCCGGTCCAGGGAGGACCTGGCTTGGCAGTTCGGGCTGGACTGTTCCCATGAGGCACAGGGTCAAGACTGATTTGCATATGGCCAGGTCTAAACTGGGGTGGCATGGTGAGCAAAAGAATAATGGATTTAACCCAGATCTCTTGACTGGGGGTGAATGTTTTGATTTGTTCTGCATTCCGTCCATCAATTGTGTGTCTTTGCTTTCTCGCCTCTAAGTGCGCCAGGGATGCCCAGACGTGGGTCCTGGGCTCACTGTGCCACTGGAATCAAGCTATCCTGGCTGAAGAGGGGTGAAACCCCGAAACCGGTCCTAGGATGCTTGTTTCCGGTCCAGGGAGGACCTGGCTTGGCAGTTCGGGCTGGACTGTTCCCATGAGGCACAGGGTCAAGACTGATTTGCATATGGCCAGGTCTAAACTGGGGTGGCATGGTGAGCAAAAGAATGATGGATTTAACCCAGATCTCTTGACTGGGGGTGAATGTTTTGATTTGTTCTGCATTCCGTCCATCAATTGTGTGTCTTTTGCTTTCTCGCCCTAAGTGCGCCAGGGATGCCCAGACGTGGGTCCTGGGCTCACTGTGCCACTGGAATCAAGCTATCCTGGCTGAAGAGGGGTGAAACCTCGAAACCGGTCCTAGGATGCTTGTTTCCGGTCCAGGGAGGACCTGGCTTGGCAGTTCGGGCTGGACTGTTCCCATGAGGCACAGGGTCAAGACTGATTTGCATATGGCCAGGTCTAAACTGGGGTGTGCATGGTGAGCAAAAGAATGATGGATTTAACCCAGATCTCTTGACTGGGGTGAATGTTTTGATTTGTTCTGCATTCCGTCCATCAATTGTGTGTCTTTTGCTTTCTCGCCCTAAGTGCGCCAGGGATGCCCAGACGTGGGTCCTGGGCTCACTGTGCCACTGGAATCAAGCTATCCTGGCTGAAGAGGGGTGAAACCCCGAAACCGGTCCTAGGATGCTTGTTTCCGGTCCAGGGAGGACCTGGCTTGGCAGTTCGGGCTGGACTGTTCCCATGAGGCACAGGGTCAAGACTGATTTGCATATGGCCAGGTCTAAACTGGGGTGGCATGGTGAGCAACAGAATGATGGATTTAACCCAGATCTCTTGACTGGGGTGAATGTTTTGATTTGTTCTGCATTCCGTCCATCAATTGTGTGTCTTTGCTTTCTCGCCCTAAGTGCGCCAGGGATGCCCAGACGTGGTCCTGGGCTCACTGTGCCACTGGAATCAAGCTATCCTGGCTGAAGAGGGGTGAAACCCCAAACCGGTCCTAGGATGCTTGTTTCCGGTCCAGGGAGGACCTGGCTTGGCAGTTCGGGCTGGACTGTTCCCATGAGGCACAGGGTCAAGACTGATTTGCATATGGCCAGGTCTAAACTGGGGTGGCATGGTGAGCAAAAGAATGATGGATTTAACCCAGATCTCTTGACTGGGGGTGAATGTTTTGATTTGTTCTGCATTCCGTCCATCAATTGTGTGTCTTTTGCTTTCTCGCCCGTTGGTAGTGGAAAGGGCGCACAGACCACTTGCGGCACGCTCTCCCCCCCCCGGAGCTCCACCTAGACCAATTGTGGCAAAACGCCTCAACTATCGAGATCGGGACACAGCATTGCGCACAGCCAGGGAACAACAGTCCCAAACATTTGAGGGATACAGCAGTGCCTTGTACCCCAACTTCACTATGGCAGTCCAAGAGGCTAAGAAAAGGTTCATACCAGCCAAAAGAAAATTGCAGCAGGCTAATCTCCCCTATGCAATGCTTTACTCTGCTCGACTGCGGATCACGTATCAAGGCAAGCAGCATTTTTGTACATCGCCGCAACAAATCATGGAATTCATCAAAAAGCTACTCAGAAGCCCGCACAAGGGCGGAAACTCGCCAAACGAAAGCAGAAACAGTCCGCTGAGATTGGAAGAGGAGTAGTGTAGACATGCGAGCAATGAAACTGTTACAGCAAGAATCAAACGTAATATACCCATGCGGATGTATGCCCACTATGATTACTTGAGGACATATGTAAAAACATTACCTACACGCTATTGCCCAAATGCCTATATAGGTGCAAAGTACCAACAGTTTTAAGCAAGGAAGAAGTACTAAACACTAAACGGACAAAGAGCCATTACTCCCCAAACAAAGCGAAACACTTTAGGTGCCTACTACTAATGTCCCGGACACCCTTCACCCGGGTGACCACATCTGGAAGGAGCTCTTGCTTCGCCCCCAGATATAAAAACCCATCAAGTATTCCCCTTTACTAAGAATACGGAGCGAGCAATTGTCATGCTCCCTCGAAAGTGTTATTTACTATGATTTGGGAGATTTATTGTTATCTAAACAGCTGCAATCAGTTCAATTTTGAAGTTGTTGACACTTCGAACTATCGAGCAGGTCTGGCAGAACATCAACCACATATGGAAGCCGAACGGAGTGACCCGTAATAAGGGCATTTTGGACCCTTAAAAGGAGCGGGAGGGGGGAAGAATGCTCAGCAGGTTGGGGAGGCCACTGTGGGAGGGGGGCAGGGGGGACTTAGAGCAGATCAGCATTTATTGGGAGAAGTAAAGGCAGATACAAACGACTCCAACCCCTGGAGAGGCATAGAGATAACTTTCCTTGGCGAATTACGCACTCATGGAGGATAATAGACGGCAGTTGGGCCTGAATCTGGTGATGTGGAACATACAAGGGCTGGGGGACCCGTGCAAGAGGAGGCACCTCTTGGCCAACTTAGACAGGCATCACGTACACATTGCCATGCTGCAAGAAATGCATTGACCCCTGCAACCGTTCCTACATTCGCTACGCAATGGGTGTCCCATAGATATTTTTCATCATACTCCTCTTACTCGAGAGGGACGGCAATCCTTATAAAGAAAAACACTCCGTTTGTAGAAGAGGGTGCTCTAAATGACCAACAAGGGAGATACAATGTGGTGTGGGGAAGGCTAGCGTCACAGTCAGTCACATTGGTGAATTGTATGGCCCAAACGTAGATGACGACTCTTTCTTTGTCACACTGTTGGGGGGTGGTTATCAACATAGGATCCACGCATATCATCTGGGTAGGGGATTTTAACATCACCATAAAACCAGAACTTGATCGCTCTCATCCCCAACCACATCATTACACTACAAGTCTCTTGGACGGGAAAAGACTATGAAGGAGCTGTATCTCAGTGGCCATCTCATGTGCCTCTAGTGGCACAGGTCCCTCCAGGGCAAGTGTTCAAATCCTGCCAGTGCTGGCAAAGTTCAAGATGGGAAAAAATCAAGCAGCGTTTTTTCCATTTACTCATTTTTGGATTTGAAAAAAACAGAGACGCAATTTCAGACAATGTTTTTTGCACTAGCGCCCCAAAATTACAAATCTTTTACCCTCCCGACTTTCCTGCACCCCCCCCCCCTTTTTCTCAAGTAGGTGAAATATGGGCAAAGCCTTATCTTAATAAGGATTCTCAAATGGGGCTGCACCCTCCTGAAATTTCTTCACATTCCTGTACAAATATTAAATAGATCGATTTATTTAGAGATACGATCGTATCTCTAAACAAATCGAAGTATTTAAGTCAAGGCTGTCTGTCCCAGGCTGCCTGCCCCGTCTCGCTCTGAAGCAGGAGACAGAAGCCAGGCAGTAAATCAACTTTCTGAACTGTGACGCACGACGCAGGGCTTTCTGTTCTAAAGCCTTTCATTACCATTGTGGTCTATGGTGGTATACACTGTAGGGCAGTGACGCGATCAGCATCATGGTTTCGGGCGTCGGAGACTTCATCCCTGCTTGAGAGCAGCCGTCCGTCATTCACAGGCATAGATGCCACCCTTTCCTATTCATCACATGTAGGAGTGAATGGAAGCACATGTGTTTTGGTGCATTGTTTTCGGTAAGTGTTAGAATGCTAATCTTCTGTTATAGTAAAATGTTGCACCAGGACAAGTGAAATTATGTATGAATTTGTTGTTTGTTCAAATAAAATTGCTCATTTTGGTACTTTATGAATAATGAGGTTGGAAACTCATATTTTCTTTTTTTGTGTCACTCTCAATTTTTATTTAAAGACAGATAGTCTTAGTGAGACGAATTATGTAAGGCCCAGCCAACACGTGTTTCGCCCCCTGTGGCCCGCAAGCCGGGGCCGTTTTAAGGCGTAGGTAAATGTGGTCGTCCGTTAGCGTTTAGCTATATTGGATCTTACCTATTCCGCGGAAGCCGACTGACATGGACGTTATGATCTTGATCATCCCCCTCTACCATTGACCTTTTTCAACTAAAGACTGTTTCTCACCGACTTGAACGTCTATAAAGCCTAAGATATAGATACGATCCAATATAGCTAAACGCTAACGGACGACTACATTTACCTACGCCTTGAAAAAGCCCTGGCTTGCGGGCCACAGGGAGCAAAACACGTGTTGGCTGGGCCTTACATAATTCGTCTCACTAAGACTATACGTGTCTTTAAATAAAAATTGGGAGTGACACAAAAAAAGAAGATATGAGTTACCAACCTCATTATTCAAAAAGTACAAAAATTAGCAATTTAATTTGAACAAACAACAAATTCATACATAATTTCACTTGTCCTGGTGCAACTTTTTACTCTCTCAGAAAATTAATGGGGAAGGGGTTTCCCATTTCCATGGACAAGAGATTTCTGCACTATCCTCATTATCAACAGGACTGGCAAAATCAGGGACCATTACCCCTCTTAGCTTAATCTTCTGTTATGTATATTGTGCTGAGACCCCTCGCCACGCTAACCTCTTCTCCTGGGACTCCCCAGGCCCTGGTTGCACATAGCTGGCCCCTTTAGAAGTGGATCTGCTGCATTTGTTCCCCCGTGAAATTGATCCAAAAAAGTAGCAGGCCATGGTTCTTGTTCCCTTATGAAGTTGATCCAAATATCCGAGTGAAGCACAAAGCGACAGATATGTGCTTAGAGTAGATAGGTATCTGCTGTATGACATTAAAACTGGCCAAAAGCATGATTTATTTATAGTAATAGTTTATTACCGGTTTGCAAAAACCATACAAAGATATCACAAACTAATTACTGAATGTTTTTACAGCGTATCGAGAATCTTTCCAACATTAATAATCCCATGAAACTATTATATGTGAAAACATTTGCCTTGCAGAATTATTCTGTATTAAATAAAGAGCTGGTCACATTAGGCAGTAAGCCATCAGGGTCTAGGTGAGGATATATGGGGGTGAACCATTGCAACCATTCTCTGACAGACTATAAAGATGATGGTATACGTGGAAACGTTTCTATAGGGAATATTTAAGGTAAAATGATTGGACAGCACTTAGATGACTGCCCATCATTTGTTTTGGTGCAGAAGTGTATATATGTATGCATGTGCAGGTATTTGTAAGGTGCAAACGTAACTAGGGAGTAACAGAGCGCTCAACAATGAGTGTGAGCCCAGAGGTACTATAGAAGGTCACTCCCTGAGGGACAAGTAACTGGCAAGTTCCTAATGTGAGGCGGGTGTTCCTTTAAGGGATGTGATTCCCAGAATGGCAGGAAGGTAGAAGTGCTGATGTTAATGGGGATGTTGTACATTATCCTGGGAGCGTAGACAGAGAAGGCCAGTCTGGTGATGTCCTGGCTCCTTGTGTGATGCTGTCTATCTGTGGGGCGTAGTTTATTGGCCAGATAGTCAGTATAGTCTGTATGATGGCCTTGCATGTGATGCAGCACACCCTGAAGAGAATGCAGGCCTAGAGTGGGAGCCAATCTAGTTCAAGTGTGTTGATGTGTTGGGGTTGCAATTCTTTAGACTTTTGAAGTGTGGTACAGCATGCAGGAAGCTTCTAAGGAGTGCCCCAGTGGTGTCAGATACAGCAGTGAGCAAAGGTTTGCCTCTGACAATGACAGAGAGAACCAATGATTGAAATCAGTTTCAGAAAGGAAGAGTTTACATTTTTCAGCTGGGATGGCTGCTGCAATGCTGTCTTGTTTATTCTGACAGAATGTTCTTTGACCTGGTCAGTGTGACTGCTCTCTCCCCTGTGCAGCTCCACCACTAAGTGCTGTCCCCTGAGCTCTTGGTTTGCAGGTTGTTTGAGGCCCTCCTCCAACTGCAGGTTCCTGCCTGCGCCTCATCCCTGGTGGTCCAGTGGGAGAGCACTCAGCTCCTCTGCCTCTGCCTCTCTTTGCCTCATTCCTTTTGTGCCCTCTTTTTCTCCTTCCTTCGTTTTGCCCTCCTGTCACTTTTCACTTTTCCACTTGCCACTCTCCTCACTCTTTCCTTCGTTTTCCCCCTGCCACTCCTGCCCCCGTGGCCCCTACCCCCTCCAGTGTGTCCTTCCCGCTCCCGCCTCCCAGCTGACCCGCCCTCCCCCCGATCCCTACTTCATGGCGGATGCTGCGCGGCAGGAAGAGCAAGACCAATGACTTGGTCAGTGTGACTGCTCTCCCCCCGCGCAGCTCTACCACTAAGTGCTGCCCCCTAAGCTCTCGGTTTGCAGGGTGTTTGAGGTCCTCCTCCACCCGCAGACTCCTGCCTGCGCCTCATCCCTGGTGGTCCAGTGGGAGAGCACTTTGCTGTTCTGCCTCTGCCTTTCTTTCCTTTTGTGCCCTCTTTTTCTCTTTCCTTCGTTTTGCCCTTCTGTCACTTTTCACTTTTTCACTTCTCACTCTTACCTTCGTTTTCCCCTGCCGCTGCTGCCCCCACAGCCCCTCCTCTCCAGTGTGTCCTTCCTGCTCCCGCCTCCTAGCTGACCCGCCTTCCCCCCGATCCCTATTTAATGGCAGCCGCTGCGCGGCAAGAAGAGCAAAACCACTGACCTGGTCAGTGTGACTGCTCTCCCCCGCGCAGCTCCACCACTAAGGGCTGCCCCCTGAGCTCTCGGTTTGCAGGGTGTTCGAGGCCCTCCTCCATCCGCAGGCGCCTGCCTGCACCTCATCCCTGGTGGTCCAGTCGGAGAACACTCTGCTCTTCTGCTGTTTTGCCTCTCTTTCCCACTTTCCTTTTGTGCCCTCTTTTTCTTTTTCCTTCATTTTGCCCTTCTGTCTTATCACTTTTTCACTTCTCACTCTCCTTCGTTTTCCCAGCGCCGCTGCTGCCCCCATTGCCCCTCCCCCTCCAGTGTGTCCTTCCCGCTCCCACCACCCAGCTGACCCGCCCACCTCCTGATCCCTACTTAATGGTGGCCGCTGGGCGGCAGGCGCGCCAAGCCGCACCAAAGGCAAGCCCGTCTTCGCCCATCCACGACCTGACCGCAACCAGCACCAGGGACCCTGGTCCTCTGACCCGCCATTGCTATAACTCCAGCACTCTCCACGATCTCAACCGGGGATGCAACAACAACTGCCAGCTCTTGACGCTCAACTTCATTGAAGCTAACAACGTCCTGGACATCTCCCAATCCAGATTCCGAAGCAATCACAGCACCAAGACTGCCCTACTCGCCGCCACCGATGACATCCGATCCCTCCTCGACCAGGGCGAAATGGCAGCCCTCATCCTCCTGGACCTCTTGGCTGCATTCGATACCGTCTCCCACCGCACCCTAGCCACCAGACTCCACGACGCTGGTATCTGTGGCAAGGCCCTAGACTGGATCCGCTCATTCCTCACCGGCAGAATTCAGCGGGTCAGACTCCCTCCCTACCTCTCGGAACCAAGAGAGACCAACTACGGAGTGTCCTAGGGCTCCTCCCTCAGCCCCACCCTCTTCAACGTCTACATGGCCCCCCTCACAACCATCATCTGGAATCATGGGCTCAATATCGTCTCATATGCCGACGACACCCAGCTGATCCTCTCCCTCACCAATGAACCCAACATCACCAGACACAACTTCCAGGAAGGGATGAAAGCCGTCACCACCTGGATGAAGAACAGCTGCCTGAAACTCAACTCAGAAGTCCCCATCCTTGGCTCCACCTCCTCTGCATGGAACGACTCCTGCTGGCCCTCCACCCTCAGAAATCCCCCCACCCGGACAGACCACGCACAAAACCTCGGCATCATACTACACTCATCGCTCACAATGAACCGCCAGATAAACACCGTATCCTCAACCTGCTTCAACACCCTCTGCATGCTTCAAAAGATCTTCAGATGGATCCCATCCAAATGCAGAAAAACTGTCACGCACGCACTTAGAAGCAGACTGGACTATAGCAACGCATCTCTATGCCGGTATCAACAAGAAACTCCTTCGCAAACTCCGGACTGTCCAGAACGCCGCAGTCAGACTGATCCTCGACATCCCCCGTCACAGTCACATCAAAATTGGTTACAACACTCGTCCCTATCGTCAGTAAAACAACATTTATCGCTGTTATCCAGCAACATTGATTTGACCGACTTTGTCAAGGGCCCTCCTGGTCCTAGAACGAAAAGATTTGTTTACGCTGCTTATAATGAAAT
This sequence comes from Calotriton arnoldi, assembly GCA_963921515.1. Lineage (NCBI taxonomy): Eukaryota > Metazoa > Chordata > Amphibia > Caudata > Salamandridae > Calotriton > Calotriton arnoldi. The sequence goes on from CAWUFW010003218.1 coordinate 214,844, forward strand.
CTGGAAGCTTTCGCAAATTGAAGCTGCTTCACGTTTAAGGTAAATAGATCAGGCAAATCTTGAGAAAGTACTTGCTGTTGTTGACAATAGTATTAACACACTGTCATCCCGCATTTACACATTGGATAATATTGTTTCATCAATGGTGGCTATTGTACACGATGATGTATCTGTGTTGTATCATGGTCAAAATCAATTACGTTCAGTAATGCAGTTTGCATGGACTTTGCAAACACTGAAAATGGGAAAAGTGCCATGGGATTATTTGAACGCAACTGCTTTATTTTTACCTTTTAATTTGACTGATAAACAACAGTTTATGTCCATGAAAGATGCAACGTACACACTCTTACATATTGAGAAGATCGACCCTTTACCATTCTCCGTGGCCGAAACAGACTCTGCTGTCTGGCTCATCCACGGGGTTATCTCTTTACCGTTTTCTTTGTTTAAATTTAGCTCCTGCATGAAGCATTACCCAATAGCTCGTTATGAACCCTTGGGCAGTGCTTTCCTACATGAAGTGTGGTCCTTGCCTTTCACGTATAGATGTCTGCGGGATGACAAGGAGGTATACCTTACAGGGGAATCTTGTGATTCTACATTGGGCCGCTCCCTTGTCTGTAAAAACATACAGTTACACGGGGCTTGTAATGTTACCGCCCCGAATCTTGCATGTGTTTTGAAGGGTATTCCTGTACCTGCTATAAAACCCACTTTCACCCTGCTTGCTAACGGTAGCTATCTTCTTTTGAATAACGAGGAATGTTGCGGCATGCTAGCTGGCATACCGTACATTGTAACAGTTTCACAGCGCGTAGTTTGCTGTAAAAATGTGCTTTTTCCGCCCCCGCATGGGAATCTCGATACCTCAATTTGGCCTTGCATCCCAACTTTGAAAACAGACTTCAATAAGTTGAGCAGAATAAAAGCGCTATTATTTCAGCAGGAAGTCCCGCTCACTTCTGCCCGCGAGACATTCGTCCTGCAGATAGCAAGTACACATTCTGAAATTCAAGCCCTTTTAAATACCAATCTCCCACTACATTTCGGTGAATTAATTCATCGTATCTTTAATGCGTCTGATACACATGGCCTGGTGCATTTTTTTAAAGTTGTGGGCTCTGGCCTTCTGACTTCTTTTCAGACTATATTTGGTGTAATACCAGCCTTTATTCATTCTATTTTTTCCAGCGTCTTTGGCGGATTGCCTCTGTTGGTTACCATAGCCGCTGGTGTCCTTCTATTGATTTGCCTTCTACGTAATGGCTGCACCTCTTGTAGTCCTGCACTACCCAGATCGACTGCAAATGCTCCGTCACCGTATGTTTCAATGCTATTGCACGCTGCCACTGGCAACGCTCAGCATGGCGTATAGACTGTCTTTCTGCTTTGCGTACTACACTTGTGTGCAACCCGACTTTTCATGCTTGGAGTGCTCCTTTGAATGGGCATTGGATCTCTGCCTCTCCAATACGTCATCACCCGACCCGGATTACGGCCTGTTGATGAGTCCCTTAGTGGCCCATGAGCAAGAATGCTCCGGGGTTGGATTTATGGCATGTGCGGCTGCACTTGGTGTATTGGCACAATGGGATATCTGTGCGGCGGCGCAGGCTTTCCTACAACGTAGCTACATTGAATATCACGCAAGTTGTCCTACGATGGTGCTAGGGGCACCCACCTATGAAGATCATGAATGCTCGTTCTGCTTGCTAAATTGGATGCAAAAACAACAGTTGATGGACAGAATGCAGAACAATGTCATACATTCACCCCAGTACAGAGATCTGGGCCTAAATCCATCGTTTTTTTGCTCACCATGCCATTCCAGTTTGAACCCAGCCATATTTAAATCAGTCTTGACCCTGTGCCTCATGGGAACAGTCCAGGTCGAACTGCCAAACCAGGTCCTCCCTGGACTGGATGGCATCTCTTTTTTCTAACGATGACAATGATTTCCTATTGGAGGCAGTTGCAGTTTACTGCTCATACACTCTGATGGATTAAAACGGCTGGCGCTCATCTTTCCATTTTTTAATGTGCGCTATATATATATTTTTTGTTGTTGTTTGGCACCTATTTACAGGCCCAAAATAATTTTTTTAACTACTTTTCCTTTCAAATTCGTAAAACTATAGACACTCATTGACTTCTGCTCATACTTCTTGAATTCTGTATTCGTCCTATCACTACATGCAATGGACTTACCAGGGGAGGGTGTGGTGAGGATATGGATTCACAGCATACATTGCTAAATTAGCATAAGTTAGTATAAACTTGCCTGCCATGTTGCCGCTTTTGCACACGTTTCTACATGATTTTGTTTTCGCAAATCCTCTGCTTGTGCACGCTCACTTGGGAACCGTCTACCTTTCACGTTTCTTGCTGAACTCTGTGGTCTTTTGTCTGCACAGCATGTTCAAGGTTGAAAAACAATGTACTCTGTTAATCTGCTTTGGTCAGTCCCACGCATGTTAGACATAATACGAGCACAGCTGCACTACAGAAAATCGGGTGCTTTTAATATTGCATTGCATGCATGTTAAGGCACTTGGAGAAAACCTTCCGAAGAGAAGAGCTGTGTTTGTCCGGAGATGTAAACTTTTGCATCTAAACCTGGAGGTATGGGGTCCCCCTGACAAAGCCCAGAGGCCTTCTATAATTATAATCAACTAGTTTCTAGCACGGGGAGGGTGGTAAGGTACATTAGGCCTTTTTTCCACTAGGTTTATAAAATGATATCCCCGTTCATATTTTATGGAATTGTAACAATGCTCACTATATTGAGTTTATGCATTTTGCTGTTAGTATTGGCTCGTGTACTGCATTATAGAGCACGTTAGTTAAAATAAATATTTTAAACTATACAGTGTCTCTGATTACTCATGTTGTGGACAAGTACAAGAGAATTGATGAAAGAGTGTTCTTGCTCCCGCGAGTACTGAGAGAGTCTGAGTTACATGTTCTAGGATGTCTAATCATTGGTAGCTTCGCTGTAGTACGGAGAACGAATGAGACACTATAGCTAGTCGGATAGGGGTTCCGGGCACTAAGGTGGGTTGTTGGTACACCACTATACACCGAGGTCTTGGTTTCTTGCGCGTAGTTCTGTATATGTGCAGAATCCCTGCAACAACCCAACACCTCTACGATCTCCACTGACTTCCAGTCAAATGAAGATTAACCTTCAAACGCCTCACCCACGCATACAAGGCCCTTCAGAACACCGAACCCGCTTACCTGAACAGCGGCCTCTCCTTGCACGCACCCGAAAAACACCTCTGATCAGCCACCGTCTAACGTATCAGCAAGACAAGAATGGGAGGAAAGTCCTTCTCCTACCTCGCAGCCAAAGCCTGGAACACCCTCCCCCTCTACCTCCTGCAATCCCCCACATTGCCCCAGTTCAGGAAGGACTTCAAGACCTGGCTTTTCGGGTGACTCCAGCACTCAACGTAGCCGCTACCCCCCCTAGCACCTTGAGACCCTCAAGACTGCGCTTTACCAACCCTGACTGATTGATTGATTGAAGGTGAGCATGTGCACAAAATCAATGACAATAGATCACTAAATCAAGTGTCTATATATAGTGATACAGACAGGCACATGAGGAAGGCTGTGCATTAGAGGACTGTTCTAGGTCTGCCTTGTCTAGCATTTAGGTGGGATATATTACGATCTCTCATACTGTACTGTAATAAGCAGTAATCATGGTGATGAAGTGGGTTCCCTGCTGGTTTATGAACAATGGGCCTCATTTATGAGCACTTTTGCGCCGCCGGAACGTCACTTTTTTGACGTTCCGGTGGCGCAATGTGCCCCTGCATATTTACAAGGCCACGTAAAGCCACTTTACATGGCTTTTCATGGCCTTTTAAATATGTGGACCTTTCACACAGAACACTGCGTGAAAGGGGCGTTCCATGGGTGCAACACCCATGGAATCTGAAGCTTTCAAAGATTTACAAGAAATCATAAACATGAGAATGCGTCAGAATCCCCAGGGGTTCCTTCCTGCACAAAATCAATCAGCCCCGCAACGCAGGCACCTTTGTACCATGGTGCAAGGATGCCTGCGTTGGCGCATGGCAGCCCATTGTGCGCCAGCGCAGAGGAAAAGGACAGGAATGCACTGTATCTAAGATACAACACATTGCTGCCTTTTTGTTTTGACGTAGGGCAGCGCAGCAAGATTCCTTGCGGCGCTACACTACATCAAAACCTCATAAATGAGGCCCAAAGAGTGTTAAAGACGTTAAGGCAATGCATGTCAGCGATTTAGTTCCTCTCTTATTTCAAGTTTTACTTAAACTTGCCTTCCTCTAGAGTTAGCTATTTAATCATTCTGTGTTTCTGTATTTTTTCCTTGCATACTTTGAGCTGTGCCAGGTGTTTTTGAGGGGCTTTGATTGAGAGCTCTGATGCTAAAGCTGAAGTCAAAGCAAAGTGCCTGTCAGTGGGTGACCTCTCTGCAGAGCACACAGAACAATGGTCATGTATACCAGTTGTAATTGCAATTCTGTGAAAATGTGTGTGAAGGGGGTGCACAGATGGCAAAATATTTACAGGGCAAAAGGAAATAAGTTGCTTAAATGTGAGTGAGTGCAGTGCATGTTTGTAAGTGGTGAAGTGAGGGACATGCGAGGAAGTGCATTGGGGGAAGAGTGAAAAGAGGGTGCTGAAGAGCTAAGAGAGGTTGCTGAAGATGTGCAGGTGGACATATCTAACCTTAAGCGCACACACTATTGAAATTCCAGAATTGAAACATTTTGAAGGTTAATTATTTACAACAAATCCTTGTTGTTACTCATTTATCTTAAACAGCTAACAACCATTGACAAAGTCAATCGTTCTGACAAGCGTTAGGTTGTAGGTCAGTTGTTGTTTTATATATTCGGATGCAAATACATCTCAGAGAGAAACCAAAATACCTGTTGGGTAGCACACTGTGGGAGTCACAGAAATTTACCTTACATGTTCCCTTTTAGAGAACCCCCACATTTTTCATCCCACATAAAGACCGGTCTTCACATATTTCTATATGACTGATTGCAATCAGCAGCTGTGGGTCCTTCCCGAAGTCTGGTTAGATCATTTTCTTCCAAAGTTGATACCGCATGCAGCACAAGATACTGGGCAAACACACACTTTAAAAGGCTAAAGCTGTCGCGTTGTACTATTTGCACATCACCGTAACTGTTGAACATATGAATGCAATATGATATACGGCAGTTTTTAATGAGTTTAATATTTCAAGACTATACGTTCCACTTGCTTTATCGCTAAACTAATTTGCTTTAAAATGAACCATTTGCCAATCTTTTTTTCACTTTTTCTCTGGAGGGGGACCCAGCGTGGACCCCACGTTTGTCCATTAAGCTTGCTCGTGTCGCTCACTACATAGAAGTCATACCAAACATTTGCACCCCACCACTTTCAAATGTCACCAGCTGCCACTGGCACCAGCTGTGAACTGCTTTTGAGAATGTAGAGGATGAAGAGAGAACGAAGGGGGTGAAAATCAAGAGTGGACTGTGCACGTGAGCAGCGGAAACTAAGAGACCCTGGGTTTTTGAGAGAACGCATGGTCAATGGAGCGCGCTGTTATGTGCATTTGTATAGAGCACAACTCACCCAGGAGGGTACCCTGGCGCTGAGTTGGGTAAGAAGAGAGAGAGTGTGGAGAGGTAAAGAGAAATGATGTGAAGAGTGACCATGTGAAGCCTGCGTGGGGTGTGAGAAGATAACTTGGGGCATGATGAGACAATGCAAGGCCATAAAAGGGAAAGAGGTATGTGACGAGAGCCGTCAAGCATAAAGCATTACTTACCTGTAAGTCCATAGTATATGGTACAGAGGGCACCCAGGACCTATAAGTTAAATGTCACTAGTAGATTGCAGCACACAATGTGCCATCACTGCAGTAACAGTGCAAAGCAAGATTGCATGCCTACTACTGCAGCCTGCCTGTGCAATTTTAAAACTGCAATTTCGACCTGCCAAAACCCTACCCACCTTTTGCCAGGCTTCAACCTTCCTTTTAAATATTAATAAGCCACCACGAAGTAGGCCTTAAATGCCCATATGACATGGTGTGTGGTGTTTAAAGGGAGGACATTGAAAAATGTAATGTTGAACATCCTTACAGTGACAAGACCCTAAAAAGCTATTTTTACTGTAGAAGGATTAACTGTGCCATAGGAAAGCACTGTGATACATTATTAAAGTTATCTTTGCCTAGAAACAAGCACAAATGTTAATTCTTGGACTTTTTCAAATATTTATTACAAACCCAATCCATAGGTCAGACAGGATTTGTGCTACATATTTTACAAAAGATACTTTTAAAAAGTCCCCTTTTACCTGCCTAATGCCTTTAAAAGCCCATTAGCATGAGATTCCAGCTGTCACACAGGAGCTGAAAAGCTCCTTGTTGAGGTGTGAACTTGCTCCCAGAGGAGAGACAAAGGCCTTGGATGTGGGGAGGTGTTCTGTTCCCCAGAAAGGATGACCATATTGGCAGTACCCAGGAACTTAATTAACTTCAAAGAGGCCTACCTGTCACAGGCAGCTGTAGCTAACCCCTGGGCCTGCCCCATCTTTTGCCCCTCTAGCTAGCCAAACACCAATCCCTATGGTAGAGGAATTGCCCTCAGAATCAGTTTTGAGTGACCACAGGTGAGGGGTTGCTCATTTCCTTGGCCTAACTCTGGTGTGGACACAGGAGCTCACCACATGGAAAGAAAGGTTCTTCCATTTTAGATTTAGGTAGAGAGGGTCACTGTGGGACTATTTTGCAGTAGGACACACAGGAACTGCTACAAAAGTGGGTAGGGTTACCTCCCAGAATTTTGATTATGGAAGGACCAGGAGTTAACCCCCCCCCCCTCCCCACACCCACTGGATAGAGCGAAGTATAAATGTGGCACCCTCTTCCCAACACTACTGAACCTGTGGAAGGCAGAAGCGCTGCACCTGCTGTAGAGACCTGTGAGGAGAACTGTAAGGGCTGGGGTATTCAGACAGAATATTGAGTTGGAAATGTCGACTTACACAAATATCGAGTTGGAAATATAGTCACACAGAAATATCGACAGCAAGATTATCGTGGTCAAGAATATTGAAATTAAGGTAAAAAATATCGTTTTAAAAAATATAGAAGTTATTAATATCGTTTCCAAAAATACAGTTGTTTAAAATATCGATTTTTATTTAGTGTTATGTATTTTAGTTTATACTTTAATGTATGTGATGTATGTTTTTTTGTATAAGTATTGTTTGTTTTTTAATATATGTGTTAAATTTTTAGTAGTTATCCATTTTATTTTAAGTAAATTTTGCGTTCTTTAGTTCCGTAGCGGGTTGTGAGTTTATAGGGGAATAGAGTGGGAAGTAATTTAATTATAATAAATTAATGATTATTTTTATTTATTGATATTTATTTAATTGAGTTTTATAGTGTTAATTGTGGGAAGTAATTTATTTGTAATTAATTATTATTTTGTTGTGAATTAATATTAATTAATTAATTGGTAATTAATTATGGTAATTGTGTATTTTTTTTAGGTGCTGGTTGAGGGGTTTATAGGGGTAAAGGGTGGGAAGTAATTTATTTGTAATTAATTAATAATTAGTTGTTAATTAATGTTAATTAATTGGTAATTAATTATGGTAATTGTGTAATTTTTTTAGGTGCGGGTTGAGGGGTTTATAGGGGTAAAGGGTGGGAAGTAATTTTTGATTAATTAATAATTCGTTAATTTATATTAATTAATTGATTGAAAATTAATTATGGAAATTGTGTAATAAATTCTAGGTGCGGGTTGTGGGGTTTTTGGGGGTAAAGGGTGGGAAGTAATTTGTTTAATTAATTAATAATTAGTTGATCATTATTAATTAATTGAAAATTAAATATGGGAATTGTGTAATTAATTTTAGGTGTGGGATGTAGGGTTTATAGGGGTAAAGGGTGGGAAGTAATTTATGTTTAATTAATTAATTAATATTAATTAATTGATATTTAATTAGGGTAATTGTTTATATTTTTTGTGTGTGGGTTTTACTTTTATAGGGGTACAGTGTGGGGAATAAATTAATTTTACTTACTTTAGAATTAGTTATTAAATACTATTAGTTTTTTAATTGAAAATAAGAAGTAGACATAAAAGCTGCAAGAAACCCACTTTCCTGGAATAGCCCAGCTGGCAAGTTTCAACTGGACTTGCCCTGTAGCCTTTTGGTGGCTTCTGTTGGAGTGAGTCCTGCCCCCCCCCAGCACTGTTCCAGAGGTCCTAGAATGCTTGGCTGGTCTCAAAGTGTACTCCTCCTGCCTAAACCTAAAAATCTGGGCATTTAAAAAAAACTTTGTGCATGGATTACCGTCGATCCACCGGGACCAACCTGCCAGCTGATCCACCAAGGGTGCATCGATGGTGGTCCTGATTTCAACATAGCTCTCGATACGTTCTTCTGCACAGCAGCAAATCTGTTTTAGTGGGTGCGGTGCCAACTGTCATCCGGCGATGTCAAGCCCTCCTCAGCTACAGTTTGCAGCCTTGCACTGCTGAGGAAATCCAACATTCACAAAAGAGACTAAGTCCGAAAGTAGACAGCTTCACCGGATCCAATGCCTAGCAGCAGCTGATAAACGTTGATGACTTCCTGGGTGTGAACTCCAGACTTTTTCCCGCTTGGAGCTCTCTTGCCTTCCTTGACTGCTTCACCAAGACCTTGTTCTTCGTCAACCAGTCATCAACGATCCAATCTTCAGATCCAGCCAAGTAACCCTTCCGACCGGGACCAATCAGACACATGCTCCATACTGGTCACCCTAAAATCTTAGCCTTACCCTAGCAAGTCGAGTAGTCCTGCGGTTGGGTCTTTGCACTTTTTGGTGCTATTTTTATTTAAAAATGAAAAAATTCTTAGCTCCGGGTCCCTATTTTAAATTATTCTCTATTTTTATAAACTGAGGTTGTATTTTTATTGTGTTGAGGGTTCAACTTTTTTGACTGCTTTGATACTCCTAAATGCTTAATAGATTTTCTTAAGTCTGCTCTGTGCCATAGCTACCTGGGCTGAACTTCGGTTTAACTTGCTGAAACCTTTACTGGATCTAATAAGAATAGTGACATTGGCATTTTACAAGTGGTGGCCTACAATCCACCCCAACTAATAATCCACTTTCTCACAAGGCCACATGCAATGACACTGTGAGATTACCCCCACCCCCCTCTAGTGGCTGAAGTGGTGGTCAGCCAATGGGCTGGCAAAATGGGACAGACTAAAACATGTATTAGTTGTTTAAGGGATTCTTCTATCTGAGTCATGGAAGGATAAGAGTTTGGGTGGGTTTAAGGGTAAAAATATATGAATGTAAAGGCAAAAGAAATAGATAGCTGTTGTGTTTTTGTGGTAGTATTTGGTAGTCAATATCAGAATATTTTGACTCCTCCCCCTGACGCCATGCTCGTGTTTGCCCACACGCCACAGCAGGGAGAGGAGCCTCGGAGAAACCTCGGGAGAGGCAAGACCTTGTTTTTATTGCAGCGCAGGAGCTCGGAGCCGAAGACCCTCGGGCCCTGGAGCCAGAGCTTCCAAAATAAAACTCCCATAACTCAGGGTTGGTTGAAGGCCTTGGGTCCTTTCGTTGCCGACGTGCTGTTTTGACCGTCATAAGCGACTGGCCTTTTATCATTGTATACTGCTGTGCCTATTGCTGCTGCCCCCGGCTGCGTCACTGCACCTGGCCTGGTCATGGAGGCGGACGGGTTCAGGTTTATGGCAGGACAGCCAGACAGGCGGTAGCGGTTTCCATGCTGCTGCCCAGTTGGATGCCGTGCTACAGTCCTTGGAGGCGGTATAATTTTTGGCTCCCTAAGTCTGGGCTTAAAAGACTCTCTGGACTCTCCTCCATCCACACACCCAGCTGAGCAGTTTTCTGAGAGCCACAGGACTTTGAAAATCCAAGCTACTTGCAAAAGCTACTCACAGAGCTGGTTAATTTCGGGGGGGGGAGGGGGGGTTGAGGGGTGTTTCAACTTGAGTTTCAATTGAGTACTGCACCTCAAGGCCACCTTTTGCCATTCTTCAACGGTTCTTCATCTTGTGTGGGTCGAGGTGGTGGCTACAGCTAGAACGGCGGGAGGAGGTAAGTGGCTAGATGTGGTTTCTGTTGCTGTGCTGTGTCTTTTTAGGTCTCGTCTGGCGTTAGCAGCGCGCATGCGCTGCTCTCGCCATGCGAGGGCTTCTTGGAATCAATACGATTTCAGAAGCTCGCTTTCTGCTCCGCCCGTGTTTTCCATTGGTGCGCGTCATTTTGCGTCACCAATTATGCAAACTCGGGTGTTATGATTGTCCAGGAGGCTTTTAGTCCCTCCTGGTTACCACCTGTCCACTTTTGGCCCCGCCCACCAGGATTGGATCTTTTACTTGCGGCGGAGACAGTGTCTCCTAATTAGCCGCTAAGCACTTTTTTCTTGTATTACTGAGCTACTCTCACTGCAGGCACGACGTGCTTTTTTTTTAACTGAGCATTGCGCTTTAAATTTTAAATACGCTCCGTTCCCCCCTTCCCTTCCCCGCTGCACGAACGCCTGCAAGGCGGGCGCTGTCTTAATTAAAAACAATCTGGTCTCATAATTTACATACTTAAATGGCGGCCGCGTGTATGCTCTAGCTGCACCCGCTTCCAAGTTACCAAAACATGCTCTATTTCAAAACATCACGGAACGCGCTTTGTTTCAGCGCTGCACCCGCTTCCAAGGTAGGAAAACATGCTCTAGCTACACCCGCTTCCAAGTTACGAAAACATGCTCTATTTAAAACATCACGGAGCATGGGCTCGCGGCGGGCGCCGCGCTTTGTATCAGCAGGAAAACATGTACTATTTAAAAACAGCAAGGAGTGGGGGCTCCCGGCCACGGACCTCAGATAGAGTGAATACTTTAGCTGAACTGTTTTTTGTACTTTCTTTTGACCCGCATGCGCAGCTCAACTTCCTCCATTTTTTTTCTCATAACATTAAACTTTAACATTTCTCCCCGTGTGGTGCCCTCCCTCTCAACACTAAAATCTACACTCCTCCCAACCCCGCTTCTGGGTTAAGGAGACTGCCTTTCGTTATCGGCTGCCCTCCTCCTCATCCCTTTCACTTTATCCTTCTGTTTACTACGTGTTTAATGCGCATTTGTTGGTATTCTCACACCTAAAATGGAATAAAAGAGAAATGCTTTTAGGTAATTACAAACACGTAAACTGGAGCTCTCCCCACTCGTTGCCTGGTCAACCACCGTATTTCTTTTCACTATATGTTGTTCTATTTTCTCATTTCCACTTATGTTGTTTGGGCGGCTATACGTTTTTGGTATGCCAGGAATTGGGTATTTGGGCTCGGTTGGGATGTTGGGCAGAGTGTGCCTTACATTGGTACTTCAGCAGCAAAGCAAGCATGACACAGATGTTACTTCTACACATCTTTATTCCTGTGACTGCCCCTTACACATGGACGATTCTTACCTGGAGTAGCTGGTGTACAGGATCCACTACCAAGCTATATACTATACACTCCATACTCCATAGGCACAATGTACACATCACATCCCAGCGACTACAAATGCGCAAAACATCTGTTATTTTATATGTGCGCATGTGCAGTAATAGGTCTCTGTGTACATGTCTGTGTGCATGTGTAGTGCTTAGACCCTTTTGCCGTGAGCATGTGCAGTAAACAGCACGGTGGCCACCTAGCATACTAGTGCTTCTTACAGATATCAGCAGTGTCTAAGCACATGGTACATGCTGACAGTAAACTCGGACAACATGTGCCCCTCGTCAATCACACATAGCGCAGCCCTTTAAGACCCACTTGTCTGTTGGAAAGGGTACTACGATTCCCAGGACTAGGAAGCCTGCCTCCTTGCGTTTGCATTGCTAAACACTTATAAGGTCCCAAAGGCCACTGCAAATCAAAACACATAGGTAACAAATACAATTCTAACAACATAAAATCACAACATATCACATACATACACTCAATAATACATAGCTATAATACAATACCAGTAGCAAAGCAAATGGCTTTAACTTAAACAAAGGCGAGACCTATTGCATTTCCAATGCTGGTTTTCTCTTGCTACAAGATAATTGGATGAAGTTTTTCGACTGACTTGTTGGCCACCTGCAGTCGAGGACATTCCTGTTCACGAATGGCCAGGGGGGGGGGGGGGGGGAGAGAGCTGTGGGTACAACTTCCTCCATTAAAACATATCTTACATTGGCTATGGGGGCTTTGTCTACCGAAATTAATCTGGTTGAAAACCAGATCGAGGCTGTTCAAAGGTAATTTGTTGATCCAGAGCCTTCAGTTGAGTTTCCCCCAGCTTCCTCAAATATGCAAAAAGACGTTTCTATTGCTACGCCTACAGGCCACTATGCCTGTCTCCCAGCAAGTACCCTAAGAGGCAAAATAAGCAGAAATCAAGTTACCCGTGCGTTTCTCATAGCGACATGAATGGGATTACTATAGATTCACCAAACTCACCCACCCCCCGGCATCCCCACAACCCCCCCGCCCCCCCTTGAAAAAAACACCTCATTCAAAAAGAAATAGGGCTGATGGGAAAGTGTCCAGGTCAGCCTTTGGACAAACACTCAAACACCTGTCAGCCATCCATGTGCAAAAGTAGTTCAAATAGTACTTCTAAAACATTTTGTCAGATGGCTATTGGTGCTGTGGAAAAAATGTTGTCCGCCTTCCAGGAAGAAATGTTGGGTCAGGTGAAGTGCATAGCAGACAAAATTCAGGCCTTAGCAGTGGCAATACAAGAAGTCACAGTCCCATCTGGAGGAGAGCAAGCACAAACCTGTTCTAAACCCCAAGTCACTAACCAGAGTGTTAGAGATACCCCCAGAATACTCGGAGCCCTCTTGTTGCAGGCACCAGAAGCCAAGCACCACCCATGCAAGTCGTTAGGACAGGGAGTACCCACCGGCCTATGTCTATGCCTGTCCCTGTAGACACATTTGATCGAAGGACGGCATACACAGCTCCCGAAAGCCGACCCATGACCCTACATCTTCCACCAGAGAGTACGCCTTACACAATTATTTTAGAAGGGGGTCACACCTCTAGCTGAAGGGTCCTATGAGGATTTTCAAAGCCTTACAAATAAAGCTGCATACTGGTGTAGGGTTAACGCTGGTTGCTATTTTGATTTGGTGGGCAAAATTAATATGGCCTGTAGAGTGAACTGGGTCGGCCCCTCAAGAAAGACCACACGAAGAACTGTGTGGTCCGGAACTTTAGAGACCTAGGGCTGGTGCATTATCTCGTGATACTCCTGAATTCTTTTACTCAACATGTTAGGGCCCGTCCGCTAGGATATCTTTACTGCCCTCCAATGAAAATAGTTGATAATAGGGCGTCCTATACAAATTTGAGGTTTGACCCAGGCCATGCCCTTAGCCCACCTTTAGCTCTATCTAATCACTTTGAAGTGCTCTCTAGCCTTACTGAAAATGGCTGACTGCCTGCCTGATACAGCTGCAATAGAAGGAGGACACAATTGTGCGGCACTTGATATAACTTGTAACCCCATTACACGACAAATGATAAAGCAAACTACTACCACAGTTAAAAGAAGGCAGGGTCAGAGGTTGCAAGTGACATCATGGAACATCGTGGGGATCCGCCAGGAGCTGACCATTGAGGATTAGGTATCCCTTGTACGGACATTTCATATAATATACTGTCAGGAGGCCTGGGCTATCGATCCTGTGCATATTGATGGGTTTAAATCTTATTGCTCTCCGGTAATTCCGTCACCAGCAGGGAGGGGCAAGGGGGTGTCTGGCTGTTTTTATATCGGTCAAATTTGAGAATCTTACTATCAAAGAATAAGAGGTTAAGCCATGTTACTTGATTTTATATTTTTTTTGCCTGATTTAGTTAGTTATTTTGGTAAATGTTTATTTTAACTACTTTTCAGCGCAACCAGTGGGCATTATAGAGGAACTTGGGGAAATATTGGAAAGCCATTAGAGTCTTAAGGGGTGTTATATACCAATCATGTGGGTTGGCGATTTCAATATTGAGCAATGTATTTTTAGTAACAATTGTATATGTGGAGTCGCCAATGAAGAAAGGGAAGAGGCAAGCCGTTTTACTTTTCCGGCATATGGGGATGCACTAAACAAAATCATCCTCATAAATAATATCATTTTCATCTGACTTTAATAACCAAAATATTACCCACGTGCCCACATTTGTAGGTAGAGGTAAGGGCAGCACGACAGATTTTGCGTTAATTTCTAACGATCTCATACAGAAATTATTAAATTACGAGGTGCACCCCCTACCATATAGTGATCACAACCCGATCATTTTATGTTTTGATATCCAGTTGCGTGCAGGCTCCAGCGACCCATCAGATCTCCCGGTTCACTTTTCAGTCAACCAGGGAGTACGGATAAAATGGGATCATATCGAACCATGTAAATTCTTTGAAGAATTGGTAACAGAAGCTAGCCGGTTATTTTTCAATGTCTTTCCACTGATGCTGCTCCTAGTAAGATTAGAGATAGCTACACAGCAATTTGTGAGACATCTACCTGTGGGAGGATGGCTTAGATTATGGTGCACACTTATTTAAGTGAAGCACCCTGCACTAATCCAGACAACTCTTATGGTGATTTTAGTGGTCTCAGACAACCATAGAAAGCTCTCCAAGTGGTAGCTGTGGAGAGCAGGCTTAGTCCAGAAGGAGTATTAAGCAGCTCGTTTTACCAGAATTAATCATATGGTGCAGGTTAAACGAAAAAGAACCACACAGTGTAGTTATAAAAATAAGTATATTTATTATACACACTTACTAACACATTGGTATATCTCCTACCCGGAGATATCAACACAATACACACAGTACTTCAAATGTAAAACAGGTAAGTAAGCACAAATACACAGTGGGAGACCAAACCATATACTAAAGAACTGGAATGGGAAACTGCGACTGAAGTCGGGACTCGGACCAGGAATCTCAAAAGAGCTGGGGACACAAGGAACCACCCGAGGTAAGTACCCAGGAACCACACGGAGGCTGTGTGCAGAGTGGAAACACAGCCACGTACTCAATGCAAGTCAATGGGAAAGTCACGGTTGCAGTTATTAAGAAGAAGGACCCTTCCCAGTGGACCCTGAAGAAACCCTGTGGAAGACAGAAGGTTGGAGAATTACCCCACCTGTGGATACCCTGGGAACCAGGATACCTACACCAGGGAAGCCGGGTGCATGGGTGTGAAGTGACGTCGAAAACTGCCGTAGACCACAATGGAGGACTTCAGGAAAGATGCTGCTGGCGAACAAGGTGAAAGAGTCCTCTTCAAGAATCCATCCTTGGATTCCACCGGAGTACCTGCAACCAGAGGGGACAGAGTCTATGCCACTCAGAAATGACCAGAAGGCACGGAAGACCAATGACCGCCGATGACGGAAGATGCAGGAAGGATGATGGTGACCATGTCGCTGCAGCTGTGAGGACCAGGCAATGCTGTGGAAGACCAGGATCCGTTCACGAGGTGTCCAACATTGGAAGTCAAGAACCAGGAGGCCGGTGTCCGGCGGAAGCACCAACAAGCCTTGGAGTCAGCAACAGATGTGGTAAATGAAGAAGGTGCAACGTTGGGACCAGCAAGGTCCAAGGGACTCACCAAGTGCAGGAGTCAGAGCAGGTCCCAAGCAAGCAGGGGAGCCCACTGAAGCCAAAGAAGACCCTCAAGAGGACCCACGGGCTGAAGGTACAGGAGTCGCAAGAGGACCTCAAGCAGCTCACCAAAGATGCAGGCCCACGGTGCAGAGGATGTGGTGAGGACGAAGATCTTGGTAGGAAGAGAGGCTGGAGCTTCTTGTAGCCCGAAGATCTCTGGAAGACAGAGCCAGCAAGCCTTGGCAACGGCAAGTTGACGCAGTACACAGGGGTTCTGTTCCAGCAGTTCCGACGGGGGATACTGGCCTCAAACTTGCTGAGAGGACAGTGCAGGCCTCGAGGGAGTTGAAGAACTACCACCCGTGTTGCTGAGCCTTTCAGAGTTCGTAGGACGTCCGGAGCAGCAGACCGGTCAGCTTGTTGTGGTGCTTGCAGATGCAGGGGAGTAACTTCTTCACTCCAAGTGAGATACCTTCGGGTGTCTTTGATGCCCAGAGGCCTGGAGAAGAACCTGGATGAAGCACAGGCACAGCCAACGCAGAAGACTGGCAGGACGACGAGACCAGGAGCAGCAGGAGTCTTCCTTGGTGCAGTCTCCGTTCCTAGGCGAAGTCCGAAGTGCCCAGACGGTAGAAGTTGAAGTGGTTTCGGGTATGAATCTTGTCCCACGACGAATCTGAAGAGCCACCCACAGGTAAGCCCTTAAGTACCTCAGGGAAAGGGTTGGGACGATTCAAGGTTCCCTCACAGAAAACGGGCTGGACAGAGGGGAGGAAACTCCAATGTCCTTTGTCCAGTTTCGCGCCAGAGCAGGAGCCAAGGGCTCCCTAAACTGGTTCCAGCTGGAGTATGCAAGAAGGGCACCAAATGTGCCCTTCAAAATAGTCTGGTGGCGCTGGCAAGCGCCCCCACCCCAGCCCAATACACTAAATCCTGTCTGGGGAGGTGGTCACACCTCCCTGTGACAGGAAACCTATTGTTCTACCTTCCCCTTCTCGAGCTTGGCTCAGTAGCAGGAGGGCAGAATCATGTCTGTGGTCGGCAGCAGCACTAGCTTGCTGTTAGATCCTGAAAGGTTGGTACCGTGAATACAGGGGGGCACCCTAGAGGAGCCCCCCAGTACATGGGACCCCACATCCAACACTGGATTCGGTGTTGGGGTAGGATTCCAACAACGTAATTGACTTGATGTCCACTAGATCTATTAAATGGCTGACCGCACTTACAAAGCCTAGAGAATGGACTCCGGGGTTTGTAGGGGGGGTTATAGCCTAGCACCCTGCCTTCAGGATTGAAAGGCCTACCTTAGGGGTGACTTATAGGTTTTAAGTGCAGTGATCTTCAGATATAAGAAAACGTATATCTGTCGAAAGTGGGGCTAACACCAACTTACACAGGCTGCAATGGCAGGCCTGTAGTCACAGGTTGAGTGGTCTCTCCTGGGTGGCACAATACTTGCTGCAGCCCATGGGAGACCCCTGGTGTACCTATGCCCTGGGTACCTTAGTACCATATACTAGGGGCTTACAAGGGTACACCAGTAGCCAATTGGGAAGGTACCAAAGTACTTAACATTGTCAAATTTAGGGAGAGAGCATAGTGACTGGGGTCCTGATTAGCAGGATCCCAGTCAGACTAGTCGGAAAACAGTACATCACCAGCAAAAAGTGGGGGTAATTATGAAAGCAGATCCTACTTTCCTACACTGCCCGACTACTAACAAACACCAGGCCACCCAAAGACCATATACAGCACCCCTTGGCTCAATTTGGATTGCACTTCAGCCTTAAAAAAGCCACCAACATAATCCTGTGTAATATAGAGGCAGTAAGATCAGCAAGGAATCGCTATAAAAAAAGCGCTAGAAACCAGGAAAAGGGAAATCAGGGACAAAGTGTGGGAAGACCTAGATAAAGTGGCCAATCTAAAAGACAGCAGGCTCTTTTGGGAGGTTATCAACCGACCTTTCTTCACAGAGGCCCCCTTAAATGGAATTATTGAATGTCATGTTTTAGAACAGGAGTGCGTAAGTCACTTCTCCAAAATTTTTAACCCTGATGACAAACTCGATAAACCCCATGTGGAACCAGAAATTGATCCCCTCTTTTTTGATGATGTCTGGTAAAGTGAATTTAATGATTTAACTGCTGTCACTAAAGCTATCCAGAGTGCTGCCCCGGGCCCCGATGGAGTCCCCATTGACATGTTAAAATCTAAACTGGAATTCTGGGGCCCATTAATAACTAATGTCTTTAAAGCTGTTGTGAAGGGGGTCCCCAATGTACTGGGGTGAATGTTTGACATTGTTCAACATTCTGTCCATCAATTGTTCTTTTTTGCATTTGTCACCCCGAGTGGGACGGATATGCCCAGACGTAGGTCCCGTGCTCCCCATGCCACTGGAGTCAAGCTAGCCTGGCTGAGGAGGGGTGAAACCCCGAAACCGGTCCTAGGATGCTTGTTTCCAGTCCAGGGAGGACCTGGCCTGGCAGTTTGGGCTGGACGGTTCCCATAGGGAGCTGGGTCAAGACTGATTTCCATATGGCTGTGTCTAAACTGGAATGGCATGGGGAGCAAAAAAACGATGGATTAGGTCCAGATATCTGTACTGGGGTGAATGTTTGACATTTTTCAACATTCTGTCCATCAATTATTCTTTTTTGGGGGGCCCCAATTAACACATGGAGGGAATTCCCTTTAGTGCCTATATTTAAGTAAGGGAACAGAAATTGCCCTACATGTTATCGCCCAATTTCTTTGTTTCTTTCACAGTTAAAACTTTAGGGTGGGTCATCTTGGAAGTTTGGGCAGAAAATAATTATTTTTTCTCAAAGGCGCAATATGGTTTCTGCCCAGGCCTCGGGACCATCAATCAGGCACTGAACTTATCCCTTATTTGGGGAAAGTACGTCAAGGCCAGGAGAGGTTCATTACAAATGGCGTTTATGGACCTTTCCTGTCCTTTTGATTTGGTGGATAGAGGAAAGTTGTTTTCTCTGATGGAGGCAGCTGTGGTGGACCCACCATTGTTGAACCTTATAAGGCGGTTGAACAAGTTACTTACCTTCGGTAATGATTTATCTGGTGGCGACATATTAGTTATAGATTCCTTACCTTAGAATTTCTCCCAGGTGTCAGTCTGGATCCGGAGATTTTTCGTCAGCAGTACCCCTGCGCGTCGGTAGGTGGCATTGGTCGGCTCCGCGTCTGTTGTCGGCGTCGTGGGACCTATATAGACACCACCCATGCGCGCTGTCAGTTCTTAACACGACTTTCTACACCAGAAGTGCAGAACCATGAAAGACACTGACCACTGGTGCGTCAAAACTAGGGCCCTTTAGGGAACTCCATATCCCTAGAAACCAGTTTGTGGAGCTGGGAGGATGGGTGGGGCAGTAAGGAATCTACAACTAACATATGTCTCTACCAGATACATCATTACCGAAGGTAAGTAACTTGGTCATCTGATAGAGACTGTTAGTTGTAGATTCCTTACCTTAGAATAGATACCCCAGCAATACCATTCCCAGAGGAGGGTCTGCGAACTAAGATCAAACTAGGAAGTCCTGGAGGACTGAACAGGCAAAGTACCCATCCCTCCGTACTCGGCTGTCCAGGCAGTAGTGTCTGGTGAACGTGTGCAGGAATGCCCAGGTCGCTGCCTGACAGATATCAAGGAGTGAGACTCCGCGTGCCACTGCAGTAGTTGCCGCAGTTGCTCTAGTGGAGTGAGCACGCAACCCCACAGGAGGTTCCTTCTTCGCCAAAGCATAGCATATTTTAATGCAGAGGACAACCCATCTAGAGATGGTCCATTTTTAAACAGTCTGAAATTTCTTGGCACCCACATAGCCAATGAAGAGTTGATCATCCACTCGGAAGTCTTTAGTATGATCAAGATAAAAAGACAACGCATGTTTTGGGTCCAGACGGGGAGTCTATCCTCCTCCTTGGACGGATGCGGAGGCGGGTAAAAGGTGGGCAAAGTGATGGATTGCCCCACATGAAGGGGAGTGAGCACTTTAGGAAGGAACAAAGCTTTCGTTCCAAGCACCACTTTATCCGGATGGACAGAAAAATAAGGAGGCTTGGAAGACAGAGCCAGGAGCTTGCTAACTCTGCGAGCAGAGGTGATGGCACTAAGAAAAGCAGTTTTGAAAGTTAGCAACCTGAGGACAATTATGAAGGGGCTCGTATGGAGCACACAAAGGTTAAAACCAAATTTAAATCCCTTTGGGGCATTAAGAAAGGAGACAGAGGAAATAAATGAGTAAGGCCCTTAAAGAACCAAATAACAATGGGAGACTTGAATAAAGAAGGCTGATCTGGAAGGCGTAAAATAGCAGATAGCTGTAAGATAGTCTTTAAGAGGTTCCAAAGCAGAACCCTGCTGGGCCAAAGAGAGTATGTACAAGAGGACCATTGAAAGAAGGGCAGAAAGGGTATCAACAGCTTTTGCTGTGCACCATGCCACAAATTTGTTTAATCTACAGGAGTATACCGTTTTAGTGGAGGGACGCCTGGCTGCCAAGATAACGTCACAGACTTCGGGGGAAATGTCGAAAGCTTTCAACTGCTGCTGCTCAATATCCACGCAAAAGGTGGAGGCTGGACAGGTTCTGGCGAAGAACTGTCCACTGTTGCTGTGACAGAAGATCTTCCCGAAGGGGCAGTCTGATCGGAGGAATGATGGCCATGCTCAGAAGGTCAGAATTCCAGACTCTTCATGTCCAATCCAGAGCCACAAGAATGACTTGAGCCTGGTCGTGCTTGATCTTCTTGAGCACTCTGGACAGAAGTGGTATAAGTGTAAAGGCGTAAAGGCGGCCGGAGCTCCACTTGCGATGAAAAGCGTCACAGAGCGAGTGCCGCCTTGGAAACTCCAACACGCAATACAGATGACATTGCGCGTTCTCTTCAGAGGCGTACAGATCTAACCAAGGCTCTCCCCACCGCTGAAAGAGACCTTGTGCCACCTTTGGATGGAGGCGCCATTTGTGATTGACCAGGCACTGACGGCTGAGTTTGTCCACTCTGGAGTTCAGAGAGCCCGCCAGGTGTTGAACCACCAGGGTTATGTCTGATGTTCCAGCCATGTCGAGAGGCGGAGAGACTCCTGACAAAGGGTCCAGATGCCTTTGATCTCTGCCTCTCCCAGATGACCGCTCTATCCCAGAAGGGAAGCATCTGTCACCACCGTTAGATCTGGTTGGGGAAGGGAGAGGGATTTGCCTCTGACCCAATCTTGGTCCATTAGCCACCACTGCAGTTGGTGCACAGTTCACTCCGAGATCTGGATGTAGTAAGAAAGATTCCCTTGATGCTGCACCAACTGGAACTTCAGGTCTCACTGCAGAGCCTGCATATGCCACCTGGCATGATCCACCAGCAGGATGCAGGGGGCCATGAGGCCCCAGCAGCCTCAGAGTCATTCTCACCAAAATCCAGGCTAGAGGCTGAAACATTGGTATCATAGCCCGAATATCCCGGACTCGCTGCTCTGGAGAATTGGCATGAAACTGCTCTGTGTCCAGAACTGCCCAGATGAAAGGGAGCATCTGAGAGGGAGTCAGGTGTGACTTCGGCATGTTAATACTGAACCCCAGCGAGTGCAAGAGATCCGCCATAGTCTGGAGGTGGGGGGACGACAGCCTGGGGCGAGCCCTCCTTCAACAGCCAGTCGTCGAGATAGGGGAAGACTGGTACCCCTGATCTGTGCAGATGAATTGCTACAACCGCCATCACCTTTGTGAACACCCGAGGAGCACTAGTAAGGCCAAAAGGGAGCACGGTAAACTGAAAGTGCTCGTCGCCCACCGTGAACCACAAGAAACATCTGTGGGCAGGCAGGACGGGGATATGAAAATAAGCATCCTGCAAGTCCAACGCTACCACCCAGTCTCCTGGGTTGAGGACAGAAAGGACCTGGGCCAAAGTGAGCATCTTGAACTTCTCCTTCCGGAGGAAGAAATTGAGGGCCCTGAGGTTTAAGATAGGATGCAGGCCTGTGTCCTTCTTGGGCACCAGAAAGTAGCGGGAATAACAACCACGTCCTACTTCTGTCACAGGAACCCTCTCTATGGCCCCCTTGGCCAAGAGAGCTGCAACTTCCTTGCAGAGAAGCGCCAAATGATCCTCTGACATTCGGTCGTAAGAGGATGGCATGGCGGGAAGGGTCGTTTCGAATGAGAGGGAGTAGCCCCTCCGGACAATTTGCAGAATCCACTTGTCCAACGTGATGGATTGCCAGTGGAGGAGGTGATTGTGAATCCTGCCTCCAACCGGCAGTTGATGGGCCTGAAACGTTGGACTAGGAAGGTTTGGAGGCTGCGGCGGGGTTGGACTGGCTCACCCGCTGGCTCCTCGACTCACAAAGACGCTGGGTCCCATGTCCGCGGCCACGGAGAGGCTGAACAGCTGGCGTGGCTCAGTGGCTTGGCTGGACAGGATGTGGCTGGGCGCCCCTTCCGTAGCCACGAAAGGGACAAACGGCAGACTGAGGTAGACGGGAGGTAGTCGTGAGGCCCAAGGATCTGGCCGTAGCTCAAGAATCCTTGAAGCGCTGAGTCTGCCTTGTCGCTGAAAAGGCGAGTGCCATCAAAGAAGATTAGACATCCCCGAGAAACCAGAAGTCCTCAACCATGTGTAGCATCTAAGAGCTACCGACGTGGCAGTCATTCTGCCCAGTGAATCAGTGGTATCCAGTCCACATCGGATGGTGAATTTGGCTGCATCTCTCCCATTTGCAACTGCTTGAGAAAGAACAGCCAGGGCCTTCTCTGGGAACAGAGGGAGCCCCTGTGCTGGGCTTGGAACAAGTGCCCAGAAGGACGTCTGTAAGGGCCTCATTGAATGACAAAAGGGGTTCGGAAGTGGAAGCCGCAGGCTGAAGCACCACTGCCAGGAGGTTAGTCCTGACTGCCACCGTAGAGAGCTTGAAGCCAAGGACCTCGGCTGCCCTCCTCACCACCACAGCATAGGAAGCCCCTTCCTCTGTAGCCACGGTAGGGGTAGAAAGCAAGCCAGTGTCAGGGGAAGTGTCCAGAACACTGGCATCACTCAGATCCATTCGCCAGTCTGGTTCCTCAAGCTGGTCAGTAAAAGGGTCAAGGCCCCTCCCAGTCCTCTTTCTTACCTTCTGGCCCAAAATGAACACTAGGAATGGTCACAGGGACAAAAGTCTCTTCCGGCGTTAGAACCGAAGTTGGTCCGGATCCGTGTCTACTTCAGGGATGAGGATAGGGTTGGCGCCGACCAGGGGCACAGTCGGCACCAGGATCATCGGGGAAGGTCAATTGAGATCGACCGGCGTCGATCCAGATCCGAAAACGGATCCACGGGGGCCCTCTGGAGTCAGGGCCAAAGCTGCCGGCGTCGAAGGCCTAGGGCCCCCAACCGACTCTGCTGGGCCCAAAGGTGCACCAGCATAGCCAGGCCGCCTGATTAACTTTTTTTGATTTGCCAGATAGCATTGGGCCCTAAACTAAATCCATAGTTAAGGAAAAATGTAGTATGATGAATGAAGAGATTAGGTCAAGCCATTTAACCTCAGTCCTTAACTATTTGCCAATTTCTACAATGCCTTGGATAGAGCAGTATTTAACCTGGGTGGGAAAACCAGAACATAGATTTTATCTCCAGAGGCTCAGGTTACATTCAATGCATTATTTGTTTGCTTTTCCCAACTGTGGTTTTTTGGTTTGAATCTCTGCCGGGCTGCCCATGTGATAATTCCTCACCTCAAACTTTATATAGCAGCTTCAGAAGACGCTTCTTAAGACCACTTTTAAAGCACAAGCACTTTACATCGCACCAAGAGGGGCTGATCTTTTTAAAATGTCTAAACTGTCCTACAATTTGTTTTGCTGTCCTTAATTATATCTTGTATGCAATAAAATTGAGGATTGCTTCATGGGCCACTGAACCTCAGATCACGACAGACGTGGAGCAAGGACCAAAGAAGGAGTGCCCTACTGACTCCCAGGACCTAGCAAAGAGAGGCTGCACTGACTGCTGGACTGCACCTGCCGCACCTTGGGCTAGCAAAGAGACGGCTGTGCCTGTGACTCCTGGGTCATGGAAAAGTCATTCCCGAGCCTCAGACCAATTAAGTGACTTCAAGGGATAGTTCGCTGGCACCCTTAACTAGCACCAGGGCCATCAAACTGAAGTAGCGCACTCCAACAAGACAATAGCCACATCCTTTGAATCACCTCTGAGAGTCTATGGGCAACCCAAGAGACCGATCCTTGTTGGCCAAAAGTTGCACCAGAGTCTGCTGGACCCAGGAGTGTCATCTGAGTCCAGATTGGTCGCCAAAGACTGACACCAGCTTTCAACAAAGGGTACCTGCTGGATCTGCAGTGTGGGTAAATCGGTAGCCCAGCCACAGATGGCCTTCTACTGGCTCAAAGAGGACTTCGAGGGACACCAATGCCTGTGGCCACAGTCACCCCCCACCTTACCCGTTGACAGAGGAATAACCACAAGGACAACCCCATCGACTATACAGAACCCAGAGAATCTTTAAGCAACCTCAGCATCCCCAGCATCAGGACCACTCCATTGAAGTCTATGGCAGTCTTGATGTAGTGTGGAAATGAACTTGAGACTACTTTGGTGACCGTATAACAACTGTCCAAATACTCCTTATTGCCCCCCGACCTTCTCCCTGTTGAAATTGATCGCCCCCTTGAGCCAGAGTAGCTGAACACAACTCTTTCAAACTTTTCAAAATAAACTTTACAGTTACCAGTTCTTGTTTTGCGCTTTGGATTAAAAAGCTGAGATTTCCGTTTTATATAAAAATCTATATCTCCGGAACTCTCTTGTGGATTTTGCTCATCTTGGTGTCTTGAAATTCATAAATATATAATCTATTTTTATAAAGTGGTGTTGGATTTCGTTCATGTTGCATGACTTTCTTATTTCATTGTTTGGTCCTTCTAAATGCTTTACACAACAAGTTCCTTTGTTTAAGCCTTGCTGCTTGAAGCCACAGCTATCCAGGGTTGACTTAAAGATTTTACAAAACGAGCCTGACTGGACCCAAGACAGTTTTGTGAGTGTATTACACGAAAAGGTCACACAACCAGACAAAGTAATAACCACAATCTTCACAGATCTGTACATTGGATATGTAGCGAAAGCTTAGGCAGGTCACATTTATATGCAAAGATAGAGCTGGAGTAAAATTAACTTTTCTAACTAGGCGGTACCTCTCAGAGGCCAGAGGTCATCAGTCACATTCATGACAAGCAGTGGCTCTGCACCAACATGAACGGCCTTCATGATTTCAATTGATTGTGCTAGCTCATGCCACTTGTGTCTAGTGCTGATAGATCGGTGTTAATGTATTCTATTAAAACTGATTTGAAGAAAAAATAAATATATTCACTTTTTCGGGTAAGGTTTCTATTGCCTTTAATGGGAGACAGGGCATACAATCCCCAGCTATACTTCATTAAACACTTTTCTATAAAAAGCCTTTTTTTTTTTAGGGAAAATATTTTTGGTACCCCTTATGTAGGCTAATAGACAAATGTTTATTTTTTTCTTTAAAAAAAGAAGCGAATACTTAAAAAGGTCACAAGAGTAATATGAAAAAATTATAACGTTTTTTTTTTTTTTAAAGGGAAAATGAAGGAACACAGGAACAACATAGACTTTACAGACGGACAGTTCTCTTTTAAGGAAGCAAGCACCATCAGCATCCAGTCATGCTCTGTCAATAGCAGCGGCTTCCGGACTTGCAAAGAGTAAAGGAGCCTGTTTAATAGGTAATAATTTTGTAGTCCATCCCACCAGAAAGGAGGTAGAGTTACTTAGGATTTCAGTGATGAAGTTCCTGAAGGAGAACTCTGATT
This sequence comes from Calotriton arnoldi, assembly GCA_963921515.1. Classification (NCBI taxonomy): domain Eukaryota; kingdom Metazoa; phylum Chordata; class Amphibia; order Caudata; family Salamandridae; genus Calotriton; species Calotriton arnoldi. Next base: position 240,414 of record CAWUFW010003218.1, read on the forward strand.
TAAGGTCAACAAGGTTTCCATTTCCTTCAAGGGGCCTTCAGTCATAATCCATAGCCCTGAGTTAAGTAGCTAGCCCATCACCTAATAGGGTGGTGGAAGGAATCTGAGAAAACTATGCACTACTCAAAGAGATTCATTAGGGAAGCATTACCTATTTGGGTATCAAGCCTGAGAGGAAGTTAAAGTGTGGACAGACCTCCCGGTGGCTGCTCTGCGGATCCCTCAATTCAACACTATCCCTAGCATACGGGGTTTAAAGGGTACCTTCTGCCGGACAGGAAGGGTTCTAGAAAAGAAAAATAAATTGGCAAGGGAAGTGACTAATATGGTAGTGTGAAACTATACTGGGAAGAAAGCCTGGGAGTGTCATAATGACCATCTTGTTCTTTTGCAACACAGTTTGTGGTTTATGGGAACAGAGCTAGGTTCTCATCAAACCTGTGCGCTGGGGTGATAGCATTACAAGTTAGGTCTTGTAACAAAAACTCTTTCTGGATGGGCTCAAATGGAGGACCCATAAGCTTCGAGGAGTTCCACATGGATTTCCCAGGAAGTTTAAGGTCTTCTGATGTTATGCCCTCAAGAAAGTCTTTGATCACAGGGACTCTGAAAAAAGAAGCCGTAATGGCTTTAAGGTGTACCTCAATCCAAGAGCATCCTTGAGATGGATAAGCAGAGAATACATCAAAGAACCATTTCTCGACTATTGGTGGAGTCTGAGTTTTGAGTGCATCAGATACAAAGTCTCTTCTTGAAGGCACAGGAGGCCCTGCTTGATGACATTTTGGCTGTTTCTTCAGCTAAGGAAGGCGGTGACAGGGTCTGAACCCCCCCCAACCCCCCCAAAAAAAGTTCAAAGCCGAGCCAGTCAGCAAAGCAACCACATTTGCAATTTTGCAATTGTACTGATAGGTGAATCACCTCTGTCGTAGCCACACTAGGGCTAGATGTACCAACATGGCTTTGTAGTATGAGAGTTGGAGGATAACATATGGCACTAGGGATATTGGTGGAAACTTGTAGAGAAAGTCAATGACTATTGAATTAAAAGGGGGTTTCCCTTCATTCATGGCTGGTAATATCTGGAGGTGACATTTGGGCATTTTCTGCATCTGAAAACAGGTCCATTTGTGGAACTACTAATAACTAATCAACAGGAGGGGAACGAAGCGGCTCTCGAAATCAGACCAGGACCTAAAAAATGAACAGGTTTTTTTTTCCAAAACCACCGCATAAGTATATAGAGACAGACTGTGTTTGAGGTCTAAAATATAAGGCAGTCGATCACATAAGAATTCAATGTTTGAATCTTTTGTTATTTTACACATAACAGGTTGGCCAACATGTGAGTCATGACATCAAGGTGGCTTCTTCAGGGACAATATGTTAACTTTTCAACACTACAATTTATTTGTATATTACATGTCAGAACAGACAGTGATTACAACCAGATTAAAAGGGAAGAAAGTCAGAGTAACAAACCATAAAAATATGTATCATCACAATCACAACATTCAAACAAATGTGCTGAAGACAGACACCTTTAAGTTTAAGGACACAGCTACCTCTTTTTGATTTCTTCATTTGCTTATAAGATATTTAGTTCCAAATACCTTGATGAGACTCTTATACATGGGTTAAAAGGGTCTATCTTCAGCACATTTGAACCATTAAACCATTTAAACTTGCATCTGGCAAGTATAATTTACCTGGAGATGTTTAGCTGTGATTCTATTGATACATATTTTTCTGTTTTGTTTCTCTATGATTAACTTCCCTTTTAGTCTGGTTGTGTTCCCTGTCTGTTCGGACATGTAATATACAAATAAATGTAATGTTGAATAATTAACATATTGGTCCTAAAGATGTGACCTTGAAGTCGTGAAACGGGTCGTCCTGCCTATGTGATAAAGAATTTAAAAAATGTAAACATTGAATTCTTACGTGATTGACTGCCATAACTTTTAGACCTCAAATACAGTCTGCCATTTGTGGAAATCCCTACTGGCACAAGACATTGTGCAGCCTTGCATCACTTAGACCCAATTATGATTTTGCAATTTGAACACCTAGAAGGTGAAGTTGACTGATTTGCAGATAACTGGTTGAGACATTTCCAGACCGCCTATGCTTAGTGAGTCGGGACTCTGGATCTCGTGCCACCATGTTTGTTGAATTTTTTGTAGTATTGTACTGTTCAAATGAACAAGCAGCAAGTTTCGTCTGAATACAGGAAGGAAGCATTTGAGAGCATGATGGACTGCACTGAGCAATAGAAAGCTTATATAGTTAAATATCTTCTGAGACATTGAAGTTTATCCACATGCCCTCCCATTCCATTAGGGTGAAGTCTGACGCAAAGGTTTGGTGGGAACATCTTGATTAAAGTGAGCTCGCTGACAGGTTCCCCGATTGGCACTCTCATGGACAGGACTGGGTTGTAGACAGAGTAAAAGTAATCTTTTCTTACTGCTGGAGCATTGATTAAGTGGTCTCATGTAGAGACGAGCTTCTCATATCAGAAATACGCCATCAGGGATGAAATGTGGTCAATGGTTGGGTGTGACTTTTGAAGATAAACACTTTGGATCAGCAGAAAACAGTGTCTAATTCTAAGTGACCAGTATCAAGATTAAGTAGTGGGTAGACTGAAGGGGGGTTGATGTCATCTAAGCCTGACAGAGACCCAGATAAGAAGAGTAAACTGTCACTTGATTTTGTTAAAGAGTTTCAACTCAATACAATGCTTTAATGAACCAGTTGTCGCAATCTGTGTAACCTAATATCTTTTCCTTTCTAAGGTGTGTGGCCACGACAGCTTCACATTTGAAAGCGATTATGAGGCCGATTAGAAACCAAACAGTAGAACCTTGTATTGGTAGTGATTGTTGCATAGTAGAAACTTTAAGGGCTTCCACTGATATTTATGCAATTAAGAATGTGGAACTTGATGTCCTACAGGTCTATAACCCACAGATTGTATTTCGTAGAAAGAGCAGAGAATAGATCTTATCAAGGGTCCACATTCAGATATTAACTTTTTTATCCACTTGTGTAGTATTATTAGGTCACGTTTTCACCTGAATACTTGCTTGGGTGTTTTCTTTCAAAACAAAAAATAACAGGAATACATTTCTTTTCAAAAGATGTACACCTCTTCAAGGCTTTCTTCTGAAGACACATGTCGACATACTGCTGCAATCTGAAAAGATGGTACTTCGTCGATGCAGGAAGCTGGCTTTCTATATAGTGTACCAAAATGAGGTGCACTTTGCAGAGAGTCCAGATATCTCTTATTAGTGTACAGGGGATTGCTTTAACAATCCCAAGGTGCTCTATTTGTGGTAGTGTGGTCGAGCAGCCTTAAGCTTATCAGAGTGGAGTGTTAGGCATTTGTGGCACACACAGAGTAAATAAATGAGACACATACTCAACAAGGAAATCCAACACCAATTTAGAAAAATAACAGATTTTTATATTAATTTAGACACCAAGATATACAAGATTAGGTAAGTACTTTTCGAGTTAGTTATTTTTAGAAACACAGAAAATACAGCTCAGATTTGGGGCATGAGCCTCGAACGCAGTAATGTTAGCCTATGGGAAACACGTACACTGCATAAGGGTACTTACAATCGAGTTACTGGGTAGTTCTTCAGGACTTAAGGTAAGTAGGGGGCCAAGGTCCCTAGAACCACCAGCAGTTTTGGTTTACCTACCCTGGTGTGTCCGGGTGCAGAGGTACTGGTCGCAAGGGTAGCCTCAAACGTTACTGCTGAATTCTACAGAGAAAACCTGTAACAAAATAATGCTGCAAGAGGGGACTTGGGGACAAGTCTGTCGGAACCCAAACGGGTGCTCAGTTCTGGAGGGTCTCTGGAGCAAGGATGCAGTCGGTAGGCTCAGACTTAGGCTGTGGGGCTCGAGTACAGAAGTATTTTGCCTGGTGGCTCATATGCATTGGAGGCTCTAACTTTTTAGGATGACCTGGAGATGGGGACAAAACAGGACAGCAGGGTTACTCTCTGTGCTGGCCTCGGTGATGCTGACATCCCTCGTCGGTAGGTCAGTCTTGGCAGTGTTGGTGTCTGGGCTGGACACCGAACAAGCCATGGCTGCTGAAAGGGGCCCAGTACCCCAAGTATTGGCGCAGAGCCTCTCCTGGTGGTCTTTGCATCTCCAAACTTGGTGGGGAGACGAATCTGACCTCCTGGAGCATGGTGACCATCTCATGAGCAGCTGCCTCGTCGGTGGACCCGGTGATCAGCAGATCGGTGAACCGGATGTTGCAGTCAGTGGCTGCAGGGAAGTGGCTCCTCCACTTCAAGGTAGATGCTGATGGGTTTAAGCGCTGGCAGCCCTCCAAGGCTTCTGGAGGATGCACAGCTGCAGGATGAGTCAGGTCTTTGCAATTGTCGAGACAGGAGCAGGCAGGGTTTAGCACCAAGTCCACAGCTCGTTCACGGTTCTTCGGCTCTTCTTTGTCCTTCTTCTTTAGGTCAGGTGAATCTGAGTTGCTGGTGACAGGGGGCTACCTAAATACAGAATTTAGGGGCATTAAGGGGAGTGAAGGGTAGTAGACACTGGGCTACTTACCCTTGGGGACACTACCTCCTCTGTATGACCACTTCCTGTGGGGAGTGGGCATAACACTGTCCCAGAGTTCCCAATTCCACCAAAACAAAACAGAGGAGCATATCAGGTAGCCCACCTTAGGGGTGTGACTAGCCTGGTGGTGCCACACGCCTACTAGCATAGCTAATTTCCCGCTTGCCCTGGTGCCAAATTGACCTCAGGTCAGGGGTGGCACCTCCAAGTCTGGGGGAAGCCAGGGTCGCATATCTAAGGCGGCAGGGGCTTTAAAGCCCCTGGTCTTGATATGCTAAATCACTAGGCATCCTGCTGGAAGAAGCGTGAACAACTTCCTCTGGAGCAGGCATTTTTGTCTTGCCTCAGAGAGCACAGGCTTTCACCTGCAGGGGATCCGAAACATGCCTGTGGTGGCAGACTGGATGAGACCAGTCAGCCAGTACACTAGATAGTGGTAGGTTTTTCAAGGGGGACCTCTAAGGTGCCCCTTGGGTGCATGTCATAATAAATCTAATACTGGCAACAGTACAGATTTGTTAAGACAAGGTGTTTGATACTTACCTAACACCATAGATTTCAGTGACGCCATCATGTAGCTGGGGAACTCGCAGTGACCAAATATACTTCAGATATCCATCTAGTAATTGGACTAGACAGCACCGGGGCATATCTGCTCATGCAAATATGACCTCACATGTAATATAATGCACCCTGCCTTAGGGCTACAAGGCCTGCTGTAGGTGTGACTTACATATTCCATGCAGTGACTTTGGTATGGCACACAGGGAGTGTGCTGAAGTTGTGTTTTCACTCATGGTTTGCACCATGACACGCAGTTTGCAATGGCAGGCTGAATGCAATTTGTATGGGGGTCCCTTAGGGCGACATAATACAAGCTGCAGCCCTTAGGGACCTTCTTTAGTACCCATGCCCTAGGTACCACAGGTACCACTTACTAGGGACCTACAGGGGTGCTAAAGTGTGTGCCAATTGTGTTAAAATTAGACGATTTTACCTTGTTTTTAGGGAAAAGGCACTGGAGCCTGGTTAGCAGGGACCCAGTTCACATCAGTCGACAAACATCAGTACCAGTGGCAAAATGAGGAGGTGAACATGACAACAAGGGGCACTTTCCTACAGTCTACTTCTAAAAGATATCGTTGGTGGAGACGCCTGAACCTGGGAGAATCTTATTGAACAATATTCAGCAGCTATCTGTCTTTTGCAATTTTTTCCCACCCTTCCTGAAGTATGAGAATACTTTGTCTCTACCAGAGTAGCAGACACAAGAGTCAGGAGGAATGAGTCAATGCTTGCCCCCAGTGGGAGGCTTTCCAGCAGCCACTTAAGATCACTGGTCATCTCTTCCTCTTTTTGGAAGAACAGCTATTGCTGTGGCGAACTCTGCTGATGTTAATGAGAATGAAGCCACTGAGGAATCCAAACCTGCTGTCCAAGTCCTTTAGTGGTGAGTCTTCTGGGATATCATTCTAAGGCCACTGATATCGAAGGCTCCACTTCAGATTTCATCATCTGCATTTGTTCGTTGGCGTGAGTGTCAACATATGTGTTGTTGGAGAATGGAAAACTGAGGATCTTGTGCTGCACTTCTGGCTTCGGGGAAGTTAAGCTAAGCGTGGAAGTGAGTTTCACGGCCAAGCCATAAGTGTAGCTGGAGTCTGGATGTAGGTCAAATATGAAGAAAAAAAAAAGGGGGCATGGTTGGGAAGTCTAAATTTCTTCTGGTGTTGTGAAGATGCAGCGTTTCCAAAAGCAAGAGCTAAGAAGAGTGCCAACGCTGGTTACAGCAGGCTTGCTACAAGGAGCAGCAAATGTGAAGAGAAAGAGTGATGATGCGTTTCAAAAGTAACTGACATTATTGTAGGTATGGTAGATAAAAGAATATTGTTTGTATAAGCTTTATTTCGACAGCTCGCGTCATAAAAGCTATAACACCATTTTGAATAAAAAGAAAATAGAACAATTTCAATTGATACAATGGCATATTACAGACTGGTATATACAATCAAACAATCCAAATACCATGCTGCAGCCAAAGTGCAGCATGCTGTTCAGCAAATAGAGCTATAAGTGTCATAATTATACATGACAGAATAAAACCATACATAAAATACATTCTAAAAAGAGAGGGTGGGTGCACTAAGATGCTATCTATTATAGTGCATCAGCAGGTAAGCCCTGTTTGGAATCGCCCCTCAAGGGAGCATTTTGGGGAGACTAAAAACAAAATGCACGTGCAAAAATGTATAAATAAAACGTAGTGTACCATCTTAGGAGCCCTCCATCAACTGTATGCAACCCTCCTACTACTAGCGACTACAGATTTCCTGTCAGGATCTTTTGTCTTATAGACCATGCGTGGCTTAAAAACTTAGCCACAATGCAGGCAAAAAGCGGTCTAGGGTCTGATCTAAGAATGCGCAGGGCAGCGCGATGATTCCGGGTGCCCAGATTTTGGCAAACCGGTTTGAGCCACTTCGCCCTTGGCGTGGAATATGCCTGGCAAGCAAACATAACATGGGCAACGCTTTCTACCGGGGCTCTGCAGCATGGACAGTTCTTAGATGTTGGGTTGCATGTGTGCCAGTTAGCTTTAATGTCATGAACGGGGAGTGTCCCAAACCTGAAATGGATATACAACGTCCTGTCCCAAGGGACCTTGATTATATCAAAAAAGGGCTCCAAGTGTCTATCCTGTTTGTGAAGATAAAATTCTGCAATTAACCTCCCCAGGTTTGATTTACTAAATTCTTGCTGGTCCACCCATTCCCAGTAGAGACGCTTAAGCTCTTCTTTCCTCGGTGGGTCCTGCTTGTCCCAATGTGCTTGGAGCCCTAAAGCTAACATTTTTCTGACACTAGAAATCCAACCCACTTTTCTGCTTGTGTCAAGTCTGATGACCTCAGATAGGGCTTCCGCATAAGGTAAAAGCTCAGGGGTTCGCCTAATGCGAGCCCAGAAGAGCAACGGGCGAAGCCTTGCTACATCGCCAATGGATCGTCTGCCCATATCAAGCAAAAGAGGGGTAAGGGGAACATATTTGGGCAGCATCACTAAATCCCCAAGGAATTTATGCTCGGATCTGCAGAGGTCGTGGGCCTTCTCAAAACCCCACAACACTGCTCCGTACAACGCTGTACTAACTGCCTTCGCATCGTAGACCTGTAGAGCTGGAGCTACTGGTCTGCTATGCGATGAACGATGTTCCTTCCCAAGTGATCCCGCTACCCTTTTGTGGTTCATCAGCATCTTAGCTAGGTGGTGTTTCCAAGACATGTCTGAGAGTCGGACACCAAGATAATCGAAGGTGCCGACTCTATCTAGGGGGTTCCACCAAGTGAGGGGCTGCCTCTGTAAGACTTGTGGGGGTTAAAGGCCATAAATTTTGTTTTTGCGGTGTTAATTACCAACCACCTGGTATCGCAGAAAAGTTGGCACATGTTGAAAAGCAGCTGCAACCCCATTGGGGTCTTCGACACCAACAGGGTATCATCTGCGAACAAGAGGGTCGGTACCTTTACACCCCCCAGGGTTGGTGCATCTGCTGGATCTTCTTGCAGGAAACTAACCACTCCATTCATATAAAGAGAGAATAGAGTGGGAGCCAGAACACAACCCTGGCGGACTCCCCTACTGACCGAAATGCTATCAGTCAGCTGCCCCTGCGACCCCCACCTTATCTGTGCATGTCTCTTCGTGCAGCCTAACTACAAGGTTAAGAATAAAAAGAGGGATGCCCATATCTTTAAGTGCCAACCATAATTTACTTCTGGGGACTAGATCAAAGGCAGTTTTTAGATCGATAAATGCTAAATATAAGCTGCCTTTGCCTATCACCACCTCTTTCCAGTAAATGAGCTGAAGCCGGAATGCCTGATCGATAGTGCCTATACTGGCCCTAAAACCAGCCTGAAACTGTGATAGAATGGCATTTTCGTCTGTCCACAGCTGGATCCTCTGCAGCAATATTCTGCTGAAGACCTTCTGCAGGGCATCGATCAGGCTTATAGGCCTGTAATTTGAGGGGTCATCTTTGGCTCCCTTTTTAGGTCGAGCCTAGCACAGCGCGCATGCGCTGCCCTATGGGGAGCTCTTGGAATCACTCCAGACTTCCCCGAAACTTTTCCGTGTGGTTTTTCAACTTCCACACATTCTATTGGCCTTTGCGTGTGGCTTTCAAAAATGAAAGCACGCAATTGGCCAAAGGCGGGTGCATGTCCCACCTTTTCTCTAAATGTTCACTCACACGGCCTCCAGCTGTCGAGAACGAGCAGCGGCGCGCAGGTTGCCAGCTGCATTCCTCCCTTGTCGTGGATCATGTTACAAATTAAACATAGCGCGGTCGCTTTGACTTTCGCAGCCGCGTGTGCTTGTCTTCCACACTCGTCTGTGGTTCTTTTTCATGTTCACTCCTTTATTTGTTTCTTGCAATTTTTAATTTGTCACGCTATCTCCCATTGGTTTATTTGATTGCAAGCACGTTATTTAATTAAAAGTCGTCTAAAAAGGCAGCGCACACCTGCAAGGCAGGCATAGTCATGTCAGCTTAGCAGACCGCCGCACTTCCGGAGCATTACCGGTGTGTATACCATGGACACTATGCTTCCAATTCTGGAGCATTACCCATGTGTATACCATGGACACGACGCTTCCACTTCCGGAGCATTACCGGTGTGTATACCATGGCACACTACGCTTCCACTTCCGGAGCATTACCCGTGTGTATACCATGGCACACTAGGCTTCCAGAGCATTACCGGTGCATATACCATGGCACACTAGGCTTTTACTGCCAGAGCATTACCCATGTGTATACCATGGACACGACACTTCTACTTCCGGAGCATTACCGGTGTGTATACCATGGCACACTACGCTTCCACTTCCGGAGCATTACCAGTGTGTATACCATGGCACACTAGGTTTTTACTTCTGGAGCATTACCCGTGTGTATACCATGGCACACTACGCTTCCACTTCCGGAGCATTACCCGTGTGTATACCATGGCACACTAGGCTTCCACTTCCGGAGCCTTACCGGTGAGTATATCATGGCACCCTACGCTTCTACTTTTGGAGCATTACCGGTGTGTATACCATGGCCATTACGCTTCCACTTCCGGAACATTACCGGTGTGTTTACCATGGCACACTACATTTCCATTTTTGGAGCATTACCGTTGTGTTTATCATGGCACATTACGTTTCCACTTCCGGAGCATTACCGGTGTGTTTACCATGGCACACTATGCTTCTGAAGCATTACCGGTGTGCATACCATAGCACACTACGCTTCCACTTCCGATTAATGGAAATGCTCCACTTCCAGAGCATTACCGGTGTGTTTACCATGGCACACTACGCTTTCAGTTCCGGAGCATTACCGGTGTGTATACCATGGGATACTACGCTTCCACTTCCGGAGCATTACCGGTGTGTATACCATGCTTCCAATTCCGGAGCATTACCAGTGTATACCATGGTACACTAGACTTTTAATTCCGGAGTACTACCGGTGTATACCATGGCACACTACACTTCCACTTCTGGAGCATTACCGGTGTGTTTACCATGGCACACTACGCTTCCACTTCCGGAGCATTACCGGTGTGTTTACCATGGCACACTAGGCTTCCACTTCCGGAGCATTACCGGTGTGTTTACCATGGCACACTATGCTTCCTATTACGGAGCATTACCAGTGTATACCATAGTACACTAGGCTTTTACTTCCAGAGTATTACCGGTGTGTTTACCATGGCACACTACGCTTCCACTTCTGGAGCATTACCGGTGTGTATACCATGGCACACTACGCTTCTACGTTTGAAGCATTACCGGTGTGTTTACCATAGCACACTACGCTTCCACTTACGATTAATAAAAATGCCTCACTTCCGGAGCAATACCGGTGTGTATACCATGGACACTATGCTTCCAATTCCGGAGCATTACCGGTGTGTATACCATGGCACACCACGCTTCCACTTCCGGAGCATTACCGGTGTGTATACCATGGACACTATGCTTCCAATTCCGGAGCATTACCGGTGTGTATTCCATGGCACACTACGCTTCTACTTTTGGAGCATTACCGGTGTGTATACCATGGACACTATGCTTCCAATTCCGGAGTATTACCGGTGTGTATACAATGGCACACTACGCTTCCACTTCCGGAGCATTACCGGTGTGTATACCATGGACACTACGCTTCCACTTCCGGAGCATTACCCGTGTGTACACCATGGCACACTAGGCATTTACTTCCGGAGCATTACCCGTGTGTATACCATGGCACACTATGCTTCCACTTCCGGAGCATTACCGGTGTGTATACCATGGCACACTACGCTTCCACTTCCGGACCATTACCGGTGTGTATACCATGGACACTATGCTTCCAATTTCTGGAGCATTACCGGTGTATACCATGGTACACTAGGCTTTTACTTCCGGAGTATTAACGGTGTGTATACCATGGCACACTATGCTTCCACTTCTGGAGCATTACCGGTGTGTATACCATGGACACTGTGCTTCCAATTGCGGAGCATTACCGGTGTGTATACCATGGCACACTACGCTTCCACTTCCAGAGCATTACCGGTGTGTATACCATGGCACACTACGCTTCAACTTTTGGAGCATTACCGGTGTGTTTACCACGGCACACTACGCTTCCACTTCCGGAGCATTACCGGTTTATACCATGGCACACTAGGCTTTTACTTCCGGAGTATTACCGGTGTGTTTACCATGGCACACTATGCTTCCTATTCCGGAGCATTAGCGGTGTATATTTTGGTACACTAGGCTTTTACTTCCAGAGTATTACTGGTGTGTATACCATGACACACTACGCTTCCACTTCCGGAGCATTACCGGTGTGTATACCATGGACACGATGCTTCCAATTTCCGGAGCATTACCGGTGTATACCATGGTACACTAGGCTTTTACTTCCAGAGTATTACCGGTGTGTATACCATGGCACACTATGCTTCCACTTCTGGAGCATTACCCATGTGTATACCATGGACACTATGCTTCCAATTTCGGAGCATTACTGGTGTGTATACCAAGGCACACTACGCTTCCACTTCCGGAGCATTACCGGTGTGTATACCATGGACACTACGCTTCCACTTCCGGAACATTACCACTGAGTATACCATGGCACACTAGGCTTTTACTGCCGGAGCATTACCCATGTGTATACCATGGACATGACGCTTCCACTTCCGGAACATTACCACTGAGTATACCATGGCACACTAGGCTTTTACTTCTGGAGCATTACCCGTGTGTATACCATGGCACACTATGCTTCCACTTCAGCAGCATTACCCGTGTGTATATCATGGCACACTAGGCTTCCACTTCCGCAGCATTACCCGTGTGTATACCATGGCACACTAGGCTTCCACTTCCGGAGCATTACCGGTGTGTATATCATGGCACCCTACGCTTCTACTTTTGGAGCATTACCGGTGTGTATACCATGGCCATTACGGTTCCACTTCCGGAGCATTACTGGTGTGTTTACCATGGCACACTATGCTTCTGAAGCATTACTGGTGTGCATACCATAGCACACTATGCTTCCACTTCCGATTACTGGAAATGCTCCACTTCCAGAGCATTACCGGTGTGTTTACCGTGGCACACTACGCTTCCAGTTCCGGAGCATTACCGGGGTGTATACCATGGCATACTACGCTTCCACTTCCGGAGCATTACCGGTGTGTATACCATGGACACTATGCTTCCAATTCCGGAGCATTACCAGTGAATGCCATGGTACACTAGACTTTTAATTCTGGAGCATTACCGGTGTGTATACCATGGCACACTACGCTTCCACTTCCGGAGCATTAACGGTTTATACCATGGCACACTAGGCTTCTACTTCTGGAGCATTACCGGTGGGTTTACCATGACACTACGCTTCCAGTTCCGGAGCATTACAGGTGTATACCATGGTACAATAGACTTTTACTTCCTGAGTATTACCGGTCTGTATACCATGGCACACTAGGCATTTACTTCCGGAGCATTAGCCGTGTGTATACCATGGCACACTATGCTTCCACTTCCAGAGCATTACCGGTGTGTATACCATGGACACTATGCTTCCAATTCCGGAGCATTACCGGTGTATACCATGCTACACTAGGCTTTTACTTCCGGACTATTACCGTTGTGTATACCATGGCACACTATGCTTCCACTTCTGGAGCATTACCGGTGTGTATACCATGGACACTGTGCTTCCAATTCCGGAGCATTACCGGTGTGTATACCATGGCACACTACGCTTCCACTTCCGGAGCATTACTGGTGCGTATACCATGGCACACTAGGCTTTTAGTTCTGGAGCATTACACGTGTGTATACCATAGCACACTACGCTTCCAGTTCCGGAGCATTACCGGTGTGTATACATGGACACTACGCTTCGACTTCCGGAGCATTACCACTGTGTATACCATGGCACACTAGGCTTTTACTTCTGGAGCATTACCCGTGTGTATACCATGGCACACTACGCTTCTACTTTTGGAGCATTACCGGTGTGTTTACCATAGCACACTACGCTTCCACTTCAGATTACTAAAAATGCCTCACTTCCGGAGCATTACCGGTGTGTTTACCATGGCACACTACGCTTCCAGTTCCGGAGCATTACCGGTGTGTATACCATGGACACTATGCTTCCAATTCCGGAGCATTACCGGTGTATACCATGGTACAATAGGCTTTTACTTCCTGAGTATTACCGGTGTGTATACCATGGCACACTATGCTTCCACTTCCGGAGCATTACCGGTGTGTATACCATGGACACTACGCTTCCACTTCCGGAGCATTACCGGTGTGTATACCATGGCACACTATGCATTTACTTCCGGAGCATTACCGGTGTGTATACCATGGCACACTACGCTTCTACTTTTGGAGCATTACCGGTGTGTATACCATGGACACTATGCTTCCAATTCCGGAGCATTACCGGTGTGTATACCATGGCACACTACGCTTCCACTTCGGGAGCATTACCGGTGTGTATACCAAGTTCGGGAGCATTACCGGTGTGTATACCATGGACACTATGCTTCCAATTTCGGAGCATTACCGGTGTATACCATGGTACAATAGGCTTTTACTTCCTGAGTATTACCGGTGTGTATACCATGGCACACTACGCTTCCACTTCCGGAGCATTACCCGTGTGTATACCATGGACACTACGCTTCCACTTCCGGAGCATTACCGGTGTGTATACCATGGCACACTATGCATTTACTTCCGGAGCATTACCGGTGTGTATACCATGGCACACTACGCTTCCACTTCGGGAGCATTACCGGTGTGTATACCATGGACACTATGCTTCCAATTCCGAAACATTACCGGTGTATACCATGGTACAATAGGCTTTTACTTCCTGAGTATTACCGGTGTGTATACCATGGACACTATGCTTCCACTTCCGGAGCATTACCGGTGTGTATCCCATGGCACACTACGCTTCTACTTTTGGAGCATTACCGGTGTGTATACCATGGACACTATGCTTCCAATTCCGGAGTATTACCGGTGTGTATACCATGGCACACTACACTTCCACTTCCGGAGCATTACCGGTGTGTATACCATGGACACTACGCTTCCACTTAGGGAGCATTACTGGTGTGTATACCATGGCACACTAGGCATTTACTTCCGGAGCATTACCCGTGTGTATACCATGGCACACTATGCTTCCACTTCCGGAGCATTACCGGTGTGTATACCATGGACACTATGCTTCCAATTTCCGGAGCATTACCAGTGTATACCATGGTACACTAGGCTTTTACTTCTGGAGTATTACCGGTGTGTATACCATGGCACACTATGCTTCCACTTCTGGAGCATTACCGGTGTGTATACCATGGACACTGTGCTTCCAATTCCGGAGCATTACCGGTGTGTATACCATGGCACACTACGCTTCCACTTCCGGAGCATTACCGGTGCGTATACCATGGCACACTACACTTCCACTTCTGGAGCATTACTGGTGTGTATACCATGGAAGACTACGCTTCAACTTTTGGAGCATTACCGGTGTGTTTACCACGGCACACTACGCTTCCACTTCCGGAGCATTACCGGTTTATACCATGGCACACTAGGCTTTTACTTCCGGAGCATTATCGGTGTGTTTACCATGGCACACTATGCTTCCTATTCCGGAGCATTAGCGGTGTATACCATGGCACACTACGCTTCTACTTTTGGAGCATTACCGGTGGGTTTACCATGACACACTACGCTTCCACTTCCGGAGCATTACCGGTGTGTATACCATGGACACTATGCTTCCAATTTCCGGAGCATTACCGGTGTATACCATGGTACACTAGGCTGTTACTTCCGGAGTATTACCGGTGTGTATACCATGGCACACTATGCTTCCACTTCTGGAGCATTACCGGTGTGTATACCATGGACACTGTGCTTCCAATTCCGGAGCATTACTGGTGTGTATACCATGGCACACTACGCTTCCACTTGCGGAGCATTACCGGTGTGTATACCATGGACACAACGCTTCCACTTCCGGAACATTACCACTGAGTATACCATGGCACACTAGGCTTTTACTTCTGGAGCATTACCCGTGTGTATACCATAGCACACTACGCTTCCGCAGCATTACCCGTGTGTATACCATGGCACACTAGGCTTCCACTTCCGGAGCATTACCGGTGTGTATATCATGGCACCCTACGCTTCTACTTTTGGAGCATTACCGGTGTGTATACCATGGCCATTACGCTTCCACTTACAGAACATTACCGGTGTGTTTACCATGGCACACTACATTTCCATTTCTGGAGCATTACCGTGGTGTTTATCATGGCACATTACGGTTCCACTTCCGGAGCATTACCGGTGTGTTTACTATAGCACACTACGCTTCCACTTCCGATTACTGGAAATGCTCCACTTCCAGAGCATTACCGGTGTGTTTACCGTGGCACACTACGCTTCCAGTTCCGGAGCATTACCGGTGTGTATACCATGGCATACTACGCTTCCACTTCCGGAGCATTACCGGTGCGTATACCATGGACACTATGCTTCCAATTCCGGAGCATTACCAGTGTATGCCATGGTACACTAGACTTTTAATTCTGGAGTACTACCAGTGTGTATACCATGGCACACTACACTTCCACTTCTGGAGCATTACCGGTGTGTATACCATGGCACACTACGCTTCAACGTTTGGAGCATTACCGGTGTGTTTACCATGGCACTACGCTTCCACTTCCGGAGCATTAGCGGTTTATACCATGGCACACTAGGCTTTTACTTCCGGAGTATTACCGGTGTGTTTACCATGGCACACTATGCTTCCTATTCCAGAGCATTAGCAGTGTATACCATGGTACACTAGGCTTTTACTTCCAGAGTATTACCAGTGTGTTTACCATGGCACACTACGCTTCCACTTCTGGAGCATTACCGGTGTGTATACCATGGCACACTACGCTTCTACTTTTGGAGCATTACCGGTGTGTTTACCATAGCACACTACGCTTCCACTTCCGATTACTAAAAATGCCTCACTTCCGGAGAATTACCGGTGGGTTTACCATGACACTACGCTTCCAGTTCCGGAGCATTACCGGTGTATACCATGGTACAATAGACTTTTACTTCCTGAGTATTACCAGTGTGTATACCATGGCACACTAGGCATTTACTTCCGGAGCATTACCCGTGTGTATACCATGGCACACTATGCTTCCACTTCCGGAGCATTACCGGTGTGGATACCATGGCACACTACGCTTCCACTTCCAGAGCATTACCGGTGTGTATACCATGGACACTATGCTTCCAATTCCGGAGCTTTACCGGTGTATACCATGGTACACTAGGCTTTTACTTCCGGACTATTACCGTTGTGTATACCATGGCACACTATGCTTCCACTTCTGGAGCATTACCGGTGTGTATACCATGGACACTGTGCTTCCAATTCCGGAGCATTACCGGTGTATACCATGGCACACTACGCTTCCACTTCCGGAGCATTACTGGTGCGTATACCATGGCACACTAGGCTTTTACTGCCGGAGCATTACCCATGTGTATACCATGGACAACGCTTCCACTTCCGGAGCATTACCGGTGTGTATACCATGGCACACTACGCTTCCACTTCCGGAGCATTACCGGTGTGTATACCATGGACACTACGCTTCGACTTCCGGAGCATTACCACTGTGTATACCATGGCACACTAGGCTTTTAGTTCTGGAGCATTACCCGTGTGTATACCATAGCACACTACGCTTCCAGTTCCGGAGCATTACCCGTGTGTATACCATGGCACACTAGGCTTTTAGTTCTGGAGCATTACCGGTGTGTTTACCATAGCACACTACGCTTCCACTTCCGATTACTAAAAATGCCTCACTTCCGGAGCATTACCGGTGTGTTTACCATGGCACACTACGCTTCCAGTTCCGGAGCATTACCGGTGTGTATACCATAGACACTATGCTTCCAATTCCGGAGCATTACCGGTGTATACCATGGTACAATAGGCTTTTACTCCCTGAGTATTACCGGTGTGTATAACATGGCACACTAAGCTTCCACTTCCGGAGCATTACCGGTTTGTATACCATGGACACTACGCTTCCACTTCCGGAGCATTACCGGTGTGTATACCATGGCACACTAGGCTTTTTCTTCCGGAGTATTAATGGTGTGTATACCATGGCACACTAAGCTTCCACTTCCGGAGCATTACCGGTGTGTTTACCATGGCACACTACGCTTCCAGTTCCGGAGCATTACCGGTGTATACCATGGTACACTAGGCTTTTACTCCCGGAGTATTACTGGTGTGTATACCATGGCACACTACGCTTCCACTTCCGGAGCATTACCGGTGTCTATACCATGGCACTCTACGCTTCCACTTCCGGAGCATTACCGGTGTGTATACCATGGCACACTAGGCTTTTAATTCCGGAGCATTACCCATGTGTATACCATGGACACTACGCTTCCACTTCCGGAGCATTACCAGTGTGTATACCATGGCCGGCGAGGTACGTGGAAGTTGGTAAAAAGCAGCAATCCGTACACTCCATGGGGCTGTTCATGTAATTAATCAAACAGGAGCGCAAGTCACTGTCTCCGGTCTCTCCAGCAGCCTTAAGCAGCATCTTACACTTTCACCGTCAAAGTGCAAGATGCTGCTTAACGCTGCTGGACGGAGCGGAGTCGGACAGTTTGACCACATACATATTCCACTCTAGTCTATTTGCTGCCGCTAGCATTGCAGCAGTCTGCTATGAACTGCTTTTCTCTGTGGCCAGTATTGAAAAGACTAATTGCATAGCAACAGCTGAATTATTGAATATGCATGTGATTGCACTTCTGCAGTACAGCCTGATTAAAAAAAAAACAAAAAAAAAAAACAGACCGACGTGAATAGGTTCCTACTGTGTGAGAGGGTAATAATCGGGCCACCGGAATTATGTGGCAGGGGAGGGCAAAATATGCAGCAGGGTTGAGTAAATTATGTGGCAAGAAAAGGCAAATTACGAGGCACAATGCCGCACATTTTGTGACGGTATTACTTCATTATTTTGCCATTTTGTAAACATGTTAACACTGTCTGAGCTTTGGATTCACCTCATTAGTACCAGTGTAACACCCAAGTATAGCAATAAGCAGCAGATAGGTGATCAGTCAGGCTTTGTAAAGGGCTTTCAGCAGCGCTGCAAGGAAATGCATGGGTTCTCGGATTTCCACTTCCGGCAGTGCCACATACTTCAGTCCGTGTTAAACTAGGCTAGGCCCACGTGATGTGACATTACATTAAAGAAATCTGTGCCTGGGCCACGGGGTGAACAACGAGGAGGAAAGATTACGGGCTTTCTCCCCTGGTCTATTTCCTGTTGTGAATAGATTCCATTTTGTGTGGGGCATCTGCTTTTGGTGAATACCATTCCTGTGGACGAGTGCCTTCTCTGGGTTCTTAGGTCTTCACGATCTGGCTAGGGAGCAGGCTTATGCGTGGCCCTGTGGGACATTTTAAGTCATGACTATGGCCACTGCAAAATATTCTAAAGGAAAACATCACAAAGTTATTGAAACATATCTGTTAAGGAGCTTAAATAATCGTAGCACAATAAAAATAACTCAGCTCTTCAATAAAAATGCATTGAATGGAATCATGTTATGTGTTCTGGAGTATTCATGTTCTTTCCAAATTAGTTATGAGATTTAATTTAAAAAAACGTAATTTAGGAATTTCAATTTTTTGTTGTATAATGTTATAGCCTGCTTGCAGAGCGAACACATTCATATGAGTTACCATGCTACAAAATCACTACGGATAAGAGAAATATTTGCAGTGCGCAACACAAATGCTCAAATAATAATACAACATTTGGGGGGAAAAGATGGGGCCCTGAGATGTACAGTACCTTATAGGGTGCCCTACTGCCTTTTAATGTTTATTCCTTGCCATCTCGTGTCCAGCCTGACAAATCACAATAATTTTTATTTTCTCAGTAGATTTCATTTTTAAAGGTATATCATTAAATAAAGAAATATGTGAGGTACTCAGCATTGTAATCTCAAAGTCTGTTATGATATATACACACATACATCCCACCAACACACATCATATCACAACTCACCACTACATTCCACACCCTGCCAGTGCCCTTACGTCACTACACTAAGCACAACTTGCACACAAACTTTACAGTACTAAACACAGCAGCTACATTGCTCTACAACATACCTTAAAAACATTGCCAATATCTCTGGCTAAACACTTATAAGGTCCCAAAGGCGAGACCTATTGGCTAAGCCAATGCTTGTTGTAAATTGGGACCACCTCTGCTCCTTTCCATGACCCGGGGACTGGGGCACCATTAGCTATTTGCGTTTGACAGGAGGAGAATATAGCGGGCCCAATTAGGGATATCAGAAAGAAATAGATCACCCGGTATGCCGTCTGCTCCTGCAGCCTTGGACGGCACTATTCTGCCTATTGCGGCCTCTATTTCAACAAAGGAAAAAAGCTCGTCATCCGGGGGGTGCCTGACAAACTAGTCTATCTCCATCGTAGGAGAGTCCTCCAAGGATGAATAGAGCTTACGGAAGTGGTCATACCATTCCTGACCAGTAATGTAATTAGGAGGCGGGGGCTTATTACCCCAGGTGACTAAAGACCAGAATGAAGTGGTGTCTTTTGCTACACTTGCTTCTTTGAGCTGCTGCCAATGAGATTCGTCCCATGCTGATTTTGCCGAGCACGGGGTGGCCTTGTAGCGCTTCCTGGCAACTCTAATCAGGGAGGAATTCTTATCCTTGATTGCTGAAGCCAGGAGTGTTCGCTCGCGTCTACAATCCGTGGTGTACCATGAATGAGCCCCTCTTTGCGACCTGATGGACTTGTGGTCCGATCTAGGAACTAAAAAATGCATATTGATTCGGTCAAAGGTGCGGGAGTGCACCATGGTTGCATCAGCCAAGCTACTTTTGCTGGCAATCACGGCCTGGATATTAAGTCAGGATATTCCACTGATCAAGACATCTTGACATGCATGGATTTCATCAATATGTCAAATCCAAGGCAAAAGAGATTCTGTCAATGTTTAAGATCATCTTCTAATGATTGATTTGAAGGATGATGAAAAAACAAGTGTCCATACTGGTCCCAGAAATATGAGGCCTATTATGTGTAAGAGATCTTCTGTAGCATGAAGCGTGACAAGATGGTCTTGGATGACATCTAGATTGTGATCTGATAGGAGTGATCTAATCGAAGTTGTGGAGCTCCTTTAAGTAATCCTCACTAGACTAACAGGTACTGGTGTTGTACAGGGAAGTAAAGCTTCTGGTGGTTTAACCAGTGGTGGTGTAAATGTAGTTGGTGCAGACACAGTGATGTTCTAGCTGTGGAGAAGGCTGCTGACTGGCCAGATGTCTATGAGAAGGGGAGTCAAGAATCTTGACCAGGGGTGAACCTCTGGCTGGAGAGTATGCTGTAGACTACTCTGAATGAGAGGTGAAGGGAAGCTTTCTGGTCTTGAGATTTCAAATCCATTCTGTAGATGGAGAGGGCTAAACGGCGAGGTCAGATGCTTTGACATCGAATGGAGCCTCAATGTTGGTGAATCCTTCGACATTGAAGGGTTCAAGAGCTTTGAAATTGAATGCACATCAATGACGAACTGTCCCTCAATAGCGAATATGCTACACTCATGCTAGTCTTTGATGTCAACGTTGAATGGAAGTCTCTTGAGTTTTTTTTTCTCCAATCCCCCCTGTAAAGGAGTCCTCAGATTGTTGTCCATGTCAGTTTAGAAAGAGCCACTTTTCTTAGCGCCTATAACCTCTATGAAGCATCCCTTGGCGACAGCGGTCTCTTAGTTGGCCACAGAGCTGGAATTTTACTGAGTCTTCAGAGTTCTTCTGGAGAGGTTCACTCAGTGCGAGCATTCTTTAGGAGGTGAGAATCTAAAAGGCGGAGGCCATGTGCGTCATTTTCTTCCTAATTTCTGTTCTGCCACAAGGGACATTTCCACAAAAACAAATTGCATTTTTGTTAAAACAAAAACATTTCCTGTTATGAATCAATGAAAAAACATCAAGTCCTAAAATATTGACTAGAATGATTGATTTTTAAAAGGTGTGGATGTGCAACAGAGAAAAACTAGAAGACTGCAACTTAACTTGCTGCATTGGATCGATTTTCCTTCCTTTAAAAATGCTCCTTATACAGTCTTTCTTGTCAACCATAGTACTGAAGTGATCTTTTTAAATAATAATTGCATTTTTTTGTTTTAAGAAATATAAACAAAATGTAGCCAACTGAAAATATTCAATGCTTATGATACGACTATCAATCAAAATGAGGCGGATGAGAAGGCCTATTTCTTAAGACACTGAAATTTGTCTAGAGGAAGCAGTTTCACCCTGCTCATGAAAAGGATTTTGTTATCTTGTGTAGCCCGGGCTTATTTTAGGGTCTAATCAAACAGTCTTAAAAAGGAGTAAACTAATTTTCTTGCATTCTTAGCACATTTCTTAACAGTGATCTAAAGTAGGTCTAAGATTCCACTGATAAACTGCTTACATGATGTAGGAAAGTACCCTTTTCGTATGGTTACCCCCCACTTTTTGCCGGACATCTGATGCAACCTGATTTGATGTGCCCTGGGTCCCTGCCAATCAAGTTCCCAGGGCCTGTGTCCATTCCCAAGACTACCTTTGTATTCACAATTGGCACCTCCCTGCCCACAAGTAAGCCCCTTGTAAAAGGTACCGGGGGTACCAAGGGCACTGTGACCAGGGAAGGCCTCCAAGGGCTGCAGCACCTATTGTGCCACCCTTAGGGGCCCTGCACCTTAACACACATACTGCCACTGCAGGCTGCGTGTTTTGGTGCAGAGAGAAGTGAGGAGTCGACATTGCACACATCCCTGTGGCCATGCCTGCAATCCACTGCCTAAGGCCTAGGTAAGTCACCCCTCTAGCACGGTGCACTAGCCCTAAGGTGAGGATACAGAGGCATGAGCTCTGTACCCCTACAGTGTCTAAATCCATTCTTAGGCATTGTAAGTGTAGTAAAGCCATAAAGAGTATATGGTCTGGGAGTTGTCACTACAAACTCCACAGCTCCGTAATGGCTTTACTAAAAACTGGGGAGTTTGGTAGCAAACTCCTCAGCACATTAAACCCACACTGATGCCAGTGTGGGATTTAATGTAAATAGCACTCAGAGGGCATCTTAGAGATGCCCCCTGAAAAATCGACCAGCATTGGTGTGATTCCTGAACGGCTGCCCTCCATTTGCCACCACCAGACAGGTTTCTGGACCCCTGGGTAGAGAGCCTCCGCTCTCTGGGTCCAGAAACAAAGCCCATGTTGGGCAGAGGTGTCATGCCTCCTCCCCCAGGATGGGCTGGGTCCATGAAAGGGGAAGCTTCAAAGGCCTTTCTCCTTTGGACGGTGTCCCTGCATTTTCCTGACCCCAGCAACTGGCTCCCACCGGTTCTGACCCCCCACTTTGGGCAGGAGAATCGGCGGGAAATCCAAGCTAGGAAGAGAGGTGTGTCCACCCATGCCTACCCCACCCCTCAGGTGGGGGAGGCGAGGTGAAGCACACATCTCAATCCCCTCCATCTTGGAAGATGAGGACTCAGCCAATTAGGAAGAGTCTCATCCCCCTCCCACCGGAGGGTGGCCTGATAGGGGGTGTACCCACCCCAAGGAAGGGACCTATTGATCCCTACCTGCACACCCCTTTGACGCCCCTAAATCAAGTATTTAGGGGCAACCCTGAACCTTGCCTCCTCAGATTCGAGGAAGAAAGAAGAAGGACTGAAGAGCCAAGCTGAATCAGGACGAAGAAGAGGACACCAGCTGCCTTGGCCCCTTCCCTACCGGCCTGTCCAGTCTACAGCCCGACTACAGCAAGAACCCCAGTGAGTCTAGCAGCCAGCAACCCCCAGAACCTAGAGGACCTGCCCTGCGACCTTCCCAAAGACTCTGTCTGCCGTGAGCACTGGATTTGCTCTACCCAGGACTCACCTTCAAAATCCGGATTTCGTCGACTACGCGATTCTGCACCACTCTGCACCCGACGCCCACCCCCGACTTTGAGTGTCCCAACACTCCAAGGTCGTCTCCCCAGCGATCATGACCTGGGATCTGGTGATACCCGCCTCCCTCAAGACTCCTAACGACGCCTGCAGCCTCAACCTGAAGGGTCCCCCCGACCGCGACCAGTGCTGGTAAGAAAAACCAGACACCAGAAGACACCCCCTGCACCCGACACCCCATGGCCTTGGGTGGCCCAACCGACAGTGTCAAGACATCCCTCAAGATCCCAACTTAACTCTCCAGCCTTGCCCGAGCCTGCAGCAACTTTCCGAAACTGGAGGTCTCCATTTGAAACCACAGGGTTCCAGACCTCTGACTTGCACCGTGCAGCGCCGCTGGTGGTGCAGCTCCTGTGCTTGTCGTTGGCCCCTGCAGTGCTGACCTTAACTGCAGGAGCTTGGCTCCCACAACTGAGTGGCATGCTCGTCAGCAAACCCTAACGAAGGCCCCCTTAACACCATTGGCTAACATTGGGCTCCTGCACTCTGCATCCGGCCACCCCAGTGCAGGTGGTGGTGCAACTTGAGTGCCCTCCTAGACCTTGGGGAACCTTGGTCCTAACCGCCAAAACTCACCCCTGTGAGTCGAGTACTTATCTCCAAAAACGCTAACCATTTTTCTCCCATAGGAACCCATGTTATAAGATTTTGGCCCTACACTTGTTCTAAGTGTGGACTTGCTAATGCAGGGGGGAAAAGTGAATTCAATTGCCAAGTATAAAAAGTCATACTTACCTTGTATGTAGAACTCTTAGTGTGTGGTATCTAGGCATACCACCCCGCACTTAAAGTAATCTAAAGTAACTCAGAAGTAATCTAAACGTATTTACTGTATGATACAAACTGCATTCAAAAGTGATATAATCCTGTAAGAATTGTAATTCCAAGCACAACTGCATTTCACTGAACAGTCTCATTTAAAAGTAAATTTTACTCACCTGTGCAAAGTCCTGCTTGGTTCTAAAATAAAACTTAAGTATATCTTTTTTTTATAGTTACCTAATTGGTCTGGATTCTGTCTCCCAGTGTGTGCATCATTCCTTGATTGAGTGAATACAATAAATGTTTAACATACCCTTTGGATAAGCCCAACTGGTTGCCCACACTAGCACATAGAGAGCTGTTAGTACTTACCTAATTTAGCCTCTGCTATACCTCTGGGGACTCCCTGGACTCTATGCACACTATACCTTACTTTGGTATAGTATATAAAGAACCAGCTTCCTACACATGAACCTATTTTTTTTTTTTTTTTAAATGATACATTTTCAGGCTGCGAGTATGAACCAGACAAACAGTAATGCTACACTCAGTATCACCCAAAAACGATGCTTTAAGGCTACTTAACCATTTACTTCAAACCTTTAATTGAAAAATATTGGCATAAACTGGATTCCTACACCTATGTAACAAAATATGCTTCATGAAATGTACAGTGTGGCAGGCCCCATTCAAAAAAATGTACATTAATGCAATATTATCATACACACAGTTGGTTTCGAAGATGCATTAAAAATTCTCAAAAACATACAAAAAGGGTAGAAACCAAACTGTGCAATCTGTGAAAATGACACATAAAACCAGGTATTGTAGAAAACTATAGTTTACCTCTCAGACACGTATAAATTACTTTTGGATTCTTCACGGTTACAAAATAAAAAGGTCTTATTTTATGGTTGTTTAGTATGGAGATAAAATTGTGTGAAAACAGTGCTGGCTTCTGCTCACCAAGGCCTACATCCTAAAACACAAGTCCATAATGGATTCAGAGTTTGGCCCTAGCTTCAAAATGTCATCGATATCGTAATAAAAGTGCAACTTCATTCGTCTATCAGATCACAGACTTATGAAAATCGGCATTTAATAGGCACATTAAAGTGATCACAACTACACACGGACAAAATTGTCTTGTATAAAAAAAAGGATCTTAAATACGTTATTTCCTCAGCGATTGACAGCCTGGCACATTCTAGGCTGGTTTGTATCCCATAGGTACTATAAAAGCTCAACACATTCTGGGTCACTGTTCAATACTTTCCAGTTTTCAATATTCACTCTCGACAAATTTTTTCTTGTGGTTGTATTCCAGCTGCAGCCGGAATGCACTTGTGACATCTGTTCCTGTGTAGTTTTTGTTCAGTTCAGCCTCCCGAGCTGTGTTCATGAACTGCAACTGGGTGATCGGTTTTAAGCACAAATGGTAAAACACAATGCTTTGTCTTTAAAGTATGTTCGATGTAGTTGAAAAAAGATAAAAAGAGTTCCACTCAAAAGTCTTAAATACTTATTGGTCCAGCCTCCATGTTGAAGTTTCAAAAACATACATGTTCAAATAAGCGCAACGTCTTTCACTTTTTCTATCTACACTGATGCAGAGGATCCTTTTTTTCTGCTGTCATGGACACAACTGTTTTGCATTTCCAGCTGATGAAAGCATTGCAAGTCATTAATGAAAGCTTGTCTTTTTTGGGGGGGGATCAAAGCAGTGTTTGATGAAGTATCTCCCACACCATCCTCTTTCGAAAGTAGGGCATATGTTGCTGAAAGGATAAACAAACAAATTACCATAGTAGTAAACACAGCATGCATTTATTAACATAAATCATTTTAATTCAAGTAAGATAAAGGTGTTGTCAAGTCAATGTATGTTTTAAGAGAAGCCACTCTTCATACTATGTATTCTGGGTGTCTACCATACTCTCCTAGACGCCAGAGAGAAAACCAGAAATAATAAAGTCCTATAATTGACAAACATAGGGAGATAGCATTAGTGTAAAGAAAACATTTGAGTTGTTTTCAAGTATTAAAGTATTAGCATTTTGACTCAGCAGTGAATGACTCTCACAAAAAGGTTGTACGACAAAATACATCCGCATCCAAAGGTTTCCTCAGGGGCGCAGTGACATTGCAAGAAGCAGTAAAGGCAATAATCTACGGCTCAAAAGTATATCCAGCAAACTTCTCCCGATTGAAAACCTTGCATCTCTTGACATAACCATTAATTGGAAATAGGGGAGGAGAAAAGTAATTTAGTGCTATTGTGCTCTTTTTAATGCCGTAATCCTGGTTGTGTTTAATTAGGTGGCGTAGAACACTCCTTTCACTAGAGGTGAACTACACAGCCAGAAAATAACTCTAAGTTTGGTTTGTTGTTTGCAGGTGACACCAAGATTAATAGTTGCCATATCTTAAACTGTATTAATCCAGGATTCCATATTGTTTTGTAAGAATGAAGACTTGACAGATGTTAGTTATTTAATTCATTGATGTATACCAGTTACACCACATTTTTGTTAAAATTAGATAAATTTCGCCAAGGATAGGGTTGCTCTGAAAAGATGTGGTAGCAGACATATTTCGCTCTTGGCAGCTTTATCGTGGCTAACTTTGTCCTTAAAGGCTAACAAAATCTGTTAATAGGTCGACAGAGTTGGCATAGGGTGTCCATACTGCAGAGTGAAACACCATCGTCTACAACCCTGGTTAATAAAAATCTTAACGTAAGAAAAATCAATCTAATTTCAGCCACATTAATGGTGTGACTGAAAAACACCAATGGATTAAGGAACTCTTAAACAACCCAAAATAGTCTGCCTCGTTTTCATTATTACATTATCATATCGGATATCAGGATGGGTCTGATCTGAGAAACAGTGGGTCCTGTTCAGGAGGCCAGATCCATGGCTGGCTTGAGCAGTCCAGAAACCTAGGGAAGCATAAGACATGTTGAACCTTTTTACTGAATGGTTTCTAAAATGACTCAAGCATTTGAAAATTGTGTTAACCTTAGTACGTTCAGTGGCACCTTTGATTATTATCTGATGAAAGATGTAGCATCATCAGAAATCATTGCAGGGGGTGAGTCTGTCAGTGTTAGAGACTACTTACTTATCGGTTAAAAAGATATCAAAACAATTGTCCTTCTAGGGGTGTGAGCTCTTGGTTGAGGTGGAATATAAACCAGTTGAGGGTCAGATTTACTTGACAAGTACAAACCATGCAGAGAACATGATCTATGTGAGTGCTTTGACCAATCGGAGGTTGAATGAGGAGAATGCCGCTTGTGAGGCGAGTATGCCCTGTGTCGGGCTCAGTCCACCTGCTTCTTTATCCTCATTCTATAGTGGGGTTCATGGTATCATGCTTGTCTTTGGCTTGGAAACGTTGCTGCATCACCAGTAGTAGGGACAGCTACGGTGGACACATTTACAGGAAAAGTTAGTGGTCATATCTATTGAAACCGGCAACAACTGGACACTCTGGGTATTACATGTCCCAGCATACCTAACACAGTGAGCATTTTGAGCCGGGCACAGTGAAAAGGGGGAGTTACACTCCCAGCTGCTATTCGCTCATTATTTCAGATACTTTTGACAGCGAGCCAGAGACTTTCATTTGAGCACTGTGTGGCTATCCTTGTTAGGTAGTTTCCCTGGCGTGGAAATATGTTGTTTGTTGCCCAATATTGCCCGTATATTGTGCTGCTGCCATTGGTCAGTTAGCTGAACAGGCAGGTTTTTAGGACTTTCCTGAATTCCTGAAGGGTGGCGGCCGTTCTGAGGTGAACGGGTAGGCCGTTCCAGGTTTTCTCAGCCATGTAGAAGGCACAGCCCCCGCTTTTGTGGATGCGGGCGTGTGGGCTAGGGAGAGGGAGGTGCAGCACAGGTTTCTGGAGGGTTGGTGGAAGTTCACTCTGTGATCAAGGTAGGCTGGTCCTTTGCTGTGCAGGGCCTTGTAGGCGTGGGTTAGCATTTAAAACTGGCACCATTTGTTGATGAGGAGCCAGTATAGAGATTTGATGTGCTGGGCGATGTGGGTCCTCCTCGGTAAGTTTAGGATAAGCCTGGCTGCTGAGGTCTGGATGGTCTGGAGTCTATTTAGCAGTGGTGTGGTGATCCCCACGTAGAGGGAGTTGCCATAGTCCAGGGGGCTGGTGATGAGGGCTTGGGTCACAGTGCGTCTGGTGTTGGTGGGGAGCCACTTGAAGATTTTCTGGAGCAAGCGGAGAGTGAGGAAGCAGGAGGACAAGACAGAGTTTATCTGCTTCTTCATATTGAGCTTGCTGTCTAGTATGATGCCGAGGTTCCTCAAGTGATCCGTGAATGGGGGGCCAAGTTCAGTTGGCTACCAAGGGGGAGGTGTTGCTCCTGAAGAAGAGTATCTCTGTTTTGTCAGTGTTGAGTTGGAGGCATCTGTTCTGCATCCAACTGGCGAGGCTGGCCATGCACCTGTGGAAGTTATTTTTGGTGTTTGTGGGGCCAATGACAGGAAGAGCATGAGCTGGGTGCCGTATGCATATGATATGATGTTCATGCCATGGGAGCTGACCAGGGTGGCCAGGGGGCCATATATTTGTTGAACAGGGTAGGGCTCAGTGAGGACCCCTGCGGAACTCCGCAGATGATGTTCTTGGGGCCAGAGGTGTAGGGAAGGAGGCGGACGCTCTGGGTTCTTCTAGTGAGGAAGGATGCTATATATCCGAGAGCATTCCCTCGGAATCCTATCTGGAGGAATCTGTGTAGTAGGATGTAGAGGGAGACAATGTCGAAGGCTGCAGAGAGATCGAGGGGGGATCAGGGCTGCGTTTTCTCCTATCCAGTAGGGGCTGGATATCATTGGTGGGTGTGATTAGGACTGTCTCCATGCTGTGATATGAGCAGAATCCAGATTGGGAGGGTTCCAGAAGGTTGTAATTTTCTAGGTGGTTGGAGGTTTATTGCTTTCTTCAAGACTCTAGCGGGGAAAGGGAGCAGGGAGATTGTCGTAGTTTTTGAGTTCTTTAGGGTCAGCTGTTGTTTTTTTGAGGAGCAGCTTGACTTCCGTGTGTTTCCATCCCTCTTGGAAGGAGACCGTGGTGATGGGAGCATTGAGGATTGTGGTGAGTTCTTTGCTGATGGTGTTGTTCCCCAGGTTGAGCATGTGGTGGGGTCAGGGGTCTATGGGGCCCCTGAGTTAATGAAGCTCATGATAGTGGCGGTGGTCTGCGTGGAGAGACGGTCCCAATTTGTTATAGTGTTTGTGTTGAGTCTGTGAGGTTGAAGAGCCTGTTGAAGCCAGTTACTGGTGGTTGTGGATCGAAGTGTTCGTAGATGGTGGAGATTTTGCTGTTGAATAAATTTGAAAGGGTGATGAAAAGGTCCTGGTAGGGGGTGATGGTTTTCTCGGTGGCTGTGGTGTTGAACTCTTTGATGATGGTGACTTATAAGTAAAGTGTGCCAATTAGGTGGAGACCAATTTTATCAAACTTGGGGAAGAGGGCACTAGCTGGTTTGCATGGGAAAGTGCCAACACAAAAGAATTCAAACAGAAGGGGTGAAGCCAAAACGTTTGAGGGAATACCACGTCAAGGCTTTCAGGTCTAACAGATGCTGCAAGCGTAGTCCGGGAAGTATTGGAATGGCACCTTGGAAGAGTATGTTGTTAAAAGGTATCCGAAGATGGTGAAGCAGAGTCTGAGAAATCCACCCCTGGTTGAACTTCCCTGGTTGGAAATTATGCTCTTTATTAAGAAGAGTCTGAGGCTTTTGACCTTTTTTTTATAAGCCTTGATGTATAAGTTTTAGGTGGTGGGCACGCTTCACAGAGAGCATACACATTAAACAACAGCAATATGACTTGAAGCTTCACACATCATCTAAAAACAAGTAAAATAATTAGAGCATATTTACTCATCCAAATTAGTGGAAGACAATACAACCCTCAGAAAATGGAAATGCCTGAGAGGAGATGCAAGGACGTGGCAATTCTATACAACAATATCTTCATATCCAACTGGACTAACAGCTTCCGAATAGGACACAAACCTTGTGGGGAAAATCAGGGACAAATAGAATGCCTTGTCCTGGAAGGGCTAAATAGCAGTTAATTTCTATCTACCAAGTCAAATTCATAATCCATCTCACCTTCCTCCTCTAAAGCTCTAACATCATCACTCATTAAAAGTTTGATTTTATTGACTACAAACTCCTTCAGTCTGGCTGGAAAAAGAACACAGGCCTGCACCCCATAGCTCACTAACTTTTTTTTCAGTTCCTGTAGTGTTTTCAGTTTGCCCACAGTAAAAAGACTGACAACAGTTGAAAAAAACCAGTTCATAAATAACAAAAAAAAACACACATCGTGGGCCAAATATGATATGTCACTCTTCTTCGAAGCCCACCGCAAATCCAACTCCTGATATTCCTCATAGACAACACACTGTTCACCCTATCAGCCGCAATGGGCCACCCTTTCGTGGGTAGTCACACAGCTTGCATGATGCAGACTGGCAGATGGTCATCATCTAGGTTGGTTTCCTCTTCCAGGAAAACAGCAATTGCAGACTACAAGTCACCAACTTTGTCTGAATTATTCCATCCCATCAGCCTGAGGTTAGTGTCTCGCTTTAGATTTTCAAGTCTCTCTAGTCTAACTTCCAATGAGGTGGTGGGGGTGACTGCAGAAGAATGGAATCTGTCCGCCTAATCTAACTTCTTCTTATAACAGGTCGCAGAGATATCCAACTTCGCAGTGCTACTACTGCCAGGCTGCAGTCTGGTGCTAACTTTGTGAGATATAGAATCCAGCTGAGCCGATTATCCAATACTGTGCAATCTGTCTAAAGAAGCCCTCTGCCCGGTCTACACCTTCAAGGCACACTCTGCAGCAAGAGCCAGGGCACTGTTGAAAAGAGCCCTCCAAAGGACTGACTCCCTACGAAATCTCAGCTGAAGCTGCCTCACTCCGCAAGAAGTGAGCTTTTGGAGACTTCTCGTTCATGGCCAAGGCTCCAACCAAGAGCAGTTTAATGTTAATGATCTCAATTCTGGCCACTTATCCAAGGAACCCCCTTAGCCATTCCTTTCTATAGGCTGGCTTCATAGTGAATCCCAGCATATTGGGAAATATGGAGGAGGGGGGGGGGGGAGGATCCAGTTTGGCTTACTCTTGCTGCAGAAGCTCAAATACAGCTCCTTCCTCTGTAGTGCTCAAGACCAAGTCCAGTGTGATACCATAAAATCCCCCAGCCTCCGGTTTAGCAGAGAAGCCAAAGTTCATTCCAGCTCTGCCCTCCAACTCAGAACACCCACTGACCTCGCACTTCAAGTGGGCATCTCTCCATGGCCAATTGCAACACTAACCTCTATTTCGGATCATGCTCATCAGGAGGAGAAGGAGCAACTTTACCACCACCTTCCCAGCCAAACAATCTCATATTTCCACTTCCATTGACAGCTTCAAGAAACACCACTACCACAACTATCATCTTGTGCAATCTGCTTGTTGTGGCACTGCTTCACTGGCAAACCTCACATGGGCAACACAGCCTCACCTCAGAGCAACGCTAATGCTGTACAGCTCATGTTGCCATATCTGCCCCTCCGCCACACAAACACCGAATTTTCTTAAACCATGATATTCACAGTTATAATGATTTGCTCAACATCTAATGCTTCAACGTCGTATCCTTCAGCATCAAGAGGGCTCTCCTTGTTTCTTCGATGTAGAATGTTGTGATGACAAACCAGCTCTCAGTGGCAACCCGGTGCCATACTTATCCTCCTCTCTGATCTTGATGGAAACAGCAATGTTATGACCTTTTCTTGGCTCTTCCTCTGGTATCACCAGAGACAGTAGTGGAAGCCACTATTCTGATATGTGAAGCTATGAAAGATACCTCAATACTGGATAAGAAAAAAGTTACTTACCTGTAACTGCAGTTATCCAGTATTGGTATCTTTCATAGATTCACATGCAACCCACCCTCCTCCTCGGAGTGGCACCTCTACAATACAGTACTAACTACACTTGTGCTGGAAAATCTGAGGGATTCTGCCTCTCTTGGGAAGGTTCTAGAGGGTGCTGGCTGCTGATTGGTTGTGTTTTCAGTTTGGTCCTTTTTGTAAGAGGAGACTAATAGGCTACAGAGTACATGGTTACCACCATAATAGCCTATGGAAATATACTTTTTACTATTTACTACTTTGTTATTTATGTACTGTGGGACTCCCACTACGACAACGGGGAATGATTCAGGCATGTGAATCTATGAAAGATACCCCACTACTGGATAATTGTAGAGTGGAGTATTGTAGAGTGGAGTGTAGTGGAGTGTAGTAGAGTGTAGTGTAGTAGAGTGTAGTGTAGTGGAGTGGAGTGGAGTGGCCTAGAGTGAAGTGGCATAAAGTACAGTGGTGAAGAGTAGATTTGCGCAGAGTGCAGTGGCATAGAGTGCACTGAATTTAGTAAAGTGGTGTAGAATGCATTGGCGTACAGTGGAGTGACTTAGAGTAGAGCGGTGCAGAGTAGATTGCAATGGCACGGAGTGGCGCAGAGTGGAATGCAGAGGAGTAGAGTGCAGTAGAGTGCTGTAGAGCTGAGTGGTGCAGAGTAGAGTGTAGTGGCACACAGTAGAGTGTCAGTGCAGGGTCGTAGAGTGTCAGTGCAGGGTCGTAGAGTGTCGCAGAGTAAAGTAGTGCACAGTAAAGTGGTGCAGAGATGTAGAGTACACTGGTACAGAGTGGCGTAGAGTGCAGTGGTGTAGAGTGACAGCGTGCAGTAGTGTAGAGTGCAGTGGCGTAGAGTAGAATGCTGTAGAGTATAGTGGTGTCAAGTGAAGTGGTGCAAAGTAGGTGGTGTAGGTGCAGTGGCATAGGGTGCATTGGTTTTGAGTAAATTGGTGTAGAGTGCATTGGCGTAGAGTGTAGTGGTGTAGAGTACAGTGGCATATCAGACTGCAGTGGTGTAGAGTAGACTGCTTCAGAGTGGTGTGGAGTAGGGTGGAGTGGTGCAGGGTAGAGCGCAGTAGCGTAGAGTGGTGCAGAGTGAAGTGGCACAGCATTGCTTGCAGTGGCGCGGAGTGGATGGCACAGAATAGAGTGGCAGAGTGCAGTGGCGTAGAGGAGATTGTTTCAGAGTACAGTGAAGTGTTGTAGAGGTGAGTGGTGCAGGGTAGAGGGGACTGGTGCAGGGTAGAGGGGACTGGTGCAGGGTGGTGCAGAGTGGAGTAGAGTGGTATAGAGTAGTGGTGTAGAGTGCATTGGTGTAGAGGGCAGTGTTGCAGAGTAGAGTGGTGCGAAGTGTAGCGGCCTAGACTGGAGTGATGTGGTGTAGAGTGTAGGTGCAGAGTTCAGTGGTGCAGAGTAGAGCGGTGCAGAGTTCAGTGGTGCAGAGTAGAGCGGTGCAGAGTAGAGCGGTGCAGAGTAGAGCGGTGCAGAGTAGAGCAGAGTAGAGCGGTGCAGAGTAGAGCGGTGCAGAGTAGAGCGGTGCAGAGTAGAGCGGTGCAGAGTAGAGCGGTGCAGAGTAGAGCGGTGCAGAGTAGAGCGGTGCAGAGGTCCGAGGTGCAGAGGTCCGAGGTGCAGAGGTCCGAGGTGCAGAGGTCCGAGGTGCAGAGGTCCGAGGTGCAGAGGTCCGAGGTGCAGAGGTCCGAGGTGCAGAGGTCCGAGGTGCAGAGGTCCGAGGTGCAGAGGTCCGAGGTGCAGAGGTCCGAGGTGCAGAGGTCCGAGGTGCAGAGGTCCGCGCTGCAGAGGTCCGCGCTGCAGAGGTCCGCGCTGCAGAGTTCAGCGCTGCAGAGTTCAGCGCTGCAGAGTTCAGCGCTGCAGAGTTCAGCGCTGCAGAGTTCAGCGCTACAGAGAGTGCAGCGCTACAGAGAGTGCAGCGCTACAGAGAGTGCAGCGCTACAGAGAGTGCAGCGCTACAGAGAGTGCAGCGCTACAGAGAGTGCAGCGCTACAGAGAGTGCAGCGCTACAGAGAGTGCAGTGCTACAGAGTGCAGTGCTACAGAGTGCAGTGGTGTACAGTAGAATGGTGCAGACTAAAGTGACAGAGTGCAAATGTGTAAAGTGGCGAAGAGTATAGTGGCATACAGTGCAGTGGTGCAGAGTAGATTGGTATAGAGTGCAGTCGCGTATAGTGTATTGGTTTTTAATAAATTGATGTAGAGCGCTTTACAGTAAAGTGCAGTGGCAGAGTGCAGCGGCATAAAATTGAGTGGCGTAGAGTAGCTTTGCGTAGAGAGAAACAGTGTGATGTATACTGCAGTGGCACTATCAGAGTAGAGTGAAGTGGTGTAGAGTGCAGTTGTACGAGTGTCGTAGAATGCAGTGGTGCAGAGTAGATTAGAGTGGCTTAGAGTGGATTGGCGTAGAGTATAGTGGTGTACAGTGGAGTGATGCAGAGTAGAGTGGCATAGAGTGAAATGACAAAGTGGAGTTGTGCAGGGTAGAGTGCAGTGGTATAAGAGTGGAGTGATGCAGAGAGTAAAGCGCTAGAGTGGCATAGAGTGCAGCGGCGTAGAGTGCAGTCATGCAGAGTGCAGTGGCGTAGAGTGGTGCAGAGAGCAGTGAAGAAGAGTAAAGTGGTGCAGAGTAGAATAGAGTGGCGTAGAGTGCAGGGACGCAGGGCGCAATGGTGTGCAGTGAGGTAGTGCGCAGTGGCGTAGATTAGAATGTTGTAGAGTATAGTGGCGTAACGTGCAGTGGTGCAAAGTAGTCGGCATACGTACAGTGGCATAGGGTGCACTAGTTTTGAGTGGCGTGGTGTCGAGTCCAGTGGCGTGGTGTCGAGTCCAGTGGCGTGGTGCAGAGTGGCATAGAGTGCAGTGGAGTAGACTGTTTCAGACTAGAGTGGAGTGATGCAGGGTAGAGTGCAGTAGCATAGAGTATTGGAGTAGAGTACAGTGGTGTAGAATGGTGCAGCAATGATTGCGGTGAGTTAGAGTAGAGAAGAGTGGTGTAAAGTGCAGTGGCACAGAGTCAATCAATTAATCAAACTGAATTTGTATAGCGTGGCTAATCACCTGTGAGGGTATCCAGGCGCTTAAGGAGGCATTTCAGGAGGCTCAGTTAAACAGCCAGGTCTTGAGCCCTTTTCTGAATTTCGGCAAAGGGGATATGGTCTGTGGGTGAAGCAGAAGGTCGTTCCAGGACTACACAGCGAAGTAGGAGAAGGAGCGTCCTCCACTGTTGCTGCAGCGGATGTGGGGGTGTCGGAGTGTGGGCAAGGCAGAGGGAGGCGGAGTACAGGTGTCTGGAGGGAAGGTGGAAGTACAGTTGGTGGTTGATGTATGCTGGTCACTGGTTGCAGAGGACTTTGAAGGTATGGATCAGCATCTTGAACTGCCATCTCTTCTCAATGGGGAGCCAGTGGAGCTTCTTGAGGTGGGGGTGATGTGGGTCCGTTTGGGGGAGGATGAGTCTGGCAGCTGAGTCCTGTATTGTTTGCAGTCTCTTGAGGAGATTCCTACGTAGATTGTGTTGCCGTAGTCCAGTCAGCTGGTGACCTGGGCTTATGTGAGGTGTTCCATGATCGGGGTGACGTCTGCGGTGGTGGTGCAGTAAAGGCAAGGATGGTCTGCTTGTAGATGATGGCGATTTCACCTCTGTGCTTATTGATGCAGTCTAGTTGTATGATCTTGTAGCCGTTGTACGTGGCTGAGGTGATGTCGGGTGTGGATGTGGGGTTGAGCCAGGTCTCAGTAAAGAAGATGGTGGTGGTGAAGGAGGAGATGGTGGTGTGCTTGCCGAGGGATCGAGCGTTGAGCAGGAGGTAGTGGAGATGGTCTGGGGTGGGCACGGTAGGCGTAGTGGTGGTTGCCCTGCATGCTGGAGCTTTGGTGTTGCAGGAGAACAGGCAGTGCCGGCAGGACAAAGGTCCAACTGTGGGGAGGGAAGAGGTGCGGCAGCAGATGTTGTTGCAGAGTCCTGAGCTTGGCCTGAGTTCTAAGGCTGTATCTTCAGGTTGTGGCAGAGCCAGGGTTCCTGGCAATGGGCGCGGTCCTCACGCGGACGAGCTTGCCTTTCGCGCCAGCGGCCTATCTGCACAGAGTCCTCCATACGTAGTCCTGGGAGGTGCTGTCGGTGGCGGAAAGCAGGGAGGGAAAGGAGCAGGAAAAACATAGGGAGCGGCACGAAAAACAAACATGAACAGAAGTTTACCGTAGCTGAGCGGAGCTGCCGCGCTGAGCGAGTGGTTGAGTAATGCAGTGGCATAGAGTAGATTGTTTCTGAGTAGAGTGAAGTGGCGTAGAGTGGAGCAGTATAGAGTAGTGACGTAGAGTGCAGTCTTGCAGAGTGGAGTAGTGTAGAGTGCAGTGGCGAAGAATGCAGTGGTGCATAGTAGAGTGGTGCACAGTAGAGTCGAGTAGCATAGAGTGCATTGGCGTAGACTGCAGTGGCGCAGAATAGAGTGGCACAGAGTGCAGTGACGCAGAGTAGAATAAAGTGGCGTAGAGCAGTTTGGTGTAGAGGTCATTGGTTTTGAGTAAAGTGGTGCAGAGCGCATTGGTGTAGAGTGCAGTGGCATAGAGTCCAGTGTTGCAGAGTAGGGTGGCATAGAAAGGAATTGTGTAGAGTGCAGTTCGAAGAGTAAACTGGTGCTTAGTAGAGTAGTGTGGGGTAGAGTGCATTGGCATAGAGTGGAGCGGAGTAGAGAAGCGTAAAGTGGGGTGGTGCAGAGAAGAGTGCAGTAACGTAGTGTGGCTGGCACTGTGTGGAGTGGGTGCAGAGTAGGGTGCAGTGCTGTGGATTAGTGTAGAGTGGAGTGAGGTAATATGGAGTACGTATGGTAGCGTACTGCCACTACAAACAACTCCTCTTCAATTGAAATGACCACTACATTTGCACTCACATACAGTTTTACTGATAAAAGTATACAGCGCACAAACGATGTGTGGAAATGTCATCACCCAATGTATTGATTTGACAGTCAGCACACTTCATTTATTGACTTTTAAATTTTGGTGTGTGCGAGAAAAGAAATAACATCTGTACAGCCTTCCTCAAGCAGACCCCCACTAGCCAGCACAATTGTCACATAAATCCTCTCAATTTAAAGTCAGAGAAAGAAAACCAAACACTAAGCTCCCTGGAAGATACAGCCTGACATTTGACTTGGAATGCACAGCAAATGTGACAAGATAAGAATAAGATTTAAAGGCCTGTTGACAGAAAGCGAGTTTATGGAAGAATAGAGTAAACAAGGTTTGGGCAACGGGAGGGACGAACTCGAGCTGGAAAGCCGAAAGCAAATAAAGCCACCAAATAGAAAGCCAGAAAATCTGAGTTACAAACTACAAAGTCAATGGTAAGCAACGGGCGGAATGCATTCCTAGGTCAACTTTCTGAATCTCCCCAAGATATCTTTAGCAAACCAGACAGCAGTGCGGTCTGGTAGGCTGTCACCTAAAAATCAGTACAACAGTGTCATACTGAAATGTAACCATCCAACTACCATTACAATTAAGTAACTATAGCATTAGACCATGTTTTCCATGTTCTGGTATAAAATAAATACTATAAAACATCTATTAAAAACCATTCAATATTTTGCTGTACCTGCCAGGCAGGTACTGCTTATGAATGATCTACAGATAGATGTCTAATTTCCTAAAGCTACATCCTGCAAAAATGGAGGCATTACTTACCCCCACAACACTGAAACAGTGGAATAACATCAGCTGGCCTTACACTATGGGTCCTTGATCAACCACTGCAAACAAAATAAAAAAACCTGGCTATCTTCCGAGATTACTCTCTTTCGCTTGAGTATCAATCTGGTCAGGATTATGTTACTTAACCTGTAAGCATCTGTTCTTGGTATGTAGAGCTGCAGATTCACATGCTTTGCATACTCGTTCCATCTAGTGTTTGGTCCGGATGTTTGCAAGTTGTTTTTCTTCTAAGAAGTCTTTTTGAGTCACAAAGTAGGGTGATTCCTCCTTTCATTGATAGTACGCATGGGCATCGACTGCATTGTTAGATTGTTTTCCCGCAAGAGGGTGAGAATGGAGTAAGTAAGTAAATACAGAGATGTCCATGCATGTGTGATGAAAATAAGAACTGCAACGACCATAGGTGTCCGGGGAGGAGGAAGGGCGCATGTGAATCTACAGCTCTACATGCCAAGAACAGATGCTTACTGGGTAAGTAACATAATCCGCTCGAGGCATGTGTGCTGTAGATACACATGCTTTGCATAGACTGCATAGCAGTACTCTCCCACTGGTCAGCAGTGGCTGACCAGTGGGCGTTGCAGTGGTCTTAAAAAGTGTATTTAGCACTGTCTGTCCTACATTAGCTTGTTGGCATGCCAACACATCCACACAAAAATCTTTGGTAAACGAGTGTGGTGTAGACCATGTAGCTGCTTTCCAGATGTCCGCTATAGGAATGTTACCTAAAAAGGCAATAGATGCTCCTGTTTTATGAGTAGAATGGGTTCTAGGAGGTATAGACAACCTTCTTTTGACTTTAATATAGCATGTTTGGATACATTTAACGATCCATCTAGAAATGCCAGATTTTGAGATAGGTTTCCCTTTATTAGGGGGAGCAAAAGCAACAAATTTGCGAAAATCTTTTGTTCTGTCAATAGAATACATTAATGCTCTTTTAACATCTAATGTATGAAGAGCTCTTTCTGCTATAAATTCTGGTTGAGGAAAAAAACAGGTAGCTCAACTGAGAAGCTGAGACTACTTTTGGAAGGAACTCTGGGTTGGTACGAAGAACCACCCTATCTCTATGAAGTCGGAAGAATGGTTCTTCTAATGTTAACTCCTGAAGCTCACTTACACGTCTTAGTGAGGTGATAGCAATCAAAAAAGCAACCTTTCAAGAGAGAAACTTGAGAGGACAGTTGTGTAAAAGATCAAAAGGTAGACCCACAAGTCTTGTTAAAACAATATTAAGGTTGCAGGTGGAACCTTTGGTGGTATCACTCTTAAGGCCTTCCATGAAAGCTTTAATTACTGCTACTTTGAATAAAGAGAAGTGTTGTCTGTTTTGAAGAGCGGCAGCCACAGCTGCAAGGTGTAAGCGTATAGAGGTGTAGGCAAGGCGTGAACGTTGTAGATGCAAGAGAGAACAAATAATTAGTTGTATAGATGCATCTAGTGGGTCAATTGTTTGGTTATTACAATATATAACAAACCTTTTCCACTTAGCTGCATAGCATGCTCTAGTGGTAGGTTTTCTTGCTTCTTTAAGAATGATCATGCAATCTGTTGGTAGATTTGGATATCCAAACTATGACTTTAGGAGCCAATTCGCTAGGTTGAGCTCCCTGGGGTTTGGATGTCTGATTTCGCCATGGTTCTGAGTGACAAGGTTTGAGGTGAGACTTCTTGTGTGGAACTACTGAAAGTTCTAGCAGTGTGGTGAACCATGGTTGACGAGACCATGTGTGAACCACTAGAATGAGGGTGAGATGTTGGTCTGAGTTTCCGAACCAGAAATGTACAAACAGGGAGAGGAGGAAAAGCGTGGGCAAATATTCCTGACCAATTCATCCATAGGGGATTGCCTTTGGATAGGGAGTGTGGGAACTTGGAGGCGAAGTTTGGGCATTTTGTGTTCTCTGCTGGGCAAAGAGATCCATTTGTGTAAACCCCCAGCTGTGGAAATATGGGAGAAGGATTTGAGGGTGCAGTTCCCACTCATGGACTTGTTGCTGCATCCTGCTGAGGTCGGCAAAGTCGTTGTGTAGCCCAGGAAGGTGTTGTGCTAGCAGTTGTATTTTATGATGTATTGCCAAACTGTCTGAAAGAGGCGTGATAGCTGCAGGGTGTGTTCCCCCCTGTTTTTGTATACAGTGCATGGCTGTCATATTGTCCGTCCGGACTAGGACAACCTTGCCTATAAGGTAAGGTAGAAATGCTTTCAGCGCTAGGTGAACAGCTTGAAGCTTTAAGTAGTTGATGTGAAGATTCTGGTGTCTGGTGTCCCAGAGACCCTGAACTGCTAGATGTTGTAAGTGGGCACCCCACCTTGTCAGGGATGCATCCGCTGTTAGCACAATCTGTGGGACAGGGTCGACGAAAGGCTGCCCCTTTGATAAGTTTTGTGTGTTCCACCACTGCAGAGAGCGATCGGTGCGAATGTCTACCAACACTATATCTTGTAGTTGACCCTGTGATTGATTCCACTGACGTGCTAAGCATTGTTGTAGAGGACGCATGTTTAATCTTGCATGAGGTACTATCGCAATGCATGATTCCATCATCCCTAGTAGTTGAATGAAAGTTCTGACTTTAGATACTGATTGCTTTGGAACTGTGGCATCATTGCTGGGAAATGTTGGATCCTGCCTGCATTTGGATAGGCTAGACCTATTTGAGTGTTGAGCATAGCTCCTAGATAGGGCTGCAGCTGTGATGGTTGAAAATGGGATTTTAATACACTGATTGGGAATCCCAGCTGATGTAGAAGATTTATGGTAATTTGAGTGTGTTGTAGACACCTGTGATATGTGATGGCTTTCATAAGCCAATCGCCCAGATATGGGAAGACCTGAATCTGTTGCTTCCTTTGATGAGCTGCTACTACTGCTAAGCCTTTGGTGAATACTCTGGGTGCAGTAGTGAAGCCGAATGGGAGCACTTTGAATTGATAATGCTTTCCTGCGGATCACAAATCTGAGATATTTGCGATGTGCTGGGTTAATAGGGATGTGAAAATATGAGTCCTTCAAGTCTAGTGCTGACATAATGTCACCTAGCTGTAGAAGCACTTGTTGAAGTGTGACCATATGGAAGTGTTCTTATAGTATGTATAGGTTTAGAGGCCTGAGTTCTAAAATTAGGCGGAGAGAACCGTCCTTTTTGGGAATTAGGAAATAAAGAGAATAGACCCCTCCGACCCTTGATGTTGTATTGGGACTGGTTCTATAGCTCCTTTTGTTAGAAGGGCTTGTACTTCCTATTCGAGCAGTTATTGGTGCTCTAGTGAGTGTGAGGTGAGAAATTGGGAGTATTGGTGGTGAGCTCCAGGCAATAACCATGTTGGATAATGTCCAACACTCACTTGTCTGATGGTATTGAT
Organism: Calotriton arnoldi; assembly: GCA_963921515.1. Taxonomy (NCBI): domain Eukaryota; kingdom Metazoa; phylum Chordata; class Amphibia; order Caudata; family Salamandridae; genus Calotriton; species Calotriton arnoldi. The sequence goes on from CAWUFW010003218.1 coordinate 281,530, forward strand.
TGCCAAGTGGGAAGAAACTGATACAGACGTCCCCCGGCAGGTGTAAGATGGTCGTGGAAATTGTTATGGAGTCACTGCTTGTTGGGAGATGGGGAGGTACAGGTTGGTGTGCCTCTACCTCTCGGCCTTTAGCATTGTTGCCTCTATAACCGCCTCTGTAAAATCCTCTACAGGGGGAGGATTGAGTTTGGGGTCTGCATGAAGATGCAAAGGCACCTGTGGGGGTCGTTTTTTAACCTCCCCTGTAGAATGAGCGACTAAAGGAATCTCTATTAGAGGAAGTCTGAAGTGCTCCCACAAATTTAGCTTCTCTAGTGTTTTGTCCACTTGGGGTCTGAAAAGATGTTCTTTAACAAAATGAGTATTTAATATTGTTTGTCGGACTTCCGGTTTAATATTGTTTGTTGGACTTCTGGTTTAAAACCAGAGATACGCAGCCATGTGTGTCTTCTGAGGAAAATGCTGGTGTTACCTCCTCCGGCTGCAGTATCAGCAGCATCTAGTGCACACCTGATGCAGGAAATGGAGATTAATTTCCCCTCCTGTACTAATTCCTTTTTTCCTATGTTCCTCTGGGAGGTACTGAACTAATTCTTCCATTTCGTCCCAATGGGCTTTATCGTACCTAGCAAGCAAACCTTGTGTGTTAGCTATACGCCAGTGATTGGCTAATTGTGCAGTCACTCTTTTGCCTGAGGCATCTATTAGTTTAGCTTCTTTGTCTGGAGGTGGTGCATCAGAAGATGTTTGTGAATTTGCTCTTTAACGAGCATTAGACACTACTAAAGAATCTGGTGTAAGCTGACCCCTAATAAAAATTGGGTCAGATGGTGTGGGTTTGTATTTTTTGTCAACTCTAGGTGTTATAATGCGTGCTCGTGCAGGGTCCTTAAAAATATCCTCTGCAGGACGCATCATGCCGTTTAATATTGGGAAACACTGATGATTTATGTGCAACCCCCAGTCTTTCAAATAGAAAGTCTTCCTGTAAGGCTTCTCTATGTAAGGTGACCCCATGGTATGCAGCTGCCCTGGCTATTAATTCCAGATATGAGGTGTTGTCATCAGGAGGTGAGAGTTTTGCAGGGTAGAGATCAGGATCTGTGTCTCCTAGAGGGTATACATTGTAGTCATGCCATGGATCTGGTGGTGCTTCATAGGTGTCATCCCCTACATCTGCATCAGGGTCTGTGTGAGGAGAACCCTGCGGTGTAATGTTCAAAGGGTTTTCTGGTGAATAAAGTATTAATGGTACAGGTGAAGATGGTGGTGGAGGGGAATGAGGAATAGGGTGGAAGACACTGGCAGCAATGTCCTTTTTCTTTTTTAAAGATGTTTTATATCCAGTGTCCTCTAGAAAATGAGTCTTCCTTTTGGAGAATGGTGGTAGCGCAGGTTTTGTTATGCAGTGTTAGACCGGTCAGCCCTATGGTGGTCTTGCCCTGTTTTTTTTTCTCCCTTTTGCGCCTCATTTTTGCCACCATATTTTTACTGGACCTAGGTCTCCGGGCGCCTTGCCACTGCTAGCCAGTGCTGAGGTGCAGGTGCTCTCTCACTCAAGATGGCTGCCACAGGCCCCTGCTACTGCAGAGGGGCCTTACACGCATACACACTAGTAGCCAGGGTCAGGCTGGGACATAGGGATACAGTATCCATTCCGTCCCCGCCTCTGGGCCACATAGCCAGACATGTAGAAGGTTCCAGAACCTTCCGGGCTGTGGGAGGAGTTATGTTTTGCCACCTTTGGGAGGGTCACCTGACCTAGGGGTATAAAAGGCTTGGAGGGAAAACTTTTAGTCAGTTGAGATGGGGCACCACTGATCCTGGGAGAACCTCCGCCGGAGTATAGGCTTTAGGGCCTAGGGGAGACCTACACTACTGCTGCTGACAGGGCTGAGGCCCTGCTGTAGTAAGATAGCTGAGGAACGCCCACCACCCACTGACCTTGCCCAGTGTGAGGGGACCCAGGGAACCACCTTCAGCGTGCTGGGAGGAACATCAAGCACTCCCAGAACCACCAACTCATCCCCCTCATAAGAAGAAACTTCTGACAAGAAACTTTTGACAAGAAACTTATAATAAGAAACTTCTGACAAGAAACTCCTGACAAGAAACTCCTAAGAAGCAACCAATCTGGAACAGTCGCAAGACACCTTAATTTGAGGAGGCCTGACCGTCCAGCAAGGCCTGAAACCTAAACTGCCAAACTGGGGATCACCAGGGAAAGCGCCGTACCCTGAAGCGCTAGACCTTCACCCCCTATCTATTCCTGCCTGCTGCTGGGCTGCCCCCCAAGTACTTTTCCAGTCAGCCCTGCCCACAGGCTGCTGGTGCGCCCCGCGTTCTGTCTCCACGAGGGAGAAACTGCCACCCCTCAGGTCACTGACCTTGTGAGGAAATCACCGCCGCGGCCGCCACCGCGTGAAGAGAAGTGCTGCTGTGAGGAGAGGCCCTCCTCGAGGCCGTGTGGTGAGGTGCGCCGTCCGCGCCCTCACCGAAGGAAGCGCTGAGGTGAGGGAAGCCCCTCGAGTGGATGTGGTGAGGTGCGCCGTCCGCGTCCTCACCGAAGCCTCTACATATCCCCAAAATCATTGCCGCCGGGCCCGGGGCCCCACCGCCGCGGCCGAAGAAATCACCGCCGCGGCCTAGCGCGATCCGCGAGGCCTCCAGGCCCCGTCGACGCCGTTGCCGAGCAACCGGGGACGCCGGCCGCGCCCCCAGGAAGGCCGCGCAGCGATTGAGCGCCGGCTCCCGCCACGCCCCCAGCGCCGACGGAGGCTGAGGAAGAGCCCCGGCCATGCAGAGGGAGACGGGGAGCCGGCCGGAGACGACTGCCGGCTCCCGCTCCCCTTCCCGAAGTCCCTGAAGCCCGCCAGACCCACTCACCTGATCCCGGGGGCCGGAGGAGGGTGATACCGGCCCCCGCAACGTGCCGCACAGTCACTTCCCTGATCCCGGGGGCCGGAGGAGGGTGATACCGGCCCCCGCAACGACCCGTCATTCCGGCCAGAAGGCCGAGGTACCCCGACCGGGCCCCGCCCTCCAGAACACGGGCCGGGCCTGGAGATCGCCAGTCGCTAAGAAGCGCGACCAACGACCAAGCACCAGGTGAGCCCAGGAGGCCCCTAGGGCCCACAAAAACGCCACTGGGGGCCGGGGGCCACCATTAACCCCTAAATTAACCATTTAACTTTCCCCATGAGGCGAGGCCCCGGAGAGGAGTGGGCCTAGCCTGGAATTAACCCCTAAGGGACATAGAAGCCCCAGGATACAGGACATGTTGAGGGGTTCCCCACAGTGTTTACTAATTTAATGCAGATGCCTATTGTAATTACTGCCTAGGCCTATGCTTTTAACTGCAGAGTCTTTACCACAGGGGGAAAGTGATTAATTGAATTGAGCTGAAGTGTACACCGCCAAGAGTTGAAGTGTTTTATGTTACAGGTGTACTGGAATTGCGACGCCCACTGTACTGAATGTGGGTGCGCCTAGATTAATGCAGGCCTATTGAAATGTAACGTGAAAAGCCTTCTTTTAAGTAATTGAATATGCTTGAAGTGAACTGCATGTTTAGGCCCATGTTTTATTAATGCACCTTGTGATCCTTATTGGTGCTACGTTTAAGAGATAATTCCTGCGGCCTCTTAGTGGCCTACAATGTTGATGAGCTATGATGCTTTATTAAGAATGTGCACCAGTTGAGTAATGCAATGAATTTAAATGTGGATCTGAATTAATCTGCCTCATCTGATGCTAACTTGATTTATATATAAAAGATCTTGATTTTAAATACACAAGCCTGGTGTGGTGTCATGTTATTGCGTTCGCATTCCTGAGTCAAAGTAAGAGTGTGCTGCACAACTGCCTTACACATTGCCTTCGCGTGCTTTCCCGCCTCGCGCCATGCTACCGTGGCGGACTCGGTAAACCCGGTTCCAACATTTGGTGTTCAGCGGTTGGATAAGGACTGGTGTTTGTGCAGCACCCTACAGTGACTCAGTGTGCGCCGCAATTAGACACCTATTGTAATGCAAGTGCTAGGAATTCTTTTTTAATTGCCGATTGTGTACATTCCTGCGTTAGACCTGCTACCTACAGTCTAGAACCCTTTCCCTAAATTGTCTGGGACCCCACCTAGGAGGATGGAGTTTGAGTTAGCCAACCTAGAAAGGTATACGGTGACACAGCTCAAGGAGTTCTGCCTAGAGAGGGGGGTGGCCGTCAAGCGAGGCGCCAGGAAGGAGGTGCTTCAGAAAGCTTTGAGGGCATGGGGGGACGAGGAGCAGGGGGAGGCAGACAACCCAGGAGAACTGGACCTACTCCACATTGATGTTAGCGAGAATGTGTTGCCAGGAAGACGTTCCAGGGCAGGCAGTAGTGCGTCAGGGGGGAGTTTGTCGGCAGAGGAATTTGAGGACAGGAGGGAGGAGAGGCGATTAACATTAGAACTTGCTAGGATGGAAAGAGAAGGAGAACAGGCAAGGCTAGCCATGGAGGAAAGGAAGCTTGCGCATGAGCTTAGCCTGAAGGAACTAGAGCTCCGAGCCTTGCAGATGGAGATGCAGGGCAAAGTGAATGGTGGCAGCATACCTGCTGGGGTTCCACAGGAGCCCAAATTTTATCTACCAAGAGAGGTGATAGCCAGTTTTAGTGTAGGAGATGACATCGATAAGTGGTTGGCGGCGTACGAGGTGGCTTTGGTGGCCCATGCTACAGTGGCGGACTCGGTAAACCCGGTTCCAACATGCAGCACCCAGTGTCTGTATTAATATATGATTTTTTTTTTTTTACTGTTTAGGATCCAGTCTTTCCTGCATTGTCTGAAGGATTGCTCCGGAAGCATTGTATGAGCAGATTTATGTTTCGTGCCAACATTTTCAGAGCCGAACCAGGCTTCTTTTTTTGTCCTTTGGAACCAAAGGTTTCGGAGCAGAGGTGAAGTTTCGGCTCTAGACGGAGCCGGAAGGCTTTAGTTGTGCTTTCGGTGCCGAGCCAGAGGGTGGAGTGTTGGAAGCAGAATCTTGGTGCCTACCATGGCCGGATGGCAGTGGTGGCCTGGAAGCCTTTTGTTTGGTGGAAGCAGGTTTTTTTATGGGCAAAGGGGTTTGGGTACTCACTGCACCATGACCAACGATAATGTCGTGGGATTCCGGTTTGATTTTGAGTTCGGAATCTGAGTCTTGAACAGAGAAAATCTCTTCCTCTTCAGCTGCCGACGCTTCTATGTCTTCCTCTTCAATATCTTGTTCTCCAAAGATATCAGGAGTGTCTTCAATGCTTTGCCTCCGCATCTCTTTTCGTTCAGCCCGAAGGTATCGCAAAGTCTTCTTGGATCGAAATGAGCGACAGGAGTCACAATCTTCTTCTCTGGACTCTGGGGAGATAGACAGATTACAGACTTTGTGAAGGTCGGTGTGCGGGTACTTGGAGAGGCACCGAGGGCAGAATTGAAACAGAGTCTGTTCCATCAGAGGATTACTCGATGTAGATGTTGACAAATGGAAGTAACTTGAACGGGCTAGGCCCGAAGGTTGCGGTTGGAGTGTTCCGACCAGACTATGTAAAGTTTTCTGATTTTCGACACGCAAGGGATGGGATGGGAAAACGCATTCGAAACAATACAGACACGGGTAGAGTGGATTGTGCACCGAAGGGATCCCGAAAAACGGTCTCGAACCAGAGCGCCGCAATACACGTACGAACCTGATGGCGGAAAGAAAACAATCTAACAATGGAGTCGATGCCAATGTGCACTATCACCGAAAGGAAGAGGCACCTACAACGTGACTCAACAAGGCTTCTTAAAAAAAAAAAAACAATGTGCAAATATCCGGCCCCAACACTAGATGGCTGGATTATGCAAAGCATGTGTATCTACAGTACACATGCCTCGAACAGTAACCTTTCTCGACTCCGAAGCTCTCCCTAAGGTTTCCAGGTCCAACGGTAGGAAAAATAATCTGAAGATGGTGACTGCGTCGAGGGATTTCCGGGGCATAAGTCTGACGACACACAAGGAGGGGTTTAAGCCCAAATGGTGGACAATGCCCACAGGGGACAAAAAAAAAAAAAGAAGAGATGACAGGGATATTATTCTGGACCCAACCACTACATGGCAGAATAATGCACAGCATGTGAATTCAGAAAAGATTTACGCTGCAAAACCTACAGTTTGAGACCTTATCACCACATACAAGTGATAAAGTCTCTTACTCAGTTTTGTCTGGATTACTGGAATGCATTGTACCGACTTCCCCAGCCAAACTGCTATGGAGTCTACAGCTTGTTTAAAAGGCAGAGGGTGAGCTGACTAAAGGATACCTCAGGCATGAAGATATTACATTGGCCCTCAGGCTACCCATCCGCAGAGAAGTCATCTTTACAGCAATGACCATGTTATATAAAGCCATTTATCAGAAAATCCCTGCAATGCTAGGCTCTAAATTTCCATGTTGAGTTCCCTTCCAAAGACATTTACACTCAGCTGGTAAGTTCCTTTTACACATCTCCAAATTAAGATGAGTCTTTTATGGAGAGGATCCTTCCCAATCGCTGCACCCATATTTTGGAACACAATACATTTGTGTGCTGACTATTGTCTAACCTCCTTTCGGAATCTTTTGAAAACATGGCTTTTCTAATCAGATAGTTTATCCCATTCTTGCTCTCTTGATTGCCTAAGTTATGAAGTTCGATTCTATAGCGCCTAGAAGTTTATGACAGGAGTACATGCACTTACAAATAAACTTAACAGATCAGTAAAAGAGGTTTAAAAGCAACAGTAAAATTACTGTTACTGCTTTCCTAATACATATGTCCACTGAATGCCTGTTGCTATACCCTTTACCTAAATACTCAATCTACTTCACCTCTTCCATGTATACCACTTTTATTTGAGGGAGGGCATGCAGACAGTGGTGGTGATGGTCTGTTCCGAGCGGTCTCTTCAATGTTTGAGAGTACAAAGCACATTGAAAAGATTAGGTCTTATTTGAATGGAGTCTTTATAGAGTCCGGGAGTTACCAAGTATAGAACACTAGAGTGAGGCAAGCTTCTAGGTCTCTGGGAAAAGTGAGAACATTTCGAAATAGATATAAATGTATCTTTCAGGTCGGGCATTTCAAACCAGCGATTTCGTGAACAGGCATGTTTAGGGTTTTACCTGAAGATGTGTAGAGAATGAAAAAAAGTAATTCTTCTGCCAAAAGATAAGCGTGTTCATTGGGAGAAAGACCATAATCACGTTCCTACTACTTTTCCTTCATTCAATAATGCACTTAGTTTGCATGCCTTAATGGGGTGGGTATCTTGCATCTCCTCCACCCAGGACTAGGGGGTCACTGACATGGTTTGCAGACTGCAGGACAGCCCGCATATATGTTTTTTATGACAGCAAAACTGTTGTGGAACACACACCTCTTGGGCAACTTATGTAGGAAACCAATTTAAGTGTCCTGCCAGTTTGAATGTTGCAATTACCAAACATGGTCATTTTCACTGCTGATCCCAAAGTGGCTTACCTGGGTGAAAGTTATGGGTTTGTCTTTGGTAACATAATCAGCATATTTACAGGCAAACATTCCACAGTCGCTTCCGTTCATCTGCTGTGGAATTTCCTAACAAACACACAAAACAAAGCTGTCAATTTTAAGCAGTTAAACTAGAAATTGGTCTTAATTTTAAATATCATCTTAGCAAATTACTAAATTCAATGAACTTTGCAGGATATGATTTGGATCGGTGGGTTCATTCACTGAGGGACAAATATCTGTAATTTAAATATTGCAAGGGTGCCTTACTTAGAAATTTGGCTATGGACCATTGTGAAAAATAGTAATAAATTAAGGTCTGCTCATTCCAAGGAAGCATTGGTGGATATCTTCAAACCAGGAGCAAATCTCAAACCCACCTGAATGAGCACCTGCATGTCCCACAAACAAACACAGCAGCCCCTGCCTCAAATATCAAAGCAGCTGCTTTCTAAAAACGTGCTGGTGCACATGCCAAGCTACGGATGACAGGTGCAGCCAGCTATTATCAACATGGCTGAAGTCAGTCCTAGAAAATCTGCTTTGTGAATTTAACACAGATCCCTATTTTATGTGCTGTCAAACTTCCCCGGTTATGCGATTACCAATGAGAAGTATATTAATTTGAACACACTGGGGGTTTCCTAACTGACCAGAATGCAAAGACTGTGGGAACTAAAAGGTGATAAAACACAAGCCGAGGAGATTTCAGTGTTATTCTGGTGTTCCTGCACCTGCCTCTGGTTTCTTCTGTTAAGGATTGGCAGTTACAGAAAAAGACATGCAGAACTGCTCCTGATGCTCCTCTCATTTACTGACAGAAACGGCCAGCACAGAGTGCACTGCATCTTCTGCTACATCTATCACTAAGAAGCAGAAGTGTTGGGGGTGGGGGGTGGGGGGGGAGTATGGGTAATGTACCACGAGCAGTGGAGTTGTTAAACATCTATAGTAGCTCCTGTCAAAGGGAAAACCAATCCCCAATCTGCTACCCACTGTAGCTGCAGTCAGCGATTGGCATTTTGAGAGGCTTCGGAAGTTGGAGTGAGTGGTTCCTGTTTAAACTGTCATTATGCAAGAGAAGTTGGCGGAAGAAGAAGGGGAAAAACAGGACAGGATTGTGTGCGACTCCACCAAGAACACAAGGAGCATGTTATTATAGCAATAAGTTCTGTTTGAGCTGGCATTATCACGAAGGGAATATCCTTTGCCCTTGTTAATGGTTGAGAGAATAAAGCTTTGTAGGAAAATGAGACATTCAATATTTATTAAAATATACCAGTACAATAAGCCTGGTATATTCACAAAATGTCAAACAAAAAATGATATTCTGTGAATTAACACAACAGACTACTTACTGGGTGGAGCAAGAGGCACTTTTGCGAATCTTGTGGATAAGGGTATATCCTGTACTCTAGCGCTCAGGGCAGATCTGTATTTGTAGAAACATGTTATGTTGTGCCTTTCTATTATGCACCATTCTTCAGTTTATTAAACGTTTGGTATTGTTGGGCGATTTGGTGTGCAGATGACTGTACATTGTGGGGATGCCTGTCCTAAGTGTCGAGTGCTCTGTGATGGTTGCACAACTATACGTTGAACACTCAGAATTATGTGCATTCAGTTTATGATTGATGAAATCGCTCTGGCTCTTTCTGCCACACAAACACTGCGCTAGTTGTGTGAAAGAATAATATTGATGCATTTTGTATGTTCTTGGAGTTAGCATTCGGTCAAGGTATGGGTTCAGTTTTATGTCTTCTTGGTCCTTGTGCAAGGCATTGAGCATTTTTTTTTACAAAATGGTCAATTCAGACTTATGGAGACAAACATGTTAGCTTGATCATGTGCCGAGATCACAGGCACACTCGTTGTTGGTAGGGGATGTCCCTTAAGCATTTAAGCAGAGCCGGTGCAGGATGCGCCACACCAAAGTTGAGCCATTCTGTGCCTGTCCACGCTCAGCACTTGGGCATCGTCTAGTCTGCTCTTCTCAGGAGCACCATCCACTGCGCACAGGCAGCCACTGTGTTGGGATAGGCAGTTTGGTAGGTAGATTACCTCCTACCTCCACATGGTGTTCGAACTCCATGCCAATATGCACCTGTCAGAGGATAGCGCTCAGAAGGCTAATACCTGCTGTAAAATGCCTGGTGGAGAATTAGAGGTACAGGATGCACTCATCAATGTAAGATCCCTACATAAGAATGCGCTGCACATTTTAGAGCTTCTCAGTGATCAACACCTTGACATCTTGTTCCTCACCGAAATCTGGTTATCTGAGAGCTCGGCACCTGATATTTCAGTGGCGATTCCGAAAGGTTATAGGATGCTCCACTGTGATAGGGTGGACAGGACAGGTGAGGGAGCAACAAATGTCTTCAAACAGTCCCTTAGGTGTGCCTGGTTTGATGTCAGAGTTTAAGGGGGCAGAGGCGCTCAGCTTCTGTCTCACTTGGTCTGCTAAAAAGACCTTAGCAGGAATCTTAATTTCTCGGCCTCCCGGCTATGTAGTTGAAGTCCTGGCTTCCTTGGATGAGAATCTGCAGAGGTACCATCTGAAATTCTCCAGCTTTACTGTGCTAGGAGATCTGAATCTTTAGTTGGATACTATCTCAGATCCTTATGGTCGATTACTCCTTTATAATATATCCTCCTGGAATTTGAAGCAATTAGTTGATCGACCTACCCAATCTGCAGATCATATCTTGGACCCAATTTTTAAAAATGGCCAGATCACAGCATCAGACATTCTTATGAACAACTAGTCAGACCATGCTACGATCTACTTTTCATGGAGGGTGGACCAAGGACCGATAGATAGAACTAGCCCCTCCCTCCCACATAGAAAGGGGGCAAAAACTCAGAGTGAATTATTAGCGGACACTTTCGGTTCCACGATCCCAACGTGGTGTGGGGATATTGAAGATGATTCTCAGTCGGTTAATGACTGGCTCCTACAGATGGCAAACACTGTGGCTCCAATGAAGGAAAGTTCCAGCTCAGCCAAGAGCAGACATGCTTCTGCCCAATGGTTCAATAATGAGCTTAGGAGCCAGAGCAAGTAGTGCAAAAAATTGGAAAGAGGCTGGAGAAAGGCTTATCTACCAGAGGATAATGAACTCTATAAACGTGCATTGAGGGCCTATCATCAAGCAATAAAAAGGGCTCAACCAGACCTCTTTGCAAGGCAGTTAGCAGACTCCAGATGCAGATCCAAAGATGTTTTTAGAATTGTGAATAAACTCACTCAGTCGGAGGCACTTAACTTCCTTTAGATGCTTCTCCTAAACTCTGTGCCCCATTATCAGATTATCTCGATAACAAAATCACAGCTATTGTGGAAGCGCTGATGGAATAGATGGCTCCTCCGAGACAGATGTGCCTGTCCAGTCCGGGGTCTTCTCCCTTTATGAGTTTAGGCCGATTACACTGCAAGACTCGGAACAAGCTCTAAAAACCTATAAATCAAGGGCACCCGACGATCCTTGCCCTCCCCAGATTCTTGCAGCTAACTGTTTAGCTATTAACCCTATCATCAACTTTCTGTTATACAGCTCCCTAAGCTCAGCTACTGTGCCAAGATTTTGGAAACAGGCCAAGCTTATTCCCTTGCTAAAAAAGCTGTCTGCTGATAGATCTGTCTTGGCTAACTTCAGACCCATTTTGTTATTGCCAGCTTTTTCAACAATCTTGGAGTAGTAAGTCAATCGGCTCCTGTCTGAATATTTGGAACAACACCAGTTATTACATCCTTCCCAATCGGGTCTCTGTATGGAATCAGCACTCGTGGAGGTCTCGGACACCATTAAGCTGGTAGTGGATCAGGGGAAGAAGGTTGCTTTGCTGCTTCTCGATTTATCTACAGCTTCTTACATTGTGTCCCACCCCATCTTATTACAACAATTGGGAAATATTGATGTCGGTGATTACGCTCTGGCCTGGGACCAATCATTCTTATCAGACCATAGCCAAGCAGTCTGGATGGCACCCTATTCCGCGGAACCAAAGTCTCTTGAGCTAGGAGTCCCCCAGGGCTTGGCACTGAGCCTCATATTGTTTATATGACTCTTCTTGCAGCGCTAATTTAATCTTACGGCATGCAGGTGGTGTCCTACGCTGACAACGCACAAATTATCCTCACGCTGGATAAAAACTCGAATTCCCTGAAGAATTTCAAGACTTGTTGTCTTTCAGCTGTGTTCCGTGGATGCGCCCGAGTAATTTTCAGTGCAATTACAGCAAAATTGAGATTTTGTTTTTCGGTTCTCCGCCCGCTGTGGAATGGTCAATGCTGGCCCAATCAGGTCCCTCACCCTCCAGCCCCATCCTCCGTAGTGAGGAATTTGGGGGTGAAATTTGATAACTTGACTGCGTTTGGGGCTACGTTTGATAGCGTAGTGGGCGTTTGCTACAGACTTTTAAAGTCTCTAAAGACATTTTTATATCCGTTACCCGAGTAGCATCAGAAAATGGCAGTTCATGTGCTGATCACGTCCCGTCTGCTTATGCGAATGCACTGCTTTGGGGCCTGCCGGCTTACTAACTGAGAAGACTGCAGTTAGTGTGGAACGCCTAAGCTCGGCTTTTGTTGAAAGTATCGAAAAAGAGTCACATCCAGCAGCACCTGCAAGAGCTTCACTGGCTTCCCATTAAAGAGAGAGTTCATTTAAAGGGCTCATGCTGACACACAGAGCCTTTCGACAAAAAGGGCCATGCTATCTGAGGAACAGGATCAGACAGTATATCCCGGTTTTATCTCTGCATTCCTCCAATGCTCTGTTGGTTCCGAGATCTAGGAGGAAAAAATGGTGTGGTTCCTCCTACTCATTTCACGCTGTCCATGCCTGGAATTCCCTCCTTCTACACCTTCTGGAGTTGAAGGAATAACAGACCTTCAATTGCCAAGGCCTGGCTACTTGAAAGAGTTTTTGAGTAATTATGTGTCATTATAGATAATCAGCAAGCCACGTTGTGATGGGACACTCTTCTCCCTGAGTAGCTGTGTGCTCTACAAACTCTGATTGAAGTTACTCACATGGCTCTGATCTATGAACATTTTGATGTAGTTAAAGACATTCATGGAAACACAGGCAAGGCAAAAGAGAAACCAGGCAATTCACCACAAACTTGTTGAAAGCACCAATGTATTAATGAAAAAAGTCTCCATAAACATTGGGTCTTGTGATCTAACTACTGTTTTAACAGGAGACATTCACTGCACTGTACAGGGCTGAACACTATAGGGAATATTTAACTACGTGTGTGCTTGGCACATGTTCGAACCAAGAGCACTGTTATAGCAAGCAAAGAACAAGTGGCTCCATTGCCTGTCTTGAGAATGAGCATTGCTTACCTGATATAAAAGAGGAGTCTGATACCCAAATGCTGTTCAAGAAAGAGTACACTAAACAATCGGCTACATCATACACAAACCTTAAAAGACGGGGGCTATTGATTCTGCATTCCTTTGCAGGACTGGGCACAAACTATTAACTTCAATCCCCACCGTCCAGTCCTTCATATCCCAACTATGAACTTTTATCTATGATCCCGCAAAGTGTAATAATTTTTTTCTGTTACACAGGCAATGAGCCACTTGCTCCAGAAGAAACACAAAAATTATTGTGACCTTCGCACAGCAGTCATCCAACCACCTTGGCCTCCTTTACTGCACTTGCTTGTGTAACGATTAACAGATGACATATGCTGTAAGTGTCTAAAAGAATTGGAAGTAAAAGTTAAACTAGTGTTCTTCTAGGTTTTTTCCTCAGGCGCTCACCGCAAGCGTCATTCACCCCAGATATTCACTTATACATGCTAAGCTCCATGGTAGCGCCTAAAATCTTATCTCAGAGACCGTGAGACCAAATGTGAATGGTCTACTAGAACAGTTTAAGAGGTCAGCGGTGCTGCACTATACAAAGAGGTATCAGCCGGACGTGGTCATGCTCCAGGAGATGCACCTTTTAGGTTCCCACCGAACCTTCCTTGGCCGGTTTGGGTATGATCGCATTTTCCATTCCAGCTTCTCCAGAGGTTCAAGAGGGGTTGCGATCCTTCTGCATAAAGTGTTCCTTTTGGCTGTGTCCTCCTCCAACGTTGACCAACATGGTAGATTCATAGGAATTGAAGCCGCCTGAAAGCTAGGCACTATAATTTCATATGGTCTCCCAACAGATGCTCCACTCAACACTGCAGGCTATTTGCACTCTAGTGGTGGCCCACCCCCCCGGGACCACACTGATAGGGGGAGACTTCAACGCTCTCCCAGTCCCCACACAAGACGTTTGAGGCGCCTTCGCCAGGCTGGATGGCGCGCTCTACCCAGCTGAGTTCATGGGCGAACTCTATGGGCCTATGTGATGCATGGAGTACGGGGAACCCTTCACAGCGGTCCTATAACCATGCCTCGGCGGCATGCAAAATGGAGTCCAGAATAAACCAGATCCGGCTCCTTGCATTGCGGTTTGTTCGAATCCTGCCACGGCATTTCTGACCACACACCCCTTCTCTCAGAGTTGGGACCACATCGGGACTCCCTTCGTCCAATGTGGCGTCTTAATGCATACCATTTGATGGACCAAGACTGCGCTGACTTTGTAGAGAAGGAACTCCAGGCTTTCTTTAAATGCAACTGTAATTCGGTGTCCTCTGCTGGGACCCTATGGGTGGTGAGCAAACCTACCTTGCGGGGTCTAATTAAAGGGTACATGCAGACAAAGGAAACCCACCAGTTGGTGCAAGTAATTGAATTGGAGGTGCAGATCCACGACTTAGATCAGCGGGCCCGTAGTCGGGCCCCGGAAGATGCTAAACGCCAGCTAGCGCTGGTGAGAACTAAGCTGCAACAGGTTTCCCTAGAAGTGGCGAAGCAGTGCTGGAGAGCATCCACCTAAGGGTCTATGAATATAGGGATAACTGCAATACATTGCTCTATTGGCTGGCAACCCATGATGTCTCCAACAGAATAATGCCAGCCGTTCGTGACCTGATCCTGACATTGTGCAAGTCTTTGTAGCTTACAATGGAAACTTATGCGCGGTGATCCAAGAGGAAGAGGTTGCATCCCCACTGATATGAGCTATCCCTCTGCCATCGAACCCTCGTTCCTTAGCCCAAGCTCTTTACCAACCAATCACAGCGGAGAAGATAAATGTGGCTCTCTCATATCTCAAGTCGGCTAAGACCTCCTTTTCGGACGGGTGCAACATTACATTTTTTAAAAGCTATCGGGCTCATTTGACATCTCACATACTGGCCCTCTATACTGAAGTGACGGAGCGTGGGTCCTTTCCCTCAGACCTGGATACTGCCAGCATCGTGGTGATACCCAAGGCGGACCAGCCTACAAACCGCTGTTCCTCGTATAGGCTGATATCCCTCATTAACATTGACATTAAGGTATTTGCAAAGGTCTTGGCAACTAGATTGTGTCTGGCATTGAGCTACTCCATCCACACGGACCAATGGGGATTCATGCCAGGTCGGAGCACCAGTCATTACATATGGAGTATGCAGCTGGCCCTCTCAGTCGGGATGCCTGGAGGGTTTCCTGGCTCTCTTCCTAATTGACTTCCAAAAGGCCTTTGACACGGTCTTGTGGACCTTTTTGGAGGAAGTGCTGCAGCGGGCTGGCTTTGGAACTCACTTTCATCAACTGGTGACTCAGCTGTTTAACACCCCTACAGCCCAGGTCCGGGTGAACGGTGCCCTCTCCTAGCCCTTGTCGATCCACAGGGGTACTCGCCAGGGCTGTCCCCTGCCTTCGCTGTTTGCCCTAGCGATAGAGCCCCTGGTGCGCCTGATAAGATGTGACGCTCGGGTTAGGGGTTGGCAGCGGGAGGGGGCGCTGAGGAGCGCATAGGTCTCTATGCAAATGACATTTTGTTATCCTGAGAGATACCCAATCTTCGGGCCACCGATGCCATGAAATCCTTTGTCTATGGGTAAGCCTCTGGCCTGCAGATTAATATGAATAAATAACTATTGGTGCCGGTTGAGGGAGATGCAGATGGCCACACTTGGTGCCCTGGGGTACCAACAGGGTGTCACTCCTTCAAATACTTTGGGATCTATATCTTACAGTTGCCGGACCCGACATGGACCCTAAATTTCCAACCCCTCATGACTGCCATAAATGGGGATCTGCGGAAATGGGGACCCATGCCTCTGAAACCAATGGGGTGCATAGCATTATTCAAGATGTGCTCACTTCCTGTATGAGGGGGGCCTCGGAATGACCGATCTTTACAGGTACTACCTTACTGCGCAAACGGTAAATGATTGTTTTAATGGGCTGGAATGAACCCACCTATCACGTCGAACTACATCACCTGGGCCTTGACAGTCTCCTTGGCATTCTTCAAGGGGCACTCTCCCTGCCTGCACCCGGGTGACGATGCTCTGTTGGAGTGTGTCCCTGCTCTTTATCCACTGGGATCGTCGACTCACGGGAATGATGTCACTGTGGCAGGGTACATGGCTCGCGCAGCTGTCGGGCCTTCAGGGTTTTACATAATGGGACAGAATAGGGATCACTTATTTGGATGATGTTCGCCGAGGGGGGATATTGATGTCATTTCAGGAGCTACGTGACTTTTACCAGCTTTCCCATACACAATTCTATTGCTACCTCCAAATACGCCACGCCCTTCTCATCCATGTCCTAGTAGACGCCCAGGTGCCCGACTACAACCCCCTCGAGGCCAAATTACTGATGGGGAAACTGGGCAAGGAGACATTTACATTTTCTACCGCTCCCTGATGGTTAACAAGCCTGATCTCTCCGTGACCCTACGACAACAGTGGGAGGTTTGGGTGGGACAGCTGAATGACTATGATTGGCGAGAGGCCCCGAGAGAGTTGGCAATTCCTCACGCCTCCGAATGGTCCAACTTAACTAACTTCATGGGACATATGCGACCCATCCAGCGAATGCAGCAGGCAGGCCGCGCTGCTCAGGTCACATGTGCGAGATGCACCATGCCTGAAGCTGAGTTTTTTTTATATGATCTGGTCTTGCCGGCGTGATCTGTTTTTTGGGGACAGATACAACGTGATACTTCTGCGGTACTGGGCTGCCAAATTGACCTTGGTTCTTGGACTGCCCTGCTGGGTCTCCTAGAGGAAGTTGGGAAGGCCAAGATCTCAAAGGGTATTCATTGGAGGAGCCTCACTAGTGGCCAAAAGGGATATTGCCCACCCTTGGAAACTGCTGGAACCCCCCTCATTGGACTTCTGGAGGTAAGGGGTGGATTGGTGTGCGCACCAGGAAAAAATTATCTATGAGGCACAGGGATGCCCCCGAAAACATAAGATATGGGGTGGATGGCGGGCATATCATGGATTAATGGTGTAATGCTGTTGATGTTTACAGATACATGTATTGTGTTCTAATTTGGAAAGCACACTGTAGTGCTATTAATTGATTATTGGTGGATGATGCACTTAGTTAAAACTACTAAAATTTGGTTATTAAAAAAAGTTAAACTAGTAGAAGTCCACAGTTTGCTCATTCTGGTTATTTGAATGTTACTCTTTTTCACACAGAATACAAATTTGTCATTCAATCCAAACACTGTCCAAATGCACTGCTTGACAGTGTTCACAGAACATACCCGACTGTTTTTGTTGAGCAGCTGCCAACCATTCGCATCAAATTCTTTTCCCTTCTTGTCCAAACTTTCTTGCTTTAAATATTGCCTGGAGGAATGACGAGAAATAACAGAAAATGTCAGTGAAAAAAACACCATGATTCAATATTTGAGATCAAATACTATACACTTTAAAACGTCTTCTTTCAATACACTGTACAATGGTTATGCCTGAAGCGTCACTTACCCCTTTTCAAGAGGTGTTACTACATGCCATGAAGTGTTACTACAAGCCCAATTGACTTGCAATGCCAAGAACGCCAATTTATACCAGTAAATCACCACTGAATGAAACAACCCATGATAACGCGACTCAAGGTATATATGACCTTGCAGTGGCCACCAATTGTCAGAATTTCATTTAAAATGGAAGGGTGATGGGCTGGGATTTCTTGCCTCAAATGGACCTCATCTCTGGAATAAACTTCATGCAAGGTTAAGAGGATGTGCAAATCATCAGTCCTGTAATACTAAACGTAAATGTTGGGAAGAAATTAAGCTCAAAGAGTAATCTATAACAAGAAGCAACCCAATCGATAAAATTATTCTTCTTTAAGATTTTTGTACTGAGTCAATGGTTGGGATGGGAAAATGACTGTGCAGTAATATGCTACGTGGACAGACGATTCAGGTATACACCAAAGCCAACGAAAAGAAAAACAGAAACAGCTCTGTGAACAGTAAAAACATAGTGTTAAAAATTTAAGTTAAAAAGTAGAGTGGCTCACACTGTTAAAACATTACATACTTTATCTAGCACCATATTAACATCAAGAATTTCAGACCAAATTGTACTTAAGGAAAGAGGGGATAGAATAAAGTGTTCCTTTAGTTCTAAGTGACAGAGCCAGTGTGAATGAAGGCTTGCTCAACAAAATCAAACACATGTTTTAGCAGAGGCATGGCAGCCAAAGGCCAGAATGCATTGTAGCAATAGGGCGGTCACCAAAGCTAAAGCCCCCATCTAGCCAAAGTCTGGGCACCCTGTTGAAGCTAAAGCAGGGTTAGCAGAACATAGTTTCCACCACAGTTCTGGTAGAAATGCTTCTTGCTTCTTAAATAAATACTCATTTTAAATGCTTAACATACCTTTATCACAATAATGTTCTCACACATCACTTTGCTGTTTCTTAAGAACATTTTCCTAGACTAATGTAAATATTCACTGAATAACTACAAGATTGGTAGCTTGGAGTCGTGGTAACCCATAAAATAGGTTAACACCTGTGGCTATTTTACAATAATCATTAAACAGACATTGGAAATATCAAACGTTAACCAAAGGTATATGTCAGTAATTCAAAATCGATTATACCTTGCAAGTTACGGACATGAACATTCCTAAATCTGTTCACTGAGCACGTTTTGAAAGACAAAAGCATAAAGTTTGCAGCTTAGTGTATGTTATGTTCCGTAGGACTACAAAACTAATCCTGTGGAAAAAAGTTACAAGCACAATGTTGTGGCGAACATCTGGGAATAACAGAAGCACAGAATGTGCAAACATATAAGAAGCACCACGACCACCTAACTATTCTGTCTAGACAGTTCATAGACACTACATTGCATTCAGATTCATTTTCATAACAAGTCATTGCTCTTCTGTGTGAATTCACACCTTTCTGAACTCACTGTCCTACAACTACCACAGGAAGTGACTGCTCTCCTATGTGCACCCAAACCTTTCTGAACTCAGTTATTGTCGAAGAACCTTCCTTTCATAAAATACATTTTCTACTTCTGAGCGGTGACCTCAGTAAATAATACTGCCTCTGGTTGGAAGAGCCTGCTTCTACTGAAAGAAAAACACCGCCTGATCTTCGGTTTGTTTCTTTTAATAATCTGCAAGATTTTAGAATCTCATACCATAACATACCACTCTTTTCAGTGATGTATGCATATATGCATTCCTGGGTGTGTAGTTGAATCACCTGTGTTTTTATGATTAACTATTTTGGTCGCCAGTCTGCTTACAATCTTTATTTGCCAATCTCAAAAAGTGGCATCCAGTAATAAACACAATACTCCAGATATGACCTGCACACACTGCAGTAATTGCAGTAATACTTCACATGTGGGGCCAAAACTGGACTTTAATTCTCGGACAGATTTCAAGCAGGGCTTAATTTGTAAATAATAATAATAAGTGCTATGGCGGCCACTGCAGCTTGCACTACACATTGCCCCTGCTATGCTGCCACTAACAGTAACACAACTACTGACTATCACACTCCTACAAGTGTAACAATCAGGACTATTTCAGGCCTCCAAGGCTATATGAATGGCTTGGCCGGCAGGTAATAGTTATTTTTAATGTATATTGAATGAATAATTAACTGTTGTTGTGGTCATCTCTAAATTAGCCAGACAACGCCATCTTGTGGCTATTCGCAATTAAGTGCTGGGGCTGAGCAATGGAAACTACCGGCTCAAATTAAGCACCGACTTCAGGATGGATTAAATACTCCAGAGATATGGGCACAACACCTGAATATTATAGAGCTAGGCTCACGAAATGGCAAGATTGTCAGCAAAACTATATACAATAGTCTGGATTACAACTGTGCAATATTCTCGATATGATCCCAAAAGAGGACACAATGCTATTGAGGAGACCTCAAAAACTAAATAAGACAAAAACCTCCAAAACTGAAACTAATCTCATTGATGGAGCTCAAGAATTAAAATTTATGAACCCAGAAGTGACGCCCAGAACAGGACGATTGTGTGGAGATTAACTTACCAGTGATTTATATATACAGTGTTAACACAATCACCATTTTCCGACTGGTTATACCTTCTCCCATACACACCAGTATTCATCGCCTCCAACCTTGCTTAAGTGTTTAGCCACTTTATAAATACCCAGTACTATTTCAATAACTCTCCGTTTGGTGACCTTCAAGAACTTTCCTAGCACCCCGTAGAGATCCTCAAAACTTCAGTGCTGTATATATTTGACTTTCCACTCGGCTAAGCTGAAGCTTTACTTACTAGACACTCCTCCCCTACCCCCCCCCCCCCCCCACACACACACAAGCAATTCTATCTAGGTAGATTAAACCTAATTTGTTTCCAACCCCGTCAGCCTGCATCCCTAAAGCAGACATTGTATGAAGATTATAAAAGACACATCTACCCTAAACACTGTCAGCAATAACTCTAAACAATGCAATGAGGAGCACAAGAAAATGAACTAAGATCATTGGAAACCTCACCTCTGACTTGTCTTTCCTCACAATTGAATTTGTTTAGCAAAGTTGAGGCAAACCTTATTTCAGCTTTCCAATCTCAAATATTTTAACTAATTATTTGGGGATCCTATCGGGAGAGATCTTACATTTTCTCCATTAGACAAGACGTATGACATACCAAGGTACTACTTACATTAATATCCTGCAAGCTTCCATGTTCATCCCACCCATGGAGTCATAGTATGTGATTGTTTTCTTTCTGAAGTCCACCACCTGCCCCAAGAAAAGGTGTTGCTGGTTAAACAGCAAATGTGAAGACAGCAGCTAGCAGGAATGCATCAGTATATTTAATTTTTCAGTTACTGTGTTTGGGACAACAGAGCAAGAATAATGAGCCCATGAATTAACAAGAAGGACAAGTGTTCCAATGCCACAAATGATCACACCATATCACAATACATGGTTCACGGATTGAGAATGACTAAAGAAAAATCCTGTCAGTAAAACACAGATTGTAATGTGATGGAGTAAAATAGTACGAAACATCTGCCAAAAGGTGAGGCCACTCATCCTGCTCAAGAATATAGATATCAACATCTGTTCTGGACATTGAAATATCCCGATTGAAATCAAATGATTCGCAAATTCGACAAAAGAACAAAGTAGAGGCTGCTGATGAATTTGGTTTTGTGATTTTACTCGGACTAATAGCATGGGACAAGAGTGAGAACGGATTTAGCTCCATTTTTCAGTGGCTATTTGCTTTGAGCACTTCTGTTAACCACTGCACACTGCCAGGACGTGTTTATGATTGAACAACGAGTGCTTTTGCGGTCAGCACTAGAACCACGTAGGTTCCCGACCTTTGCTGGAAAAGCGAGACATGTAAGGTCAGAAAGGGGAATACAATTTCACTCTCGACTGACAGAGTAAAGAGACTGGATTTATTTTATAAGGAGCTGAGACAAAGTGTAGAGAAATATTCATTGTGGTCAGTCTTGCAATTAAATTTTGCCTGAGAAATAAGGGCCAGCTGTATTTAACATTTACAAAATAACCAGGGGGAAGAAATCTACAGTTTGAACAGGTTTCCGATGGGAGAAACTTGAGAAAGGCCACAAAAGCCACAGAAGAATGAATAACTGTACAGTAATCTACAGCGAATCACAAGTTGGTGCCTCTGGTAAGTGATTCAAGTCAGATAAACGCAGGCATGTCTTTATGGCATCACAACTGAAAAAAGGACGAGGAAATGAGCACTCAGCTGGAATATAACACTGATGACATGTAGGTTCCTAAAGCAGACAAGCTATATAAGAGCAAGCAAATGCAGATTTGAACAAAATAAATAAAAAAAAATTAAAAAACAATACAAACTGGAAAGTGAAAATGGAAATCAAATTTCTTTTGACACACATTCTCACACAATTCAGCAAGGTACTCACCGCCAAGCACCAATGGACTCCGAGGTGAATAGGCACAAGAATGAGGTTCACTGAGAAGATGTCAATTTTTTTAGTCCACCGTTTCACAGCCTGATATCCAGCACTTTTCACTTTTGTAAAAAAAAATGTATTAAATGCATGGACTCTGGGAAATCCTTTTCTTTTGCTGCGTTCCATCAACAAATTCATGTAGAAGTTTATTATCTGGATAAAAACATTAGGAGATAGGATATAATTTCTTCACGAAAGAACATCGATGATTAAATATTTTAAAGAAAGGTATTGGGGATGCGGAATCTTGGGAAAGAGTGACTTCCATATTGGGCATCATCGCTCTATGCCAAGACCATTTTTTTTTTTTTGCAAGCATGTGGATCTTTAAATGTGTTTACATTTGTGTCCACCGTGCCCTAGTTAGTCACTCCAACATCTACCAAAATTCAAGAATGCAGGTTTGAAGTTAAGGTTCAGAGTATTATGTAAAGACTAATTATGCACAGTGAATCTCCTTAAATGTCTCCTGTAGTAAGTAGTCCGTTATCTGCTCAGCACAAACTGAGGTGAAACCTTAAGAGACATCCAAATCTGCAAATGAGAGCTCCACAATAACTTCCAAGTAGAGAAGACAAATCTGCA
Source organism: Calotriton arnoldi (assembly GCA_963921515.1). NCBI lineage: Eukaryota > Metazoa > Chordata > Amphibia > Caudata > Salamandridae > Calotriton > Calotriton arnoldi. The sequence goes on from CAWUFW010003218.1 coordinate 303,991, forward strand.
GGCTAGTTCTTCGTTGTACTAAGGTAACTGGTTGCAAGTGGAGTAAAACTGGATTTTGGATCTCTCCTGTGTGTGGGGTTCGTAGTTGTATCAGTTTTTGGCAGATTCTGTCGTACATTTTGAGTAAGAGGATGTTATTTAAATCGGTTAGTCTATGCAGAAGATAGTTACACCCATAATGTGTAACCTTTCCAAATATTTGCGTTACTAACATTACTAAAACAAAATACAATTCGAAAATCAGCGTTTATTCTGCCATTTACATTTTCAGGTCGATATTATGGGGTTTGATGGCCACTCATTCAGAAACATCACAACACTGGAGCTGAATAGCTACCCAATTTTATGTCTTTTTAGATGCACATCAAACTGAACTATCACCTGGTTGTGAAAAAAATGAGTTCTGGTTACCCAGAACACTGGAGGAAAGGTCCCAGAAAAATAGCTGGCCATTCTTCATTCTGAAACCTGTATTCAACGTATTGCTCACAGACGTCTATAGTGGAAAACTTCGATGATCGCCAAGACTGTTCTGACACAAAGGTGCAAGTGAATATATTCCATAAACAAATCTTATCCAGGTCCAAGGAAGAGTAATTATTTCACAGAATAGAAAGGTTTGACATTTGTAACGAGTATCGAAATAAATTACAGTTCAGATTGAAAAGCAATTCAAAGTTATGACATTTTCCTCATATCAATGTACAAAAATGTATTTCCTTTTTTACCTCCCATTGCACCTGCCAGAAAGTATTCCACATTTAAAGGTCAGTTGGTTTTGGTGGCACAGAAAACCTTCTATTGCTATTTGTGTTCCACAATGCAATCTTCACGACCCATGAAACCCTAAATAAATATCCAAATGTACCTCGTCTCGCAGTCTGAAAATTAGGTAACGCAGTCTCTGTCAATCCTAAAATTCCATGTGCTCCCGATCATCAACTGTAAAACACTATGTGCTAGGCAATGGGCAAAGTACACAGCACAGTAAAACCAGCAAATAAAAAACAAATACAGGAACCTTTATTTGGATATAAAAAAAAAAAAGAGAGAACTCACCTCATCATTAAGCCAGTTTAGGTTGTTTAGTGTAAACATATCTTTTCGAGTTATCGTTAAACGGAAACCTTCACTAAGAACTTCATCTTGGTTTCCACTGCAAAAAACTTTTCGGATTTCTTTCAACATCTCCTACATATGAAAGTAAAACATAACAACATTATTTTAACAATCAGAGCCAAACTAGTCACCACCCAAAGTATCTGTTACATGCTTAGATCTGGCTAAGAGAAAGTTTTAACCATCACACAAGCCTCTTGTTTTCCTTAACTTTATAATAAAAATACATATTCTACTGTCACACACAGCCAGTTACATACAGGGCTTTTGGTCAGCCATCTTCATCCACTGGTTTGTTCAACTAAACATCACATTGGGCTTCTAAAACGTTCACACTTCAGTGCAAGGGCTGGGAGGTGGGGAAGCAATCTCATTTTTGCTATTTTTGCGAAGGGTCTTTTCTAAGCTTTATTTTTGGTAAACATACGCACACCAGTTTTAGATGGCTGAATTTTCACTTTTTATTACTTTACCCATTTGATGCTAATTTGCAACAACAACAAAAAACACACTGCAGGCTTTGTCTGTGCTCGTTAAGGATCAGGCGATGATTATTTCTTTATTGATGCAGCTGTATTTTACAGATATCTATAAACTAGTTTGCAGTTTTGAATTTTCCTTAAATCCTAAACAAGAGTGATTATAAAAGAGGTCTGGGTTTATTTTAAATATTCAGAATGGATTAGAACTTGCAGTAGAGCACCTGGTCACATGGTTTATATTTTGCATTATACACTACCTTCACAACAATCTTTCATTATGTCTTTGTGACAATCTTTTATTCAGTTCAAAGAAAGCTTCTGTGCTTCACAGACTGTGGTGCAGTTGTAGTCTATCTTCCCTTAAAGGTTTCTAATGCTGCAGGAGAAGATGCCAGCAAGGAATTGTTCTATACAGCAAATCAGACCAGCCTGAAATTAACAGTCTCAGGTGCTCCTTATCGCATCAATCAATCATGCGAGAACCTTATATTGCTACTGAGGACTTAACGGCTCTGGAGTTTACAATCAGACACCTTACACATGGACACTTCAGTTCACAGTACATGCACATTTTGAAATAATTCATGATTACTCTTGCCAAGTTTATTTTCGCGGACCTTGTGCGGTGATGTGCCAGCAAACCTTTTTTTCATGCTGGGTTTTCGTTTTAGGCTTTTGTGTTTAGCAGCTGTGCTTCACAGAGTTCTGTAATTGAAGCCAGACGGTTAGAGTGAGACGATGTTCGCAAATGTTACCCCTCATTCGGGAAGGTGTAGGCAGCCTCCAAACATGCAGATCCATTTCCTGTACAGCCTATTCAGCTTCCTTTCTTTTAACGTCCATAAAGAACAAGTCACTTATCTTCGGTAACGCTTTTTCTGGTGGATACAGCATCTGCCTGTGGATTCCTCACCTTTCAAATTACCCCGTGCGCGGCATTCCGCGGAAACTTTTCTTCATAGTTCTCCCATGTCGACGAGGACGTCACAATGGAACGGTTCCGCACACGACTCCACGTGACGCCATCGGAGCCATAAGACCACCTGGTCGGCGTGCTGACGTCAGTTTCCTTTTTTCCACGCCATCGACACTGAGCGGTTTTTCCAAAGCTCTCCATTTCTGGGAGTTTCTTTGTTGCAAGTACTTCGTGTAATTGTAGCAGCGATCATGGCTACCCAGAGGAAGTCCGGTTTTAAGCCATGCAGGGAATGTGGGGGTCAGATGTCGATTACTGACCCCAACGAAGATGGTTTGTGGTGCCTCTCGTCGGCTCACGACGTCGGGGGGTGTTCATCATGCAGGAGCATGAATCCCAAGGCCTTAAAGGAGAGGGAGGCCAAGCTATTTATGGATAAGGCAAAAAAACAGAAAAGAGGTAGGAGGAGGTCGAGGTCCTGGGTCAAGTCACCAACTCCCCATACCTCGAAGTCATCGAGTAAACATAAAGAGAAGTGGCGCCATTGATCTTGACGACGTTCGTCAAAGGATGGAACACCAAAGTTGTGGAATGCTGCGCATGGGTTAATTCAAAAGGTGAGGAATCCACAGGCAGATGTATCCATCAGAATCCAGTATTATTAAACTTGTTAACAGCTCGGACAAAGCAGTACTGAGTTATAAAATCTAGCTGAGGCGTTCTGTACATAATGAGAATTGTTTTTGTAGTATTTGTTTTTCAGAAGACAGATAAAACCTTCAATGATCTGACAGTGTAAATAAAATGTATCTATATTCTGTTAAATGTGTCCTCCACCTAGAAATATTTGCATAACACTCATCAGTACTGCATGTTTCCTAGGTCCATGTGTGAGAAATCCATCCACTCTAGGAGTTCTCTTTTCATCCTTGGACTCGTGTTCCTATTTTCCTAAAGGTTTAAAGTTACGGGTATGATGTACCCAGTGGCCTGAACATCAAGCACTGGGAGCAGCTTTCATATATGCTGGGACAGGAAACAGCTAGAAATAAAAACAGTGGAGTGGTCAGCAGTCACAAGGATTTGGGTCGCTCAACAAGGCAAGGCCTTTTTCTTTAGGCACAAACGGCATCTACTGGATAATACATTTTATATACATTAAAAAAGCAAACTAAACGTGAATGAATTTGATGTTGGCTAAAAATGATGTCAAAAGTATTTAAGCCAAGTCTTTATACATGCTGCAACAGGGAAATACCTCATACATTGAAAGGCATCATAATTAAACCATTCCATAAACAAGCATACAGTTGTTTACCTGCCGATTTCTTGATTAGATTTTGCATGCAAAATCTTTGCTATAATAGTCCTTGAGGAGTTACTAAAATGGGCTTAAAATAGGAAACGTATCCCCCTGACCCAGGCACGGTTTAAACCTGAATTAGGTACAAATCACCAGGTATTATATGGATGTTTTCAGTTGATGGAAGACTCTTTGTTTTGTAGACTTACAGTTAGCTTCGACCGTACAGACGGTTTGTTGTGGAGTTAAAATCTGGACACAATTGGGAAAACTAGCCAGCTAGCTCTCACTGACTTCCTGCATGTCATTCCACACAAAGTGGCCCTTGTAAAAATGGACAATATGACTATGACCACAATGTATTACCTACAAAATCAGTGCAGCACATGCTCACAGTAATTACCAGCACCGAGTATTTTGTATTGGGTCTTTCACCATCGGATACACCGCCTGGCGGAGTACCTCCAGGGAGTGGACGGCTCTGCAGACCTGCTCAGCAGGATGCAGCAACAAGACCACGAGTGGGAACTCCACCTACAAGTCGTACTACGGTACTTCTGTCATTGGAGGGTCCAGAAGTCGACATTTTTGCCACCATGCGCAATGTAAAATCCAAACTTTCGCCTCCAGCAGTGCTTATTCTGTGAAAGAATAAGTGCCGGCGGCGGTGGGGGGAGGAGGGGGGGTTGACGACGTAGAATCTGGAATTTTGTTTGAGTTAAAGCCCCCACACACACTTTTTGACCCCCTTTTGACTACTAGATGCTGGTTTGCAACTGACAGTGCACTGCTAACCAGACCTCAGTGCCAGTGCTCTTTCCCCTAAAACAAGTTAAAGTCTAATTGTAACCCAATTGGCAAGGAATTTAGCACCCCTATAAGTCCTTAGTAAATGGTAACACAAATGGTACCCCTGGTACCTAGGGCTATGTACTAAGCAGGTCCCTATGGGCTGCAGCATGTCTTTTGCCACCCTAAGGGACCCACACACAAATTACATGCAGACTGCCATTGCAGGCTGCGTGAAATGGTGCGAACCATTCTGAAAACATGACAGGACACTCATGAATTTCTTTTTGGTAGACAAGGTAGATGGTGGTCAACGCCCAGTCATAAATCTCCGCGAGTTCAACGAGTGGCTCATACACAGTCACTTCAAGATGGAGGGTATCCATCTTCTCCAAGACTTGTTGCGGCCGGCCGATTGGATGGTTCGGCTAGACTTGTTATTGTTAATTGTGATTTATAGAGCGCTTAATACCTGCAGGTCTCTAAGAGCTGCGAGAAGATCAGCTATAGTCCCAGAGTGAGTGTAGTCTCTAAGTGGTAGATGCTATGCCCAGGCTTCTGTGAATAGTAACGTCTTCAGTTTCTTCCTGAACGGGAGAAGGGCTCTTTCGGAGCGAAGATGGCCTGGCAGCCTATTCCAGAGTTGCGGGATGAGTACCGAGAAGGCTCGGCCACCTTAAGTGGTGTAATTAAACCGTGGACATTTTAGTAGGCCCTTCGTGGCAGACCTTAGGGTGCGGCCAGGGACGTATTTCACCAGACGTTCTTTGATGTATTTTGGTGCCTGACCATACAGGGCCTTGTGGGTGATGCAGAGGCCTTTGAATCTAACCCTCTGTTTAATGGGAAGCCAGTGCAATTGTTGCAGTAGGGGTGAGGCCCGGGTGCGTCTGGGAAGCTTAAAAATCAGCCTCGCCGCATCATTCATCACCACCTGGAGTTTGCCAAGCAACTTGGCTGGCATTCCGATGTAAAGTGAGTTCCCATAATCAAGTCGTGACAGGATCAAGGCTGCCACCACCGTCCGCATGGTCGAGAAAGAGAGGATAGGAGATAATTTCCTCAGCTGTCTAAGCAGACCCACACAGGTCCCGAACACGGTAGATACTTGGTTGGCCAGTGAGAGTTTGGCATCTATTTTAATGCCCAGGCTTTTTACCAACGGAGCTGGAGACGGGGTGTCTCCCAGCTCATGGGGCCAGTATTGGGTGGTCCATGGGTTACAGTCCGTAGTGATGGCCAATACCTCCGTTTTATCGGGGTTGATCTTGAGAGAGTTGGCTGTCATCCAGTTTACCACAAATCTCAGTATGTCTTTCACACGTGTGTGGGATTGTGGGGTGTTTTCTATTTGTAAGATAATTTGTGTGTCGTCCGCATAGTTGAATACATGGCAGTCCATCTGGGCCAGATCCCTCACTAGTGGTCTGAGGTATATGTTCAACAGCAGTGGGGACAATGCCGACCCTTGCGGGACTCCACAGGTTATGGACCCCCTATCGGACACACAATCACCCATCTGTATTTTTAGGGTGCGATTTATCAGGAAGGAGGTGATCCACCGTAGAATTGTCCCCCCAATGCCAATGTCCTGGATTCTTTCTAGGAGTTGGCAGTGGTTGACCGTGTCGAACGCTGCCGACAGGTCAAGGAGGACTAGCGCGCACGGCTTTTTGCTGTCAGCTGTGATCCTAAATTCATCCAATACTGACAGCATCACCAGCTCGGTACTATGGTGGGCCCTAAAGCCTGCCTGCCTGTCCCCGAGTAGTTGGTGTTCTTCCATGAACCTCGATAAAGTTCGCAGAACGTGTTGTTCCATGATTTTGGCCAGAAAAGGCAGTTGGGATATGGGCTTGTAGTTTTTCATGTTGGTGGTGTCTGCTCCTGTCTTTTTGAGAAGAGGGATTACTCTTGCTTCCTTAAATTTCCTGGGGACCTTCCCGGTTTCCAGCGAGAGGTTAATCATGGAGAGAATTTCTCCCTCAATCGCTGGGAGTGCTAATTAAAAAACCCTTGGTGGACATGGATCTGCGGGTGAGCCTGATTTTATTCTGGTTGCGATGCGGCGCAGAGTCTCCTGGTCGACTTTTTGGAAGGAGGTGATCAACTCTACCCTATCTTTATGTGGCTCAACCCTTTCCACGACATGTTGGTTAAAGGGGGGAGTTGTCAATGTCTGCCAGGATGGCTTGTACTTTGTCTAAAAAGGACAGGAACTTATTGCATTGTTGCCGGCTGGTGGACGCTTCATGCGTCTGCTTTTGACTCAGCTCAGCTCCTTCAGGATTTTAAATGTTTCTTTTTGCTTATTGGCTGCCTCCAAGATCCTGTGTTCATAGAATTCGGCCTTTCTACTAAGAACGGCTTTTTTATAGATGGAGAGTTTGGCCCTGTACTCTGAGTGCCTGCGGCTCATAGGCTTTGCGCCACTGTCTTTCGTGGTGACGAAGGGTTCGTTTCAGTCCCCTTAGCTCTTCCGTGAACCAGGGGGCGCCCTTCCCCTTGTTTTCCATTCTAATTTTCCTAGCTGGCGCCAGTTTGTTGATGGCTGTTACTAGCTGGCTGGAGATGGATTCACTCCACTCACAAGATCATCTGTCCCCAACCTCCTTGGTGTGTTCTCCCGTAGCGTGTCCCCTAAGCTTTTTCCCTCAATTTTGTTGCAGCTTCGCACCATTTTCCATTTGGGCGGTGGGCGTGTGTAACGACTAGCTAGGGGGACTAGGAGGCTGATTAAGTAGTGGTCTGACCACTCACAAGGAGTCATGTCCACTAGATCAACCAGTGGCTGAGTCGAACATTCAAGGTCTAAGGAGTGCCCTTTCTCGTGGGTAGGGGTCACCACTAGCTGCTGCATCCCTAAAGTGGCCGTTTCCTCTAGCTGTTGAGCCTGTGCCTCTCTGGGTTGTTGGTCCCAATGGTAGTTAAAGTCTCCTACCACCAGGCGTTGTTGGAATCGTGAGCGGAGGTCAGTGACACAATCAGTGAGGAGGTCAACGAAACGTGGGGGGGTTCTTGCGGGGCGCCTACTTATTAATTCCCATTTTTCAACCTCACAGGAGGTTTCTGCAGTTCTTCTGGCGCGACCTGCCGTACAAATTTTCTACTCTACCTTCCGGGCTGTCTTCGGGCCCCTGGTGCTTCATTGAAAATTGAAGAGTTTCAGCACTCCGTCCATCATCTCCTTGTGTTTGCTTTGTTCGCCCTAAGTTGGCAGGATATACCCAGACGTGGGTCCCTTGCTCACTTTGCCACTGGATTCAAGCTAGCCTGGCTGATGAGGGCTGTTAGCCCGAAACCGGTCCCAGGATGCTTGATTCCGGTCCAGGGAAGACATGGCTTGGCAGTTCGGTCTGGACTGTTCCCATGAGGCACAGGGTCAAGACTGATTTGCATATAGCTATGTCTGAACTGGGGTGGCAAAGTGAGCTAAAGAATGATGATGGATTCAACCCAGATCTGTGACTGGGGGGTGAGTCGTTGAAAAGTTTCAGCACTCCGTCCATCATCTCCTTGTGTTTGCTTTCTACGTATTAACTGCCTGGAGCTCCTAGCCAGCTCCTTTGTGGTCCGCTGCTGGACCAGGGACGGGATTCAGTCTTGTGTTCAGTTCTCTCAAGATGGACAATATATCGGCGGTTCGGTATATCAGCCATTTGAGGGGCACTCGTTCCAAAACGGTCAGACCTTGCGACCAGTTTTTGGCAATACTGCCTCCAAAACCAGATCTCGGTGACTGCAGAGTACTTACTGAGGCAGGACAATCAGGTGGAGGATTGGCACTCCCGCAACTTTCGAGACTCCAGCCTGTGGAGGCTGCACCCGGACGGGTTTGTGTTGATTCAAAGGACCTGGGGCCTGTTCTCAATCTATCTGTTTGCCTCTCAGCTGGACCACCAGTTACCTCGGATTTTCAGCTGGAGGCCGGATCCAATGACAGTAGCCACGGATGCATTCCTCCAGGACTGGAGCCTTGAGAACGCCTATGCATTTCCCCCTTTCGCAACGATCACCCGGGCGTCAGCGCAAGTAAGTTGGCAGGAAGCGCAGGTGGTCATGGTCACTCCGACCTGGAGGTCTCAACCATGGTTTCTGGATCTTCTGGAACTTTCCAATCTAACTCCCCCTGTTTCCATCTCTTTCAAAAACTGGATCGGATTCAGCACCCATTGGTTCTGGGGGGCTCCCTTTCACTGATGGCTTGGTGGATTTCAGGGGCAGATGGTCAGTCCCGGGCCTTTCGCGAGAAGCTGAGGATCTCCTCTCAAAAGCATGGTCCGGAAGCACAATCAAACGTTACGGGCCATTTTGGAAGCGATGGACCAGTTGGTGTATGCAACGGGGTTGTGATCCCGTGGGGCGCGATGTCATTCAGGTCCTGAATTTTTGGCCTTCTTGGCATCCAAGGGTTTGGCCTACTGGTCTATCAACACCTTTCGTTAAGCCATCTAAGGGGGCCACGCCTCTGTAGGCGGTTCCTCGGTTGGGGAACACCTGTTTTTGTGTTGCCTTCTCCGGGGAAGGAGGTTGGCACTGCCGCCTGAGCCTCATTATTCTGCCCTCTGGGATGCGAAGAGGGTCCTCAACTTGTTTCTGTCCTGGCCACCGAAAACATTCTTATCCAGAAAGGAGCTGTCCACAAAGCTGGCGATGCTCCTCTGCCTTGTCTCATGTAGACGGGTTTCCGATGTGAGGGCACTGGACATTACGGGTAGGAGTATTTCCCCTTCGGGGGTTTCCTTCACGGTTAGCAGGCACTCCGGATGTCACACCAGAGTGATTTCTTACCTGACTTTTCTGGATGTCCCAAAACATTCCGTGGTACGGTGCCTCAAGACCTACAAGGAGATGACGGAAGAGCTGTGTCCTCCTGGTGAGCACCAGCTTCTGACAGCGCTTCGCAAGCCCCACAAGGCGGTCTCCTACCTACTATAGCACTCTGGCTGGGGTGGGTCATGCAGGAGGCGGGCATTGATTTAAAGATGTTTGGGGCTCATTCTACCCGGGGAGCAATGACTTCTAAGGCCTTCACACTGGGCGCAAGGTTGGAGGACATCATGAATGCAGCAGACTGGTCATCAGATTCCACCTTCAAAAGGTTGCATTTCAAGCCTGTGCTGGATATGGCTCAGTTGGTGGTACATAAGCTTTGAACATGCATAATCCTCGCCTACGGTCCGGACACAGAATGAAAAATTTCCTAGCTATCGTAACGGAAAGATTCAATTTTATTAAAGACTGAGAGGCAAGGATTGTCCCACCCAGGAGTTTTCTCAATCTGATTTCCCCTCCCTATAAGTAAGTAAGTACTCACGTTGTTCTTCAGAGTCAAGGAAAGTGAAATTAAACGTAAAGTTTTTACTGATGCTGTGATTTGTCTTAAGTCTTCTCTGTTCTCTTTGACTTCCACTGTTAACGGATCTGGTACTGCTATTTACTCAGTGTTGATTGTTGGGTAACTACTCCTCGTATTTTTCGAGGCTCGGATTCTGTCAGACAGGATACTTGATTCCGATTGGTTGGCTTGGCTCATGCGACAAAAGAGGACTATGGGACTTGGCTGACAGACTATATAGCAGCATGCGATCCTCGGATTGGCTGGGACTCTGGAACTGTTTGATGATTGGTTTCACCCTGTTGTGCTAATTTTGTCCTATTCCCTAGGGTTAGTGGGAATAGTAGTTTGTGATATTACTTTAAAACATTACTGCTGTACAATAAAGCGAGAGAGAATGCATAATCCTCGCCTCGAGTCCATAATAGAATAGAAACTTTCCGTTACGATAGCTAGGAAATGTTTAATTCTTACCGATGCCTGGAGCCTAAGTGATTACATGTGAACTTGCGAACCTAGGCGCCATTCATGGCGGGAGTGTATTAAAGCAGCATGAAAGGTTAGGTGCAACCACTGCTGGGGAATCCATTAATAAATGGGTCAGTTTTCAGATGATGAAACGTGAATAGCATCTCAAGATGAAAATCATTCTTAATGATTACACTGACTCTAAAAATTGTAATGTGAAAAACCCCAACTTAAAACCAAGCTGTGTGTGTACCATTTTTTAAATAAAAGAATACAAACCATGAACATTTTGTTCTTATAGCAAGCAGCAAAAAGAAAAAAACATTGCAATGGCATGCAGCTGTCCCCTGAAAGCGAATCACAAAATGGCAAATAGGACTGCCGGGAGAATCAAGTGACGGCTCCTCCTTCTAACTTAAATCTCATAAGAGTAGCGGCAAGATAAAACAACGAGGGAGCACAGAAGTGGATGCCTGCTTTGGCTGGGACGGGGGGACTACTAAGTGTGTGCTTGATCCGAGTGTATGAATGCTTTTTTACTGGTTTTTGAAGCACCAAAAATATTTAAACGAAACCTCAAAAGAAAACAAGCATTGGCATAGCCAATAGGTCTCACCTTTGGGACCTTATAAGTGTTTAGCCATGCAACAGTTGATGTTGTTGCACCAAGGATATTGTGCTGGATAACTAAACACTTATAAGGTCCCAAAGGCGAGACCTATTGGCTATGCCAATGCTTGTTTTCCTACCAAGGCCGAAGCAAAAAGGGACCAAGATATAGGGCCGCATTTGGTGAAGCAAGTCATGCCTAGAGCATAGATGCCAACATTTAGAAACCGAAAATAGGGAAATAGCAAAAATAAATGAGGGAAATCCTAAGTTTTGCAGTGAGCTGTTTTGTGCTACTCTGCATTCCATGGGTGGGCATGGGCATTCTTATGCAGCCGCTCGTAGGTTTTGACACAAATCCATCTCTACTGGCAGGCGTAATGAGGAACAATATTTTCATTTCTCATCATTCTTCCCATTTTGAATGTGTGCTGCATTGTACAGCACAAATACAAAGTTGAAAAAGCCTTAATGCACAGTTTTTGAACTGAAAGGGACCCTTGACCAGCAACAACCCCGGATCAACCACCACACCCAAAATACAGCAAAATACAGCAACAGACAAAAATAAGCATTAGCTTACAGCACAGACACCCTTACCCTCGGGCGCAAGAGTTTTAGCGTTATAGCATGGGTGTCTAAACCACGCTAGCGCAGGGAGAGAGCAGCGCAGGGATCCATTTTAGCTGATATTGTGCTGTTCTGCTCTCTCCTGTGCACACAGTGCAGCACAGTGACTTTACCTATTGCCCTGTTTTCATGACTTTTTCGTAAATCTGGACATAAATACTTAAGGGCCAGTAGGGCAATGTGAAGGCTGACAGAGCAGAGTGCTGGAGGAAGGTCTGAATGCCAAGATCCAAGATCAGCAAAGGGGATCACAGCCTAGTCAAGTGGCGGTGAGGACCAGTAAACAGTGATCCAAAAAGATAGTTTCAGAGAGTCAACTGAGAAACTCAGAGGGCAAGAAGAGGGTGTCTGCGTGTCTGGGTCTGTGTGTGTGTCTGTACACAAACAGTGGCACCCTGCACTGACCAAGCAGCATAAAAGGAAGCATTTAAAAGAGCAAAATCTTGGTCATTTACAGATGAACCTTTCTTCCTCTGTCTCTATTCTTATACATTGACCAGTCCAATTGCTACCTTAAAGGGTTTGTTATTGTTGTTTACAAATGTCTCTCTAACCGCCACCCTGTTAAGCATGTGTGATTTCTTAGGTCCTGGTTGCTTTTAATTTTGTTTTGTCATATTGGTACACAAGTCATTTTTTCAACACAATTATTAAAACATAGATGAGGCCTGCATGTAGTTAATTTATGCACTACACTTAATACGTGAACCCCATAAATGAGATTTTCACAGGTACTGTCTGCACCCTAAGTATCGTGCATCTTTTAATCGTTATGGAGGACTTCTCCGTTTAACTACCCACAAAACCACGACCCAATTAGCACAATATTGTCATCCCTGTCAGCAGCTTTACAAGATAACATGTATTGAATCACGCAGTCATATCTCCCCAGCTACCAAGTACTGCTGCCACAGTCCTGCACTGTTTTCATGCACCTGGTGTGTAAAATGGCCATTCTAAACTCCAGTGGAACAGGACGGTTCTCAATGCTCTCCAATTGGCAATTGTAATTTGTAGCAAACTCACACACTGAACGCACCCAAGTACAAAGGGCAGAGAGTGAGGTGCTTTACTTTATGCTTAGGGTCTTTCCTTCATTGCAGACTAATTTGAGATGCCAAGTACCGAATGGGTGCCTCTGTCTTTATCTGTGGCATAACTTCCAGAGAAATTGAAGGCAATGCTGGTGCGACAACACTTGCTTTCAGGTAATTATCCCTGTGGTGCCTCACCATTTTTCCCCAAACGAAGGTGGATGTAACCACTTAGGCGGCAGCATTTGGATTTTGAAAATTAAGTGGTTCCCGCCGGCACCGCCAATACAGCGTATTACGGAGGCCTTTGAGGTTGAGAGAAAAGAGGCTCAGACGGGGCCGCTGCACTCCGAGGGTCTCCCGGTGACCGATGGGATAAAAACCGAGGCTACAGCGGCAGTGCCCACAGCCAGAAACGAGCAGATCAGGCTACGAACAGGAGAGAGTCGGTCTCTATAATACACAGTAACATCGATCTTACGGATGGTGACTCTGCCAGACTGGAAGCAGCCAAACACATTTTTGATGAAACGGAAGGACCTGGGACTAACAACCGACCACGCAATGTCAATAACATGCAACAGGTACGCCAACTCTTAAACAACAAGCGCGCGCGCGCCTCGCGCTAAAAGTAACATGGGAGAGGAGGAGGCAGCAGGGGGAGGGGAGAGAGGAGGGGGCCTGCGCCCGTTTCCCTTGCGGGAGCGAGCAGGAACCATATGTTAATTACAAACACAAGGTTTCAAAGCTCGCTCCCGCAAGGGAATCGCCAAACGTGCACGTGTTGCATTCAAAGCAATGCAATGCGTGCACGTTTTTGCCTGAAAAACGGAATCGATTGCTAAAGGTCTTTATCTTATGCAGCGCATGCGCGCTGCGTAGGCGAGACCTAAAAAGAAACAGAACATGACCAGGAATGAACGTATAAGTGCCTTGTAATAAGGCAATACTCCAGGGGAGGAGCAAGACCAGAGAAGGCGGGACCTGTAACGTAAAGAAACCACATGGAAGCAAGCTTTTGCAAGTGCCGCTCTCCTTAACCAATCAGAAGCAAGGAACGGCATTAAATCCCACACAGTTAATACAGCATGTCTCGTAGACCGCCCATGCACGCTGCCTAGGCTCGACCTAAAAAGCAGACATTTCTGGAAGGATAGAAGGAACCAATCAGAAAGATGGTGCATTGGCTATGCTCAACAGGAGGGACAAAGACTAGATGAACAGTCTAAAATAAATAAAAACATTAAATAAAACTACAAGAAAATAAGAGTGACAAAACAAAAAGGTAATGGAAAGCAGAGAGCAGAGTTGCTTTTCAAGTCAGCTATCAACTTGTTCCAAGTTATAAGTCTTTCCCAAACAGCAAGCTTTGCAGTGTGGCAAGCTTTGATCTAAAAAAAAAAAAAAAAGCAAAACAAACCAAATGATGGACGGAATGCTGAACAAATCAAACATTCAACCCCAGTGACAGATCTGGGTGTAATCCATAGTTTTTTCTCACCCGCCACCCTAGTTTGGACCCAGCCATTTGCAAATCAGTCTTGACACTGCTTCCCATGGGAACAGTATAGCCCGAACTGCCAGGCCAGGTACTCCCTGGACTGGATACAAGCATCCTAGGACCGGTTTCGGGATGTCACCCCTCATCAGCCAGGCTAGCTTGAATCTAGTGGCATAGTGAGCACGGGACACACGTCTGGGCATACCCTTCCCACTTAAAACGACAAAAGCAAAAAAATGCTTGTTTCCGGTCCAGTGAGGACCTGGCCTGGCAGTTCGGGCTGGACTGTTCCCATGAGGAGCACAATCAAGGCCGATTTGCATATGGCTGTGTGCAAACTGGAATGGCATGATAAGCAAAAAACCGATTGTTTAGGCCCATATCTCTGCACTGGGGGTGAATGTTTGAAATTGTTCAGCATTCCGTCCATCAATCGTTCTTTTTGCATCAATTTAAAACTAGCATTAGAAATGACAAGCGTTTTGGATTTCATAGTAATATGAAATGTAATATCTGTAATACAGCTTACCTAAGCATTAGTTACAAAGAGACAGTGGCTTAAACCTGGAAATTGCACTTTGCCATTTTAACTCAGAGTTTTCCCGAGCAATCAAAATCTTGATATGCATGTTTTTGAGATGTAGAAAGTGGTGGTTGTGAGAAAGTGCCATCTTTCTTACATGGTATGCCCCCACTTTTTGCTGAATGGCTGATGTACTTTGACTGAGTGTGCCCTGGGCTCCTGCCAACCAGGTACCCAGGGCCTGTGTTCCTTCCTAAAATTGCATTGATACCTACACCCAATTGACATCCCTGGCCACAGGTCAGCCCCTGGTAAATGGTACCATGGGTACCCAGGGCACTGTGACCAGGGAAGGCCCCTAAGGGCTGCAGCACTTGTTGTGCCACCCTTAGGGACCCTGCACCTTCACACACACACTGCCTTTGCAGGCTGCGTGTCTTGGTGCAGAACAAAAGTGAAGAGTCGACATGGCTCACATCCCTGTGTGCCATGCCTACAAGCCACTGCCCTGGCCTAGGTCAGCCACCCCTCTAACTGGGTGCACTATGCCAGTGGTGAGGGCATAGAGGCATGAGCCCTGTGCTCCTACAGTGCCCAAGTCCATTCTTGGGCATTGTAAGTGCAGTGCTGCCATTAAGAGTATATGGTGCTGGGAGTCTGTCATTACGAACTCCACAGCACCATAATGGCCCCACTGAAGACTAAGAAGTTTGGTATCAAACTTCTCAGCACATTAAACCCCCACTGATGCCAGTGTGGGATTTAATGTAAACGCACTCCAGAGGGCATCTTAGAGATGCCCCTGAAACCAACCCGACCTCCAGTGTCCGGACTGAGTGGCTGCCCAGGCTGCCACCACCAGACATGTTTCTGGACCCCTGGGTCGAGAGCCTCTGCTCTCAGGGGCCTGAAACAATGCACATCCCGGGACGAGGTGCCAAAGCCTCCTCCCCCAGGATGGGCAGGGGAGCTTCAAAGGCCTGCCGCCTTTGGAGTTTCCCCAGACCATTTGCTGCTTCCAGCAAACTGGTCCCCACTGGTTCTACCCCCACTCCTGGCGGGAGAACCGGCGGGAAAACCAGAAGCAGGAAATGGGTTGTGCCCACCTCTGCCAACTCCACCCCTAAGGTGGGGAGGCGAGGTGAAGCACAAACTCGAGTCCCCGCCATCTTGAGGATGGGGGGACCTGGCCAACCAGGGACAGGCTCCTGCCCCCTCCCACTGGAGAGGAACAGAATAGGGGTGTACCCACTCCCAGGGAAGGGACCCATTGGTCCCTGCCCTTACCTACCTGTAACCACCCCTAAATTTAGTATTTAGGGGCTCCCTGAACCTTCCTTCCGGAGTTCCCAA
This sequence comes from Calotriton arnoldi, assembly GCA_963921515.1. Classification (NCBI taxonomy): domain Eukaryota; kingdom Metazoa; phylum Chordata; class Amphibia; order Caudata; family Salamandridae; genus Calotriton; species Calotriton arnoldi. Next base: position 320,056 of record CAWUFW010003218.1, read on the forward strand.
ATCCGAAAACAAGAAGAGAAGACGAAGCAAGAAGACCAGCCGTGCAGCTGCTAAAAGGAGGCGACAACAACTGACTTGGCCCCAGCCCTACCGGCCTGTCGACCTCTGAACCTGCTCCTGCGGAATCCCGGCCTCAGCAACCTCACAAACCCCGGAGGACCTGACTTCTGTGCTACAGCCTTCGACCCAGGGACTCCCACGAGCAGTGGTACTGCTCAAAAGAAAACCTACCAAAGACCCGGCCCTGGCACGGAGCCGCGAAACCTGCACACTCTGCACCCGCCGAGTCCCGCCTGTGCCTGAGTGACCAGAGACCTCGAGGACGTCCCCCGGCGAGTCTGACCTGGAATCCAGTGGCCAAGGACCCTCCTCGACGACCCAGACGACGCCTGCAGCCTCAGGACAAGGGACCCCTCCAACCGCGACCAGCAGGGGGTAAGATTTCCCGACCTCAAAAGACACCCCTGCACCCGGCGCCCCACGGCCCCTTGTGCCCAACTCCTGGGTGTCTACCTATCCTCCAAGACCCCAACTTACCTCCTGAAGTGTTGGTCGTCCCTGAAGAATCACCGTCCCCGAGCCTGCAGCCTTTCTTCACCTTTCACGACCTCTATTGTTTAACATTGAGCGCCCGACGGCTCAAAGCACCCTGCACCCAGCCGCCCGAGTGCCCCTGGAAGTGCAACCTCTATCCTAACCTACTTCCCTACTTGCCCTGAGCAAGTGACCAGGAGCCCAGCTCCCACAGTCGCGTGGCCTGCTTGCCAGCAGCCACCAACCCGGGGCCCCCGCCTGCCATAGGATAACATTGGGCCTTCTCACTCTGCACCCGGCCGCCCCTGTGCCGCTGAGGGTGTAAAAACTGTACTTACCTGATCCTGGGGGACCCCTGAGTCTTACCCAGAACCTTAACCCTGCCAGTCAAGTACTTACCCGAAATCCGATAACTCACTTTTCTTCCATTGACTGGTTTTCTGCGAAATTTCTTCTAAGTGTGGAGTTCTGAAACTTTAGAATATTCACCAAAAATCAACCGAGACACGAAAACGAAAATACTCACCTAGTATTCGGAGGGGCCTCAGTGCTGGACCCGAGTGCCCAACACTGGCCCTAAAAAGTAATCGCAACGTTACTTACCGCTAACTCACTTTTCTTTCATAGGGATCCATTGACTGGTTTTCTGTGAAATTTCTTCTAAGTGTCGATTTCTGTATTTTACAAATATTCTTTAAAAATCGAACAAACTACAAAACGTAATTACTTACCTGTTTTAAGTAAATGTCCCAGTGCTGAACCTAGGAGTCCAGCACTGGATTACAAAAGTAACGTAAACATACTTTGCTTGCACACTGTATTTCCTTTCATAGGATAACATTGGTAATTTTACCCAGAAAAGTTTCTAAGTGTCAGCTTTTGAAATATAGTAATATTCTTCAAAAATCACTACAATAACCAAAACGCTTTTTCTTACCTGTTTACAGGAAGTGTCCCAGGACTGAATCCAGGATCCAGTCCTGTGGTTAGAAAAGTGCTCTGCAAAGTAATCAATTGTAATTAAGCATAATTTTCCATTGAGCTCAATGTTGCATTGAATTTGACCCTGTGTTGCCTCTTGCACCAACTGTGATAACCACTATCAAAAAAGTCTACTGCCTATCTGTAAAGTGAATAACCAAAGCATCTCATACTGAGAAAGTATATTTTGACCCTATTGTTGGTTCTAAAATAAAACAAGCATATATTTTTTTATATACAAACCATTGGCCTAGAGTTCAGTTCTTGAGTGTGTGGCTTCATTTGCTGACTGAGTGTGTACAACAAGTGCTTTACACTGTCCTCTGATACTGCCTTACTGCTCGACCAAGCTACCACTTTGGAGAGTAAGGTTATATCTAACTTTAGCCTCTGTCACCCCTCTGGGGACTGTGGACTCTGTACACCCTGAACCTTACTTGGGTACAGTATATACAGAGCCACTTTCTCTACATTGGTGGATCAGCGGTGGGATACAAACTTGCATTTGTTGGACTACTTGGTTACCATCTGATCACACGACAGAACTCTTAAATTGCCTTTAGAATTCTGATTTTTTAATTGCCATTTTTTTACCAAATTACTAAAAGTCTTGTTAGGGCCTTGCTTAAGTCCCTGTAGCATCTTAGAAAATAAAAAGTCACTATAGCCAAGGTTAGAGGGGTTAGAATTTTTTTTTTTAAAAATGTCTCAAGACAAGAACCCAGCTATTAGTGAAGATAATAATGACATACAGGAACTGGTTGAGGAGCTCGACCTCACCCCTTATCTTCATTTGTCTTTCAAAGAGATAAGGTCCTTATGCAAACTTAAAGATATACCAATGGGCCAGCATCCAACCAAACAAGGGCTCCAGGAGCTCCTGGCTGAGTATGCTAAAGCCCACCCCTCTGAGCATGGTGATGACCCAACAGAGGAGGAAAGGAATGAGGAGGATGGGGATGGTAACCCACCTCCATCACTTCCTAGGGAAGATAGGGTCCCTGCACCCTTAACTCCAAGAATAGACCTCTGGGGACCTAGGGGCCACCTAGGTGGTCCTGGTCCCAGAGAGGACGCTGAGGATAGCCTCAGTGAGGAGGACAACTTGTTAGCAAGGTTGGCCAACGACTGGACCTAGAGACCAGACTCCTGGCTCTAGAGAAGGAAAAGACAGGAGATGGGTTTAGCACCCATCAATGGTGGCAGCAATACTAAAAATAAGGATAGGGAGGAAACTTCTGAACCTAAAATCCCCAAAGGGATTGTCCCTAAGTTTGAGGAAGGTGATGACATCACCAAATGGTTCACAGCCTTTGAGAGGGCTTGTGAAAAAGAAGAGTAAAGAAACCTCTGTGGGGGCACTCCTGTGGGAACTGTTCTCTGGTAACTGCAGAGACAGGCTTCTGACCCTCTCTGGGCCAGATGCAGGGTCCTATGACCTCATGAAGAGTACTCTGATTGAGGGATTTGGGCTCACTACTGAGGAGTATAGAATTAGATTCAGGGGGCTCACAAAACCCAGACCCAGTCCTGGATTGACTTCGTGGACTACTCAGTAAAGACACTGGATGGCTGGTTAGCTGGACATAATGTGCATGATTTTTCTGGACTTTACAATTTGTTTATGAAGGAACACATACTAAGTAATTGCACAAATGAAAAGTTGCATCAGCATTTGGTAGACCTAGGTCTAATTTCTCCCCAAGAATTGGGAAAGAAGGCAGACCACTGGGTCAAGACTAGGGTGACAAGGACAACCACTGGGGGTGACCAAAAGAAGGTGGTCACCAAACCCCCCAGGGGAAAGGTGGTGAGAATCCCCAAGATAAAAAGTCTGAGTCTTCCAAAGGGCCCCAAAAACCTGTTCAGGGGGTGGGTCCCAAACTACTCCCTATGTGCCTCAACCCTATAGGGGAAGAACTTTGATCCCTTGAAGGCCTGGTGTAATAACTGTAAGAAGTCAGGACACCTCACTGTAGACAAAACTTGCCCCCACAACAAAGCCCCTAAGGCACCCAGTACAGCTACTCCTGGGGCAGCAAGTTTACAGATGGGATCAGAAGTGTACCCTGAGCAAATCTGGGAACACACTGAGGCAAGTCTGGTCTCCCTAGGGGAAGTGGAATTTGCCACTGTAGCTGTGTGGCCACCCAACTTAAAGAAGTATTTGCAATACCCCTGGGTGAATGGAACTAGAGTAGAGGCTCTGAGGGATACAGGTGCCAGTGTCACTATGGTGAGGGACACACTGGTTTCCCCTGAGCAATACTTGATTGGGAAAACTTACCCAGTCACCAATGCTGACAGTGTCACCACTAGTCATCCCATGGCCATGGTGACATTAGGCTGGGGGGTTACTGGCCTGAAGCAGGTAGTGGTCTCTCCGGAGTTACCAGCTGCATGTCTGCTAGGAAATGATCTGGAAACCTCAGCCTGGGCAGAGGTGGAGCTAAAGGCCCATGCAGCCATGCTGGGCATCCCTGAATTGGTGTGTGTAAAAACAAGAGCACAGAGCAAAAGGCAGGGTGAAGAGATAGTGTTGGAGCCTGAAATGATGGCCCAGCCTACCAAGAAAAAGGAAAGAAGACTGGCGGACCAGCTTCTACACAGTCACAAGAGCAGGACCCCTCTCCTCAGGGAGAGAACCTGGAAGCCCCAGAGGGAACTGAGCCCCTAGAGCTTGACCCTTACCAGGTTGAACTCTTGGGCCCAGGGGGACCCTCTAGGGAAGAGCTGTGCCAGGGACAGCAAGACTGTCCCACTCTTGAAAGCCTGAGGCAGCAAGCTGTTTCAGAAGCAAAGGGAGATGTCAGTGGTACCCACAGAGTCTATTGGGAAGAGGGATTACTGTACACTGAGGCAAAAGACCCCAACCCTGGAACCACCAGGAGAGTGGTAGTGCCCCAGAAGTACAGGGAGTTCCTCCTAACTTTGGCTCATGACATCCCCTAGCTGGACATCTGGGCCAAACCAAAACTTGGGAAAGGCTAGTTAGCCACTTTTACTGGCCCCAGATGCACCAAAAGGTGAAGGAGTTTGTCAGCTCCTGTGTTACCTGTCAAGCCAGTGGCAAGACAGGTGGCCATCCAAAGGCCCCCTGATACCACTACCTGTGGTGGGGGTTCCCTTTGAAAGGGTAGGTGTGGACATAGTGGGTCCACTGGAACCTCCCACAGCCTCAGGGAACAAATTCATACTGGTGGTAGTGGATCATGCCACTAGGTATCCTGAGGCTATTCCCCTTAGGACTACTACAGCTCCTGCAGTAGCCAAAGCCCTCATTGGTGTCTTCACCAGGGTAGGGTTTCCTAAGGAGGTGGTTTCAGACAGAGGTTCCAACTTCATGTCTGCTTACCTGACCCACATGTGGAAGGAGTGTGGGGTGCAGTACAAGTTTACTACACCCTACCATCCACAAACCAATGGCCTTGTTGAGAGGTTCAACAAGACATTGAAAGGCATGATCATGGGGCTCCCTGAAAAACTCAAAAGGAGATGGGATGTCCTACTACCATGCCTGCTTTTCGCTTACAGAGAAGTGCCACAGAAGGGGGTAGGATTCTCACCCTTTGAACTTCTGTTTGGCCATCCTGTGAGGGGACCACTCTGTCTTGTAAAGGAGGGCTGGGAGAGACCTCTCCAAGAACCCAAACAAGATATAGTGGACTATGTGCTTGGCCTAAGGTCCAGAATGGCTGAGTACATGGAAAAGGCATCCAAGAACCTTGAGGCCAGCCAGGAGCTTCAGAAGCACTGGTATGACCAAAAAGCTGCACTGGTTGAATTCCAACCTGGGCAACAGGTATGGGTTTTGGAGCCAGTGGCACCAAGGGCCCTCCAGGACAGATGGAGTGGCCCTTACCCTATCCTAGAGAAAAGAGTGAGGTCACCTACCTGGCTGACCTGGGCACCAGCAGGACACCCAAAAGGGTTATCCATGTGAACCGCCTAAAACTCTACAATGACAGGGCTGACATCACCATGCTGATGGTGACAGATGAGGAACAGGAAGCTGAGAGTGAACCTCTCCCTGATCTCCTCTCCCACAGCCCAAAAGATGGGTCAGTAGATGGAGTTGTCTTTTCAGACACCCTCACTGCCCAACAGCAGACTGACTGCAAGCAAGTCTTGCAGCAGTATGCTGGGCTCTTTCCTTGACCCCTGGTCTGACAAACTGGTGTACCCATGATGTGGACACTGGTGACAGTGCACCTGTCAAAAACAAGATCTATCGTCAGTCAGACCAAGTTAAGGAAAGCATCAGAGCTGAAGTCAGCAAGATGCTGGAGCTAGGGGTTATTGAGCCCTCTGAGAGCCCCTGGGCTAGCCCAGTGGTTCTGGTCCCCAAACCTCATCAAAAGGGTGAAAAGAGAGAGATGAGGTTTTGTGTGGACTATAGGGGTCTCAACTCTGTCACCAAGACAGATGCACACCCTATCCCAAGAGCTGATGAACTGATAGACAGATTGGGTGCAGCCAAATACCTGAGTACCTTTGACTTAACTGCAGGGTACTGGCAGATTGGCATGGCCCCAGGAGCCAAACAGAAAACAGCATTCTCCACACCTGATGGGCATTTTCAGTTCACTGTTATGCCCTTTGGTTTAAAGAATGCCCCTGCCACCTTCCAGAGGTTGGTGAATCAAGTCCTTGCTGGGTTGGAGTCCTTTAGTGCAGCTTATCTTGATGATATTGCTGTCTTCAGTTCCACCTGGCAGGATCACCTGGTCCACCTTGGGAAGGTTTTAAAGGCCCTGCAAACTGCAGGCCTAACTATCAAGGCATCCAAATGCCAGATAGGGCAGGGCACTGTGGTGTACTTGGGCCACCTGGTTGGTGGAGGCCAGGTACAACCCTTACAGCCCAAGATCCAGGCATCCTGGACTGGGTAGCTCCAACAACTCAGACCCAAGTCAGGGCATTCCTTGGCTTGACTGGGTACTACAGGAGGTTTGTGAAGGGATATGGGTCCATTGTGACTCCCTCACAGAACTCACCTCCAAGAAGATGCCAAAGAAAGTAAACTGGACAGTCTGTTGCCAAAAGGCTTTTGACACTCTGAAAGAAGCAATGTGCTCAGCACCAATTCTAAAAGCACCAGATTATGCCAAGCAGTTCATTGTGCAGACTGATGCCTCTGAGCTAGGGATAGGAGCGGTCCTATCCCAGACCAATGATGAAGGCCAAGACCAACCTGTTGCTTTTATAAGCAGAAGGCTTCTCCCCAGGGAGCAGCGTTGGAGTGCCATTGAGAGGGAGGCCTTTGCTGTGGTCTGGTCCCTGAAGAAGCTGAGGCCCTACCTGTTTGGAACTCACTTCCTAGTTCAAACTGACCACAGACCTCTCAGGTGGCTAATGCAAATGAAAGGAGAAAACCCAAAACTGTTGAGGTGGTCCATCTCCCTACAGGGAATGGACTTTGAAGTGGAACACAGACCTGGCACTGCCCATGCCAATGCAGATGGCCTTTCCCGGTTCTTCCACTTAGACAATGAAGACTCCATAGGGCAAGGTTAGTCTCATCATCTTTCGTTTGGGGGAGTTGTGTGAGAAAGTGCCATCTTTCTTACATGGTATGCCCCCACTTTTTGCTGAATGGCTGATGTACTTTGACTGAGTGTGCCCTGGGCTCCTGCCAACCAGGTACCCAGGGCCTGTGTTCCTTCCCTAAAATTGCATTGATACCTACACCCAATTGACATCCCTGGCCACAGGTCAGCCCCTGGTAAATGGTACCATGGGTACCCAGGGCACTGTGACCAGGGAAGGCCCCTAAGGGCTGCAGCACTTGTTGTGCCACCCTTAGGGACCCTGCACCTTTACACACACACACACTGCCTTTGCAGGCTGCGTGTCTTGGTGCAGAACAAAAGTGAAGAGTCGACATGGCTCACATCCCTGTGTGCCATGCCTACAAGCCACTGCCCTGGCCTAGGTCAGCCACCCCTCTAGCTGGGTGCACTATGCCAGTGGTGAGGGCATAGAGGCATGAGCCCTGTGCCCCTACAGTGCCCAAGTCCATTCTTGGGCATTGTAAGTGCAGTGCTGCCATTAAGAGTATATGGTGCTGGGAGTCTGTCATTACGAACTCCACAGCACCATAATGGCCCCACTGAAGACTAAGAAGTTTGGTATCAAACTTCTCAGCACATTAAACCCCCACTGATGCCAGTGTGGGATTTAATGTAAAACGCACTCCAGAGGGCATCTTAGAGATGCCCCCTGAAACCAACCCGACCTCCAGTGTCCGGACTGAGTGGCTGCCCAGGCTGCCACCACCAGACATGTTTCTGGACCCCTGGGTCGAGAGCCTCTGCTCTCAGGGGCCTGAAACAATGCACATCCCGGGACGAGGTGCCAAAGCCTCCTCCCCCAGGATGGGCAGGGGAGCTTCAAAGGCCTGCCGCCTTGGAGTTTCCCCAGACCATTTGCTGCTTCCAGCAAACTGGTCCCCACTGGTTCTACCCCCACTCCTGGCGGGAGAACCGGCGGGAAAACCAGAAGCAGGAAATGGGTTGTGCCCACCACTGCCAACTCCACCCCTAAGGTGGGGGAGGCGAGGTGAAGCACAAACTCGAGTCCCCGCCATCTTGAGGATGGGGGGACCTGGCCAACCAGGGACAGGCTCCTGCCCCCTCCCACTGGAGAGGAACAGAATAGGGGTGTACCCACCCCAGGGAAGGGACCCATTGGTCCCTGCCCTTACCTACCTGTAACCACCCCTAAATTTAGTATTTAGGGGCTCCCTGAACCTTCCTTCCGGAGTTCCCAAATCCGAAAACAAGAAGAGAAGACGAAGCAAGAAGACCAGCACGTGCAGCTGCTAAAAAGGAGGCGACAACAACTGACTTGGCCCCAGCCCTACCGGCCTGTCGACCTCTGAACCTGCTCCTGCGGAATCCCGGCCTCAGCAACCTCACAAACCCCGGAGGACCTGACTTCTGTGCTACAGCCTTCGACCCAGGGACTCCCACGAGCAGTGGTACTGCTCAAAAGAAAACCTACCAAAGACCCGGCCCTGGCACGGAGCCGCGAAACCTGCACACTCTGCACCCGCCGAGTCCCGCCTGTGCCTGAGTGACCAGAGACCTCGAGGACGTCCCCCGGCGAGTCTGACCTGGAATCCAGTGGCCAAGGACCCTCCTCGACGACCCAGACGACGCCTGCAGCCTCAGGACAAGGGACCCCTCCAACCGCGACCAGCAGGGGGTAAGATTTCCCGACCTCAAAAGACACCCCTGCACCCGGCGCCCCACGGCCCCTTGTGCCCAACTCCTGGGTGTCTACCTATCCTCCAAGACCCCAACTTACCTCCTGAAGTGTTGGTCGTCCCTGAAGAATCACCGTCCCCGAGCCTGCAGCCTTTCTTCACCTTTCACGACCTCTATTGTTTAACATTGAGCGCCCGACGGCTCAAAGCACCCTGCACCCAGCCGCCCGAGTGCCCCTGGAAGTGCAACCTCTATCCTAACCTACTTCCCTACTTGCCCTGAGCAAGTGACCAGGAGCCCAGCTCCCACAGTCGCGTGGCCTGCTTGCCAGCAGCCACCAACCCGGGGCCCCCCGCCTGCCATAGGATAACATTGGGCCTTCTCACTCTGCACCCGGCCGCCCCTGTGCCGCTGAGGGTGTAAAACTGTACTTACCTGATCCTGGGGGACCCCTGAGTCTTACCCAGAACCTTAACCCTGCCAGTCAAGTACTTACCCGAAATCCGATAACTCACTTTTCTTCCATAGGGTTCCATTGACTGGTTTTCTGCGAAATTTCTTCTAAGTGTGGAGTTCTGAAACTTTAGAATATTCACCAAAAATCAACCGAGACACGAAAACGAAAATACTCACCTAGTATTCGGAGGGGCCTCAGTGCTGGACCCGAGTGCCCAACACTGGCCCTAAAAGTAATCGCAACGTTACTTACCGCTAACTCACTTTTCTTTCATAGGGATCCATTGACTGGTTTTCTGTGAAATTTCTTCTAAGTGTCGATTTCTGTATTTTACAAATATTCTTTAAAAATCGAACAAACTACAAAAACGTAATTACTTACCTGTTTTAAGTAAATGTCCCAGTGCTGAACCTAGGAGTCCAGCACTGGATTACAAAAGTAACGTAAACATACTTTGCTTGCACACTGTATTTCCTTTCATAGGATAACATTGGTAATTTTACCCAGAAAAGTTTCTAAGTGTCAGCTTTTGAAATATAGTAATATTCTTCAAAAATCACTACAATAACCAAAACGCTTTTTCTTACCTGTTTACAGGAAGTGTCCCAGGACTGAATCCAGGATCCAGTCCTGTGGTTAGAAAAGTGCTCTGCAAAGTAATCAATTGTAATTAAGCATAATTTTCCATTGAGCTCAATGTTGCATTGAATTTGACCCTGTGTTGCCTCTTGCACCAACTGTGATAACCACTATCAAAAAAGTCTACTGCCTATCTGTAAAGTGAATAACCAAAGCATCTCATACTGAGAAAGTATATTTTGACCCTATTGTTGGTTCTAAAATAAAACAAGCATATATTTTTTTATATACAAACCATTGGCCTAGAGTTCAGTTCTTGAGTGTGTGGCTTCATTTGCTGACTGAGTGTGTACAACAAGTGCTTTACACTGTCCTCTGATACTGCCTTACTGCTCGACCAAGCTACCACTTTGGAGAGTAAGGTTATATCTAACTTTAGCCTCTGTCACCCCTCTGGGGACTGTGGACTCTGTACACCCTGAACCTTACTTGGGTACAGTATATACAGAGCCACTTTCCTACATTGGTGGATCAGCGGTGGGATACAAACTTGCATTTGTTGGACTACTTGGTTACCATCTGATCACACGACAGAACTCTTAAATTGCCTTTAGAATTCTGATTTTTTTAATTGGCATTTTTTTTACCAAATTACTAAAAGTCTTGTTAGGGCCTTGCTTAAGTCCCTGTAGCATCTTAGAAAATAAAAAGTCACTATAGCCAAGGTTAGAGGGGTTAGGAATTTTTTTTTTTTAAATGTCTCAAGACAAGAACCCAGCTATTAGTGAAGATAATAATGACATACAGGAACTGGTTGAGGAGCTCGACCTCACCCCTTATCTTCATTTGTCTTTCAAAGAGATAAGGTCCTTATGCAAACTTAAAGATATACCAATGGGCCAGCATCCAACCAAACAAGGGCTCCAGGAGCTCCTGGCTGAGTATGCTAAAGCCCACCCCTCTGAGCATGGTGATGACCCAACAGAGGAGGAAAGGAATGAGGAGGATGGGGATGGTAACCCACCTCCATCACTTCCTAGGGAAGATAGGGTCCCTGCACCCTTAACTCCAAGAATAGACCTCTGGGGACCTAGGGGCCACCTAGGTGGTCCTGGTCCCAGAGAGGACACTGAGGATAGCCTCAGTGAGGAGGACAACTTGTTAGCAAGGTTGGCCAACGACTGGACCTAGAGACCAGACTCCTGGCTCTAGAGAAGGAAAGACAGGAGATGGGTTTAGCACCCATCAATGGTGGCAGCAATACTAAAAATAAGGATAGGGAGGAAACTTCTGAACCTAAAATCCCCAAAGGGATTGTCCCTAAGTTTGAGGAAGGTGATGACATCACCAAATGGTTCACAGCCTTTGAGAGGGCTTGTGAAATAAGAAGAGTAAAGAAACCTCTGTGGGGGGCACTCCTGTGGGAACTGTTCTCTGGTAACTGCAGAGACAGGCTTCTGACCCTCTCTGGGCCAGATGCAGGGTCCTATGACCTCATGAAGAGTACTCTGATTGAGGGATTTGGGCTCACTACTGAGGAGTATAGAATTAGATTCAGGGGGGCTCACAAAACCCAGACCCAGTCCTGGATTGACTTCGTGGACTACTCAGTAAAGACACTGGATGGCTGGTTAGCTGGACATAATGTGCATGATTTTTCTGGACTTTACAATTTGTTTATGAAGGAACACATACTAAGTAATTGCACAAATGAAAAGTTGCATCAGCATTTGGTAGACCTAGGTCTAATTTCTCCCCAAGAATTGGGAAAGAAGGCAGACCACTGGGTCAAGACTAGGGTGACAAGGACAACCACTGGGGGTGACCAAAAGAAGGTGGTCACCAAACCCCCCAGGGGAAAGGTGGTGAGAATCCCCAAGATAAAAAGTCTGAGTCTTCCAAAGGGCCCCAAAAACCTGTTCAGGGGGTGGGTCCCAAACTACTCCCTATGTGCCTCAACCCTATAGGGGGAAGAACTTTGATCCCTTGAAGGCCTGGTGTAATAACTGTAAGAAGTCAGGACACCTCACTGTAGACAAAACTTGCCCCCACAACAAAGCCCCTAAGGCACCCAGTACAGCTACTCCTGGGGCAGCAAGTTTACAGATGGGATCAGAAGTGTACCCTGAGCAAATCTGGGAACACACTGAGGCAAGTCTGGTCTCCCTAGGGGAAGTGGAATTTGCCACTGTAGCTGTGTGGCCACCCAACTTAAAGAAGTATTTGCAATACCCCTGGGTGAATGGAACTAGAGTAGAGGCTCTGAGGGATACAGGTGCCAGTGTCACTATGGTGAGGGACACACTGGTTTCCCCTGAGCAATACTTGATTGGGAAAACTTACCCAGTCACCAATGCTGACAGTGTCACCACTAGTCATCCCATGGCCATGGTGACATTAGGCTGGGGGGGTTACTGGCCTGAAGCAGGTAGTGGTCTCTCCGAAGTTACCAGCTGCATGTCTGCTAGGAAATGATCTGGAAACCTCAGCCTGGGCAGAGGTGGAGCTAAAGGCCCATGCAGCCATGCTGGGCATCCCTGAATTGGTGTGTGTAAAAACAAGAGCACAGAGCAAAAGGCAGGGTGAAGAGATAGTGTTGGAGCCTGAAATGATGGCCCAGCCTACCAAGAGAAAAGGAAAGAAGACTGGCGGACCAGCTTCTACACAGTCACAAGAGCAGGACCCCTCTCCTCAGGGAGAGAACCTGGAAGCCCCAGAGGGAACTGAGCCCCTAGAGCTTGACCCTTACCAGGTTGAACTCTTGGGCCCAGGGGGACCCTCTAGGGAAGAGCTGTGCCAGGGACAGCAAGACTGTCCCACTCTTGAAAGCCTGAGGCAGCAAGCTGTTTCAGAAGCCAAGGGAGATGTCAGTGGTACCCACAGAGTCTATTGGGAAGAGGGATTACTGTACACTGAGGCAAAAGACCCCAACCCTGGAACCACCAGGAGAGTGGTAGTGCCCCAGAAGTACAGGGAGTTCCTCCTAACTTTGGCTCATGACATCCCCCTAGCTGGACATCTGGGCCAAACCAAAACTTGGGAAAGGCTAGTTAGCCACTTTTACTGGCCCCAGATGCACCAAAAGGTGAAGGAGTTTGTCAGCTCCTGTGTTACCTGTCAAGCCAGTGGCAAGACAGGTGGCCATCCAAAGGCCCCCTGATACCACTACCTGTGGTGGGGGTTCCCTTTGAAAGGGTAGGTGTGGACATAGTGGGTCCACTGGAACCTCCCACAGCCTCAGGGAACAAATTCATACTGGTGGTAGTGGATCATGCCACTAGGTATCCTGAGGCTATTCCCCTTAGGACTACTACAGCTCCTGCAGTAGCCAAAGCCCTCATTGGTGTCTTCACCAGGGTAGGGTTTCCTAAGGAGGTGGTTTCAGACAGAGGTTCCAACTTCATGTCTGCTTACCTGACCCACATGTGGAAGGAGTGTGGGGTGCAGTACAAGTTTACTACACCCTACCATCCACAAACCAATGGCCTTGTTGAGAGGTTCAACAAGACATTGAAAGGCATGATCATGGGGCTCCCTGAAAAACTCAAAAGGAGATGGGATGTCCTACTACCATGCCTGCTTTTCGCTTACAGAGAAGTGCCACAGAAGGGGGTAGGATTCTCACCCTTTGAACTTCTGTTTGGCCATCCTGTGAGGGGACCACTCTGTCTTGTAAAGGAGGGCTGGGAGAGACCTCTCCAAGAACCCAAACAAGATATAGTGGACTATGTGCTTGGCCTAAGGTCCAGAATGGCTGAGTACATGGAAAAGGCATCCAAGAACCTTGAGGCCAGCCAGGAGCTTCAGAAGCACTGGTATGACCAAAAAGCTGCACTGGTTGAATTCCAACCTGGGCAACAGGTATGGGTTTTGGAGCCAGTGGCACCAAGGGCCCTCCAGGACAGATGGAGTGGCCCTTACCCTATCCTAGAGAAAAAGAGTGAGGTCACCTACCTGGTTGACCTGGGCACCAGCAGGACACCCAAAAGGGTTATCCATGTGAACCGCCTAAAACTCTACAATGACAGGGCTGACATCACCATGCTGATGGTGACAGATGAGGAACAGGAAGCTGAGAGTGAACCTCTCCCTGATCTCCTCTCCCACAGCCCAAAAGATGGGTCAGTAGATGGAGTTGTCTTTTCAGACACCCTCACTGCCCAACAGCAGACTGACTGCAAGCAAGTCTTGCAGCAGTATGCTGGGCTCTTTTCCTTGACCCCTGGTCTGACAAACTGGTGTACCCATGATGTGGACACTGGTGACAGTGCACCTGTCAAAAACAAGATCTATCGTCAGTCAGACCAAGTTAAGGAAAGCATCAGAGCTGAAGTCAGCAAGATGCTGGAGCTAGGGGTTATTGAGCCCTCTGAGAGCCCCTGGGCTAGCCCAGTGGTTCTGGTCCCCAAACCTCATCAAAAGGGTGAAAAGAGAGAGATGAGGTTTTGTGTGGACTATAGGGGTCTCAACTCTGTCACCAAGACAGATGCACACCCTATCCCAAGAGCTGATGAACTGATAGACAGATTGGGTGCAGCCAAATACCTGAGTACCTTTGACTTAACTGCAGGGTACTGGCAGATTGGCATGGCCCCAGGAGCCAAACAGAAAACAGCATTCTCCACACCTGATGGGCATTTTCAGTTCACTGTTATGCCCTTTGGTTTAAAGAATGCCCCTGCCACCTTCCAGAGGTTGGTGAATCAAGTCCTTGCTGGGTTGGAGTCCTTTAGTGCAGCTTATCTTGATGATATTGCTGTCTTCAGTTCCACCTGGCAGGATCACCTGGTCCACCTTGGGAAGGTTTTAAAGGCCCTGCAAACTGCAGGCCTAACTATCAAGGCATCCAAATGCCAGATAGGGCAGGGCACTGTGGTGTACTTGGGCCACCTGGTTGGTGGAGGCCAGGTACAACCCTTACAGCCCAAGATCCAGGCTATCCTGGACTGGGTAGCTCCAACAACTCAGACCCAAGTCAGGGCATTCCTTGGCTTGACTGGGTACTACAGGAGGTTTGTGAAGGGATATGGGTCCATTGTGACTCCCCTCACAGAACTCACCTCCAAGAAGATGCCAAAGAAAGTAAACTGGACAGTCTGTTGCCAAAAGGCTTTTGACACTCTGAAAGAAGCAATGTGCTCAGCACCAATTCTAAAAGCACCAGATTATGCCAAGCAGTTCATTGTGCAGACTGATGCCTCTGAGCTAGGGATAGGAGCGGTCCTATCCCAGACCAATGATGAAGGCCAAGACCAACCTGTTGCTTTTATAAGCAGAAGGCTTCTCCCCAGGGAGCAGCGTTGGAGTGCCATTGAGAGGGAGGCCTTTGCTGTGGTCTGGTCCCTGAAGAAGCTGAGGCCCTACCTGTTTGGAACTCACTTCCTAGTTCAAACTGACCACAGACCTCTCAGGTGGCTAATGCAAATGAAAGGAGAAAACCCAAAACTGTTGAGGTGGTCCATCTCCCTACAGGGAATGGACTTTGAAGTGGAACACAGACCTGGCACTGCCCATGCCAATGCAGATGGCCTTTCCAGGTTCTTCCACTTAGACAATGAAGACTCCATAGGGCAAGGTTAGTCTCATCATCTTTCGTTTGGGGGAGTTGTGTGAGAAAGTGCCATCTTTCTTACATGGTATGCCCCCACTTTTTGCTGAATGGCTGATGTACTTTGACTGAGTGTGCCCTGGGCTCCTGCCAACCAGGTACCCAGGGCCTGTGTTCCTTCCCTAAAATTGCATTGATACCTACACCCAATTGACATCCCTGGCCACAGGTCAGCCCCTGGTAAATGGTACCATGGGTACCCAGGGCACTGTGACCAGGGAAGGCCCCTAAGGGCTGCAGCACTTGTTGTGCCACCCTTAGGGACCCTGCACCTTTACACACACACACTGCCTTTGCAGGCTGCGTGTCTTGGTGCAGAACAAAAGTGAAGAGTCGACATGGCTCACATCCCTGTGTGCCATGCCTACAAGCCACTGCCCTGGCCTAGGTCAGCCACCCCTCTAGCTGGGTGCACTATGCCAGTGGTGAGGGCATAGAGGCATGAGCCCTGTGCCCCTACAGTGCCCAAGTCCATTCTTGGGCATTGTAAGTGCAGTGCTGCCATTAAGAGTATATGGTGCTGGGAGTCTGTCATTACGAACTCCACAGCACCATAATGGCCCCACTGAAGACTAAGAAGTTTGGTATCAAACTTCTCAGCACATTAAACCCCCACTGATGCCAGTGTGGGATTTAATGTAAAACGCACTCCAGAGGGCATCTTAGAGATGCCCCCTGAAACCAACCCGACCTCCAGTGTCCGGACTGAGTGGCTGCCCAGGCTGCCACCACCAGACATGTTTCTGGACCCCTGGGTCGAGAGCCTCTGCTCTCAGGGGCCTGAAACAATGCACATCCCGGGACGAGGTGCCAAAGCCTCCTCCCCCAGGATGGGCAGGGGGAGCTTCAAAGGCCTGCCGCCTTTGGAGTTTCCCCAGACCATTTGCTGCTTCCAGCAAACTGGTCCCCACTGGTTCTACCCCCACTCCTGGCGGGAGAACCGGCGGGAAAACCAGAAGCAGGAAATGGGTTGTGCCCACCTCTGCCAACTCCACCCCTAAGGTGGGGGAGGCGAGGTGAAGCACAAACTCGAGTCCCCGCCATCTTGAGGATGGGGGGACCTGGCCAACCAGGGACAGGCTCCTGCCCCCCTCCCACTGGAGAGGAACAGAATAGGGGTGTACCCACCCCAGGGAAGGGACCCATTGGTCCCTGCCCTTACCTACCTGTAACCACCCCTAAATTTAGTATTTAGGGGCTCCCTGAACCTTCCTTCCGGAGTTCCCAAATCCGAAAACAAGAAGAGAAGACGAAGCAAGAAGACCAGCCGTGCAGCTGCTAAAAAGGAGGCGACAACAACTGACTTGGCCCCAGCCCTACCGGCCTGTCGACCTCTGAACCTGCTCCTGCGGAATCCCGGCCTCAGCAACCTCACAAACCCCGGAGGACCTGACTTCTGTGCTACAGCCTTCGACCCAGGGACTCCCACGAGCAGTGGTACTGCTCAAAAGAAAACCTACCAAAGACCCGGCCCTGGCACGGAGCCGCGAAACCTGCACACTCTGCACCCGCCGAGTCCAGCCTGTGCCTGAGTGACCAGAGACCTCGAGGACGTCCCCCCGGCGATTCTGACCTGGAATCCAGTGGCCAAGGACCCTCCTCGACGACCCAGACGACGCCTGCAGCCTCAGGACAAGGGACCCCTCCAACCGCGACCAGCAGGGGGTAAGATTTCCCGACCTCAAAAGACACCCCTGCACCCGGCGCCCCACGGCCCCTTGTGCCCAACTCCTGGGTGTCTACCTATCCTCCAAGACCCCAACTTACCTCCTGAAGTGTTGGTCGTCCCTGAAGAATCACCGTCCCCGAGCCTGCAGCCTTTCTTCACCTTTCACGACCTCTATTGTTTAACATTGAGCGCCCGACGGCTCAAAGCACCCTGCACCCAGCCGCCCGAGTGCCCCTGGAAGTGCAACCTCTATCCTAACCTACTTCCCTACTTGCCCTGAGCAAGTGACCAGGAGCCCAGCTCCCACAGTCGCGTGGCCTGCTTGCCAGCAGCCACCAACCCGGGGCCCCCGCCTGCCATAGGATAACATTGGGCCTTCTCACTCTGCACCCGGCCGCCCCTGTGCCGCTGAGGGTGTAAAAACTGTACTTACCTGATCCTGGGGGACCCCTGAGTCTTACCCAGAACCTTAACCCTGCCAGTCAAGTACTTACCCGAAATCCGATAACTCACTTTTCTTCCATAGGGTTCCATTGACTGGTTTTCTGCGAAATTTCTTCTAAGTGTGGAGTTCTGAAACTTTAGAATATTCACCAAAAATCAACCGAGTCACGAAAACGAAAATACTCACCTAGTATTAGAAGGGGCCTCAGTGCTGGACCCGAGTGCCCAACACTGGCCCTAAAAAGTAATCGCAACGTTACTTACCGCTAACTCACTTTTCTTTCATAGGGATCCATTGACTGGTTTTCTGTGAAATTTCTTCTAAGTGTCGATTTCTGTATTTTACAAATATTCTTTAAAAATCGAACAAACTACAAAAACGTAATTACTTACCTGTTTTAAGTAAATGTCCCAGTGCTGAACCTAGGAGTCCAGCACTGGATTACAAAAGTAACGTAAACATACTTTGCTTGCACACTGTATTTCCTTTCATAGGATAACATTGGTAATTTTACCCAGAAAAGTTTCTAAGTGTCAGCTTTTGAAATATAGTAATATTCTTCAAAAATCACTACAATAACCAAAACGCTTTTTCTTACCTGTTTACAGGAAGTGTCCCAGGACTGAATCCAGGATCCAGTCCTGTGGTTAGAAAAGTGCTCTGCAAAGTAATCAATTGTAATTAAGCATAATTTTCCATTGAGCTCAATGTTGCATTGAATTTGACCCTGTGTTGCCTCTTGCACCAACTGTGATAACCACTATCAAAAAAGTCTACTGCCTATCTGTAAGGTGAATAACCAAAGCATCTCATACTGAGAAAGTATATTTTGATCCTATTGTTGGTTCTAAAATAAAACAAGCATATATTTTTTTATATACAAACCATTGGCCTAGAGTTCAGTTCTTGAGTGTGTGGCTTCATTTGCTGACTGAGTGTGTACAACAAATGCTTTACACTGTCCTCTGATACTGCCTTACTGCTCGACCAAGCTACCACTTTGGAGAGTAAGGTTATATCTAACTTTAGCCTCTGTCAACCCTCTGGGGACTGTGGACTCTGTACACCCTGAACCTTACTTGGGTACAGTATATACAGAGCCACTTTCCTACATTGGTGGATCAGCGGTGGGATACAAACTTGCATTTGTTGGACTACTTGGTTACCATCTGATCACACGACAGAACTCTTAAATTGCCTTTAGAATTCTGATTTTTTTAATTGGCATTTTTTTTTACCAAATTACTAAAAGTCTTGTTAGGGCCTTGCTTAAGTCCCTGTAGCATCTTAGAAAATAAAAAGTCACTATAGCCAAGGTTAGAGGGGTTAGAATTTTTTTTTAAAAAATGTCTCAAGACAAGAACCCAGCTATTAGTGAAGATAATAATGACATACAGGAACTGGTTGAGGAGCTCGACCTCACCCCTTATCTTCATTTGTCTTTCAAAGAGATAAGGTCCTTATGCAAACTTAAAGATATACCAATGGGCCAGCATCCAACCAAACAAGGGCTCCAGGAGCTCCTGGCTGAGTATGCTAAAGCCCACCCCTCTGAGCATGGTGATGACCCAACAGAGGAGGAAAGGAATGAGGAGGATGGGGATGGTAACCCACCTCCATCACTTCCTAGGGAAGATAGGGTCCCTGCACCCTTAACTCCAAGAATAGACCTCTGGGGACCTAGGGGCCACCTAGGTGGTCCTGGTCCCAGAGAGGACACTGAGGATAGCCTCAGTGAGGAGGACAACTTGTTAGCAAGGTTGGCCAAACGACTGGACCTAGAGACCAGACTCCTGGCTCTAGAGAAGGAAAGACAGGAGATGGGTTTAGCACCCATCAATGGTGGCAGCAATACTAAAAATAAGGATAGGGAGGAAACTTCTGAACCTAAAATCCCCAAAGGGATTGTCCCTAAGTTTGAGGAAGGTGATGACATCACCAAATGGTTCACAGCCTTTGAGAGGGCTTGTGAAATAAGAAGAGTAAAGAAACCTCTGTGGGGGGCACTCCTGTGGGAACTGTTCTCTGGTAACTGCAGAGACAGGCTTCTGACCCTCTCTGGGCCAGATGCAGGGTCCTATGACCTCATGAAGAGTACTCTGATTGAGGGATTTGGGCTCACTACTGAGGAGTATAGAATTAGATTCAGGGGGCTCACAAAACCCAGACCCAGTCCTGGATTGACTTCGTGGACTACTCAGTAAAGACACTGGATGGCTGGTTAGCTGGACATAATGTGCATGATTTTTCTGGACTTTACAATTTGTTTATGAAGGAACACATACTAAGTAATTGCACAAATGAAAAGTTGCATCAGCATTTGGTAGACCTAGGTCTAATTTCTCCCCAAGAATTGGGAAAGAAGGCAGACCACTGGGTCAAGACTAGGGTGACAAGGACAACCACTGGGGGTGACCAAAAGAAGGTGGTCACCAAACCCCCCCAGGGGAAAGGTGGTGAGAATCCCCAAGATAAAAAGTCTGAGTCTTCCAAAGGGCCCCAAAAACCTGTTCAGGGGGTGGGTCCCAAACTACTCCCTATGTGCCTCAACCCTATAGGGGGAAGAACTTTGATCCCTTGAAGGCCTGGTGTAATAACTGTAAGAAGTCAGGACACCTCACTGTAGACAAAACTTGCCCCCACAACAAAGCCCCTAAGGCACCCAGTACAGCTACTCCTGGGGCAGCAAGTTTACAGATGGGATCAGAAGTGTACCCTGAGCAAATCTGGGAACACACTGAGGCAAGTCTGGTCTCCCTAGGGGAAGTGGAATTTGCCACTGTAGCTGTGTGGCCACCCAACTTAAAGAAGTATTTGCAATACCCCTGGGTGAATGGAACTAGAGTAGAGGCTCTGAGGGATACAGGTGCCAGTGTCACTATGGTGAGGGACACACTGGTTTCCCCTGAGCAATACTTGATTGGGAAAACTTACCCAGTCACCAATGCTGACAGTGTCACCACTAGTCATCCCATGGCCATGGTGACATTAGGCTGGGGGGGTTACTGGCCTGAAGCAGGTAGTGGTCTCTCCGAAGTTACCAGCTGCATGTCTGCTAGGAAATGATCTGGAAACCTCAGCCTGGGCAGAGGTGGAGCTAAAGGCCCATGCAGCCATGCTGGGCATCCCTGAATTGGTGTGTGTAAAAACAAGAGCACAGAGCAAAAGGCAGGGTGAAGAAATAGTGTTGGAGCCTGAAATGATGGCCCAGCCTACCAAGAGAAAAGGAAAGAAGACTGGCGGACCAGCTTCTACACAGTCACAAGAGCAGGACCCCTCTCCTCAGGGAGAGAACCTGGAAGCCCCAGAGGGAACTGAGCCCCTAGAGCTTGACCCTTACCAGGTTGAACTCTTGGGCCCAGGGGGACCCTCTAGGGAAGAGCTGTGCCAGGGACAGCAAGACTGTCCCACTCTTGAAAGCCTGAGGCAGCAAGCTGTTTCAGAAGCCAAGGGAGATGTCAGTGGTACCCACAGAGTCTATTGGGAAGAGGGATTACTGTACACTGAGGCAAAAGACCCCAACCCTGGAACCACCAGGAGAGTGGTAGTGCCCCAGAAGTACAGGGAGTTCCTCCTAACTTTGGCTCATGACATCCCCCTAGCTGGACATCTGGGCCAAACCAAAACTTGGGAAAGGCTAGTTAGCCACTTTTACTGGCCCCAGATGCACCAAAAGGTGAAGGAGTTTGTCAGCTCCTGTGTTACCTGTCAAGCCAGTGGCAAGACAGGTGGCCATCCAAAGGCCCCCCTGATACCACTACCTGTGGTGGGGGTTCCCTTTGAAAGGGTAGGTGTGGACATAGTGGGTCCACTGGAACCTCCCACAGCCTCAGGGAACAAATTCATACTGGTGGTAGTGGATCATGCCACTAGGTATCCTGAGGCTATTCCCCTTAGGACTACTACAGCTCCTGCAGTAGCCAAAGCCCTCATTGGTGTCTTCACCAGGGTAGGGTTTCCTAAGGAGGTGGTTTCAGACAGAGGTTCCAACTTCATGTCTGCTTACCTGACCCACATGTGGAAGGAGTGTGGGGTGCAGTACAAGTTTACTACACCCTACCATCCACAAACCAATGGCCTTGTTGAGAGGTTCAACAAGACATTGAAAGGCATGATCATGGGGCTCCCTGAAAAACTCAAAAGGAGATGGGATGTCCTACTACCATGCCTGCTTTTCGCTTACAGAGAAGTGCCACAGAAGGGGGTAGGTTTCTCACCCTTTGAACTTCTGTTTGGCCATCCTGTGAGGGGACCACTCTGTCTTGTAAAGGAGGGCTGGGAGAGACCTCTCCAAGAACCCAAACAAGATATAGTGGACTATGTGCTTGGCCTAAGGTCCAGAATGGCTGAGTACATGGAAAAGGCATCCAAGAACCTTGAGGCCAGCCAGGAGCTTCAGAAGCACTGGTATGACCAAAAAGCTGCACTGGTTGAATTCCAACCTGGGCAACAGGTATGGGTTTTGGAGCCAGTGGCACCAAGGGCCCTCCAGGACAGATGGAGTGGCCCTTACCCTATCCTAGAGAAAAAGAGTGAGGTCACCTACCTGGTTGACCTGGGCACCAGCAGGACACCCAAAAGGGTTATCCATGTGAACCGCCTAAAACTCTACAATGACAGGGCTGACATCACCATGCTGATGGTGACAGATGAGGAACAGGAAGCTGAGAGTGAACCTCTCCCTGATCTCCTCTCCCACAGCCCAAAAGATGGGTCAGTAGATGGAGTTGTCTTTTCAGACACCCTCACTGCCCAACAGCAGACTGACTGCAAGCAAGTCTTGCAGCAGTATGCTGGGCTCTTTTCCTTGACCCCTGGTCTGACAAACTGGTGTACCCATGATGTGGACACTGGTGACAGTGCACCTGTCAAAAACAAGATCTATCGTCAGTCAGACCAAGTTAAGGAAAGCATCAGAGCTGAAGTCAGCAAGATGCTGGAGCTAGGGGTTATTGAGCCCTCTGAGAGCCCCTGGGCTAGCCCAGTGGTTCTGGTCCCCAAACCTCATCAAAAGGGTGAAAAGAGAGAGATGAGGTTTTGTGTGGACTATAGGGGTCTCAACTCTGTCACCAAGACAGATGCACACCCTATCCCAAGAGCTGATGAACTGATAGACAGATTGGGTGCAGCCAAATACCTGAGTACCTTTGACTTAACTGCAGGGTACTGGCAGATTGGCATGGCCCCAGGAGCCAAACAGAAAACAGCATTCTCCACACCTGATGGGCATTTTCAGTTCACTGTTATGCCCTTTGGTTTAAAGAATGCCCCTGCCACCTTCCAGAGGTTGGTGAATCAAGTCCTTGCTGGGTTGGAGTCCTTTAGTGCAGCTTATCTTGATGATATTGCTGTCTTCAGTTCCACCTGGCAGGATCACCTGGTCCACCTTGGGAAGGTTTTAAAGGCCCTGCAAACTGCAGGCCTAACTATCAAGGCATCCAAATGCCAGATAGGGCAGGGCACTGTGGTGTACTTGGGCCACCTGGTTGGTGGAGGCCAGGTACAACCCTTACAGCCCAAGATCCAGGCTATCCTGGACTGGGTAGCTCCAACAACTCAGACCCAAGTCAGGGCATTCCTTGGCTTGACTGGGTACTACAGGAGGTTTGTGAAGGGATATGGGTCCATTGTGACTCCCCTCACAGAACTCACCTCCAAGAAGATGCCAAAGAAAGTAAACTGGACAGTCTGTTGCCAAAAGGCTTTTGACACTCTGAAAGAAGCAATGTGCTCAGCACCAATTCTAAAAGCACCAGATTATGCCAAGCAGTTCATTGTGCAGACTGATGCCTCTGAGCTAGGGATAGGAGCGGTCCTATCCCAGACCAATGATGAAGGCCAAGACCAACCTGTTGCTTTTATAAGCAGAAGGCTTCTCCCCAGGGAGCAGCGTTGGAGTGCCATTGAGAGGGAGGCCTTTGCTGTGGTCTGGTCCCTGAAGAAGCTGAGGCCCTACCTGTTTGGAACTCACTTCCTAGTTCAAACTGACCACAGACCTCTCAGGTGGCTAATGCAAATGAAAGGAGAAAACCCAAAACTGTTGAGGTGGTCCATCTCCCTACAGGGAATGGACTTTGAAGTGGAACACAGACCTGGCACTGCCCATGCCAATGCAGATGGCCTTTCCAGGTTCTTCCACTTAGACAATGAAGACTCCATAGGGCAAGGTTAGTCTCATCATCTTTCGTTTGGGGGGAGTTGTGTGAGAAAGTGCCATCTTTCTTACATGGTATGCCCCCACTTTTTGCTGAATGGCTGATGTACTTTGACTGAGTGTGCCCTGGGCTCCTGCCAACCAGGTACCCAGGGCCTGTGTTCCTTCCCTAAAATTGCATTGATACCTACACCCAATTGACATCCCTGGCCACAGGTCAGCCCCTGGTAAATGGTACCATGGGTACCCAGGGCACTGTGACCAGGGAAGGCCCCTAAGGGCTGCAGCACTTGTTGTGCCACCCTTAGGGACCCTGCACCTTTACACACACACACTGCCTTTGCAGGCTGCGTGTCTTGGTGCAGAACAAAAGTGAAGAGTCGACATGGCTCACATCCCTGTGTGCCATGCCTACAAGCCACTGCCCTGGCCTAGGTCAGCCACCCCTCTAGCTGGGTGCACTATGCCAGTGGTGAGGGCATAGAGGCATGAGCCCTGTGCCCCTACAGTGCCCAAGTCCATTCTTGGGCATTGTAAGTGCAGTGCTGCCATTAAGAGTATATGGTGCTGGGAGTCTGTCATTACGAACTCCACAGCACCATAATGGCCCCACTGAAGACTAAGAAGTTTGGTATCAAACTTCTCAGCACATTAAACCCCCACTGATGCCAGTGTGGGATTTAATGTAAAACGCACTCCAGAGGGCATCTTAGAGATGCCCCCTGAAACCAACCCGACCTCCAGTGTCCGGACTGAGTGGCTGCCCAGGCTGCCACCACCAGACATGTTTCTGGACCCCTGGGTCGAGAGCCTCTGCTCTCAGGGGCCTGAAACAATGCACATCCCGGGACGAGGTGCCAAAGCCTCCTCCCCCAGGATGGGCAGGGGGAGCTTCAAAGGCCTGCCGCCTTTGGAGTTTCCCCAGACCATTTGCTGCTTCCAGCAAACTGGTCCCCACTGGTTCTACCCCCACTCCTGGCGGGAGAACCGGCGGGAAAACCAGAAGCAGGAAATGGGTTGTGCCCACCTCTGCCAACTCCACCCCTAAGGTGGGGGAGGCGAGGTGAAGCACAAACTCGAGTCCCCGCCATCTTGAGGATGGGGGGACCTGGCCAACCAGGGACAGGCTCCTGCCCCCCTCCCACTGGAGAGGAACAGAATAGGGGTGTACCCACCCCAGGGAAGGGACCCATTGGTCCCTGCCCTTACCTACCTGTAACCACCCCTAAATTTAGTATTTAGGGGCTCCCTGAACCTTCCTTCCGGAGTTCCCAAATCCGAAAACAAGAAGAGAAGACGAAGCAAGAAGACCAGCCGTGCAGCTGCTAAAAAGGAGGCGACAACAACTGACTTGGCCCCAGCCCTACCGGCCTGTCGACCTCTGAACCTGCTCCTGCGGAATCCCGGCCTCAGCAACCTCACAAACCCCGGAGGACCTGACTTCTGTGCTACAGCCTTCGACCCAGGGACTCCCACGAGCAGTGGTACTGCTCAAAAGAAAACCTACCAAAGACCCGGCCCTGGCACGGAGCCGCGAAACCTGCACACTCTGCACCCGCCGAGTCCAGCCTGTGCCTGAGTGACCAGAGACCTCGAGGACGTCCCCCCGGCGATTCTGACCTGGAATCCAGTGGCCAAGGACCCTCCTCGACGACCCAGACGACGCCTGCAGCCTCAGGACAAGGGACCCCTCCAACCGCGACCAGCAGGGGGTAAGATTTCCCGACCTCAAAAGACACCCCTGCACCCGGCGCCCCACGGCCCCTTGTGCCCAACTCCTGGGTGTCTACCTATCCTCCAAGACCCCAACTTACCTCCTGAAGTGTTGGTCGTCCCTGAAGAATCACCGTCCCCGAGCCTGCAGCCTTTCTTCACCTTTCACGACCTCTATTGTTTAACATTGAGCGCCCGACGGCTCAAAAGCACCCTGCACCCAGCCGCCCGAGTGCCCCTGGAAGTGCAACCTCTATCCTAACCTACTTCCCTACTTGCCCTGAGCAAGTGACCAGGAGCCCAGCTCCCACAGTCGCGTGGCCTGCTTGCCAGCAGCCACCAACCCGGGGCCCCCCGCCTGCCATAGGATAACATTGGGCCTTCTCACTCTGCACCCGGCCGCCCCTGTGCCGCTGAGGGTGTAAAAACTGTACTTACCTGATCCTGGGGGACCCCTGAGTCTTACCCAGAACCTTAACCCTGCCAGTCAAGTACTTACCCGAAATCCGATAACTCACTTTTCTTCCATAGGGTTCCATTGACTGGTTTTCTGCGAAATTTCTTCTAAGTGTGGAGTTCTGAAACTTTAGAATATTCACCAAAAATCAACCGAGTCACGAAAACGAAAATACTCACCTAGTATTAGAAGGGGCCTCAGTGCTGGACCCGAGTGCCCAACACTGGCCCTAAAAAGTAATCGCAACGTTACTTACCGCTAACTCACTTTTCTTTCATAGGGATCCATTGACTGGTTTTCTGTGAAATTTCTTCTAAGTGTCGATTTCTGTATTTTACAAATATTCTTTAAAAATCGAACAAACTACAAAAACGTAATTACTTACCTGTTTTAAGTAAATGTCCCAGTGCTGAACCTAGGAGTCCAGCACTGGATTACAAAAGTAACGTAAACATACTTTGCTTGCACACTGTATTTCCTTTCATAGGATAACATTGGTAATTTTACCCAGAAAAGTTTCTAAGTGTCAGCTTTTGAAATATAGTAATATTCTTCAAAAATCACTACAATAACCAAAACGCTTTTTCTTACCTGTTTACAGGAAGTGTCCCAGGACTGAATCCAGGATCCAGTCCTGTGGTTAGAAAAGTGCTCTGCAAAGTAATCAATTGTAATTAAGCATAATTTTCCATTGAGCTCAATGTTGCATTGAATTTGACCCTGTGTTGCCTCTTGCACCAACTGTGATAACCACTATCAAAAAAGTCTACTGCCTATCTGTAAGGTGAATAACCAAAGCATCTCATACTGAGAAAGTATATTTTGATCCTATTGTTGGTTCTAAAATAAAACAAGCATATATTTTTTTATATACAAACCATTGGCCTAGAGTTCAGTTCTTGAGTGTGTGGCTTCATTTGCTGACTGAGTGTGTACAACAAATGCTTTACACTGTCCTCTGATACTGCCTTACTGCTCGACCAAGCTACCACTTTGGAGAGTAAGGTTATATCTAACTTTAGCCTCTGTCAACCCTCTGGGGACTGTGGACTCTGTACACCCTGAACCTTACTTGGGTACAGTATATACAGAGCCACTTTCCTACATTGGTGGATCAGCGGTGGGATACAAACTTGCATTTGTTGGACTACTTGGTTACCATCTGATCACACGACAGAACTCTTAAATTGCCTTTAGAATTCTGATTTTTTTAATTGGCATTTTTTTTTACCAAATTACTAAAAGTCTTGTTAGGGCCTTGCTTAAGTCCCTGTAGCATCTTAGAAAATAAAAAGTCACTATAGCCAAGGTTAGAGGGGTTAGAATTTTTTTTTAAAAAATGTCTCAAGACAAGAACCCAGCTATTAGTGAAGATAATAATGACATACAGGAACTGGTTGAGGAGCTCGACCTCACCCCTTATCTTCATTTGTCTTTCAAAGAGATAAGGTCCTTATGCAAACTTAAAGATATACCAATGGGCCAGCATCCAACCAAACAAGGGCTCCAGGAGCTCCTGGCTGAGTATGCTAAAGCCCACCCCTCTGAGCATGGTGATGACCCAACAGAGGAGGAAAGGAATGAGGAGGATGGGGATGGTAACCCACCTCCATCACTTCCTAGGGAAGATAGGGTCCCTGCACCCTTAACTCCAAGAATAGACCTCTGGGGACCTAGGGGCCACCTAGGTGGTCCTGGTCCCAGAGAGGACACTGAGGATAGCCTCAGTGAGGAGGACAACTTGTTAGCAAGGTTGGCCAAACGACTGGACCTAGAGACCAGACTCCTGGCTCTAGAGAAGGAAAGACAGGAGATGGGTTTAGCACCCATCAATGGTGGCAGCAATACTAAAAATAAGGATAGGGAGGAAACTTCTGAACCTAAAATCCCCAAAGGGATTGTCCCTAAGTTTGAGGAAGGTGATGACATCACCAAATGGTTCACAGCCTTTGAGAGGGCTTGTGAAATAAGAAGAGTAAAGAAACCTCTGTGGGGGGCACTCCTGTGGGAACTGTTCTCTGGTAACTGCAGAGACAGGCTTCTGACCCTCTCTGGGCCAGATGCAGGGTCCTATGACCTCATGAAGAGTACTCTGATTGAGGGATTTGGGCTCACTACTGAGGAGTATAGAATTAGATTCAGGGGGGCTCACAAAACCCAGACCCAGTCCTGGATTGACTTCGTGGACTACTCAGTAAAGACACTGGATGGCTGGTTAGCTGGACATAATGTGCATGATTTTTCTGGACTTTACAATTTGTTTATGAAGGAACACATACTAAGTAATTGCACAAATGAAAAGTTGCATCAGCATTTGGTAGACCTAGGTCTAATTTCTCCCCAAGAATTGGGAAAGAAGGCAGACCACTGGGTCAAGACTAGGGTGACAAGGACAACCACTGGGGGTGACCAAAAGAAGGTGGTCACCAAACCCCCCAGGGGAAAGGTGGTGAGAATCCCCAAGATAAAAAGTCTGAGTCTTCCAAAGGGCCCCAAAAACCTGTTCAGGGGGTGGGTCCCAAACTACTCCCTATGTGCCTCAACCCTATAGGGGGAAGAACTTTGATCCCTTGAAGGCCTGGTGTAATAACTGTAAGAAGTCAGGACACCTCACTGTAGACAAAACTTGCCCCCACAACAAAGCCCCTAAGGCACCCAGTACAGCTACTCCTGGGGCAGCAAGTTTACAGATGGGATCAGAAGTGTACCCTGAGCAAATCTGGGAACACACTGAGGCAAGTCTGGTCTCCCTAGGGGAAGTGGAATTTGCCACTGTAGCTGTGTGGCCACCCAACTTAAAGAAGTATTTGCAATACCCCTGGGTGAATGGAACTAGAGTAGAGGCTCTGAGGGATACAGGTGCCAGTGTCACTATGGTGAGGGACACACTGGTTTCCCCTGAGCAATACTTGATTGGGAAAACTTACCCAGTCACCAATGCTGACAGTGTCACCACTAGTCATCCCATGGCCATGGTGACATTAGGCTGGGGGGGTTACTGGCCTGAAGCAGGTAGTGGTCTCTCCGAAGTTACCAGCTGCATGTCTGCTAGGAAATGATCTGGAAACCTCAGCCTGGGCAGAGGTGGAGCTAAAGGCCCATGCAGCCATGCTGGGCATCCCTGAATTGGTGTGTGTAAAAACAAGAGCACAGAGCAAAAGGCAGGGTGAAGAAATAGTGTTGGAGCCTGAAATGATGGCCCAGCCTACCAAGAGAAAAGGAAAGAAGACTGGCGGACCAGCTTCTACACAGTCACAAGAGCAGGACCCCTCTCCTCAGGGAGAGAACCTGGAAGCCCCAGAGGGAACTGAGCCCCTAGAGCTTGACCCTTACCAGGTTGAACTCTTGGGCCCAGGGGGACCCTCTAGGGAAGAGCTGTGCCAGGGACAGCAAGACTGTCCCACTCTTGAAAGCCTGAGGCAGCAAGCTGTTTCAGAAGCCAAGGGAGATGTCAGTGGTACCCACAGAGTCTATTGGGAAGAGGGATTACTGTACACTGAGGCAAAAGACCCCAACCCTGGAACCACCAGGAGAGTGGTAGTGCCCCAGAAGTACAGGGAGTTCCTCCTAACTTTGGCTCATGACATCCCCCTAGCTGGACATCTGGGCCAAACCAAAACTTGGGAAAGGCTAGTTAGCCACTTTTACTGGCCCCAGATGCACCAAAAGGTGAAGGAGTTTGTCAGCTCCTGTGTTACCTGTCAAGCCAGTGGCAAGACAGGTGGCCATCCAAAGGCCCCCCTGATACCACTACCTGTGGTGGGGGTTCCCTTTGAAAGGGTAGGTGTGGACATAGTGGGTCCACTGGAACCTCCCACAGCCTCAGGGAACAAATTCATACTGGTGGTAGTGGATCATGCCACTAGGTATCCTGAGGCTATTCCCCTTAGGACTACTACAGCTCCTGCAGTAGCCAAAGCCCTCATTGGTGTCTTCACCAGGGTAGGGTTTCCTAAGGAGGTGGTTTCAGACAGAGGTTCCAACTTCATGTCTGCTTACCTGACCCACATGTGGAAGGAGTGTGGGGTGCAGTACAAGTTTACTACACCCTACCATCCACAAACCAATGGCCTTGTTGAGAGGTTCAACAAGACATTGAAAGGCATGATCATGGGGCTCCCTGAAAAACTCAAAAGGAGATGGGATGTCCTACTACCATGCCTGCTTTTCGCTTACAGAGAAGTGCCACAGAAGGGGGTAGGTTTCTCACCCTTTGAACTTCTGTTTGGCCATCCTGTGAGGGGACCACTCTGTCTTGTAAAGGAGGGCTGGGAGAGACCTCTCCAAGAACCCAAACAAGATATAGTGGACTATGTGCTTGGCCTAAGGTCCAGAATGGCTGAGTACATGGAAAAGGCATCCAAGAACCTTGAGGCCAGCCAGGAGCTTCAGAAGCACTGGTATGACCAAAAAGCTGCACTGGTTGAATTCCAACCTGGGCAACAGGTATGGGTTTTGGAGCCAGTGGCACCAAGGGCCCTCCAGGACAGATGGAGTGGCCCTTACCCTATCCTAGAGAAAAAGAGTGAGGTCACCTACCTGGTTGACCTGGGCACCAGCAGGACACCCAAAAGGGTTATCCATGTGAACCGCCTAAAACTCTACAATGACAGGGCTGACATCACCATGCTGATGGTGACAGATGAGGAACAGGAAGCTGAGAGTGAACCTCTCCCTGATCTCCTCTCCCACAGCCCAAAAGATGGGTCAGTAGATGGAGTTGTCTTTTCAGACACCCTCACTGCCCAACAGCAGACTGACTGCAAGCAAGTCTTGCAGCAGTATGCTGGGCTCTTTTCCTTGACCCCTGGTCTGACAAACTGGTGTACCCATGATGTGGACACTGGTGACAGTGCACCTGTCAAAAACAAGATCTATCGTCAGTCAGACCAAGTTAAGGAAAGCATCAGAGCTGAAGTCAGCAAGATGCTGGAGCTAGGGGTTATTGAGCCCTCTGAGAGCCCCTGGGCTAGCCCAGTGGTTCTGGTCCCCAAACCTCATCAAAAGGGTGAAAAGAGAGAGATGAGGTTTTGTGTGGACTATAGGGGTCTCAACTCTGTCACCAAGACAGATGCACACCCTATCCCAAGAGCTGATGAACTGATAGACAGATTGGGTGCAGCCAAATACCTGAGTACCTTTGACTTAACTGCAGGGTACTGGCAGATTGGCATGGCCCCAGGAGCCAAACAGAAAACAGCATTCTCCACACCTGATGGGCATTTTCAGTTCACTGTTATGCCCTTTGGTTTAAAGAATGCCCCTGCCACCTTCCAGAGGTTGGTGAATCAAGTCCTTGCTGGGTTGGAGTCCTTTAGTGCAGCTTATCTTGATGA
Source organism: Calotriton arnoldi (assembly GCA_963921515.1). Lineage (NCBI taxonomy): Eukaryota > Metazoa > Chordata > Amphibia > Caudata > Salamandridae > Calotriton > Calotriton arnoldi. The sequence goes on from CAWUFW010003218.1 coordinate 351,200, forward strand.
TATTGCTGTCTTCAGTTCCACCTGGCAGGATCACCTGGTCCACCTTGGGAAGGTTTTAAAGGCCCTGCAAACTGCAGGCCTAACTATCAAGGCATCCAAATGCCAGATAGGGCAGGGCACTGTGGTGTACTTGGGCCACCTGGTTGGTGGAGGCCAGGTACAACCCTTACAGCCCAAGATCCAGGCTATCCTGGACTGGGTAGCTCCAACAACTCAGACCCAAGTCAGGGCATTCCTTGGCTTGACTGGGTACTACAGGAGGTTTGTGAAGGGATATGGGTCCATTGTGACTCCCCTCACAGAACTCACCTCCAAGAAGATGCCAAAGAAAGTAAACTGGACAGTCTGTTGCCAAAAGGCTTTTGACACTCTGAAAGAAGCAATGTGCTCAGCACCAATTCTAAAAGCACCAGATTATGCCAAGCAGTTCATTGTGCAGACTGATGCCTCTGAGCTAGGGATAGGAGCGGTCCTATCCCAGACCAATGATGAAGGCCAAGACCAACCTGTTGCTTTTATAAGCAGAAGGCTTCTCCCCAGGGAGCAGCGTTGGAGTGCCATTGAGAGGGAGGCCTTTGCTGTGGTCTGGTCCCTGAAGAAGCTGAGGCCCTACCTGTTTGGAACTCACTTCCTAGTTCAAACTGACCACAGACCTCTCAGGTGGCTAATGCAAATGAAAGGAGAAAACCCAAAACTGTTGAGGTGGTCCATCTCCCTACAGGGAATGGACTTTGAAGTGGAACACAGACCTGGCACTGCCCATGCCAATGCAGATGGCCTTTCCAGGTTCTTCCACTTAGACAATGAAGACTCCATAGGGCAAGGTTAGTCTCATCATCTTTCGTTTGGGGGGAGTTGTGTGAGAAAGTGCCATCTTTCTTACATGGTATGCCCCCACTTTTTGCTGAATGGCTGATGTACTTTGACTGAGTGTGCCCTGGGCTCCTGCCAACCAGGTACCCAGGGCCTGTGTTCCTTCCCTAAAATTGCATTGATACCTACACCCAATTGACATCCCTGGCCACAGGTCAGCCCCTGGTAAATGGTACCATGGGTACCCAGGGCACTGTGACCAGGGAAGGCCCCTAAGGGCTGCAGCACTTGTTGTGCCACCCTTAGGGACCCTGCACCTTTACACACACACACTGCCTTTGCAGGCTGCGTGTCTTGGTGCAGAACAAAAGTGAAGAGTCGACATGGCTCACATCCCTGTGTGCCATGCCTACAAGCCACTGCCCTGGCCTAGGTCAGCCACCCCTCTAGCTGGGTGCACTATGCCAGTGGTGAGGGCATAGAGGCATGAGCCCTGTGCCCCTACAGTGCCCAAGTCCATTCTTGGGCATTGTAAGTGCAGTGCTGCCATTAAGAGTATATGGTGCTGGGAGTCTGTCATTACGAACTCCACAGCACCATAATGGCCCCACTGAAGACTAAGAAGTTTGGTATCAAACTTCTCAGCACATTAAACCCCCACTGATGCCAGTGTGGGATTTAATGTAAAACGCACTCCAGAGGGCATCTTAGAGATGCCCCCTGAAACCAACCCGACCTCCAGTGTCCGGACTGAGTGGCTGCCCAGGCTGCCACCACCAGACATGTTTCTGGACCCCTGGGTCGAGAGCCTCTGCTCTCAGGGGCCTGAAACAATGCACATCCCGGGACGAGGTGCCAAAGCCTCCTCCCCCAGGATGGGCAGGGGGAGCTTCAAAGGCCTGCCGCCTTTGGAGTTTCCCCAGACCATTTGCTGCTTCCAGCAAACTGGTCCCCACTGGTTCTACCCCCACTCCTGGCGGGAGAACCGGCGGGAAAACCAGAAGCAGGAAATGGGTTGTGCCCACCTCTGCCAACTCCACCCCTAAGGTGGGGGAGGCGAGGTGAAGCACAAACTCGAGTCCCCGCCATCTTGAGGATGGGGGGACCTGGCCAACCAGGGACAGGCTCCTGCCCCCTCCCACTGGAGAGGAACAGAATAGGGGGTGTACCCACCCCAGGGAAGGGACCCATTGGTCCCTGCCCTTACCTACCTGTAACCACCCCTAAATTTAGTATTTAGGGGCTCCCTGAACCTTCCTTCCGGAGTTCCCAAATCCGAAAACAAGAAGAGAAGACGAAGCAAGAAGACCAGCCGTGCAGCTGCTAAAAAGGAGGCGACAACAACTGACTTGGCCCCAGCCCTACCGGCCTGTCGACCTCTGAACCTGCTCCTGCGGAATCCCGGCCTCAGCAACCTCACAAACCCCGGAGGACCTGACTTCTGTGCTACAGCCTTCGACCCAGGGACTCCCACGAGCAGTGGTACTGCTCAAAAGAAAACCTACCAAAGACCCGGCCCTGGCACGGAGCCGCGAAACCTGCACACTCTGCACCCGCCGAGTCCAGCCTGTGCCTGAGTGACCAGAGACCTCGAGGACGTCCCCCCGGCGATTCTGACCTGGAATCCAGTGGCCAAGGACCCTCCTCGACGACCCAGACGACGCCTGCAGCCTCAGGACAAGGGACCCCTCCAACCGCGACCAGCAGGGGGTAAGATTTCCCGACCTCAAAAGACACCCCTGCACCCGGCGCCCCACGGCCCCTTGTGCCCAACTCCTGGGTGTCTACCTATCCTCCAAGACCCCAACTTACCTCCTGAAGTGTTGGTCGTCCCTGAAGAATCACCGTCCCCGAGCCTGCAGCCTTTCTTCACCTTTCACGACCTCTATTGTTTAACATTGAGCGCCCGACGGCTCAAAAGCACCCTGCACCCAGCCGCCCGAGTGCCCCTGGAAGTGCAACCTCTATCCTAACCTACTTCCCTACTTGCCCTGAGCAAGTGACCAGGAGCCCAGCTCCCACAGTCGCGTGGCCTGCTTGCCAGCAGCCACCAACCCGGGGCCCCCCGCCTGCCATAGGATAACATTGGGCCTTCTCACTCTGCACCCGGCCGCCCCTGTGCCGCTGAGGGTGTAAAAACTGTACTTACCTGATCCTGGGGGACCCCTGAGTCTTACCCAGAACCTTAACCCTGCCAGTCAAGTACTTACCCGAAATCCGATAACTCACTTTTCTTCCATAGGGTTCCATTGACTGGTTTTCTGCGAAATTTCTTCTAAGTGTGGAGTTCTGAAACTTTAGAATATTCACCAAAAATCAACCGAGTCACGAAAACGAAAATACTCACCTAGTATTAGAAGGGGCCTCAGTGCTGGACCCGAGTGCCCAACACTGGCCCTAAAAAGTAATCGCAACGTTACTTACCGCTAACTCACTTTTCTTTCATAGGGATCCATTGACTGGTTTTCTGTGAAATTTCTTCTAAGTGTCGATTTCTGTATTTTACAAATATTCTTTAAAAATCGAACAAACTACAAAAACGTAATTACTTACCTGTTTTAAGTAAATGTCCCAGTGCTGAACCTAGGAGTCCAGCACTGGATTACAAAAGTAACGTAAACATACTTTGCTTGCACACTGTATTTCCTTTCATAGGATAACATTGGTAATTTTACCCAGAAAAGTTTCTAAGTGTCAGCTTTTGAAATATAGTAATATTCTTCAAAAATCACTACAATAACCAAAACGCTTTTTCTTACCTGTTTACAGGAAGTGTCCCAGGACTGAATCCAGGATCCAGTCCTGTGGTTAGAAAAGTGCTCTGCAAAGTAATCAATTGTAATTAAGCATAATTTTCCATTGAGCTCAATGTTGCATTGAATTTGACCCTGTGTTGCCTCTTGCACCAACTGTGATAACCACTATCAAAAAAGTCTACTGCCTATCTGTAAGGTGAATAACCAAAGCATCTCATACTGAGAAAGTATATTTTGATCCTATTGTTGGTTCTAAAATAAAACAAGCATATATTTTTTTATATACAAACCATTGGCCTAGAGTTCAGTTCTTGAGTGTGTGGCTTCATTTGCTGACTGAGTGTGTACAACAAATGCTTTACACTGTCCTCTGATACTGCCTTACTGCTCGACCAAGCTACCACTTTGGAGAGTAAGGTTATATCTAACTTTAGCCTCTGTCAACCCTCTGGGGACTGTGGACTCTGTACACCCTGAACCTTACTTGGGTACAGTATATACAGAGCCACTTTCCTACATTGGTGGATCAGCGGTGGGATACAAACTTGCATTTGTTGGACTACTTGGTTACCATCTGATCACACGACAGAACTCTTAAATTGCCTTTAGAATTCTGATTTTTTTAATTGGCATTTTTTTTTACCAAATTACTAAAAGTCTTGTTAGGGCCTTGCTTAAGTCCCTGTAGCATCTTAGAAAATAAAAAGTCACTATAGCCAAGGTTAGAGGGGTTAGAATTTTTTTTTAAAAAATGTCTCAAGACAAGAACCCAGCTATTAGTGAAGATAATAATGACATACAGGAACTGGTTGAGGAGCTCGACCTCACCCCTTATCTTCATTTGTCTTTCAAAGAGATAAGGTCCTTATGCAAACTTAAAGATATACCAATGGGCCAGCATCCAACCAAACAAGGGCTCCAGGAGCTCCTGGCTGAGTATGCTAAAGCCCACCCCTCTGAGCATGGTGATGACCCAACAGAGGAGGAAAGGAATGAGGAGGATGGGGATGGTAACCCACCTCCATCACTTCCTAGGGAAGATAGGGTCCCTGCACCCTTAACTCCAAGAATAGACCTCTGGGGACCTAGGGGCCACCTAGGTGGTCCTGGTCCCAGAGAGGACACTGAGGATAGCCTCAGTGAGGAGGACAACTTGTTAGCAAGGTTGGCCAAACGACTGGACCTAGAGACCAGACTCCTGGCTCTAGAGAAGGAAAGACAGGAGATGGGTTTAGCACCCATCAATGGTGGCAGCAATACTAAAAATAAGGATAGGGAGGAAACTTCTGAACCTAAAATCCCCAAAGGGATTGTCCCTAAGTTTGAGGAAGGTGATGACATCACCAAATGGTTCACAGCCTTTGAGAGGGCTTGTGAAATAAGAAGAGTAAAGAAACCTCTGTGGGGGGCACTCCTGTGGGAACTGTTCTCTGGTAACTGCAGAGACAGGCTTCTGACCCTCTCTGGGCCAGATGCAGGGTCCTATGACCTCATGAAGAGTACTCTGATTGAGGGATTTGGGCTCACTACTGAGGAGTATAGAATTAGATTCAGGGGGGCTCACAAAACCCAGACCCAGTCCTGGATTGACTTCGTGGACTACTCAGTAAAGACACTGGATGGCTGGTTAGCTGGACATAATGTGCATGATTTTTCTGGACTTTACAATTTGTTTATGAAGGAACACATACTAAGTAATTGCACAAATGAAAAGTTGCATCAGCATTTGGTAGACCTAGGTCTAATTTCTCCCCAAGAATTGGGAAAGAAGGCAGACCACTGGGTCAAGACTAGGGTGACAAGGACAACCACTGGGGGTGACCAAAAGAAGGTGGTCACCAAACCCCCCAGGGGAAAGGTGGTGAGAATCCCCAAGATAAAAAGTCTGAGTCTTCCAAAGGGCCCCAAAAACCTGTTCAGGGGGTGGGTCCCAAACTACTCCCTATGTGCCTCAACCCTATAGGGGGAAGAACTTTGATCCCTTGAAGGCCTGGTGTAATAACTGTAAGAAGTCAGGACACCTCACTGTAGACAAAACTTGCCCCCACAACAAAGCCCCTAAGGCACCCAGTACAGCTACTCCTGGGGCAGCAAGTTTACAGATGGGATCAGAAGTGTACCCTGAGCAAATCTGGGAACACACTGAGGCAAGTCTGGTCTCCCTAGGGGAAGTGGAATTTGCCACTGTAGCTGTGTGGCCACCCAACTTAAAGAAGTATTTGCAATACCCCTGGGTGAATGGAACTAGAGTAGAGGCTCTGAGGGATACAGGTGCCAGTGTCACTATGGTGAGGGACACACTGGTTTCCCCTGAGCAATACTTGATTGGGAAAACTTACCCAGTCACCAATGCTGACAGTGTCACCACTAGTCATCCCATGGCCATGGTGACATTAGGCTGGGGGGGTTACTGGCCTGAAGCAGGTAGTGGTCTCTCCGAAGTTACCAGCTGCATGTCTGCTAGGAAATGATCTGGAAACCTCAGCCTGGGCAGAGGTGGAGCTAAAGGCCCATGCAGCCATGCTGGGCATCCCTGAATTGGTGTGTGTAAAAACAAGAGCACAGAGCAAAAGGCAGGGTGAAGAAATAGTGTTGGAGCCTGAAATGATGGCCCAGCCTACCAAGAGAAAAGGAAAGAAGACTGGCGGACCAGCTTCTACACAGTCACAAGAGCAGGACCCCTCTCCTCAGGGAGAGAACCTGGAAGCCCCAGAGGGAACTGAGCCCCTAGAGCTTGACCCTTACCAGGTTGAACTCTTGGGCCCAGGGGGACCCTCTAGGGAAGAGCTGTGCCAGGGACAGCAAGACTGTCCCACTCTTGAAAGCCTGAGGCAGCAAGCTGTTTCAGAAGCCAAGGGAGATGTCAGTGGTACCCACAGAGTCTATTGGGAAGAGGGATTACTGTACACTGAGGCAAAAGACCCCAACCCTGGAACCACCAGGAGAGTGGTAGTGCCCCAGAAGTACAGGGAGTTCCTCCTAACTTTGGCTCATGACATCCCCCTAGCTGGACATCTGGGCCAAACCAAAACTTGGGAAAGGCTAGTTAGCCACTTTTACTGGCCCCAGATGCACCAAAAGGTGAAGGAGTTTGTCAGCTCCTGTGTTACCTGTCAAGCCAGTGGCAAGACAGGTGGCCATCCAAAGGCCCCCCTGATACCACTACCTGTGGTGGGGGTTCCCTTTGAAAGGGTAGGTGTGGACATAGTGGGTCCACTGGAACCTCCCACAGCCTCAGGGAACAAATTCATACTGGTGGTAGTGGATCATGCCACTAGGTATCCTGAGGCTATTCCCCTTAGGACTACTACAGCTCCTGCAGTAGCCAAAGCCCTCATTGGTGTCTTCACCAGGGTAGGGTTTCCTAAGGAGGTGGTTTCAGACAGAGGTTCCAACTTCATGTCTGCTTACCTGACCCACATGTGGAAGGAGTGTGGGGTGCAGTACAAGTTTACTACACCCTACCATCCACAAACCAATGGCCTTGTTGAGAGGTTCAACAAGACATTGAAAGGCATGATCATGGGGCTCCCTGAAAAACTCAAAAGGAGATGGGATGTCCTACTACCATGCCTGCTTTTCGCTTACAGAGAAGTGCCACAGAAGGGGGTAGGTTTCTCACCCTTTGAACTTCTGTTTGGCCATCCTGTGAGGGGACCACTCTGTCTTGTAAAGGAGGGCTGGGAGAGACCTCTCCAAGAACCCAAACAAGATATAGTGGACTATGTGCTTGGCCTAAGGTCCAGAATGGCTGAGTACATGGAAAAGGCATCCAAGAACCTTGAGGCCAGCCAGGAGCTTCAGAAGCACTGGTATGACCAAAAAGCTGCACTGGTTGAATTCCAACCTGGGCAACAGGTATGGGTTTTGGAGCCAGTGGCACCAAGGGCCCTCCAGGACAGATGGAGTGGCCCTTACCCTATCCTAGAGAAAAAGAGTGAGGTCACCTACCTGGTTGACCTGGGCACCAGCAGGACACCCAAAAGGGTTATCCATGTGAACCGCCTAAAACTCTACAATGACAGGGCTGACATCACCATGCTGATGGTGACAGATGAGGAACAGGAAGCTGAGAGTGAACCTCTCCCTGATCTCCTCTCCCACAGCCCAAAAGATGGGTCAGTAGATGGAGTTGTCTTTTCAGACACCCTCACTGCCCAACAGCAGACTGACTGCAAGCAAGTCTTGCAGCAGTATGCTGGGCTCTTTTCCTTGACCCCTGGTCTGACAAACTGGTGTACCCATGATGTGGACACTGGTGACAGTGCACCTGTCAAAAACAAGATCTATCGTCAGTCAGACCAAGTTAAGGAAAGCATCAGAGCTGAAGTCAGCAAGATGCTGGAGCTAGGGGTTATTGAGCCCTCTGAGAGCCCCTGGGCTAGCCCAGTGGTTCTGGTCCCCAAACCTCATCAAAAGGGTGAAAAGAGAGAGATGAGGTTTTGTGTGGACTATAGGGGTCTCAACTCTGTCACCAAGACAGATGCACACCCTATCCCAAGAGCTGATGAACTGATAGACAGATTGGGTGCAGCCAAATACCTGAGTACCTTTGACTTAACTGCAGGGTACTGGCAGATTGGCATGGCCCCAGGAGCCAAACAGAAAACAGCATTCTCCACACCTGATGGGCATTTTCAGTTCACTGTTATGCCCTTTGGTTTAAAGAATGCCCCTGCCACCTTCCAGAGGTTGGTGAATCAAGTCCTTGCTGGGTTGGAGTCCTTTAGTGCAGCTTATCTTGATGATATTGCTGTCTTCAGTTCCACCTGGCAGGATCACCTGGTCCACCTTGGGAAGGTTTTAAAGGCCCTGCAAACTGCAGGCCTAACTATCAAGGCATCCAAATGCCAGATAGGGCAGGGCACTGTGGTGTACTTGGGCCACCTGGTTGGTGGAGGCCAGGTACAACCCTTACAGCCCAAGATCCAGGCTATCCTGGACTGGGTAGCTCCAACAACTCAGACCCAAGTCAGGGCATTCCTTGGCTTGACTGGGTACTACAGGAGGTTTGTGAAGGGATATGGGTCCATTGTGACTCCCCTCACAGAACTCACCTCCAAGAAGATGCCAAAGAAAGTAAACTGGACAGTCTGTTGCCAAAAGGCTTTTGACACTCTGAAAGAAGCAATGTGCTCAGCACCAATTCTAAAAGCACCAGATTATGCCAAGCAGTTCATTGTGCAGACTGATGCCTCTGAGCTAGGGATAGGAGCGGTCCTATCCCAGACCAATGATGAAGGCCAAGACCAACCTGTTGCTTTTATAAGCAGAAGGCTTCTCCCCAGGGAGCAGCGTTGGAGTGCCATTGAGAGGGAGGCCTTTGCTGTGGTCTGGTCCCTGAAGAAGCTGAGGCCCTACCTGTTTGGAACTCACTTCCTAGTTCAAACTGACCACAGACCTCTCAGGTGGCTAATGCAAATGAAAGGAGAAAACCCAAAACTGTTGAGGTGGTCCATCTCCCTACAGGGAATGGACTTTGAAGTGGAACACAGACCTGGCACTGCCCATGCCAATGCAGATGGCCTTTCCAGGTTCTTCCACTTAGACAATGAAGACTCCATAGGGCAAGGTTAGTCTCATCATCTTTCGTTTGGGGGGAGTTGTGTGAGAAAGTGCCATCTTTCTTACATGGTATGCCCCCACTTTTTGCTGAATGGCTGATGTACTTTGACTGAGTGTGCCCTGGGCTCCTGCCAACCAGGTACCCAGGGCCTGTGTTCCTTCCCTAAAATTGCATTGATACCTACACCCAATTGACATCCCTGGCCACAGGTCAGCCCCTGGTAAATGGTACCATGGGTACCCAGGGCACTGTGACCAGGGAAGGCCCCTAAGGGCTGCAGCACTTGTTGTGCCACCCTTAGGGACCCTGCACCTTTACACACACACACTGCCTTTGCAGGCTGCGTGTCTTGGTGCAGAACAAAAGTGAAGAGTCGACATGGCTCACATCCCTGTGTGCCATGCCTACAAGCCACTGCCCTGGCCTAGGTCAGCCACCCCTCTAGCTGGGTGCACTATGCCAGTGGTGAGGGCATAGAGGCATGAGCCCTGTGCCCCTACAGTGCCCAAGTCCATTCTTGGGCATTGTAAGTGCAGTGCTGCCATTAAGAGTATATGGTGCTGGGAGTCTGTCATTACGAACTCCACAGCACCATAATGGCCCCACTGAAGACTAAGAAGTTTGGTATCAAACTTCTCAGCACATTAAACCCCCACTGATGCCAGTGTGGGATTTAATGTAAAACGCACTCCAGAGGGCATCTTAGAGATGCCCCCTGAAACCAACCCGACCTCCAGTGTCCGGACTGAGTGGCTGCCCAGGCTGCCACCACCAGACATGTTTCTGGACCCCTGGGTCGAGAGCCTCTGCTCTCAGGGGCCTGAAACAATGCACATCCCGGGACGAGGTGCCAAAGCCTCCTCCCCCAGGATGGGCAGGGGGAGCTTCAAAGGCCTGCCGCCTTTGGAGTTTCCCCAGACCATTTGCTGCTTCCAGCAAACTGGTCCCCACTGGTTCTACCCCCACTCCTGGCGGGAGAACCGGCGGGAAAACCAGAAGCAGGAAATGGGTTGTGCCCACCTCTGCCAACTCCACCCCTAAGGTGGGGGAGGCGAGGTGAAGCACAAACTCGAGTCCCCGCCATCTTGAGGATGGGGGGACCTGGCCAACCAGGGACAGGCTCCTGCCCCCTCCCACTGGAGAGGAACAGAATAGGGGGTGTACCCACCCCAGGGAAGGGACCCATTGGTCCCTGCCCTTACCTACCTGTAACCACCCCTAAATTTAGTATTTAGGGGCTCCCTGAACCTTCCTTCCGGAGTTCCCAAATCCGAAAACAAGAAGAGAAGACGAAGCAAGAAGACCAGCCGTGCAGCTGCTAAAAAGGAGGCGACAACAACTGACTTGGCCCCAGCCCTACCGGCCTGTCGACCTCTGAACCTGCTCCTGCGGAATCCCGGCCTCAGCAACCTCACAAACCCCGGAGGACCTGACTTCTGTGCTACAGCCTTCGACCCAGGGACTCCCACGAGCAGTGGTACTGCTCAAAAGAAAACCTACCAAAGACCCGGCCCTGGCACGGAGCCGCGAAACCTGCACACTCTGCACCCGCCGAGTCCAGCCTGTGCCTGAGTGACCAGAGACCTCGAGGACGTCCCCCGGCGATTCTGACCTGGAATCCAGTGGCCAAGGACCCTCCTCGACGACCCAGACGACGCCTGCAGCCTCAGGACAAGGGACCCCTCCAACCGCGACCAGCAGGGGGTAAGATTTCCCGACCTCAAAAGACACCCCTGCACCCGGCGCCCCACGGCCCCTTGTGCCCAACTCCTGGGTGTCTACCTATCCTCCAAGACCCCAACTTACCTCCTGAAGTGTTGGTCGTCCCTGAAGAATCACCGTCCCCGAGCCTGCAGCCTTTCTTCACCTTTCACGACCTCTATTGTTTAACATTGAGCGCCCGACGGCTCAAAAGCACCCTGCACCCAGCCGCCCGAGTGCCCCTGGAAGTGCAACCTCTATCCTAACCTACTTCCCTACTTGCCCTGAGCAAGTGACCAGGAGCCCAGCTCCCACAGTCGCGTGGCCTGCTTGCCAGCAGCCACCAACCCGGGGCCCCCCGCCTGCCATAGGATAACATTGGGCCTTCTCACTCTGCACCCGGCCGCCCCTGTGCCGCTGAGGGTGTAAAAACTGTACTTACCTGATCCTGGGGGACCCCTGAGTCTTACCCAGAACCTTAACCCTGCCAGTCAAGTACTTACCCGAAATCCGATAACTCACTTTTCTTCCATAGGGTTCCATTGACTGGTTTTCTGCGAAATTTCTTCTAAGTGTGGAGTTCTGAAACTTTAGAATATTCACCAAAAATCAACCGAGTCACGAAAACGAAAATACTCACCTAGTATTAGAAGGGGCCTCAGTGCTGGACCCGAGTGCCCAACACTGGCCCTAAAAAGTAATCGCAACGTTACTTACCGCTAACTCACTTTTCTTTCATAGGGATCCATTGACTGGTTTTCTGTGAAATTTCTTCTAAGTGTCGATTTCTGTATTTTACAAATATTCTTTAAAAATCGAACAAACTACAAAAACGTAATTACTTACCTGTTTTAAGTAAATGTCCCAGTGCTGAACCTAGGAGTCCAGCACTGGATTACAAAAGTAACGTAAACATACTTTGCTTGCACACTGTATTTCCTTTCATAGGATAACATTGGTAATTTTACCCAGAAAAGTTTCTAAGTGTCAGCTTTTGAAATATAGTAATATTCTTCAAAAATCACTACAATAACCAAAACGCTTTTTCTTACCTGTTTACAGGAAGTGTCCCAGGACTGAATCCAGGATCCAGTCCTGTGGTTAGAAAAGTGCTCTGCAAAGTAATCAATTGTAATTAAGCATAATTTTCCATTGAGCTCAATGTTGCATTGAATTTGACCCTGTGTTGCCTCTTGCACCAACTGTGATAACCACTATCAAAAAAGTCTACTGCCTATCTGTAAGGTGAATAACCAAAGCATCTCATACTGAGAAAGTATATTTTGATCCTATTGTTGGTTCTAAAATAAAACAAGCATATATTTTTTTATATACAAACCATTGGCCTAGAGTTCAGTTCTTGAGTGTGTGGCTTCATTTGCTGACTGAGTGTGTACAACAAATGCTTTACACTGTCCTCTGATACTGCCTTACTGCTCGACCAAGCTACCACTTTGGAGAGTAAGGTTATATCTAACTTTAGCCTCTGTCAACCCTCTGGGGACTGTGGACTCTGTACACCCTGAACCTTACTTGGGTACAGTATATACAGAGCCACTTTCCTACATTGGTGGATCAGCGGTGGGATACAAACTTGCATTTGTTGGACTACTTGGTTACCATCTGATCACACGACAGAACTCTTAAATTGCCTTTAGAATTCTGATTTTTTTAATTGGCATTTTTTTTTACCAAATTACTAAAAGTCTTGTTAGGGCCTTGCTTAAGTCCCTGTAGCATCTTAGAAAATAAAAAGTCACTATAGCCAAGGTTAGAGGGGTTAGAATTTTTTTTTAAAAAATGTCTCAAGACAAGAACCCAGCTATTAGTGAAGATAATAATGACATACAGGAACTGGTTGAGGAGCTCGACCTCACCCCTTATCTTCATTTGTCTTTCAAAGAGATAAGGTCCTTATGCAAACTTAAAGATATACCAATGGGCCAGCATCCAACCAAACAAGGGCTCCAGGAGCTCCTGGCTGAGTATGCTAAAGCCCACCCCTCTGAGCATGGTGATGACCCAACAGAGGAGGAAAGGAATGAGGAGGATGGGGATGGTAACCCACCTCCATCACTTCCTAGGGAAGATAGGGTCCCTGCACCCTTAACTCCAAGAATAGACCTCTGGGGACCTAGGGGCCACCTAGGTGGTCCTGGTCCCAGAGAGGACACTGAGGATAGCCTCAGTGAGGAGGACAACTTGTTAGCAAGGTTGGCCAAACGACTGGACCTAGAGACCAGACTCCTGGCTCTAGAGAAGGAAAGACAGGAGATGGGTTTAGCACCCATCAATGGTGGCAGCAATACTAAAAATAAGGATAGGGAGGAAACTTCTGAACCTAAAATCCCCAAAGGGATTGTCCCTAAGTTTGAGGAAGGTGATGACATCACCAAATGGTTCACAGCCTTTGAGAGGGCTTGTGAAATAAGAAGAGTAAAGAAACCTCTGTGGGGGGCACTCCTGTGGGAACTGTTCTCTGGTAACTGCAGAGACAGGCTTCTGACCCTCTCTGGGCCAGATGCAGGGTCCTATGACCTCATGAAGAGTACTCTGATTGAGGGATTTGGGCTCACTACTGAGGAGTATAGAATTAGATTCAGGGGGCTCACAAAACCCAGACCCAGTCCTGGATTGACTTCGTGGACTACTCAGTAAAGACACTGGATGGCTGGTTAGCTGGACATAATGTGCATGATTTTTCTGGACTTTACAATTTGTTTATGAAGGAACACATACTAAGTAATTGCACAAATGAAAAGTTGCATCAGCATTTGGTAGACCTAGGTCTAATTTCTCCCCAAGAATTGGGAAAGAAGGCAGACCACTGGGTCAAGACTAGGGTGACAAGGACAACCACTGGGGGTGACCAAAAGAAGGTGGTCACCAAACCCCCCAGGGGAAAGGTGGTGAGAATCCCCAAGATAAAAAGTCTGAGTCTTCCAAAGGGCCCCAAAAACCTGTTCAGGGGGTGGGTCCCAAACTACTCCCTATGTGCCTCAACCCTATAGGGGGAAGAACTTTGATCCCTTGAAGGCCTGGTGTAATAACTGTAAGAAGTCAGGACACCTCACTGTAGACAAAACTTGCCCCCACAACAAAGCCCCTAAGGCACCCAGTACAGCTACTCCTGGGGCAGCAAGTTTACAGATGGGATCAGAAGTGTACCCTGAGCAAATCTGGGAACACACTGAGGCAAGTCTGGTCTCCCTAGGGGAAGTGGAATTTGCCACTGTAGCTGTGTGGCCACCCAACTTAAAGAAGTATTTGCAATACCCCTGGGTGAATGGAACTAGAGTAGAGGCTCTGAGGGATACAGGTGCCAGTGTCACTATGGTGAGGGACACACTGGTTTCCCCTGAGCAATACTTGATTGGGAAAACTTACCCAGTCACCAATGCTGACAGTGTCACCACTAGTCATCCCATGGCCATGGTGACATTAGGCTGGGGGGGTTACTGGCCTGAAGCAGGTAGTGGTCTCTCCGAAGTTACCAGCTGCATGTCTGCTAGGAAATGATCTGGAAACCTCAGCCTGGGCAGAGGTGGAGCTAAAGGCCCATGCAGCCATGCTGGGCATCCCTGAATTGGTGTGTGTAAAAACAAGAGCACAGAGCAAAAGGCAGGGTGAAGAGATAGTGTTGGAGCCTGAAATGATGGCCCAGCCTACCAAGAGAAAAGGAAAGAAGACTGGCGGACCAGCTTCTACACAGTCACAAGAGCAGGACCCCTCTCCTCAGGGAGAGAACCTGGAAGCCCCAGAGGGAACTGAGCCCCTAGAGCTTGACCCTTACCAGGTTGAACTCTTGGGCCCAGGGGGACCCTCTAGGGAAGAGCTGTGCCAGGGACAGCAAGACTGTCCCACTCTTGAAAGCCTGAGGCAGCAAGCTGTTTCAGAAGCCAAGGGAGATGTCAGTGGTACCCACAGAGTCTATTGGGAAGAGGGATTACTGTACACTGAGGCAAAAGACCCCAACCCTGGAACCACCAGGAGAGTGGTAGTGCCCCAGAAGTACAGGGAGTTCCTCCTAACTTTGGCTCATGACATCCCCCTAGCTGGACATCTGGGCCAAACCAAAACTTGGGAAAGGCTAGTTAGCCACTTTTACTGGCCCCAGATGCACCAAAAGGTGAAGGAGTTTGTCAGCTCCTGTGTTACCTGTCAAGCCAGTGGCAAGACAGGTGGCCATCCAAAGGCCCCCCTGATACCACTACCTGTGGTGGGGGTTCCCTTTGAAAGGGTAGGTGTGGACATAGTGGGTCCACTGGAACCTCCCACAGCCTCAGGGAACAAATTCATACTGGTGGTAGTGGATCATGCCACTAGGTATCCTGAGGCTATTCCCCTTAGGACTACTACAGCTCCTGCAGTAGCCAAAGCCCTCATTGGTGTCTTCACCAGGGTAGGGTTTCCTAAGGAGGTGGTTTCAGACAGAGGTTCCAACTTCATGTCTGCTTACCTGACCCACATGTGGAAGGAGTGTGGGGTGCAGTACAAGTTTACTACACCCTACCATCCACAAACCAATGGCCTTGTTGAGAGGTTCAACAAGACATTGAAAGGCATGATCATGGGGCTCCCTGAAAAACTCAAAAGGAGATGGGATGTCCTACTACCATGCCTGCTTTTCGCTTACAGAGAAGTGCCACAGAAGGGGGTAGGTTTCTCACCCTTTGAACTTCTGTTTGGCCATCCTGTGAGGGGACCACTCTGTCTTGTAAAGGAGGGCTGGGAGAGACCTCTCCAAGAACCCAAACAAGATATAGTGGACTATGTGCTTGGCCTAAGGTCCAGAATGGCTGAGTACATGGAAAAGGCATCCAAGAACCTTGAGGCCAGCCAGGAGCTTCAGAAGCACTGGTATGACCAAAAAGCTGCACTGGTTGAATTCCAACCTGGGCAACAGGTATGGGTTTTGGAGCCAGTGGCACCAAGGGCCCTCCAGGACAGATGGAGTGGCCCTTACCCTATCCTAGAGAAAAGAGTGAGGTCACCTACCTGGTTGACCTGGGCACCAGCAGGACACCCAAAAGGGTTATCCATGTGAACCGCCTAAAACTCTACAATGACAGGGCTGACATCACCATGCTGATGGTGACAGATGAGGAACAGGAAGCTGAGAGTGAACCTCTCCCTGATCTCCTCTCCCACAGCCCAAAAGATGGGTCAGTAGATGGAGTTGTCTTTTCAGACACCCTCACTGCCCAACAGCAGACTGACTGCAAGCAAGTCTTGCAGCAGTATGCTGGGCTCTTTTCCTTGACCCCTGGTCTGACAAACTGGTGTACCCATGATGTGGACACTGGTGACAGTGCACCTGTCAAAAACAAGATCTATCGTCAGTCAGACCAAGTTAAGGAAAGCATCAGAGCTGAAGTCAGCAAGATGCTGGAGCTAGGGGTTATTGAGCCCTCTGAGAGCCCCTGGGCTAGCCCAGTGGTTCTGGTCCCCAAACCTCATCAAAAGGGTGAAAAGAGAGAGATGAGGTTTTGTGTGGACTATAGGGGTCTCAACTCTGTCACCAAGACAGATGCACACCCTATCCCAAGAGCTGATGAACTGATAGACAGATTGGGTGCAGCCAAATACCTGAGTACCTTTGACTTAACTGCAGGGTACTGGCAGATTGGCATGGCCCCAGGAGCCAAACAGAAAACAGCATTCTCCACACCTGATGGGCATTTTCAGTTCACTGTTATGCCCTTTGGTTTAAAGAATGCCCCTGCCACCTTCCAGAGGTTGGTGAATCAAGTCCTTGCTGGGTTGGAGTCCTTTAGTGCAGCTTATCTTGATGATATTGCTGTCTTCAGTTCCACCTGGCAGGATCACCTGGTCCACCTTGGGAAGGTTTTAAAGGCCCTGCAAACTGCAGGCCTAACTATCAAGGCATCCAAATGCCAGATAGGGCAGGGCACTGTGGTGTACTTGGGCCACCTGGTTGGTGGAGGCCAGGTACAACCCTTACAGCCCAAGATCCAGGCTATCCTGGACTGGGTAGCTCCAACAACTCAGACCCAAGTCAGGGCATTCCTTGGCTTGACTGGGTACTACAGGAGGTTTGTGAAGGGATATGGGTCCATTGTGACTCCCCTCACAGAACTCACCTCCAAGAAGATGCCAAAGAAAGTAAACTGGACAGTCTGTTGCCAAAAGGCTTTTGACACTCTGAAAGAAGCAATGTGCTCAGCACCAATTCTAAAAGCACCAGATTATGCCAAGCAGTTCATTGTGCAGACTGATGCCTCTGAGCTAGGGATAGGAGCGGTCCTATCCCAGACCAATGATGAAGGCCAAGACCAACCTGTTGCTTTTATAAGCAGAAGGCTTCTCCCCAGGGAGCAGCGTTGGAGTGCCATTGAGAGGGAGGCCTTTGCTGTGGTCTGGTCCCTGAAGAAGCTGAGGCCCTACCTGTTTGGAACTCACTTCCTAGTTCAAACTGACCACAGACCTCTCAGGTGGCTAATGCAAATGAAAGGAGAAAACCCAAAACTGTTGAGGTGGTCCATCTCCCTACAGGGAATGGACTTTGAAGTGGAACACAGACCTGGCACTGCCCATGCCAATGCAGATGGCCTTTCCAGGTTCTTCCACTTAGACAATGAAGACTCCATAGGGCAAGGTTAGTCTCATCATCTTTCGTTTGGGGGGAGTTGTGTGAGAAAGTGCCATCTTTCTTACATGGTATGCCCCCACTTTTTGCTGAATGGCTGATGTACTTTGACTGAGTGTGCCCTGGGCTCCTGCCAACCAGGTACCCAGGGCCTGTGTTCCTTCCCTAAAATTGCATTGATACCTACACCCAATTGACATCCCTGGCCACAGGTCAGCCCCTGGTAAATGGTACCATGGGTACCCAGGGCACTGTGACCAGGGAAGGCCCCTAAGGGCTGCAGCACTTGTTGTGCCACCCTTAGGGACCCTGCACCTTTACACACACACACTGCCTTTGCAGGCTGCGTGTCTTGGTGCAGAACAAAAGTGAAGAGTCGACATGGCTCACATCCCTGTGTGCCATGCCTACAAGCCACTGCCCTGGCCTAGGTCAGCCACCCCTCTAGCTGGGTGCACTATGCCAGTGGTGAGGGCATAGAGGCATGAGCCCTGTGCCCCTACAGTGCCCAAGTCCATTCTTGGGCATTGTAAGTGCAGTGCTGCCATTAAGAGTATATGGTGCTGGGAGTCTGTCATTACGAACTCCACAGCACCATAATGGCCCCACTGAAGACTAAGAAGTTTGGTATCAAACTTCTCAGCACATTAAACCCCCACTGATGCCAGTGTGGGATTTAATGTAAAACGCACTCCAGAGGGCATCTTAGAGATGCCCCCTGAAACCAACCCGACCTCCAGTGTCCGGACTGAGTGGCTGCCCAGGCTGCCACCACCAGACATGTTTCTGGACCCCTGGGTCGAGAGCCTCTGCTCTCAGGGGCCTGAAACAATGCACATCCCGGGACGAGGTGCCAAAGCCTCCTCCCCCAGGATGGGCAGGGGGAGCTTCAAAGGCCTGCCGCCTTTGGAGTTTCCCCAGACCATTTGCTGCTTCCAGCAAACTGGTCCCCACTGGTTCTACCCCCACTCCTGGCGGGAGAACCGGCGGGAAAACCAGAAGCAGGAAATGGGTTGTGCCCACCTCTGCCAACTCCACCCCTAAGGTGGGGGAGGCGAGGTGAAGCACAAACTCGAGTCCCCGCCATCTTGAGGATGGGGGGACCTGGCCAACCAGGGACAGGCTCCTGCCCCCCTCCCACTGGAGAGGAACAGAATAGGGGGTGTACCCACCCCAGGGAAGGGACCCATTGGTCCCTGCCCTTACCTACCTGTAACCACCCCTAAATTTAGTATTTAGGGGCTCCCTGAACCTTCCTTCCGGAGTTCCCAAATCCGAAAACAAGAAGAGAAGACGAAGCAAGAAGACCAGCCGTGCAGCTGCTAAAAAGGAGGCGACAACAACTGACTTGGCCCCAGCCCTACCGGCCTGTCGACCTCTGAACCTGCTCCTGCGGAATCCCGGCCTCAGCAACCTCACAAACCCCGGAGGACCTGACTTCTGTGCTACAGCCTTCGACCCAGGGACTCCCACGAGCAGTGGTACTGCTCAAAAGAAAACCTACCAAAGACCCGGCCCTGGCACGGAGCCGCGAAACCTGCACACTCTGCACCCGCCGAGTCCAGCCTGTGCCTGAGTGACCAGAGACCTCGAGGACGTCCCCCGGCGATTCTGACCTGGAATCCAGTGGCCAAGGACCCTCCTCGACGACCCAGACGACGCCTGCAGCCTCAGGACAAGGGACCCCTCCAACCGCGACCAGCAGGGGGTAAGATTTCCCGACCTCAAAAGACACCCCTGCACCCGGCGCCCCACGGCCCCTTGTGCCCAACTCCTGGGTGTCTACCTATCCTCCAAGACCCCAACTTACCTCCTGAAGTGTTGGTCGTCCCTGAAGAATCACCGTCCCCGAGCCTGCAGCCTTTCTTCACCTTTCACGACCTCTATTGTTTAACATTGAGCGCCCGACGGCTCAAAAGCACCCTGCACCCAGCCGCCCGAGTGCCCCTGGAAGTGCAACCTCTATCCTAACCTACTTCCCTACTTGCCCTGAGCAAGTGACCAGGAGCCCAGCTCCCACAGTCGCGTGGCCTGCTTGCCAGCAGCCACCAACCCGGGGCCCCCCGCCTGCCATAGGATAACATTGGGCCTTCTCACTCTGCACCCGGCCGCCCCTGTGCCGCTGAGGGTGTAAAAACTGTACTTACCTGATCCTGGGGGACCCCTGAGTCTTACCCAGAACCTTAACCCTGCCAGTCAAGTACTTACCCGAAATCCGATAACTCACTTTTCTTCCATAGGGTTCCATTGACTGGTTTTCTGCGAAATTTCTTCTAAGTGTGGAGTTCTGAAACTTTAGAATATTCACCAAAAATCAACCGAGACACGAAAACGAAAATACTCACCTAGTATTAGAAGGGGCCTCAGTGCTGGACCCGAGTGCCCAACACTGGCCCTAAAAAGTAATCGCAACGTTACTTACCGCTAACTCACTTTTCTTTCATAGGGATCCATTGACTGGTTTTCTGTGAAATTTCTTCTAAGTGTCGATTTCTGTATTTTACAAATATTCTTTAAAAATCGAACAAACTACAAAAACGTAATTACTTACCTGTTTTAAGTAAATGTCCCAGTGCTGAACCTAGGAGTCCAGCACTGGATTACAAAAGTAACGTAAACATACTTTGCTTGCACACTGTATTTCCTTTCATAGGATAACATTGGTAATTTTACCCAGAAAAGTTTCTAAGTGTCAGCTTTTGAAATATAGTAATATTCTTCAAAAATCACTACAATAACCAAAACGCTTTTTCTTACCTGTTTACAGGAAGTGTCCCAGGACTGAATCCAGGATCCAGTCCTGTGGTTAGAAAAGTGCTCTGCAAAGTAATCAATTGTAATTAAGCATAATTTTCCATTGAGCTCAATGTTGCATTGAATTTGACCCTGTGTTGCCTCTTGCACCAACTGTGATAACCACTATCAAAAAAGTCTACTGCCTATCTGTAAGGTGAATAACCAAAGCATCTCATACTGAGAAAGTATATTTTGATCCTATTGTTGGTTCTAAAATAAAACAAGCATATATTTTTTTATATACAAACCATTGGCCTAGAGTTCAGTTCTTGAGTGTGTGGCTTCATTTGCTGACTGAGTGTGTACAACAAGTGCTTTACACTGTCCTCTGATACTGCCTTACTGCTCGACCAAGCTACCACTTTGGAGAGTAAGGTTATATCTAACTTTAGCCTCTGTCACCCCTCTGGGGACTGTGGACTCTGTACACCCTGAACCTTACTTGGGTACAGTATATACAGAGCCACTTTCCTACAGTGGTGCGCTGCTGTGCAGTTTGACACACCTCTGAGCATAAAAAACGTATTAAATCCCTAACAAAAACTGCATGAAAACAGGTGGCTTAAGGAAATACAAACAACATGTTTGACTTCTGTCTGTTGCAGGTAGCCCGCAAAACGTTCACCCGACATCTAGACAACTCTGCTCAGCAGAACAAATGCCATTGGCATTTTCATCCACCCAAGCAGAAGGCGTGCAGATACTTCAGGGAGGAACAAGGTTAATAAGGCACAGAAAGTACGGTAGAGGTGCCCACTATGAACATAGCTCATCTCATTGACCAGGCAGTGGTATTCATTTATTACAATGGCAGGACAGTAATCACTACTACCCAGAGGTAGTGTCTTCAAACGTCAAGTTGAAGGATCGTTGCACAGTTAATGTGACTCAAAATGTAAGTTTTTTCTTGGAGAGTTAAATCTAGGGCAAGGTGAGTTAGGATGTGGTGACACTGCAAATACAACTGAAAGTAGTGGAATGAAGAACATGAGAGATGTGCGATGGTGACAACGAACTTTTAAACAGGGCAATAAGGACAGATTCAACAGGGAGGTGTTTACTGAGAATAGAAAACTTGAATATTGTAAACGGGTGATTATCTAAGCATTCTGTAATTTTGAAACTTAACACATTATGGTGCTCTGTTGTTGCAATATGCGGCAACAGTAAGCGTGCCAATAGCAGCGATCAACCACTTTGTGAGTGATAGTGTTGAGTGAGCTATAGCATTTGATATGAGGCAGTGGGAGATTAGCAGGATGGGAGGTGACGGAGGTAAGAAACTGCAAAGGCTGTTCACCTGTGTGCGCGCACTGGCAGCGTCTTGGGCCTTGAGGCTGTACCATTTGGCGAAATAAAGTGCAAGAGGAATCTTCTACAGTAATTCCAGTCTGTATGTACACAAATAGATGCAGCTGTGCTGATCACCATCATACACTGAGGTTGTGCAATCTGTTTATACCACTAGCTACATGAAATAGGAGATTTAAACGAAAAACAGATCAAGTATAGTTTATGTCCTCTAGACCCCTACTTCTCCTGCACATTCTTAAGCAGCCTCCATGTTCCACATAACTATGGGCATGACCGCCACTGCGGAGGCTTCTGGAGTCTGAATGATTAGACAGAGAGACACATTCCCTAGCGACAGAGGAAAGGTAAACGTTTTTTTCCAAAATCTGCTCTTCCTAAGAAATATGTATTTTTCCAAAGAATTATCTGCACCATGGATGGGGCTGCCTGCACACATGAGCCTTGGCAGACCCTTTAAAAATAAATGAAATTGGACAGAAAAAAAAAACTAGACCACACAACTGACTGATAGATATGACAGAACTGCTTATAAAATAATTTATGATGTAAATGTTGGAGATTCAAATACTGCATTAAATACAATCAAGTATAGTCTTAACTTAAATGCACAATTATTTTTTATTATCATCAATAGCACCGCTGATTCTCTAGCTACAAGGGACACGGAAAGCTTTACGTACAACATTAGACACATGCATATTATGAAGTAGAAGTGTAGTGTGGATTGTGGCCTCATGGTCGACATTGCTAAGTTAGCTTAGGCCTAGCAGCCATGATGCCTCCTTTGCACACGTTACTCCGTGACTTTGTTTTTCCAGACTCTGCTTGTGACCGTTCACATTAGAACTGTCTGCATTTCTGCCCTTCACCTTTTCTGCTGTTCTCTGTGGTTTTCGTCTGCACACGATGTACAAGGTCGAAAAACAACGTCCCTTGTTGTTGCTGTTCTGGTCAGCCCCTCGCACTTAGACATAACATGATATACAGCTGCACTGGAGAAATTCGGGTGCTTTTAATATTGTGATCTCCCTGTTGGAAGCACTTGGAGTAAAACCTTTCCAGTGAGAAGAGCTGTGCTTGTCCGATGATGTAAACCTTGCATCTAGTTCTTGAGGTATGGGGGTCCCCCTGACAAAGCCCAGAGGTCTTCTATTTTTATAATAGACTAGTTACTAGCACTATACACCGAGGTCCTGTTTTCCTGCGCATAGTTCTGTATATGTGCAGAATCCCCGCAACAGAAGAACTGGGCGCCAGTGACTCGGAGAAATGATGTAATAACACAGTCTCAGTGGTGGGTTGAAATTTGTCAGATTGGCTAGGAAGGGGAAGTTTATTATTAAAAACAATATTTTTCTGACCCAATGAAACACATGAAGCTTTGTAGCAG
Organism: Calotriton arnoldi; assembly: GCA_963921515.1. Lineage (NCBI taxonomy): Eukaryota > Metazoa > Chordata > Amphibia > Caudata > Salamandridae > Calotriton > Calotriton arnoldi. Next base: position 374,146 of record CAWUFW010003218.1, read on the forward strand.
GCCTAACCATGGTAAGGCAAGGACAATGCAGTAGTCCATCTAGTGTCCTTTTGTGCGTTCAGTTGGCAGGAAGTCAGAGGATACTTTAAAGGCAAAAATAATGTGTGGGTATCAATCATTTTGTCATGAAGGAACCATTTCAATTCTTTAACACTTACAGGGTTTATTCAAATACTAACAACAACTTTATGAAGGTTGGCGATAAGAAAAAGGGCATCTTGATCACTCTCCTGAAGGCCAAGAGACTATCAATCTTATTAATGAATACTAGAAATTAGTAATGAAGCATGTCACCATCATTTAAAGGCTCCGTGACTACCAGGGACTGCTTTGACCTAGAAATACAAAGTATAATGTTGTTAAGGAAGTGCAGACCACAGAGAGGATAATATTAGGACATCCTACTTCAATTAATTCAATCTGTATTTCAAGGTCGAAACAAAAAGATCTCAAAAAGCTTAGTTCCAGTAGAGCATCCTCAAAAAAATTCAGAGCCACTTTCAAGCCCTTCTGTCACACACTGATCGCGACAATAACTTGGTCACCATTTTCTCATATGTCCCCCTGGATCTACTGGCAGCCATCCCCCACTATGGTGCAGTTAAGACCACAAGTCAGTTAGAGCCGATGTGAGCAACAGAGCTTCACTGGTTGTAACAGTCCACATAGAAATAAAGACAATGCTTAATTTTAAAGGCCTTCATTACCAAGTGGGCTCCCACCTGGCTGAGCAACCGTCATCCAGCCCCAGCTGTTGCAGTACTCTAACCAAATGATAGATACAGAAACATAGAAGGAAGATACTATACCAGCTATGCCCTAGACTCTGGAATAAGATTTACTTAATATGAGAATACCAACTCCTCTTCAGAGAACACTGCTCTTCCCCAGCCCATAGTCCAAGGACCAACATAACCCAATCCCCTAAGACTTTTACAACCCATCGACCCATAAACCCTCACAGCTTACATAGGACCTGGGTAAAGAAAGTGTGAGTTTTGTGTAACCAAGCATCGTAAAACTCAAGATTTCTGTGCTATGTAAAGTGCTGCCTTGCTCTCAGTGATTGGGACCACATTTAAAAAAAATCTACAATAAAATAATAAAAAACATGCATAGGTCAGAGATAGAATCTTGAGTTTAAGGCAGCCTTTGTCAACAACCTGCAGAAGTGGATTGTCCGGGTTGGGTTACAGTTGCTATTCCGAACGCATATAGTGAACAATATTCTGCGCTGTACAATCAAGCACAAAAAGCTATCCACTCATACAAAGCCCATCTGAATTCTGCATATAAAGTCTTTAATACAGTTTTGTTTTTGACATTTTCATGAACGTGCTACGTATATTTTTTGCTCAATGACAAAAAGAATATTAAAGGGTCGGTGCTACCAAAACTAGCGGCAAACACCCAACAACACCTATAAATATATATTAAGAAATACAAAGAAAAGCCTCACCTGCGCGAGTTCAGGAAATTCCTGAGGCTCTGGTATTTTGGCAATAACTTTCTGTTGTTCTTTGACAACAGTAACAGGAATCTCTTTCTCCAGTGGTACGCGGAGATTCAAATCTACAGAATCTTGTACTGGTTGCTCCTGCAATCTCTGAAACACAAACATACATCTTAGCTACTGGAAAATGTGAACAGTCACATCAGCTCTACTTTCTTAGCCCAGTGTTTTGATGCAGTTTGTCAGAAAGTAGAACTGAGTTACTGCTCAGCCTCAACATGCTCATCAAAACTTGTCCTTGAAAATGGCCTGATCTGAGAGAGATGAACATACACACTAAACTTAATAAGATGTTCAGGAGTAGCAACATCAATTGCTGTCAGTGCAGAAGTCTCACTAGAGTAGCTAAACAGACCTGGTTGCATTGGATTAGCAAAGCCAACTGTGGACAGTAGAACAGAGCAGCCAACTCACTGCAGTAGACAGACAAAGCTCACCTTTTCTTAGACCATACCGAAATATAGCCATGGATTTAACTCAGATATGGCACAAGAATTTACCATGTTACTAGAGCACTTACAAGTAGATAAGTCTAGATGACATATCTAAGGTAGCTACCAAAGGATCCTAGGCCCTTCTTGTGTAAGGCCCAGTTAATCCGGATATCAGCGCAGTATGGGTCCTCATCAGAAGCCACTAGTTTCTTATTATGTTAAAATGCCCCAGATACCTGATCGAATAAAAAAAAAAAAGTGAACAGTTGCATGTTCAGTGCCGAAAAAGCCTTTCTAGTTTTAACCACTTACACACTATTATGGTCCATTTACTCTGGGTTACTTCTCTTCCTGGATTTCATCTTACTATTACGGAAGCTCAAACTTCCCTTTGTGAACCAATAACCACAACAAAGTTAAATAAAAAAAGAAACTAAATAGAACTTTTCTACCTAAACAACCTAAGACGCTAATTTTTTAGGGGTTCAAAACCGGTCTATTAAATTGTGCAAGGCATTTATCATAGAAAAGCTTTTAACTTGCAACGTGATCAAATAGTGATCACTCCAGCTTTCTTAGGTGGATAATATGAAATTGGGATTATCACTATAGCGAGTAAAAACAGAGGCAAATGTACCCGGGAAAAAAATCCAAAAAGCCCATTCAGACTACCATCATACCATAAAATAAGGTCTTTTCCCCGTCTCCTTATTATCCTACCCTATCATCAGTTTATATTATTCTAACAGACTAGGATGCTGGCAACAGCAGTGCTTCTTAATACATGCATGGCTTTTACAGTATTGTCTGTTGCTACAGTGTAAACGCTGCAAATTTCAGCAGATAAGGACACCAAGGTAGAAAGAGATAAACTGATTTGCCAAGGATCAGAAAATATACTTAGCTGGTTTTAGAACTAGGGCCATATAGTTCCACAACCTCATACCATGGCACTATGGTCTTATTACAAGTGGGCCAAATTTAGATTTCCGGCTCGTATACTTTTATCTAAACATGGCTATTACGAGTTAATCCCCACAGACGGGGGAATACCTATACCAACCTGGTTTTTTTCCTGGTTCAAAATACGCATGCTACCCCCCATTTTGTGTGGATTATCGCTCCCATTTACCAACTGCTCTAAGCAGGCAGTAAATGAGAACTGAGAGTGTAGGGGGTTTTGGGTGCTGAAGGAGAAGGTGGGGAGGACAACAGGGCATATGAAACTGTGGGATGGTTGGGGTGAGCTTTAGATGTGCCCTCTGTGTCGCAAGAATTGGGAGAGGCAGGGGCCAGAACCGGACTACCCTTGTAGGAGGATCCTCATTAGACCGTACCTGCCAGATTTTCTGGTTGGTAAAACTGGGTGTGGTGTTACACACACTCTGAAAATTTGTGTGTGTGAACACAGGACCAATGTGTAAAGCGGTATCCCATCCAACTCTTAATCAGACACTGGATGGTAGGGTTACTATTTTGTTGAGAGGTATGGTAAAAAACGTCCAAACGCACAGACACAAACCAAGGCTCTTAAACTGTTTCTTTAATTACCTGGTTCTGCAGCTGCAATGCCAAAGCTTTCTGTACTTCTATCTTTCGACATCTCTCCCGGGCTCGTGAATCATACAAGCTAGTTCTAGAAGAAAGGTGGCACAGAGTTGTTCATTGAAAGAGTCTGTGAAATGTAATGACAGTATAACGCATATGAGAGGAAAAAGGGCTATCAAATAACCGGACAGTTTATAGCAAGACATTCCAGGTTATAACCAACACTTACACCACACTAATCTTAGCACTTAGAAGAAAAACATGACAAAGAATTAAAATCTTTCACTTTGTAGATGTTCTTATGTTCAGCTCTTGAGGATGATTCTTGGATTGTAACTTGGGGATAATAAACAGCTCCCAAACCCCTGGAGCTGTGCTACACGTAATAAATATGTTGGGAAAAAAGGAAACATGTGCTAGACACATCACACACTCGCACACCCCCAAAGACATCTCAGTTGATATACTACAAAACAACAAAAGTATTCAAAATAACTTATACAAAGGCATGCTTGAACCACAGAAAAGTTCAGAAATGAAGACCGCAAAAACTAGAAGAAATGTATAAGTGGGGGTAGTATATCAGAACTGTCTGGGTGGGAATAGAGTTAGCTTATTAAAAATACCTATACTGGCAAAATGCAAAATTGGCAGAGCGGGATCCGATCATTAGGCAAATGCACTGAGGAACCACAAAGGAGCATTAGTTTCAAGCGATTTTTTTGTGGAAAATCCACTTAAAAAAAATCTCACTAATCCATTTAAAAAAACACATTTACTTCAAAATTACAAGATGAATGGCTTTCACCGACATAAAGAACCCATACTTTTGAATGCCTTTCCTCATGAAACCTTCACAAAGTGGATTTTTATGAACAACATATTCAACCTGGTCTCTCTCCACCCCCTTTCTTTTTTTCTGGCTTTTTCTTTTGAGTGCTTCATGATCCAATGCCTCTTATCCGCTCACCTCATCATGAGCGGTTGTTCTTCTACCTGCCTGTGTCCTCAGCATTTTATTGTCCCCAATTGCCCACGTAAATGTTCCTGTGTTTTCTTTTTGCCTCCACATTAACTGATTGAGGACAGGCACTGCAAGCTCCCCATTCCTTTACGGAACTAAGACTTTTTAAAATCCACTACCCATCCCCCTTTTTACTTTTCTTTTTTCCTGGGTGGGAGTTTGCACTCTCTCCCATATTTCTTCCCCATCCTCCTCCCTTCTCTTGGCAACATTCTGGCTCTCTGTTTAATCTCCTTTCATTCTCCTATCTGATCGGGGCCGAAACATCAATGAAAAAGCAGGGTACAACAACCATACACTCACTTCAAACTTCTGATTTTGTCTACTTAATGTTTATCAATATTTTCTTTCAGCGCAAACTTTCAATTCTTTTTTGGCGGTTTAAAAGTAGGGCAAATGATTCTCTTTTGATAAATTTAAATCCTCCTATAGACCCAGTATTCAATACCATGTACGGGATAACAATGTATTTTAAGTTTTTTCTTTTTTTCAATTTTGACATATAATTTGTTAGTGAATTTTTAACTATTTGTCAAAATCTCCAAAGCAAGTTTTTACTATAAAGTTTCACCAGAATTGTAGCCAATTTTTTTTAATGAATTCACCAAAATCATGGCCTCTTTCTCAGGCAACTCTCAAACAAATGAAGCCAAGTATAATTTTATAGTGACGAGGAGTCTGAAAAGAGCAGATTATGCTAGCTAAATGAAATTGTGGCGATTAATACATAATGCTGTAGGATTCTAACAAGATAACTGCCTACCAGACTATGCCTTAAAACAACTTGGTTCATATTTATAAATTAGGGATAATCTGCACGAGGTAACATAGTTGCTCTCTGCATGTCAGATTTTAGAAGTGGTATAACTACACAGAAAAAAAGACAAAAGGGGAACAATTTTTTAATGGAGAAGATCAGCATTTTCAAGTGACAGCGATACTTTGTTTTCCCTTGTGGCTAGAAATAAAAAAGAAAACTCTGGAAGTGCAGAGCACTGGGCACCCTTTGGGAAGCGCAGCTATTGATTTTATTTGTAATTTATTTTTAAATTGCAGCTTTCAGCAATTTCTGTGCTTTTCAAAAACAGACACCGAGAAGGAAGTAAAAATCCAGATAGTAGAGTCAAGTGAAAATGTTAATCTTGAACACGGCAGGAAAGGAGAGGGTGTACAAGTCCATATAGAGATTGGAAGAAGAGGAGAAGGGACAAGGATCAATACATATGGGGAGAATCGGAAGAAGAATGGGAATAAATCTGTATTCATTTATTTTCAATGTACTATATGGCACCATCATGTCACTGTTTTGACACTCCAGAGAGCTTCAAATCCTGGAGAGAAAGTCAGAATAAAAGGATGGGTGGAGGAAAAGATAAAGAGAGCAGGAAAAGTTAGCAAACAAAATATTGATGTGAAGGCGAGCAGTTAAAGGGGATATGGTGTGAGTAAATATTGTAGGTCTACACAGGACGGCTCAAAGTGAACAAGGGAAGTTGATGCATTTAGTTTTTTACCTGTGATTTGTACACCTCCAACATGTCATCTCTCTGCCACATCAAAGCTCTGAGAGAAGTGGAATGCTGCATGTACTATAAACACTGTTGTGGAGTTCAGAAATTAGATATAGTGGTTGCAGACTAAAAAGTAGTTGAGTTTTGAGCATTAAGCACAGCCATCATTCTGTACTCTGCTGGCTTTAGCCAGAAATGAGTGCCAGCAGTCGCAGGGGGAAAAAAAATCCGCTGACACGTCTGCCATTTCCTCAGCTACCGAAACATTATGAGCCCTTGCTTGTATCTGGACAATCAGGTGGATCATGGCTAATCTAAGTGCAGCTTTAAAAGTATATTGCTGGCAAGAACCTGCACCAAGTTTTAAAATGCATGGTATAAAACTGTACAGGGTTCTCTGTGGCAGCCGGTGTCTAATATTCTTCATGCACAGAACTGGTGGTGGGGATATTTCCCTCGATATATCATAAAGAAGCAGGCTTCAGATAGTTTTCAACAAGGGAGTAATAGCAAGCCAAGCGCTTTGTCGAACTTGCTGTGTAAGCATTATATTTTAAAGCAATAGCTGGAAAGATTAGGCAGGAACTGCATGTTACTTGAAGCTTGAGCTTGCAGCGTTTAACAAAGTCAGAAAGGGTTTAGGCACTGAAAATGAAGTGTTTCCAGCCTCAATAACTGTTTAGAGTGTAGATGCAAAGGGGCCGATTCTGATGCGGGTTGGAAAAGCTTCCCGACCGAGGGCCTGATTCTGATGCGGTTAGGAAGGCCTCCTAACGGCATTTGCTCCTTCCAAATCGGATCGGGAACGTGTCTTCCCGACCGAGGGCCCAATTCTGATGCGGTTAGGAACAAATGTTCCCATTGAAGTCAATGGGAGTTCAACCAAATCGTATCTGGAAGCATCCGGATGCATCCTACTCCGCCGGGTCGGACTTTCCCGATCCGAGTGGGTCGGACACCATTTCCCAACCGATTCGGTCGGGAAGCTTTTCCAACCCGCATCAGAATCGGCCCCATAGTATGTAATCTCAAAAAATTAAGAAAAAATGAAGTTACAAGATTAATAAAGATTCCTGTAGCATCACATCAGAGCCCAAAGTAAACCAGAGTAATTTGGCACCAAAGTTGGCGTAATGTCTCTCATACCCAACTCATTCAACTACTGCTGAGCTGTGACTAAGGCAGATGCAGAAGGAGAATAGCAGCAACTCATTTCTTAGGGATTCAGTTTTAGGCACTGCGAGGGAACAGAGAACATTTTCAGATGTATGCGGGTGGCACAAGCATACAAAGGAAGATATCCCAACACAAGAGTAGGCTTCTTGGGTTGAAGCCTAAAGGTAACAGTTTCAGAATACTCTTAAGGATAAGACAATATGACAGTTAAGATAAAGAAAATTGTACACGTTGGAGGAGCCCATTTGATACTGAGCTATCCCTCATTTTATTTTAAGCTCTTTATTGTTATTGTGGTGTTCTCTGCTTTTCTATTTAGTGTCCATAACTTCTGTAAAACAGCTGCTCCTCAAAAATATATATATATTTTTGACCTGCTTCATGGTAAAACAATACTCATCTGAACAGTGAGGCCGGAAATAAGGGGAAGAGCTAATACCTAGCACTTGTGAATTGAGAGTAGGCAGTCTTTTATTTACTATTTCACTCTGGAGAGCTTTAAACAAGGAAGAGCCGTTTGTACTGTAGAATAATAATCCAAGTTCTACATAATGGCTATTCTCTCTGAATCCACAAACAAAATATCTCAAAGCAGGGGCTCCTGTAAGTGCTTGGAGATAGTCTACTCGTTAGGTGTATCAGAGAAAATCCTATGACAGGGAATGCATATCCTTAGCACCATGGTTCATTGAATCTCACCATCATTGGTGTATTACAGTTAGCAGGATCATAAGGTTGGAAGTATAGAATACGTTTAGCTCGAAAACCTAGAACAATGTAAATCATCTAAAACATTACAAGGATATGAACTACTTACAATTCTTTGATCCAAAGCTCTGCTCGGAAGAAGGGTTCACTATTGGAAATAAATAATTGTTTTAGTTAAACAGTGGGAGGAGGTTGCAAACAAATCAATGATTAACACTTCAAAAAAAGTTTTGCCAGTCAGTGTATTGTAGCACTGTATGGTCTACGGCGTAGTCAGGTGCCTTCTTTACATCAATACATAAAAGCGTCTTGCAGTCATGAAGAAAGCACACCTGTTCTTAAATTTATCGGAGGCGGGAGTTAGCCTGATTGATAAAAAAAACACAAAAAAACCACACACATCTTGTTTGGGGAAAGTAACAGATGTCATGGGAACTCCAGAAAAGTATGGCAAATGAGGTGGTCACTACCTTTCCTACTCTTCCATGCACTTTGAAACGTGGATCACATGAGGGTATGGGATTCTAAAATTGTGGCAAAGACCTTGCAACACCCCCATTTAAAGGCATGTTGAGGAAGTCTTTGCGTGGAAAATTATTTTCCAGTGAGAGAAAGAAGGAAAAATCTTACGATAACATTTTCAGGACTTTGGAGACTCTCCGAGTCTAAAGGTAGGTACACAAGTGTATGTCGGGAAAATTATTAAAAACTATTTTTTTTCTTGTATTATGCCTCTCCTATTTCCCAGGCCTCAGACTCAGTGTGGGTTGTTTACAGCTTGTGTGTGCGCAATGGAGGCACAGTACCAAGACCCTGTGTCACCTCTGAATTACACACCAAACAATGAACAAAGCACTGCAACTTTCATGCTGTTTTTCTTTACTTTCTTTGCGAAGTATGGTAGGCCAGTCATACTTTGTATACTTGTAAAGAGCATCTTTGTAACCGCTAGAAGTTATAGCAGCATCCACAGTAAGATTGAAAGAAAGAAATATTAAGAATGGTTGTATCTCTTCTTTAAAGAACTTACTTTGGTGGTTCAAGTGTTTTTTCATCATCGTCAATATCTATAATGGATTCTGATCCTAAATAAAAAAAACATAATTTAGTATTCAACAACTCATTTTCAACTATACATTATGCAAATTAGTATTATTGGAAATGAACATGGGGCACCTTTTTTCACATCACAGGTAAAAAAAAGATCCCCATAAAGCACTCCACAATACAGATATATCAGACCTATCAGCATACATTATTTCCATGGAAAATTAACTGAAAGCAATGCGCATTGCCTAGAACTGGATCTAATTTAAGCGTGTGTTATTTTAGACACTAAACCTCCAGCCCCTGTGTCTATGGCAATGCATGAGAAAACCGGTCTCAAAAGAAGGCTTTTTTAATCGTGCAGACAAGTATTTTGTCACCAACATTTCAAAACACTTAGCAGTATTGACTGAATTCTTAAGTAATTACATCTTAGTTGTCCAGTTTCAGAGTGCTCTCAATTTAAGCATACACAGGTAGAGACGCAATGGATCAGGCACTTCATTATTGCCCTAGTTCCAAAATAGACATGAAGTCTCCTTACAAACAAAGGTCTGTAGGGCTGCAAAGATGGGGCAGGTGTCAGTGCACCAGGGTAGCTTGAGAGAAACTGGCATTTGTTAACCGCCAAGTTGTTTGTCACTGGCCGTGACAAATGAGTCACGCTAGCCTTTGAGCTGGTGATCCAACAGTTGTGGTTGTGCAGTGGTATCCCAGAGATTGGTTTGGTATGGAGCTGGAGGAGCCTGGGAGATGGGGAGACAAGAGCATGCAAGCTACAGTACTCCTGAGCAGCGTCATATGGTGAGTGGATCTTAGGTGAGAGGTTTCCAGCAATAATTCTCACCGATTTGAACATTCATTCATATCCCTGCAATTGAATGAGCTGTGTGTTGAAAAATGAAAAGGAAAAAAGTTTGTGAGAAATGAAGTTTAATTAATTACAAAAAAGCAAAAGTGATATTGTCCACAAAAAGAATTTTAAAAAACTTGAAAGCATATAGATTAATATTCGCCAAAATCAAAGAAAAATATAGGTCAGTGTAGATCTTGAAGTAATAGCCCCATCTTCAAAGATTCTCCAGTGATGGAGGAAAAAATTAAACAAAATGGAACAGGATAGGGGAACTTTTATAGTGTTAGGTGGCATAGGGTATTTGAGGCTTTTAAGTTCAAATTAAATAAGGGACACTTGAGTATTCTCAGACACTTTCCCTCAAAAACAATTGAAACAATAAGCATGCACATCCATACTGTATTCGATGCAGGAAAATGCGAAACCCCAAGAGAAATACATGCTTGACCAGGGAGAGTGGTATTCTGTGTACTTATGTATCCAGAACAGGGACATGCGAGGTTTTCTGACAAAAAACTACTTTAATATAAACAACAATGGTTTACATTCTGCCACTTGACAAAAACAGCCGTTTAAGCAATACAATTATAAAATCTTGTTTAGCACATACCTTCAGATTGTGAATCCGGGCTGATTAAATTATCTGAATGTCCCCGAGTCGCAACTGAGATCTGTGACCCTGAGGAGGAGTGGCCACTTGACGTGTAAGTGCTCAAAGGAAATGGTACCGTAGTTTGCTGAGGTATACAAGTTTGTGCAAAACTAGCAGCAGTGTCAACAGCAGCTGCGCAAGCTTCAATTGGTTTTGTTCTCGTTGTAGATACTGCTTGTGTGGCTAGGTTGGTACTGGAATCCACGACTCTCTGTCTGAACATGAAAACAGAAGTAGAAGGCCCCAAGTTTACTAGTATGGAATGACTACGTAGTGCACCAAATAAAGGATGGTCATTACACATCATGACAGGAGAAAGCTTCTCCAGAAGAAGATATGACCACTTTAAATTTCTTGCAGGTGGTCGCCTGAACATGAACGTTTACTATGGCAGAAAGCTTCCATTTCATTAAATCTGGTTTTCACTTTGACATCTTTGTGTGAACCCCTAACTACATGCTGACAGGTTAATTCACCTAAGCTAGAATGGCATGCCACAGTACATCAAAACATTCTTACATGGAAACTAGCCACCACTGAACATGTTAGAATGTATGTTGACACAAGCCAGCAGACATAGGACTGTGGATCGGGGGGGGGTTGCAATCTTATTTTACTTCCTAAACACCAGAATAAAAAGTATGAGGAGTAACACTTGATCTAAAGCTTAGGTTGCTAATTGTGAAACAATGAGATGTAGGTTCTAATACTGGCTAACTTCACACTTACTCAATTTGCGTATTAGTGTACTGTGCTGAATCATTTTATGTGCCTGTACTTTGTAAAGAAAAAAATCTTGGATGGTTAATCTCCTTAAGACTAAACACAGAGGGGCTTTATCTTGTTTTCCTATTCTCATCATTAATGTTTTCAAAAGCTCAAGATAGGAGGTAAATCTCCCATTTTCTTTTTAGTTGGGGCATATCCGCTTGTGTTTTCCATATCCTTAACCCAACATATTGCTTTCCAACCTTAAACTTCACTATAGCTTACCCTAAGTAAGCATTACCAATAGCCTTGGGCCGTATTACATACACGTATCCTTTCTGATTTTTAATCGCATCGTTTGGTCTGTTATTTCTATAATATGGAGATATTTGCCTCATGCCCTGCTAATTTCTAGGCATTTTCCTCCATTTAAATGTTTTTGGTTTTTTTTAACATGCCAGAATTTAGCATAAGATTATTTTTATTGGACTAGATTTGCATCAGGTTTGATTAAAAACAACAAAACTCATAATTTCGATATGTATGGGAGGAGGAGGAACTACACACATTGAAAATTATCAGCCCAATCAAAATGAGGGCCAACGTCTTTGTTTTGGTGTTGGTTGTGTATCGAATAAATCATGAGGACGTCTCCTGAACCTCACGGTTCACCAAGAAACAAACTGTACTTTTCTCATTCCATTGGAATAGGTTTGGTATTGGTCTGCTACATACAAATCTGTCAATATGCATAATTCTTACTACAATTATGACTGTACAACTTTTCTCTATCTTGGGAGGCAGGAGGATCACAAGTCAATCTCCAAAACTACAAGCTACAAACTGATTGTTACAGGCAAGTAATGTTTCTTGTACGCAACAATTGTTCTTGTACATCATATGCAATGCACAGACTGCAAAGTGGTACCCTCCTCCCCTAAAGCAGTAGTTTACAAAAAGTAGTTGGGGTAGTATTAAATAAAGACTTCACAACCTACTGAGTGACTGGTGCCTCTTTGCCTTAGTATCTACACAGTGCTTTGTAAGTAAATGTGCGAGTGGCTGTCCATGTAGCCGCTCTACATTAGTCAGCTATTGGGATGTTCTCCAAACAGGGCATTGTGGGCCTATTTTTAGATGTAGAGCTAGCCTGTGGTGTCCCTTAGTGTTTAACAGTTACGAATGACTAACAAACCTCTTAAAAATATCGGTCTTTGAGACCCTTACATGGGGGGGGGCGGAGAAAATGAGAGAGAGAGAGAGAGAGAGAGAAAGTGTGTGTGTATGTATGTAAGTAAAGGCAAAACCACCATTAGTTTATTAAGTGTTGATATGTACATATCACTAACTTATCCTTGTGGGGCATTAATCATGGCCCCATAATGGATAAAACTCTGAGCAAAGAAGTTACTACCTTCCTTGTCCGTTGTTACAGTATCCATGAATGGAACAGTTCAAACAGAAGCCATATATTAAGCGAATGAAAACAATGTTTAAAGTTCCCGGAAAGTGCTGAAAGTGTCTCCAGTAGAACTATTTTCCTTAGATCTTTCCTAAAAGCCTTAATGACTGGTATTACAACAAGCATTGGCATAGCCAATAGGTCTCGCCTTTGGGACCTTATAAGTTTTTAGCCATGCAACAGTTGATGTTGTTGCACTAAGGATATTGTGCTGCATAACTAAATACTTATAAGGTCCCAAAAGCGAGACCTATTGGTTATGCCAATGCTTGTTTTTCTGTTCAGTCCGATGCTTGTAGTCCCCATTTTATAACTGAATAAAGAAAGAAATACAGGTCCAAGAAAGCAAATACAAAAGAAAAAAAATCCTGGGTGAACTACTCCCACAGAGAGGAAATTTGAGACATCTGTGCTCCACTCCTTTCTCTATTAACCTGACAGAACAGTCCCAGAAGCTCTCGCACGTCAAATGGAGCCAAAAAGCATTGAAATTAGCAGGAAACGAAGGTACATGAACTGCCAGGGGGAGCGTCCTACTCATGTGCTTTGAACATGGAGCACTTTGTGCAATGTTAATGCAAGCGTGTTTTTCTGGGGGTATAACTCCCACCAGCCCCTGTTGTCTACGTTGCTTCTTCCCTACCACTACCTACCCTCCTGTTGAGTGTGTTGCCCACACCCCATATCCTGGACTGCATAAAGTGATCGGATTATCGCTAGCACCCTGGTCTCGCAGGCTTCCATACTAGTAACTCTCAGCGGTTTAAAACCTGTGTGATTCCGGATTTCAACGAGATAGCTCCCTGTCAGACACATTAAGAATTCCTGGCCTCTGGGTTCATCGGACTAGCTATAACTCGATTTCCACAGATAACCTAGGAATCCTACATTTCAGTCCACAAAATACGAATCCAACCACACATTTTCAGTAAACACAAAACGTGTCTTCGGGTGAAGGAATTCTGCCTACAAGCAAAAACATAATAATCTATGTCGTGGTCTCCGTGCAGTTTTCCAAGGTTACGCTGTCTGCAGTTCCGCAAGCAATAAACAACCATGGAGAAATGTCAAGTCGATACACGTCTCTTTTCACCGAAGATGAAAACACATCCCAGCCGAGGGGGGTCAATGGTCGCCGCGAGACGGTGCACTTTGCACTCCATTTCCACATGCCTCTGCCTAGCGCTGACGCGGATTCCTGGAGTGGAGCGATGCGAGAGTCCCTGGCTTGGAGCCAGTAGGTCTGTCCTGCAGGTACAAGGCAGAAGCCAAGAGGACCCTGAAGGGGTGTCTGCAGGACTGAGGAACCACAGCTTAGGAAAGTGTGTTAGTAGTAGTGATTTAACGTTCCCCGAGTGCAGGCACTGTGAGGTAACACATTTCGGCGAGTCGGACCAAATTGTGCAAAAATGAGACGAGAACGTTAGGAATGTGTAGGTACAGGTACGTAAAGACCCCTTAGGCCAGGGCGATGGGCATACAGAGTGGGATACCACAGGTTTGGTGATTCTTAGGGAAGGGAGTGCTGACCGTGAGGTAAAGGCATCATTTGGGGTGTGGTGGAAACACTAATAGGTAAGAAACCCTCGTGGGTGGAGGGCGCAGTCAGAGTGAAGTAAGGAGTCATTAAAGAAAGAAATGGATGACGTAATGAAGCTTTAGGAGGCGGAAGAGGCAGTGAGACACATCAGTGCGTATGGAGTAAAAACAATAATAGGGACCCTGAGGTGAAAGGCATACTCCGAGCAAGGCGAAAAGCATAAAGAGCGAGGTAAGGGATTCTCTGGAGCGCGGGCGCTTACTGGGGCAAGGAATGTGCAGATGCAAAATAATGTACACAAGAGAGGAGCGGGGGCGAGGGCCAGCGAGCGCGGCAGCCTGCTCAGCTGACCAGACGCTCGTGCGTCATGGCCTTTTGCCGGCATGTGTTTACAATTATCGCGCACGCGTCTGGGCACGATAATTGGAAACACATGTCTGCCGCGCGTACCCATCCCAAAAAGGCCAGCCACGACGCACGAGCGTTTGTTGGACTGCTTCTGAAACCCCCTTACTTAAAGTCTTCGCCAGAAGTAGCGCTTGCACGCTACTCTAGGCTCGACCTAAAAATGAATGCAGGTTGTCTATTTCATAGGGAGGAAACAACTACCAGCAAAAGTACTCAAATTAACGTGTAAGCCCACCTAAGCTTCTGTAAAATAGAAAGTTATTTAAGGATATCTTGCACAAATGCTTTAAGATGGTTCTGAAAACTTGTCACATAAGTGTGCAAAAAACTTCCACTCAACAGCATAAAATGCTCTTGTAGTTGGTTGTCTAGTTTAGGTAAAGATGGTCATACCCTTCTCAGCAAAATGTGTTACCTTTGATTTGAGATGTAAAAGCTGCTCCTCTTTGTTCAACAAGTTGGCCTGGTGTGGCAACTTTATGAACTTGACCGACGAGCCCATGTTCGGGCAATCAGCAACTTTGTAATTGGTGCTTGATAGCATTGGTAGTTGGAAAACTCCAAATAATCTACAGCCCATTAACCAATGATTAAGCGTGCAGGTCTCTGAAGGTGCAGTTTTGGCATATTTTTCTTTAGAACAGCAATGTGGATGGGATTCCCCCAATTTAGGAATAACGTATCAAGAGCCTGTGTATTGATTTACCATTTGTGGATCTCCTACTGGTTTCTGCTCAGAAGACCAGCAAAATAGTTGTTTCTTTCCGACAGTTGTTCTGCCGGAAGATATACTTGATGACACTGATTCATATTGTCATCTTGGACTACTGAAGTGAATGAGTGCCTCCATGCTTCTTGAATGCAAAACATGACTGGAATGACTGTGCACATTAACACTACTTTGTGGTGAAACACATTCCTAAAATGCCTTGAGCCCTAGTTCACTGCTGTTAACTCCTACACATTGATGTGTAGTCTGGCTTCAACCATTGTCCTTGTGCCCTGGATAGTTACCCCAGTAGAAAGGTGTTGGTGGCTATGTACACTATGTTGTATAAGAGTCAATTTAAGTGTGCATTGAGAACCAATGCAACGCTTGTTGACACAATTCCCAAAAATTTCATTAGCATCCTCACTGTCAGAGGTTGTAGTGTCTGGTGAAGTGGAAACACAATGTTGTCTTTGACCCGATTTTGGCAGGCGTGTCTTGACTTTTCTTGTATCACAGGTGTTGCTGCTTGAATGCCTGCCTGGATTTCGAAGTTTCAGTATCCATTTTTGTTTTTCCAGAACATCCTCAAATTTTTGCCCAAATAAATGTTCACCTCCAAAGGTATACTCAAAAGGTGTAATAGCCTGTAAAACACTTTGAAATCATGAGACACACTTTCCCATGAAGCAGCAGACTTGTATCCATCGGGCTATATCTAACCCACATTTTATTCCTGCATTACTCATTATGCTTCGCTCCTGCATGATATCCTGTGTCTTTTTACAATTTGGCTCTGAAATATGTAAGAAAATCTCTTTCACTTCTCATTAATGTATATCATAGCAACTCAACAGTGCATGTGAACTCGCCATATGCCAGTCCATAGCAGGTTCCCTACTCCATATAGCCTCTTACTCTTCGTGTCAGGAGGAGGGCTGTCTCCTTGTGTCTGCATAAATGCTCAAAAAACAGCCCGATTCACCACGACTGAATTTGGCAAAGCGTAGTCGCTGATGTACTTTGTGTCCCATCAGGAACCTTGACATTTTCATGCCACTCTCTGTTTAACTGCCTTCGTTTTAACAAGACTTTGGAATCCTGAGGTGGTATTAAGACTGATTTTCCCATAAAAAAGTATTGCTTAGGCTTTGTTTCACCCATGACAAAATTTCTTTGATGAAATCATCATCATACTCTCACACTTGCATGGTTACCCTCTAGTGTAGTTCCTATTTCCCTAATAGGCTCTGCGCATTGGAATAATATAACCTATAGGTTTGACATAGGACTAAGGTCGGTATGTCCCTATCGAGTATATTAAACTTAATTACTTGTGCCAGCTAGCTCAGAGGCCACTAGAAACTCCTTGAGAACAAGAAGGGAGTAGTTTCTGGCAACCGAAAAACATGACAACTTTGTTTCCCTTTAGAAGCGGAACAAATCTCAGAATCGTGGAAACAATAGATAACAGTTTCACTCATTCAATCGTGCATGCTTAGTTTCTGCAGAGTTACACAGAAAGGAAAGACGGGCGTTTCAATAAAAAGGGTTTTATTAAACAGTCTTGTTTCTCGTGTAAGAGATATGTGCTGTTATGATCACAAGACAGTATGCAAGATAAATAATGTACAGCGTAAGCAGTAGAAATAAATAATACTGCGCTAGCATTATCTTTTAGCATATATTCACGTACATAAATAACATGAGCTAAAAATGCGAGTACTCATACGATGCGTCTCTAAGCTAGTTCTACCCCAGTGTACCTAACCTAGACTAGGTGTAGGGAAGAGTAGAAGTAGGTGGAGTATTCTCTAATATGGTAAACTAAGAGTGTGTTAAGTCTAGTATGCCAAGAGTCCCTCTAGGATCTAGTCAGCTCCATACCTTGAGAATGAGAGAGGTGGGAATCTCCTGCCGGGTCTGGAACTCTAACACCCCGCGAAGGGAGTCAGAACACTGGAAGCTGGATTCGTCTGCGTGCAGGAATGACAGCGTCTTCTCAGTGCGTCAGGCCGGGATACGGGCTCCTCTGAAGTCGAGGTCTCCTCTAACTTGCTTCGGCAAGGGAAGGTATATTTATACCTGGTAGGTGTCGCGGAATGTTAGCATTGACGTGAAGTCGGACATAGGAAGACGTCAGGAATGAACCCTTAAGGTATAACGGTTCATACATAATAGATGAGTTCTTGGAGAAATCAATAGTCCTGTGCTAGGGGAACTCCCGAAGCTTAAGGGTCTGGTTTCTAAGAACTCGTTGTGACGTTAGGGTGGACGGATGTCGGTGACCATGCCTGTATTTGGAGTGCACGGTTAATGCCTAAATAAGGACAGGGATTCTATGCCTATATAAGGGCAAGGAGAATTGTGCCTATATAAGGACATGATTCAGGAAAACCTATATACGGACCCCTAAAGCGGAATACAACACCCACTCCATCTTCGATTGAACGATAAGACTAAATGCTAAACATTTTGAAATGCTAAACATAAAATTGAGTACCACATATCGCTAAAAACATTTCTAAAAGCATTTTAAAAGAAGCTCAAAATTGTTGAAATGCAATAGGTATTGTACATTTTAAGCATTGTTTTCATTCTAAGCATATAACAAGTGGAATGCAACGTGAATGAAACAGTAATATATACATATGATGAAATGGTCGATAAGTTCTTACAATCAAAGCCATTGCATATCATGGAATTAAATGAAATGGTAGACAAGTTAGGTGACAATGTGTCCCTGGAAGTATTCAAAGAAGTCAGTTTTATAAGACTAGTTCTACTGTAAGCAGATTGTTCCTTTGCCATGTTATTTTCAAAAATTTTAAAAAGAAAAAAAGTTCAATTCTGGGAAAAGTTCCAAGTTTGAAAAATATGAAGGCCAAATTTCATTGTTGCCCTGGTACACTGTGAGCCGAATCAAAGTCAGTGTAGGGGTCTGGCGTAAACATTAGATCATCTATGTCCGTAGCCAAAATATCATCCACCGAAGTCGGTGACAGTTGGAACACCTCGTTCGGAATGTTAATTGCACAGAGATGAGAAACATCGCCTTCAGCAGAAGATGCAATGTTCACGTCCGATGTTACCTGTGTGCCCGTTGAGCCATCTCGTACCTCAGCAGCAGCCGGAAGCATCTATGAGATCTCAATGAATGCCGCCATCAGGATTGGAAGCCTTTGGGGACAACACACAGCATGGGCCGTTATCGGGTCCAGCAGAGTATCGATATCCGTTGGCATGACTGATGGGAGTGTTAGACAGATGTCTAGCACGCATTCTTCACCGCAAAACAGGCAGCGTAGAACAGGTAAGATGCAATCTTGCCAGATTGGTCTGAATGACAGGAACCACGTTGTATTAAGTTCCCGTAGACGAGGCATGCCCAAAAGCTGTACTATTCGCTCACGGCATTTCTGTTCAAGGAGGGCTCTCTCCACATCGCTCGGAGTGATGTTGGCGAAGAGGCTTGCCATAGCGTAGTAGGAGGAATAGAAACAGGAATCCTGCAACAACTGCTAGAATTAACGGCACACCACCAAACACCGAATGTGCGAAGTTTGGGATGATTCCGAGGACAGCCTGGAAAGGTGCTAATAGTCCGGAACAGATGGTCTTAAATACATGTACAATTCCGCTTGTATCTGACATATTAAAGATACGTCCTATCATTTCTACGAAATGTATAGGGCAGTTTGTACGAATTAAAGCTTGTATCTCAGCCGAAGTCCTTGCAACTTGTAGATCATAGGTTTCTTTGGCCGAGGTCAAAGGCACTGATTGTTGTATAAGCATGGCTTTCATTCTGCTTAAAGTATCAAATCGAATAAAAGAGACATTCAGCGAAGGCCATAACGGCGACTCCCTGACTGTGTCTATTGGGGCAAACAATACTTGCATACAGCAAGTGACCCTGGAGTTGACTGTTACTAGATATGGGATGCCTGGCAACATGCCGCAGCAACTCTGATCATTCAACATGAGGTAACTACCATTAGAAAGTTGTCCAAACGTTGGATTAATCACAGCAGCTGGTGTACCCTGCTGATGACAAGACAAATTTGCCACAGAACCATTGCAAGCCCCGTGTAAAGAAATGTCCTGACATAAGTGAACCGCTCAGTGCACTTTTACAGTGTGTACCGCTCAAAAACACTTCACGATCCCCACTCCAACATCTATAGATGTAAGGTAAATTCCAGGATGTCTTAATATATTCTTTACCCAACCTTTCATATTTGCCTGTTTGCATCTGTTTAAGGCAATACTGAAACTGGAAAGTAGTCAGAGGGAGACTAATTTTGCCATGAATAAGCCATCCTGTAGCTGGTTTTTCTGCCACTGTAAATGGTAACTTTTCAAGTTTTTCAATGCTCAGTACTGTATACTTTGCTCCCCTTTGTGCCAGTTCGATCTGTTTATCAGTTACATTGTATTCTGCAAACAGAGCCGTCGTGTTGATAAAACGCCAATGCACATAGCCCGCAAGCAAAGATTGCAGCTTCCAGCTTAATAACATAATAGAACGTAACTGTGTTTGGCCTTGTTGTAACATGGCTAAATCTTGTTCCAGTATGTCTATAGCAGAGGATATAATACTGTCCAATGAATAAATTCTGGAGGACAAAGTTGTTAATCCATTGTCGACCACAGCGAGAGTTTTCTCTAAGTTAATACGATCAAGTTCACGTATTCGTTCTGCGGCCTCCACCTGTGACACCTTCCATGCTTCATTATAAGCAGCATAAATGCCGGCATATATGAAACGTTTTTGACGCGGTTTTCTTGGTCCAAGCAAGAATTCCCTAAGGTCTGCGTCTTCTTTAAGTAAAGAGAAGTGTTGTTTCACATCCTGAAGTGTAGATTTTTGCAGCCAATCGATGCATAGTTTTCCTATACTGTATGTTGTTACTACCCCCCGGATGCTGTCTTTGGACGTATCTTGGGTCTGGCCTATGAATAGTAAATCCCTGTGTTTTATTCAGGAATCTGTCTTGACAGTTGTTTGTGTCTGTGGGCCAGATCAACCATTTTCTCCAATCAGGATTTGTTCTGTTGAGTTGTAGTATGGTGTCAACTGTAACCGCTGCCTGTGTATTGTTATCACTTGCAGGTGTTGGTACAGAAGGATTTTTCATGTCTTTAATCTTGGCTAACCCAAGGCAAGACGTTTGTTGGACCGTGTCATTCAAAAACATAATTTGCTGAGGGACGATTCAGGCTCTAAATAAAGCTTCTATCCCCTGCACTTGCCAATCTTTAGTACCCCAGACAGATTTTGTGTCTATTGTGTCTTTCCATAAGTCGAAACCCTGTCTAGACAGTTGGTCACTAAATGTTGCAGAGTAAATCTGTTTTGTATTAGTTAACATAATTTTCAGTCCTGTTTTGTTTACATTTCTATAGTAAAATGTTTCTGGATCAGATGTATTGTATCCTGAAAAATATGGAAACTTTTTAGCAAATGTTTTTGAACTACCTTTTGGTGGTGTAGGACAATGCTCCCATTGGTTAAACATAAACACATTTCTAGGTGTTGCAGATTTATGCAAAAAATGATGACCATAGTGGTTATAGCAATACAGCTGTTCATAGTCTGATGAACCCTCTAAATATTCATTATTAGAAAATGCAGCAGATTTTTCTAGGTCAAACATTATATTATTCACAGTTTCAAAGTCCCAATCATCAGAAAAGGTACTGGATGAAACAAAATCACTTAGTGAAATTTTAAATAAATGTGGAATGTTCAAATGTTCCGTCGGGCCAAAGATATCAAAATCAGTTTTGTCCCACACTATACCATCCTGTATAGGAACGGCTGTGATGTTCACTGCAGACAAGTCTCTTATTTCACGATGGGATGATTTGTGAGGTTTCAAAAGTAAGTTCACTTGTTTTCTTTCAATGTCCAAATGGATGCATCTCCCATTTATAAGCACGCTCATAGTCATAACCAAAGCTAGCCAAAGCAGGAAGAAAAAAAATCCAGAAATAACCCAAAGTTCAATCCATGGTGAAACTAGATAAGTCTTTTCAAAAAATGCAAAAAGTCTTGTACTTGCTGTTTAAATGTTTTTGATGCTGGCGACGTCTCGGGCTCACTTGGATCCTCGGAAAACGTATCAAAGTTAATGAAGTAGCCAGAAGCAGTTCTGTCAATTGTTGGAATTGCATCAGGATTTGTAGAAATCGATGGTACCAGTTGATCACTTGTTACATTGGTGTAGACAGGTGTATTTGGACGAACTGTTACTTGTGTTTCAAGAGGGATGAGTTCCATAGCATTGTTGCTCGGTCCTTCATCTGTTACTGCTAAATTCTCGATGGTTATCAGTCTTTCAGTCTGAACCTCTTGGATAGTAGCGAGAGGAGTGCGTCTGCTACTAGGTCGGAGTCCACGAGGCCTACTATTTAGTATTGGCCACATACTGTGGTTTGATGAGGTTGATGGACACAAATCTTTTCTCCTTTTTTCCAGCAAGGGGCGGCAGAAGTACTGTTCTTGTTCCTTGAACGGCTAGGACAGGTACTGGTTGTCTGTAAGAAGGTCCAAATTCCTTCTTGTCCGCAATCTTTTCTCTGACTAGATCCCCAACTTTCGGAATCCAGACAGGCCTTGCTGGGACCGCCGGTTTTTCCCCAGTGGTGGTTGGCTGCAGGAATACGTTGCTTTGTTTCGTTCTTAATTTGTTTAAATCCTGTAAAACAGCCAAACGAGCTTTGATATCAAAGGATTTATTTTCCACCACTGTGCCACTGCATTCCAGATCAGGCACCCACATTCTTGTCCCAAATAGGACCTCATATGGAGTGACCCCCCCCCCCCTAGAGAACTTCTTGGCAAGTTGTTTAATGAGTGTTGGACCCCCATAAAGATGTTTGACCCACCCATCACCCAAACCTAATACCCTAGCTGTTATAGACTGCTTTATGTCCCGGTTTTTCCTTTCCACAACAGAATTTCCCTCAGGATGAAACGGAGAGGAGTACCGCAATGCAACGCCCAGACTGGCCATGGCTTCTTTGTAAGCCCGAGAGCTAAACGCAGGGCCCTGGTCAGAATGTAGCGTGCCTATTGCGTATGTGCCGATAAAGACTCACAAATCTTTGATAACAGTTCGAGCGTCAGCCGAGCGCTGAGGCCATATCCATAGGAACCTTGATTCAGTATCTGTGGGAATGCATTTGTCCAGATGGACGCCTGCGCATAGATAGTCTAATGCTGTCTAACAATGGTGTCTGTGCTGGGCAGCTACATTCGTAGCATGGTGTCTGGTGGCTTTCTCGCTGTAATTTACAGTCTATGCAGTTATTGATGAATATGTGTATTTCTGTATTCATCCCAGGCCACCAGTACATCTCTTTTAATGTCAATATTGTTTTAGAGATCCCTTGATGTGACAGACCCTCCCCCAGATGTGTTTCATAAATCAAAGCTGCTCTACGTTCCATGTTTGGAATTACCCTATCCCCCACTCCAGGGATTCGAGCAAAAGGAACGTTGTTCGCATCAATTACATAAGAGTACTTGAGTGGAAACTTTTTGGTAACGCTGCACCACTGCCTTTGCTCGTAGCATTGACAGCCAACATTATCTCACTGTCTATTTTTGTTTTTGAACGAGTGATCGCAGCTACGGAAGCCGTCTGAACAGCCCCCTTTGCGGCTTCATCAGCCAATGAATTCCCTGCAACGTGAACGCCATCACGTTGATGACTCAGTGTGTGTATCACGTGAGCCTTTGGTAGTTCGCTTTTTAACTGAACTACTTGTTCCTAAAGCGTTTTATGCTTTATTGTGCCACCTTTTGCATCTTTGAACCCGTTTTCAAGCCAAGTTTGTATATATTCATTATACGACTGCACACAGTAGAAAGAATCGCACACTATTAGTGTGGGGAATTCTCGATCTGTACTTTCAAGTGCCAGTTTGAATGCTTGTAGTTCAGCTCGCTGAGCTGTGCAATCTCCTAGAGATTTGGTTTGTGTGACCATAGGTCTGAATTTGCCATCGCGCATGCGACCTTTAACGATTGCGCACGCTGCACTGTAAGCTTACTCACTCCCTGTTGCGGGTTGTGCGGATCCGTCAGTGTAAATTATGAATTCGTACTGATCGAGAGGCAGAATCTCAGAGGGCAGAGGACATTCATGTTCATATTGAAGGAATGCTTGTGTTTTTAAATCGGGATCAAAAACATATTCAACATCTGTTGCAGCAAGAGAATTAACCCATTGTATCCATCTAGGATGTAATGCTTTAGCATTTGGAATGCTTGCTTTTGTTACCGCCTCTAAGGCCGGAACTGGGGTTACGACAATAATGCGTTTCCCTTGGGCTAGAGCTCTTTCTTTTGCTACTGCAGTTTGAACTGCTGTCAGTATCTTTTCTGTTGAAGTGAAGCGTATTTCTGCTTGTGTATACAAATGTGATTTGTATGCAATTGGTACTTTTTCACCCTCATTAAATGTTAAGTAGGTGAATCCGCATTGACCCGAAATTATTCGGATCAGTAAGTTGCGTTGACTTACGCGTGTTTGTAAGTGATTTGTTGCTAACATGTTAGCTTGGAGTGAACGCAAGATTTCTGTGTGTTCTTGTGTCCAATTTTTGATTGGAAAATCAGGTTTTGTTAATGCGTAGAGAGGTTTAACCCTTTCTGCGTAATTTAGAATGTAAGTTCTTCCAAAATTGAGGAAACCCAGGATGGATTGTAAATTTTTCAGCGTCTTTGGTGGTTGGAGCAGCGCACATCTTTCTAAAAAGTTGGCTGCCAAGCTCTTGCCTTCACTTGAAAGCTCATATCCTAGAAAAAGGACATTGAGATGGGCAATTCTAGACTTTTTAAAGTTGAACTTGTAGCCCTCAGAGGCGAAGCCCAATATAATGGTGCTTACCCTGTTCAAGTGTTTATCCAGGTCATCGTCTGTCAGATAGATATCATCGACATAGGACAATGCCTCATTGTCATAAATTTGTAGTAACTCAGTTACCCTCGCTGAGAATAACCCCGGGCTGTTTTTGAACCCTTGTGGGAGTCGACAAAATTGATGCTGGGTCCCCATTATTGAGAAAGCTGTTAAGTACCTGCTTTCAGGTGCTATGTTTTGACAAAAGAAACCATTTGAGATATCTAATGTGGTTTTATATTTTTTACGCACAATGTTATTCATTAATGCTGTACTGTGTGCATTTTGACCTGCAAATGTTTTAGAACAAGTGTTTAAGTGTCTGTAATCCAAAACTAGACGATAGGTATTGTCTGGTTTGGAGACAGGAAACAAAGGATTGTTCATTGAAGAGGTGCATGTTTCAATCACCCCCTGGTATTCAAGTTGATCTAGGATCTCCCTGACCTGTTTTTTAGCTTTTTGCTTTATTGGATACTGCCTTTGTGCAGTAGGTTCATTTTTAGATGTATTTTATGGTGAGGCGAGTCCTCATCCCATCCTACATGATTTTTGTATAATGCTGGGGCCTGGGCAACTGCCCATTTCCTGGCATAAGTATATTTTAGGTGAATTGGAATATGGTTAGAGAAGGCTGGCATAATAATGTCCTCGCCATGTGGGCACTCCCTGACAAATTGTGGTGGCCAGTCTTTTTCTGCTAGAAGTATGTCATAGCCCCTTGAAAGTTTTTCCCAAAAGAGTGCTTTCACCTGTCTGGGTATGTCTCCCTCCATCCGGAGTGTTATTTCATATAACTTTTGTGGAGTACTAACCCTGGTGTCTACAGTCTCAACTGTAATGTACTCATTCAAGTCCACTATCTCCAGAAGTTCCTTCAGGTTCTGGCGAGCTATTTTGACTTCTGCAGCACTGTCCAGCATTGTCTGAGCCCATTCTCCGTTCTTGAGTTGTGTTCTCAGTATCCTCGGCATGTCTGATCTTCAGACCTGCTACCTTCTTTTTGAGAATTGAGGTTTTGATTTACTTTTGGAACGGGTTTGTCGTCTTTCGATTTCACGCGTTCTTCTCTATGTTCTGACCGCCCTCTTCTTTCCGATGTCTGTGACGAGATCTGAAAGGTACGAGAGGAACGTGTATCAGTATCTTGATACCTGTCAGGCTTTTTCAAATTATCCCTATTCCTGAGGTTATACCTCCTTTCAGAGGGCTCCTTTTGAGGAGACCTACCTCGGGATTGAGAACGTTTCTCGTTTGAATTTTGTTTATTAGTTTCCCACTTCTTTTTAGAAGATGTAGGAGTTTGTTTATTAGAGTCCTTCTCAGGACTTTGATAGTTTTGGCTTCATTGGTCTTCCACCCAAACTATCTCTGCCTAATTCTGCATAAGATTGTTCTATTATTCTGGGTAGTTCGGTTTGATGTTCTGTAACATCGAATTCCCTTAATCGTTGGCGGATCGCCACTGCTGCTGCCTCCCCTTTAATATTAGATAATATTATTGTTGAGACCTGGTCGAAATTTTTCAGTAATTTCATACCTAAATTTAGAGCAGGCTCTGCCCCGTATTAGTTTTGAATTTGTTTCAGGACATCTGGTATTACTGCAATTGACGGAACACCATGTGTTTTAGTATAGATGGCAAAAAGAACAATTGATGGACAGAATGCAGAACAATGTCATACATTCACCCCAGTACAGAGATCTGGGCCTAAATCCATCGTTTTTTTGCTCACCATGCCACCTAAGTTGGCAGGGTATGCCCAGACGTGGGTCCCTTGCTCACTTTGCCACTGGATTCAAGATAGCCTGGCTGATGAGGGTTTTGAACCCGAAACCGGTCCCAGGATGCTTGTTTCCGGTCCAGGGAAAACCTGGCTTGGCAGTTCGGGCTGGACTGTTCCCATGAGGCACAGGGTCAGACTGATTTGCATATGGCCATGTCTGAACTGGGGTGGTGGAGTGAGCTAAAGAATGATGATGGATTAAACCCAGATCAGTTGACTGGGGGTGAGTGTTTGATTTGCTCTAACGCTCCGTCCATCATCCCCTTTGGTATCGCTTTGTTCGCCCTAAGTTGGCAGGGTATGCCCAGACGTGGGTCCCTTGCTCACTTTGCCACTGGATTCAAGCTAGCCTGGCTGATGAGGGTTTTGAACCCGAAACCGGTCCCAGGATGCTTGTTTCCGGTCTAGGGAAGACATGGCTTGGCAGTTCGGGCTGGACTGTTCCCATGAGGCTCAGGGTCAGACTGATTTGCATATGGCCATGTCTGAACTGGGGTGGTGGAGTGAGCTAAAGAATGATGATGGATTAAACCCAGATCAGTTGACTGGGGGTCAGTGTTTGATTTGCTCTAACGCTCCGTCCATCATCCCCTTTGGTATCGCTTAGTATAGATGGCAGCAAAGACTGAGCCCCAAGTGGTGCAGTCTTCCAGTTGTGGTGTGATCCCCATTGGTAAACAAATAGTTAGTATTCTGTGTTTTTCATATGGGCTAGTATTTGGAAATACTGCTTCGATTTGAGTAATTTTTTGAGCTATCCAAAACAGAATTTGCTCACGTTTGTGGGCATTTTACCCATGACTGCGTATAGAGTCTGTGGTGTAATTTTTAGTGTATTCCCCTGTTGAGGAGTTTGATTTGGAAGTGTCAATGGTGGTTGGACTGTGAAAGTCCGCATGACATATTGGACTAGTTGTCTGTAGATTTTTATTAACTCTGTAAGTTGAGTAAGTAGTTCCTCATCTGACATTATTTCGATGTCAGGATGAGGTGTGTAGCCGGCTAGAATCGGCCATGTTGCTCCTGGTCTACCTAGTGGACCGAGCCTGGTAATGTTTTTGTGATGTTTTAGGGCGCCTTTAAACCAGAGCTGATGCTCCGGGTATGTTAGTGGAATTTCAATATCCTCGAAAGGAATATATTCCTCTGGTGGATCATCTTCTTTGTAGAAGTGAAACATTTTTGTTACTGAATTTGATTCAGGAAATATGACCCATGAATAGAATACCTCTGTCTGAAAGGATTCGTGTGCCTCTATCACGAAAACTGCTCTACCTCCTCTCGGTGGTAGGCCATGTTTTATAAGTTTTAGAGTGATGGCTCTTCTTAAGTTTAGATGGATGTCTATAACACCCTCCTCGGTTTCATTTAAACCTGTAAAGTTAAAAGCTGGTACGACTGGGTCAGCCGCAGCTCCACCGTTTCCGGTGTTATTGTCCCTGTGTATGGACATTTATTTTTTGAAAAATGTAGAACGAATTTCAAGGAAACAAAAGATAAGGTGCACATTATTTTGGAACACTGTATCCTTCAACGTTGAACAAACCAAACAACTAATTTATAGGGTGCTTCCCTATTTAGTTATGGCGGATATTTAACCCTACCCACTCCGGACGTCTTATGGAGTATGTGAGTAGGGGTCTCTGAGAAAAGCACGAATGAGTTACTCAGTATCTAGCGTTAAATTACTGCCTTACCAAACCGTTGGGCGCCATGTAGTGTAGTTCCTATTTCCCTAATAGGCTCTGCGCATTGGAATAATATAACCTATAGGTTTGACATAGGACTAAGGTCGGTATGTCCCTATCGATTATATTAAACTTAATTACCTGTGCCAGCTAGCTCAGAGGCCACTAGAAACTCCTTGAGAACAAGAAGGAGTCGTTTCTGGCAACCGAAAAACATGACAACTTTGTTTCCCTTTAGAAGCGGAACATATCTCAGAATCGTGGAAACAATAGATAACAGTTTCACTCATTCAATCGTGCATGCTTAGTTTCTGCAGAGTTACACAGAAAGGAAAGACGGGCGTTTCAATAAAAGGGTTTTATTGAACAGTCTTGTTTCTCGTGTAAGAGATATGTGCTGTTATGATCACAAGACAGTATGCAAGATAATGTACAGCGTAAGCAGTAGAAATAAATAATACTGCGCTAGCATCATCTTTTAGCATATATTCACGTACATAAATAACATGAGCTAAAAATGCGAGTACTCATACGATGAATCTCTAAGCTAGTTCTACCCCAGTGTACCTAACCTAGACTAGGTGTAGGGAAGAGTAGGTGGAGTATTCTCTAGTATGGTAAACTAAGAGTGTGTTAAGTCTAGTATGCCAAGAGTCCCTCTAGGATCTAGTCAGCTCCATACCTTGAGAATGAGAGAGGTGGGAATCTCCTGCCGGGTCTGGAACTCTAACACCCCGCGAAGGGAGTCAGAACACTGGAAGCTGGATTCGTCTGCGTGCAGGAATGACAGCGTCTTCTCAGTGCGTCAGGCCGGGATACGGGCTCCTCTGAAGTCGAGGTCTCCTCTAACTTGCTTGGGCAAGGGAAGGTATTTATAGCTGGTAGGTGTCGAGGAATGTTAGCATTGACGTGAAGTCAGACATAGGAAGACGTCAGGAATGAACCCTTAAGGTATAACGGTTCATACATAATAGATGAGTTCTTGGAGAAATCAATAGTCCTGTGCTAGGGGAACTCCCGAAGCTTAAGGGTCTGGTTTCTAAGAACTCGTTGTGACGTTAGGGTGGACGGATGTCAGTGACCATGCCTGTATTTGGAGTGCACGGTTAATGCCTAAATAAGGACAGGGATTCTATGCCTATATAAGGGCAAGGCGAATTGTGCCCATATAAGGACATGATTCAGGAAAATCTATATACGGACCCCTAAAGCGGAATACAACAACCCCAATAGGGAAGGCTTCCCATTGGATTAATGAATGTTATGACATTGCATCCCATGGTGAGGCTTTAATATGATATGTATCCAACTGATCCTATTCTTTGGGACTCATTTGATACTTATTCTAAGCATCACCCTATTCCTCCACGTCCAGTGCCTGTTCTATGCCTTGATGCTCAGAATTAGTCTGCGTAGGAGTCACTGCAGACTGTGGCTAAGCCACCATTGACTCTTTCAAAGGAACTACCTTTTCTTTCTACACTGTAATCTTTGTCTTTTTCGCTTCAGGATATATTAAGTGTCCAGATATTGCCTCCTCAAAAATCAGCATTAATTTTCTTTTTTCTACTGGGTTATCACTGTAGGAGCACTAAGGTTCTTTTCTGGGGTTCAGTTAATAATACACTCCTGTTTACTGAGTTGATTGGAATCCTACATTTGTGCACACCCACTTTTTTATCCTCACCATTGCTATATATTGCAGAGCAGTTCCACTTTTGGTGCCAATTCTCTTTTCAAATTCATTATTTTGAAAGGGTTCAGTGGCAGAAACTAAACTTATGATATACCGTGATATGAGCCGAAGTTCTTATGGTCACACAAGGTCTTTCGAGAGAAAAGGTCCTCATGTAATCAACTATCTTTTGGTGTTGAAATTGAAGTCCGGAACATTTCTTGGAGTCAATCCCCTCAAATTCAGTCCTAGTCTTATTTTCTACGAGTTCCTGAGAGTAGTGTACATGTGTTTTTTTTTTTTATAACTAACGATGTCAAGACATGTTATTTTGCAGAAGTCATAGGCAGTGAAGACTTGTCTGGGAGTTCTGATAAAATTAATTTGATGGTCAGAGTTCCCATCTTGGTAATGGTAATGAATCCGACCCCCTTCGTACAAATCAATTAAAATGGATGGCATTTCTATGGCTGCATTAAAATCTTCCTCAAATGCCCCTTGCATTGACTCAGTGAAGACCCACTGCACAATTACAGCATAGTGTATCCATTGTTTTTTAAACACAAGAATCTTTTACATTCCCAGTACCCAGATTTGCCATACTCCCTCAGTAGATACCTGCTGTAGGAAGCTGGCTCTTTATATAGTGGACCAAAAAGAGGTACACTGTGTAAAGAGTCCAGGCAAAACCCAATTGATTTACAGAGGCACAAATGATAACCCAAATGCTCTCTTTTCTGGTAGTGTGGGCGAGCAGTTAAGCGTATCAAAGGGTAGTGATAAGCTTTCGTTGACACACACAGAGGAAATAAATGAGACACACTCAAAGAAATCCGAGACCAAGTTAGAAAAATTGGTCATATTTTTATATATATTTTGATACCAAGAACTTAGTTATCAAGTAAGTACTTTTTTTTAAATATCGATTTTAGCAGGTAAGTAAAATGTTCACTTAAATGAGTCTTTACGCACAATGCTTTCCTATGGGCGAAAAGGCATGTACAGTGTTGTAGGAAGCAGGCTCTGTATATACTATAACAAAGTGAGGTATAGTGTGCATAGAGTCCAGTGGAACCCCAAAGGTAGGCAGAGGTAAAAGTAGATAGCACCTTACTCTCCATTTGTGGTAGTGTGGGTGAGCAGTAAGGCTTTATCAGAGGGTAGTGTTAAGCATTTGTTGTACACACTCAATCAGTAAATGATGTTACACACTCAAAGGCTGAACTTAGACCAATTTTGTTTGTATGAAAATATTGTTTAGTTATTTTATTTCTAGAACCAAGCCAAGCCTGGCACAGGTAAGTTAAATAAATGCTTTGCAATATATTATGCAGCGTTTACAAGTGAATGCGAGTTCAAATGCAGTTGTTTGAAATACAGGTAAGTCAAGGTATTGAAATTACTGTACAGATTACTTTTTAGATTACTTTTTCTACTCAGTCTGATATGCCTAGATATCACACTGGGACATTTCCTAGAGAAAAGGTAAGTAAAATCAGTTTTGCACAATTGTTATTTTCTAGGTTTCCATACAAATCAACTCCACACTTAAAAAAATTTCAGAGAAAAAGAGTCAATGTATTCCTATGGAGAGAAATGAAGTTAACGGTTACCAGGTAAGTAATCGGTCTTTGGGGTTGAGTTGCGGGGGTTAGAACAAGGGTACCCCCAGGGTCAAGGATGCACTCTTGTTACACCCTCAGCAGCACTAGGGCGGCCGGGTGTAGAGTGCTGAGGCCCAATGTTATCCAAAGGGGGATAGGGTGCCTCCGGTTGGTGGCTGCTTAAGAGCAGGCCACTGGGTTGTGGGAGCAAAGCTCCTGGTGTTAGGTTCAGGGCAAAGGGGGATCCTGTTTAGCACAAAAAGTGCACCCGCAGCAGCTGCGTGCTGGTTTGGCATCGGGTGCACTGTTGTTTTCAATGGGGATTTTCGGTTTTGGCTTTCTGCTGCAGGCTCGGTCCAGGAAGACTTCTGGGAGGAACTAACAGCTGGGCAGGTAAGTTGGAGGGCTCAGGAACGTAGGTGCACCTTGAGTTCTCTTCTCCAGGGCGCAGGGTGGCTGGATGCAGGGGTGTCTTGAGGTTGGATTTCACCTTACCGGGCCACTCGCAGTGGGGGGGGGTCTCCATGCAGAGGCTGCAGGCGACATCGGGGAGTCCTGGAGGGGTCAACCCGCGGTGGACTCGAACTCTGGAGCGCTGGGGGACCTTGCTGGAACCGGTGGGCCACTCGGGCCGTAGGCGACGGGTGCAGTGGTGGTTCCAGGTGTCGGGTTTCTTTGTCCTCAGCAGGCTCTGAGTCTGTCTTGGGAGTTTTTTTTTTTTAACAGAGCTGCTGTTCATAGGAGATCCGGTCTTTGTTGAAGGCAGTCAGTCCTCCCAGGGTTCTGGAGGTCACTGGCTGCAGGAGAAGGTGACTTTTGGCGCAGGATCTCTGCAGACGGGCCGGTAGGGCTGGGACCAAGTCAGTTGTTCTCTGCAGTCTCCTCTGCTGGGCATCTTCTTTCGTCCTTTTTCTTCTTAGCTTGCGGGAATCTCTTCTTGGTTCAGGGCTGCCCCCTAAATACTGTATTTAGTGGGCATTTTAGGTGTCTCGAGGTCAGTAGCTAATGGGCTACTGACCTCAGGGTGATTACACCCTTGGTGTGCTCATCCCACGTGGGCGAGTGAGCACAATCCCTAATCCTGATTGGGGAGTGCCTGCCATCTGAAAGATGGCGGGCACTGAAGAGTGGGCTTCACATCGCCTCACCCACCTGAGGGGTGGGTTGGCAGAGGTGGGCACACCTTCTGGACTGGCTAATTTTTCCCACCTGTCTTCCCGCCGAAAAGGAGGGGAGACAGGAAGGGGGCCTGCTCCTGATAGCAGGAGAGGCAGGGGGTCCCATTACGAAGGCTGCAAGACCTTTGAAGCTCCCTTGCCACAGATGGCTCTTCCTGGCCTGGGGGAGGTGTGAACACCTCTGCCCAGTTAAGGCTTTGTTTCTGGGCTCAGGGAGCGAAGGCTCCCACCCCCAGGGGTCCAGAAACATGTCTCGTTGTGGCAGGCTGGTGTGTACCAGTCAGGGAACCCACCAGAGGCTGGTCATTTTTCAGGGGGCATCTTTAAGATGCACTCTGAGTGAGGGGGGCGGAGCTTGCCGTGAAGCGAGATGGCCGCATTGTAAGCGAGCTCCTCGCAGACGCCCCAAATATCCTACACTATCCTGAACAAAGAAACTTACTTTACTCGACTAGGAGAAGCCTGCCACAACTGCGACACTGGGCGGCGTTTTTTAAGGATCGGAGAGCGAGGAGGAGAGGCTGCGGCCTGGCTCCGGGAAACCGAAACTGCGTCACCGAGCTGCCGTGAGCGCTGAGACCGCGACGCATAGCGCGTATTCCGGCCCGGGTGGGACTCTTGGCGCGGTCGGAGCTGCCCTTCCGATTCTAACTGGAGGCGAAAAGATAGTGACAGCCGGATACGGCGCGAAGTAAGTGGCGGCGCAGACACACAACCACGAACTGCAAGAAGCGGAATCATTTTCAGGCGAAGGCGGGAGCGATGCTGCCGTGAGAGAACGGAGGCCTGCCCCAGGGCAGAGAGGTGATCGGGGCGCCCATTATCTGCACCGGTGCTAGTTGGGAGTGTGGAGGCCGGGACTCTGCGCAACGGAATGGGACCGCACACATTGCTGACATAGAGACCCACACAGTGGAGGTTGTCCCGCGTTGGAGAGCGGGAGGGAAACAAGGGCCCAGTCTAACTGCTGCTGATAGGGGCACAATACTGAGAGAGCCTGGACCATATAAACTAGCTGGTAACCACTCACCTGCTGATCCTGTGCTCCCCAATTCAGACTTGAACCATTGAGAACTGACCTTTACAGCGCATAGGGAGCGGTGCTCGACTGCTTCACG
Source organism: Calotriton arnoldi (assembly GCA_963921515.1). Lineage (NCBI taxonomy): Eukaryota > Metazoa > Chordata > Amphibia > Caudata > Salamandridae > Calotriton > Calotriton arnoldi. The sequence goes on from CAWUFW010003218.1 coordinate 407,407, forward strand.
TTAAACAAGTGCCAGCCGGGACATAGGTGACACAGCACTGCGCCAAACACACGCAATCGGCGCGAGAAGGAAAAACGCGCCGTTCTAGAGCCTCTGCCTACGAAGTGGAAGGGCCCGCCGAACAGGAGTAACTCCACCCATTTTCGGCGCTCGAGGCGTAGTCCGAGCATAGCAGGCAACATGGGCAAGCTGGACCGGACCCAACCAAAAATTACTTTTGAACAGGCCAAAAAACAGCCGGATCAGAGCACGGACGACTCAACACAGACTCAAGCGGCATCAGGTGCCGCGGGGGGGACCACCAATGAAGATGTGCAGGCCATGTTCACCACGATCCAGGCAGCACTAACAAGCATAGACGGCAAAATCGACTCTTTGACGTATCGGGTCGACAGGATGTCAGAACGCTTAGACAAACACACGGAAAGGCTGGATATGGCCGAGCGCCGAATATCGGAAGCCGAAGATGCTCAGGTGCAGATGGACACGAAGCAAGTGAAGATGGATAAACATCTAGAGGCTCTAGCGGCGAAGACAGAGGACTTGGAAGCCAGGTCCCGTAGAAACAACTTTCGCATCACAGGCGTATCTGAAACGACGAATACGGGACCTATGGAAAAATACGTTGAACAACTGCTCATAACACTACTGGGGCGGGAGACGTTCTCTGAAATATTTATTGTCGAGAGAGCGCACAGATCCCTGGCGCCGAAACCACCTATCGGCTCGAGACCAAGACCAATCATTGCACGAATCCTAAATTACAGGGATCGCGATGCAGCACTGCGGAAAGCCAGAGAGCTGGGGAAGCTAGCACATGAAGACATGGATATTTCGTTATACCCTGATTTTACAGTGACAGTTCAAGAAGCTAGGAAGAAGTTTGTCTCCGCAAAACAAAAATTGAGAGAACTAAATATACAATATGCTATGTTATACCCCGCAAGGCTCAAGATTACTGATGATGGGAAATCCAAGATATACAATGAACCCAAGGACGTGATGAAATTTCTCCAACAGAGGGGGCAGCGAGGACCACGAAGGAAATCCCCAAGAGGAGATCGAGAGGAACAATCAACCATTTCAGATGTAGAATAATAGCCAATTTTTGCAGGGAGCTAGAGACATCCCTACCAGAATGAAACAGCGCGAACTGGACAAAAAGCAAGGAACTGGTGGCCGGGAAGGACCATTGTACGGGATAGATGTATACTCTCCTCCAGCTCAGAACGACACAAACCGCATTGCTTCACACCCGTAAAGGTTGTATAAACCATGTAATGTTCATTACCTAATAGCCGAGTGGCGGCTTCTGGTGGCTTGACACTGGTTGACAGTAAGAAGGGTAATGCACTAAAATGGATGTGTAATAAGTCTGCACTAGTGAATACAGCACTGTAACGATGTAAGAAATAATAGGAGATAGAAAGTACGCTGTGAACTTCACATGGTGCATAAATAATGGTGTTAAATATCCAAACGGCGGAAATGTTCAGTAATGGTTTGCAATGTTAAGTTTCTTTGAAATTGGCGAACAGGGGCGTCAGTCCAGGTGGAGACATTCCACAGGAAATGGGCGGGAAGCTTTCGCCCTTGTGTGTGTACCACATTAGTGCACCTTTTTTGGGGATTCTTTGTTAGTTGAGAGGGGGGAGGGTAAAGGGGCCTTCTTGGATAATTTGGGTGGGATTTGACTCCGCCATGGGGATAGGGTGGAGTGGGAGGAGGAGGGAAGGGCAGGTAGAAAAGTCTGGTCAACACGGAGAAATTGCATGTATTGTTCACATTACACATCTGACAGTGGCAGTGGAAATGGCACACTTATTACAGGAAAGGACGAGCATGGCTAACTCTGCAACACATACCCGACGACTAACGTTCATAACATGGAATGTACGTGGGCTTCATAACCCGCGAAAAATAAGTCAGGTTCTCGCATATTTCGATAGACGGGGTGTGGATGTGGCGTGCATGCAAGAAACGCATCTTACGCCCATTACTGAGGCACGGGTGGGCGCCAGGTGGGCGACATACCGTACGGCATCCTCATACTCTACATATGCTAGAGGTGTCCTGCTGTTAATTAGGCGAGGCACCCCCTTCCAATTAATTCGCACTGTCAAAGACGACCAGGGAAGGTATGTTATAGTACAGGGAAACTTTGGCGGTACAATACGGACGATAATCACGTCCTACGGTCCTAACACAGATGATCCTGGTTTTTATGCCGATATATGGGCCAAACTTAGGGAACTCCCGAGCGCGCCAATAATATGTGGGGGGGGGACTTTAATACGTGCCTGGACCCAGCCCTAGATAGGTCAACAGGTAATGAAAGATATGGGAAACAGGCGGCCAAAATCCTGAAAGATGGCATGATGACATGGGGGATGACTGACATTTGGAGGTTGCGAAATGGAGACCGACACCACATGGTCGCGGATTGACTATTGGTTGCTCACACATGATGTGTGCACATGGGCAACAGCGGTCAATCACTAGCCCAAGACGTTATCAGACCATTCCCCGGTCTCTTTCACGCTGGAGATCCCTACATATATACCTAGGCATTTCACATGGAGGCTGCAGGGGAGTGCCCTCTTAGACCAGGTGTTCCATAGTGAGTTAAAAAGTGCCATAGTGGACTATTTTGCGGTAAACTCTGGGTCAGTGGAAAGTGCAGGGACATTGTGGGAGGCCTTTAAAGTCACAATAAGGGGCCACTGCATCAGCAAACACGCTGGGCTCTTGAAGGATATTCAGCAACAATTACAAATGGTAGAACGGGATATTAGTACACTTGAAGCTGAACACATAAGAACACAAGACCCTGCCTTGTTGGCAAAAATAAGGGAAAAGATGGATGACTATCAGAAACATGCAGCGGACGAGATAAAATACAAGTCACGGCGATACATAGCGCGGAACTATGGGGAGGGTGGTAGACCCGGTCGGGCTTTGTCAAGAAAAATTAGGCCGACATCCACCACATCCTACATAACACAGATCAGGGATGAAGGGAACCAACCGTTCTACGACACTATGTCCATATTGAACTGTTTTAAGAGTTATTACTCTCAGCTCTATGATACAAAAACCAATACTACCCCAACAGAGATTAATAATTATTTACAGGATATCGCTCTAGCCTGGTTATCCGACACCCTCCGGGAATTTTTAAGTCACCATATTACTAAAGACGAACTCACAGACGCGATAAATTCCTTGCCGAACAACAAAGCTCCTGGGCTAGATGGGCTCCCTGGGGAGTTCTACAAAGCATATCAGGACTTGCTGATACCCCACTTAGCGGAAATGTACGAAGAGGCCTATGAGGAAGGGACACTCCCCGCCTCATTGAGAGAAGCACTCTTAGTGGCGCTTCCCAAACCGGACAAAGACTTGACCAGTTGCGATTCCTATCGCCCACTATCGCTAATTAATATCGATGTTAAAATACTGGCACAGGTTATTGCTACCAGGATACAGCTCCTGCAAGAAAAGTTAGTATTACCTGATCAAGCTGGATTTGTACCAACTACCCAAAATATACGCACTATCTTCGCATTGTATCACCATCTGGATCCGGAGTTGCCGGCAGCAGCGGCCCTTTTGGACGCTGCAAAAGCATTTGATTCCGTGGAGTGGACATATATGTTCACAGTTCTGCGCAGGATGGGCTTTCCGGAACCATTTCTGAAGTGGATAGCGCTCCTATATAATGGCCCCACTGCTAGAATTAGAATAAATGGACAAACATCAGACCCCATAGATATAGGCAGGGGGACGAGACAGGGCTGCCCGCTCTCACCAATCCGGTTTACATTGGTTTTAGAACCACTAGCGTGTAAAATACGGCAACGTCACTCAGACGCCGCTCTGCAGTTTGGTCTTCGCCCCCTAATTATTTCACTTTACGCTGATGATATGGTACTATTTACTCGTCACCCTGATGTCCATATGAATAACCTGATTAGAGAATATGTAAGCTTTGAGCTATACTCGGGATTGCGTATTAACTGGGATAAATCAGTGGTTATACCCTTAACGTCGCTAAATACCCAGCCGAACTTAGACTATCCCTTGAAATGGCAATCTGACCCGGTAAAATACCTGGGCATATGGATACACAGGGACCCGGAAGTGGTGATAAGGGAAAATTATGGCAGGGCGTTGACCAAGCTTGAGGAACAGATAGATAGATGGATTAAGATGCCACTATAACTGGCAGATAGGATCGCCCTACAAAAGATGATAGTCCTGCCAAAGTTTTTATATTTATTTATCAATATTCCCATCTGGTTAACGCAGACCATGTTTTCTAAATTACGTTCGGCGCTGCAAAGACTGACATGGGCAGGTAAACAAGCCAGAATTAGTTGGAACACACTTACTAAACCATACTGTAGGGGGGGGATTCGGGGCACCAGACTTACAATTATACTTTTATTGCGCACAGGCACAATATTCGCACTATTGGATAAAACCACATGCGTACATACCACACGTAGCAGTGGAAACGGATAGTGTACATCCCACCCCACTGATCGCCTTTGTATCAAACCCGAAGTCCTACACAAACAGAGAAACAATACAGACGGTGCACTGCACATCAAGGGCCTGGCATACGTTGGCGCGTAGAGCAAACAAACTCCCCATTTACGCCCCATCGCTTCCTCCTGCAGACCATCCGAAAATATCAGTCACACAGGAGAAAAGAATGACACTGCTGATGGGGGAAATGAAACTAGCCAAAATGAAGGACGTTTTTCCGCATGGCAGATTCTTCAGAAGGGATGACCCGTCTTTAAGCATCCATAACACACCCATGAAGATGTTTGCCCATTTGAGGTTACAAGCGGCAATTAAGGAGTTGTACACTTCCTTTCCAGAGGAACCACCGACATTGCAAACATTACAGACACTATTGATAGCCCCTTCTCGTCAAAAATTAGTCACTCGTCTGTATGGCGCGTCACAATCAGAACAAAGTGGGTTCACAAATAGATCTCTTACTAAGTGGGAAGCCTTACTAGGTGAAGGTATCGAAGAGCGGGACTGGGAATACAGTTGCACGCAGCTCCAGCTGTTGACATCAAACTGTAATTTACGAATAAAACACTTTAAATTTTTACACCAGTTTTATTACACCCCGATTCAACTGCACAAATACGGCCTTCGGCCTACTGACAAGTGCTATAGATGTGATGCATTACAAGCGGACTTTTTACACATGGTGTGGGCATGCCCGCAGATACACAGATACTGGCAAAGTATTATGGAGGCAATAACAGAAATGTTGCCGGAACCGGTGCAGAATACCCCCATTGTGTGTTTGCTGGGAATACATAGACTCAGGACTGCAAAACTAAGGAAATTTCTGGTGGTGGAACTACGGTTAGCAAAACGCAGGGTGGCGATGAGATGGGGAAGCAAGCGTCCCCCTAGATTTAAAGACTGGCTTGCGGACATGTCCTATTGCAGGGAGACCATGGAGACCTATGCGGAGGTACTGCCGCAGGCATCAAGACCTCGTGATTTTTGGGAACCCCTGAAACAATACCTTCTGTCCCAGCAATGGAAGGACTGATACCTGAGATAGGATAGCTAAGTGCAATTCTGAGACACTGTGTGGACAAAAACTGATTAATGAAAGGAGAAGAGATGCGCAATCCAACATGTGCTTTTGGTTGTGTTCCATGCTGCCTGTGGAAAGGGAGTTCAGTAGATCCCAGGAAATGCCGGGGTAGCGAGATGTGAAGGATGTTCGGCCTATATACCTGTATACGGGACAAAAGAGATACCACTGTAGATTGTGATTGTATACTTATGTTATGATCGTAAATTACATGCAACTGGTTTAAACTGTAAAGTTGATTCTGCAAATGTTGACTAAACACAATAAATAAAACAAATTTTAAAAAAAGATGCACTTTGAGTGACTTTCATTAAATCCCACACTGGCATCAGTGTGGGTTTAATGTGCTGAGAAGTTTGATACCAAACTTCTCAGTTTTCAGTAAAGCCATTATGGTGCTCTGGAGTTCGTATTGACAAACTCCAGCACCATATTCTCTTAATGGCATTACTGCACTTGCAATGTCTAAGAATTGGCTTAGACCCTGTAGGGGTACAGGGCTCATGCACCTGTACCCTCACCACTGGTATAGTGCACCCACCTAGAGGGGTGGCTGACCTATGCCAGGGCAGTGGGTTGTAGGCATGGCACAAAGTGATGTGTGCCATGTCGACTCTTCACTTTGTTCTGCACCAAAACACGCAGCCTGCAATGGCAGTGTGTAAAGGTACAGGGCCTCTAAGGGTGGCACAATAAGTGCTGCAGCCCTTAAAGGCCTTCCCTGCCCACAGTGCCCTTGGTACCCATGGTACCTTTTACAAGGGACTGACATGTGGCCAGAGAGGTCCAAGGTACAGTTTTGGGAAAGAACTCAGGCCCTGGGAACCTGATTAGCAGGGACCCAGGGCACATCAAGTCAAAGTGCATCAGTAGTCTGGCAAAAAGTGGGGGGGTTACTACAACAGAAACCCAGCTTCCTACAAGTGTACAGTTATTTGTCTTCGGTTTCTGGGGGTCTCCTTCGGGACTTAGGGTCGTAGGGGGACAAGTTCTAAATTACCACCAGCAGTTAGTAGTTACCTGCTCTGGGGTGTCCAGGTGCAGAGATGCTGGTCAGGTTGGTAGCTGTGCACGCTACGCCAGTAGAAGAAAGAAGGGCTCCCTATAAACAGGCTGCAGAGGGGGACTTGGGGACAAGTACAGGAGCTCAGGTCACAAGGATCCTGGGGACAAGAAGGCACAGTCGGTTTGTCAGTACCCGGTTGGGACACTCTGGTGCAGAGTGGAAAGGTCGACTGGGCTCTGTGTGCCTTGGAACCTTGTGGTAGTCTATCTAGCTGGTTGAGGATGCGTGCACAATTAGGAGAGCTGGGCCACTGTGGGAGTAGGTCTCTGTTGTGCTGATGTCCCTCGACGGCTGCTTTGTCTTGGAGTCCCAACTGGACTCTCACGGTCTCTTCTTGCTGCAAGCGATCTGGTAACCTGGGTATTGGTCATGTGCGGCTCCGGTTGGTCCTGGTGTACTCTCACTTGGTGGGGGGGACAGATCTGACCTTCAGGAGCACAGGGTCCTCTTCCTTGGGGGCTGCTGCATTGGTCTGGCTAAGGAGGAGCAACACGGTAAACTAGTCTTTGCGTTTCGGTGCCTGCGGACTGCAGAGGAGTAGCTCCTCTACTCCAAGGGAGATTGCTTGGCAATTTGCTAAGGGCTGGAAGTCCCCCGGGTTCTTGGAAGCTGGTCAGCTGCAGGACGAGTAGCGGGGTTGCGAATGTCGAGACTTAGTGTGGCAGGTAGGGTTTGACGTCAAGTCCACAGCAGTCTTCATTTCTCACTTTTTCTTGCGGCGCTCGGAGTCCTTCTCTTTTTGATCCGTCGAATCCGAGTTCTTGGTGTCAGGGGTGCCACCTAAATACTCAATTTAGGGGCGTTACGGGGATTGACAGGTAGTAGCCACTGGGCTACTTGCCTTTAGGGTGTCTACACCCTCTATATCACTACTTCATGTGGGAAGTGGGTATAACCATGACCCAGAGAGACTAATTTCACCAAAACCAAGATGGTGTGATTCTAAGAGACGGGTCCATATCAGGTAGCCCACCATAGGGGTGGTACTAGCCTGAGAGGGGGACACGCCTCCTAACTAGCTAATTTCCCCACCTGTACTGTTGCCAAATGGGCGCATGGCATTTTCCCTGTCTAGGGAAGCCTTGGGTCGCATATCAAAGGCAGCAGAGGCCCCTGAACCCTCCTGCCTTCATATGCTGATCATTTAGCCATCCTGCTTGGAGGAGGTTTCTGCCCTTAGAGAACGCAGGCTCTCACCTTCAGGGGTCAGAAACCTGTCTGTGGTGGCAGGCTGGTGTACACCAGTCACCCAGAGCACTAGTAGTCGGTAGGTTCTCATGGGGCACCTCTAAAGTGCCCTCTGGGTGCTTATATTAATAAATCTATCACTGGAATTAGTGTGGGCTTATTAATACGAGATGTTTGATACCAAACATCTCTAGTTTCAGTGAAGACATCATGTAGCTTGGGAACTTGAGAACACTAGTGTCCAGCACATGTACTCAAACTGGATGTTCACTTGCAATGTAAAAATCGACTTAGACATTACAAGAGCATATCTGCTCATGCAGATATGTCCAAACGTGTAGTATAGTGTACCCTGCCTTAGTGCTGTAAGACCTGCTGTAGGGGTGACTTACCTACACTGCATGTAACGTCAGCAGGCGTGGCACACAGGAGGCGTGCCATGTTGTAGCTTCACGTTTCTCTGAGCCATGGCACAAAGTCTGCAATGGCAGTTTGCGTGTGGGTTCTGAGGGGTCTCTTAAGGTGGCACAGTACATGTTGCAGGCCTTAGAGACCCTCTTTAGCCTCCTTTCCCTAGGTACCAGGAGTACCATTTACTAGGGACTTACAAGGGGTGCAAATGTATTGCTAATTGGGGGAACAACTGTACAATTTTGGTAAAGAGATCTGGCACTGGGAACCTGGACAGCAGGAACCTAGTGCACTTTGTCAAAAATGCATCAGATGCCATGTCAAAAAGGGGCACTTTCCTACACCAGTTACACACCTTAGGACGGTCTTTCCATAAAGCAAGTGTAGGAAGCTGGCTGTGTATATACTATACCTAATCCAGTGGATTCCCAGATGTTTAGCAAAGGCTAAAGTAGATAATACCTTACTCTCTTTTGTGGTAGTGTGGTTGAGCTGTCAGGTGTATCAGGAGGGTAGTTTTAAGCATTTGTTGTACACACTCAGGCAAGAAATGATTTCACACACTCAGACTGAATCCAGACCAATTGTTTGTATAAAAAGTTATTATTCTGTTTTTTTATTTCTTGCACCAAGATTTACTTAGTAGCAGGTAAGTTAAACTCTTCATACAATGTTACTTTCAGCAAGACAGTGAATACTGGATTTGCAGGGACATTCAGATTACTTTTTGCAGTTGAGAAAACTGTTCAAAAAGGCTGGTAAGTACTTTTGAATTACAGTTCTGGTTTGGTATGATACACACTTCTAAAACATTTTACACCACACAGGACATTTATAAGCAGGCTGTTGTGCAAGCGATAGGTTACTTTTTGTGTAGTACAAGACAGTTCAACACTTAGAAGAATTTTGAGAGAAAACCCACTATTCAGTCCTACGGGAAAAACGAAGTGTTAAGTTGCAGATGAGTAAAACGGTTTGGGAAATGGAGTTTTGGGGGGTTGAACCAAGGTTTCCCCAAGGTTCAGGTTAGCACTCCAGGGGCACCACCAGCGGCAGAGTGCAGGGTGCCATGGGCAGGTCACTCGGTCTTGGGAGCCAAGGGCTAAAGTCAGGGCAAAGGGGGCCCCAGGTCAGCACCAAGTCCACACCACCAGCGGCGCATGGGTGGCCGGGTGCAGGGTGCTTAGGAGGTGTTGGGACCCCAATACAATCCTATGGAGGTTGACGGTTTTGGATCGTGGCTGAAGGCTCGGTCCATGAAGTCTTCCAGGAGGAACCAACAGTAGGGCAGGTAAGTTGGAGGGCTTGGGACATAAGTGCACCTCAGGTCCTCTTCTCCAGGGCGCAGGGCAGCCAGATGCAGGGTTGCCTTTTGAGGTCGGGTTTCACCGTACCAGGCCACTCGCGGTTGGGGCGGGGGGGGGGGGAGGGTGTCTCCGTGCAGAGGCTGTAGGCGATGTCGGGGAGTCCTGGAGGGGTCAACCCATGGTGGGATCGGACTCTGGAGAAAGGGAGGACCTCGCTGGGACCGGTGGGCCACTTGGACTCAGGACATAGGCAACGGGTGCAGTGGTGGTTCCAGGCGTCGAGTTTCTTCGTCCTCAGCAGATTCAGAGTCTTACTTTGGAGTTTCCTTTGAACAGAGCTGCTGTTCGCAAGAGATCTGGTCTTTGTTTAAGGCAGCCAGTCCTTCCAGGGGTTCTGGAGGTCGCTGGCTGCAGGACAAGTCGACTTTTGGTGAAGGATCTCTGGAAACTGCAAACAGGCCAGTAGGGCTGGGGCCAAGTCAGTTCTCTACAGTCTCCTCTGCTGTGCAACTTCTTCTGTCCTTTTTCTTCGTAGGTTGCAGGAATCTCCTTCTGGGTTCAGGGCTGCCCCCTAAATAATGTTTTTAGGGGGCGTTTTAGGGATCTCAAGGTCAGTAGCCAATGGGCTACTGACCTTAGGTGACTACACCCTTTGTGTGCCTGCCTTAATCCTTATTGGAGGGTGCCTGCCATCTGCAAGATGGCAGGCACTGAAGAGTAACAGAAACCCACTTTCTTACAGCAGGTATTTCCCAAGACCACTTCCGCCCTGCAAGCCATTTAGATAGGACCCGTCCTTAATATGTTGTGAAACATTTTAGCTCAAAACATATTCCCTTCAGGTACTTTGTTCCGTTAATGCTTCGATGTAGTCTTCACGTCTTTGGTTTCTAGTCATCTGCCCATCAAAGCTGTCTGTATAGAGCACTTGTAAACAACTCTGAACCAGATGGAGTAAAAAATTATCAAAGAAGGTGTCTGGGTAACATTGCTTTGAGGGCTTCAGGGGGCTGTGATCATGAGTCACTCAACGTACGCCTGAAACTGAAAAAAAGACTTTAAAAACAAGCATGGGTACAATAAGTAAGATTGACTTATGTGATGCATGCTGCACTCACACAGACATACCTCTTACCTTGCTTTCATACAAGCACACTGTTCAATGTGCAATCGGACAGGAACAACTCTCACCTTACACTCACACTCATTCTCTACTCATAAACAAGTGCACCACTTGCCCTGCGCACACAAAGGCACACTCCTCACCCTGCACTCACACAGTCACACCTCCTACGATGAACTCTCACTAGCGTTTTGTTCACCATACACTCAAATGGTAATAACTTTCATCCTACACTCCTACAGGCACACTCGTCACTCCGCACAATATAAACCACTAACCCTGCAATCATACAGGCACATGACTCACTGTAGACTCATCTGGACAAACCACTCATCCTGCAATCATGCAATAACACTGTTATTGTACAGTCACAAAGTGCAATTCTGATGCTCCATTCATAAAGACACGCTCACCCTGCACTCACAATACACATCACTCACCTTACACTTATACAGACAATTCTCACCCTGCATTCGCATAGGCACTCCACTAACTGTACAGTAACACCCGAAACCCATTCACCGTGCACTCGCACACATACGCATTTCACCCTGTACTCGCACAGGTACATCCCTTGCCATGCACTCATATAGGCACACCCTTCACTCTGTACTCAAGCAGGAATAACCCTAATCCAACAGTCAGAATTGAGTTAGGTGTTTTTCTAGCTGCTGCCATATTGCTGTCAGTACTGGAGCTAACCCGAAGAACACTGTGTGGAAGACTGGAAGAGCGGCACCCTTGTTCACTGGTCCAGTGTGACAGCAAGTAGAAGGTTGCCAGAAGATCCAGCAGCATCACCAGAAAGGTCTGTTTCCGCAACGCCCTTGCCTTGCTGGACAGCATTAGGTAGCGGAGTGAGGCAGCAAAGATGAGATTTACTTACTGCGAAGATGGAGGAGATAACTGGTGATGTGAAGACCAGACAGCCAGAGCAGAGTACATGTTAAAGAGAGCATTAATCACAGAAGAAATTAGTGTTTGAGCCTTTAGTAATCCCACCAAAGACACATTGGGACATGGCCAGGTAACTCTCAAAAATGCTGATTGAGAGAGTGATCTGTGTCTGAACATGGAGCAAATACAAATGACTGAGGAAACAGCAGCTTTACCGCAGCTAATGTAGCAGAAGCTGGCAGAAACTGAGCTTTTCCCTGTTATCTGGAAAAGGAAACTACAGATGTAGAAAGTAATGAGCAGCTCTCAAGCAGCACAAGCAAAAAAAACACATTAGAAATACCTGGTGAGCTTTTGTTTAACAGTAACCTCCTCAACATTGGTAGGACCATTAGGAGTAATGGAGAGAAGAAATCTTAGGCCAGCTATATTAAAAAAAAAAAAAAAAAAAAAAAAAAAGTTATCTGGACAAATTGTTATTACTGGGAGCCTTCCTGAAGGCTTTAATGATGAAGGCTTGTCCCTGTCTAACATAGAGAAGAGAAAAGGTAGACTGAAAGAAAACAGAAAAAGGAGCCATCTGGAAAAAAAACTAGGTGGGCTGTTTGGTAGGACATGGTTGTGATAAAAAGAGAGGAAAAGACAGTAGAGAAGCCCTTGTCCATGATAATCGGATGTTTAAAACAGCTCTCTTAGAGGAAGGGTGTGACTATTGCTCAATCAGAGCAGATTTTCAGCCACACTACTCCCAGCAACTCAAACGTCCGTATATCCGGTTTATAAACAAACCCAAAAAAAAAAAGGACAGAATCACTCAAATTGAACATTTTAAAATTTGATATTGAAAAAAATCTAGAACAAACTGATAATGGACTACAGGAGAGCAGATCCACGAAGTCAGGGGAATGATGAATAAGGTGCAATTTTGGAACTGAACCACTCTGCACCCCAACAAAACACAGGTGGAGGTTAAATTGCTTGAACCACAGAACAATCCACAGCCTCAAATTTAGAAATAAAAAAATAAATTAAAAAAAGGACAGCTCTCTCTGGAGCCAAAGCATCGAACCTGGTAAAAATCTAAGTTCTTTAAAGATAGAGATGGAAGTCAGCGACATAAGGGAGGGGATGAAAAGACAAAGAAGTTTATCATTGCTTCCTGAAATGCAAGCATGGAATAATAGTACATGTGCATACAAAAATTATGCATCTCTAGAGCAACTGGTGCAGGAACGCATTCAGAAAGCCAAAATGATTTTGAAACACAGCAAAAGGAATTCAAGAGGGCACCAAGCTAAGCCTGACCTCCCACTAAAAATCACATTTCACCCAACTTCTGGAGCATCAGCCAGGATCTCTTCTTGGTAGAAAGGATTCACAAATAGTTAACGGAGGACCGGATAAGACAAGAGTGGACCTCCAAAAACTTTAAAAGAAATTGAGGTTAGGATAAAAAATCCCCCCACAAACTGAGATACGGATGCTCTCTCTGAAGAAGTAAAGGAAGAAGAAAAGTATGAACCCAAGCACTAATATTCTTCAGATGTGTACTTGTCAGACGCAAGCTCTTGCAGCTCACTCAATTCAGTGGATTCAGGAGTGATATTGATTGATATAGAGATATTGAGAAAGAGGATATAGAGACAGAGGAAATAAGCTTTCCAAACCATATTAGTCAAATGCTGAAATCCATACTACAATAAGTTAAAAAACAACAATAATAATCTCTTATAGTTCTTGTTTAAATTACTAAGTCAAACTTTGTAGAATCAGACCAGAAACTACAGCTGTTCTCGCAGAAAACAGCAGCAATATATAAAAGATTGGAAAATGAAAACAAAATCTGCTCTATCCGGAGAAACAGAGGACGTCTTGAAGAAGCTACAATGCATGCCGAAAATTTAGAAAACCAATAGTACAGATCGAATCTTAGGTTTTTAGGGATTCCAGAGTCAAGCACTGGTCCACTATGGAATACATCTTGACAGGTCTAATCAAAGAATCACTAATTGCAGATTCAGGGGCCATCTTAGAGGAACGGAAAATCCCTACAGCACACAGAGTGCCCTTTCAGAGACTTAAAAAGTAAGTCATTCCTAAAACAATGATTGTATACTTCCTAGAGGAAACATCCTAAAAAAGGCCAGAGAAAGCAATTACAGGATATATCCATACACTATTCCAAGTGATGTCATACAAAAAGGCCCGTCTGGGCAAAAACAGGAGAAATCTGGGAGCAGTTTTCAAGATGGTGAGAGCACATGCTCAAGTGGTCAGCAAAGTAACTGAAGGCCAAATGAAATAAAGAGTTTATTGTACTGGGAGACGTCTTCGCAGCAGAAAAACTTCTGGAAAAAATCCAGTCCAGCGTAAAAAAATGTTTGTTTTTTTTTTGTTTTTTTTTTTAAATCACTGAAATCTGAGAAAATTATTTAATTGCATAAATTCGATTTAAATATGTATAGTTGTGGCAGTAATGCAAGATGAGGAGAAATTACTTAGACATGAAATCAAAAAGTACTAAAAGTATAGCCAAGGCACAAATAAATGTTGGGAGTGAGGAAAATGATAATCTGAGGAACAGAACCAGCCAGTAGCAACCCCAGTCCATTTTTCATGAACGCTACATTGTGTTCCAGAGACCGATGTCTTAAGAGGAAAATGTTAGATAGTTATTTGAAACAAATAACTTCTCAAAGAGTTTTTAACATAAATACAGCAAAGACTTTAGCCTTGCTGATGAATTTAAACCAGTTAGTTCAGCCTCAGGAATTTCATAATAGGGTAACTACACGTGTGCTTAAATATCTGATAATACAAGCCTCAACATCAGTGGGTGACATTTACCTTCTGAATTACAGTAAACTACTATCCAATCTAAAAACGGAATTCTAGAATTGGCACCACTTATCGCAGTCAGTCATGCAGATAAATATAATTAAAATAGTGACAGTATTCCTATATTCATTTCTCTTTCAGAATCATCATACATGCATCCTTTAAAAAAAAAAAAAAAGTTAATTAGTACATCTGATAATTATATCATTTTATATGGGAATCTAAACAGCCTAGAGTACCCAGGAAAAAGTGTGCCTACTGCTAGAAAAGGGAGGATGTGCCCTACTTACCACATAATTATATTATTTAGTGACTTTTTCCTATATATTACAATTAATTAATGTCCCAGAATTTAATACACAATTTAACACTGTTCCTCTAGAGGTAATTACATTGAAGTATGACTTCAAAGTTTTGCATGTTAGTTCTCTAGTCCTAAAAGACACAAATATATTATGGTTCGTACTCTTAGGGATTTATGTCATGGATATTCACTGTGGATAGGAAACGCACAAATATATATCCAGAAAGTATGGCTGCCATTTTGGACCAACATGAGGAGAAGGCCTGAAAGGTTCCCTTGCTGATCACTCCTATTGCTGCTATGCTTTGTTTTAACTATACTTTTATGTAACTGACTTCGTTTTTTACTTCGTTTTTAACCAGATTAACTGTGGTTGCTGTTACTTTATTTTATGCTAATCTGAGTGTGTTATACTCAGTTCGTTCTTGCATTTGCACTTTGCGGGGCTGTTCTCCCCGGGTGACCATCTTTTTCGGACACACGCTCCCTCCGGGCAGCACTCTAGTCGCTGCACGCACGCCGACCTGCCTAATCTCTACTTAATAGCCCCAGAACGGACGCGCAGCGGGCGCGCCAACGGCAAGCCCGTCTACACCCGTCCGTGCCCGGACGGGACCCGGGACCAGGACCCCTGGTCAAAATAGAGGGCACAGATTATGTTATTCCTCTAATCAGCTCATGGAATATCGTAACATATTGCCTCCTGAATGCACCTTTAATTCACCCCGAGGATAGCGACTTTACTTGTTTATGCTGCGGCTTTTCTTTTCAAACAGCGTCTTGCAAAGATTAGAGTACGCTAATCACCACCATCACTACACCACAGGTAGACCCCCCCCCTCCCCTTAGTTGTGGCTTCTTAGTCAACAAGGAATTTACCTTTTTTAGCATCAATTGCCGTTTGCTCCCTAAACATAAAGCGGACATCTTTGACCTTTTGGTTAGTGAAAAACCGGACGCAATGTTTCTTACCGAAACATGGCTGCACGCGAGCTCTGGTCCTGATATAGCAGCAGCTTTACCGCTTAATTATGATATTATCAGAAAAGACAGGAACCTCAAGACAGGTGGGGGCATTGCTATAATTTATAAGAAGTCCTACCTGTGCAAATTTGAAGACCTGCCATTTACTAGCTGCGAGGCAGCTTTATTTAAGCTTGCCCTGACTCCTAAGTTTACCTTTTCAGGCATATTAGTGTATCGTCCGCCTGGGCCGTCTGGTCCATGGGTTTCATTTTTTTTGATTTAATAACCCCTTGTCTCATAAATGCCGGCAACTTCTCCATCCTGGGCGACCTTAACTTGCAATTGGATGATCCCGCATGTACGAATAGCGCTACTTTTATCTCGGACCTGGCAGCTTTGAATATTGCACTTTGCAATTCCGGTCCCACTCATGTGGCCGGTCACCTATTAGACCCTATTTTTTCCAATTTATCCAACATTCAATGCCTACCAGCTCTTCCCTTATGCTGGACTGATCACTTTGCGATTGGCTTTCGTTTTGAGATCTTAGTGAATTCACCGACAGCCACACCTAGTATTAGGAAACCTACTAGAAACTGGGGAAAATTAGATATTGAAGCGCTTAATAAAATGTTGTCGTCTAACGCTCCTATTATCAATCAGGTGTTGGTCACTTCTTTGGGTGCTGTCCAAAAGTGGCTTTTAGATGCATTGATATCCGTCTCCCTCCCTCAATTAAGAAGGTGAATAACCATCGCCCCCCTGCACCTTGGTTCACCGATAATTTAAAAATTGAGAAAACTAAATGCAAGGCTTTGGAAAGACGCTGGAGGAGGAACTATGCGTCCGATATCAAACTTGCATATAAAAGGGCAAAAAAAGAATACCATTCTCTCTGTAAGTCAGCTCGCGCTGAATAGGTCTCTTCGACTATTTCTAGCGCACTGAATTGTTCCAAGACATTAGTTAAAATGGTCAAAGAACTATCTGGCTCTGAAACTCAATCTATACCCCCTTCTTTGAACGGCCAGCAATGTGAAGACCTGTCCAAATTTTTCCTCCATAAAGTGGAGAAAATATATTCTGAAATGAAGGGCAGGAAATCAGGTATTCCCCTTCAGCAAGCACCTACTTTTTATCAAACCGCTAGAACCATCCTCCACAAAGATAATAAGATCTCTGAATCCACTGAAAAACTGGAAACCTGGTCTTTATTAGATATGAGCTCTTTCAAACGGCTTTTAGCTAGAATTAAATCTGGCTCACCTAGTGACCCTCTCCCGATCTCGGTGCTCCAGCAGCTTGAGTTGCCTTCAATCATGATAATCATGCAACTTTTGAATGCCTCCTTACAGGAAGCAACGGTTCCCCCAGAGTGGAAACACGCAATGGTGCTTCCTCTCCTGAAGAAGGCTAATGCTGACCCTGATAAGCTTTTAAACTACCGGCCTATTTCATTGCTTCCGGCCTTCTCAAAGATTATAGAAAGGCATATTAATTTACAGCTAACTCAGTTTGTCGAGTCACAAAATGTTTTACATCCATCTCAGTCGGGCTTTAGAGCCGGTTTCTCGACTGAAACGACCCTTCTTGGAGTCACGGAAAGGCTGCGACATCTTTTAGATTCTGGAGACACGGTGGCTCTTATACTACTTGATTTGAGCGCAGCTTTTTACACGGTGTCTCACACCGTGTTAGTGAAAGCCTTACGATCTTTGGGTATTACTGGGCCAGCACTCAACTGGCTTATCTCTTTTCTTACTGACCGGACGTTCCAGGTTTTCTCCCCAATGGCCAGTTCTGACACTCATTCCTCTCCCTATGGGGTACCCCAGGGCTCCATTCTTAGCCCTTTATTATTTAACGTGCAGGTCAGATCTCTGGCTGACATTGCAGAGGAGGCTGGGCTGTCCCCGTTCTCCTATGCTGACGACACCCAGATTATCTTCTCTCTCTCTCTCTCTCTCTCTCTCTCTCTCTCTCTCTCTCCGGAGAGGGTGTATGAGACATCTGCTCTCCAGTTGGGTTTGAGTAAAATTGCTTCCTGGACGCAGGCCAATTTTCTCAGACTCAATGGAGAGAAAACAGAGGTTCTGATTCTGGGGAGGAATAAGGATCTTTGGGGTCCCCAACATTGGCCTACTGAAATGGGTGCTCTCCCTCAGCCCTCTTGCCAAGTTCGCAACTTCGGCTTCATCATTGATGATTTATTATCTATGAGACAGCAAGCTGTGAAGGTGGCTGGAACTTGTTTCACTATTCTAAAATGGCATAAAAAGATTATTTGGATGCTGCCCAGTCCTACCCAGAGAACCGTGGTCCAGGCTCGTCACCTCGAGACTGGACTACGGCAACATTCTTTATCTAGGGACTAACAAGGATGTGACACGCAAGCTTCAGGTGGTGCAGAATTCTGCCGTCAGACTGATTTGTCAGGTTCCCAGAGCTGCCTCCATCTCTGGCTCTCTGCGTGACCTTCATTGGCTCAGGGAAGAAAACCGAATCAAGTTCATAGCCCTGAGCTACATGTTTAAAATCAAGTCTGGAGTGGCCCCCCAATACCTGCAAGCTCTGGTCCACCCTTATTTGCCTCCACGCTCCCTCCGCTCTGCCACCCAGGCCAAGTTCTCGGTCCCTAGAATTAGACTGTCACGCATGGGCGGTCGATCTTTTGCCTATTTAGGCCCCTCCTTATGGAACTCTCTCCCCGTGCCGCTCCGCAACGAAACTGTCTACGAGAACTTTCGTAAAGGCCTAAAAACCTGGTTATTTAATCAATAATCTCTCCCCTCCTTCTGTTCCTTTCAGGCTGGCTCTGGGAAACCCTTTTTGGGTAGCGGTTGCGCCTTATAAATCAAAATTAACATAACATAACAAGTGGAATCAAACCAGAATCATGATACTCAAAGAAATTCAACAGAAATTCGATCTTCAGTTCCATGGCAGTTTTTATACAAGTATCTGCAATTAAGAAGCTTTTTTCTGAGATGCAGGGGTGCGAAGGGCCAGACATTTTTTAAGGAAGGCTTTCCACCATCTACTCAGCAAAGGCCATATCGCAGTAGTCTACAGGAAATTATTAAATAAGGATTTATTAAATGAAGTTGCGGTAAAAGCTGCTTGTGGATTTGATTTAGATTTTCAGTTCACTGAAGAGGGTCGGAGAGCATGAACAGCAATACTTTTGCCACTTAGTTTTCACCTCCGTCACATTTAATATTTTTCCACTTATTGTTTATAGCTCACCCAAGAAGGGATAAATACATTCTCTAAGACAATCACATTGGCACGCACAAGGTGCCACTCTGAGACCAGAAATTGACAACATGGTCTGGAATTGTAACAAAACTTGGCTTTTTTTAGGACTCAGTGTTTGAGTGGATCGTGGAGAAGGCAAGATATACTATACATGCAGACTCTTGTGTTGAAATGTTGGGCAGATGCTAGAAAGCTATAAGGGACAAAAATAATATGACCTTGCATTTTGAACCTTTAGTAGCAATATATTGAATTGCACAAAATGGAAAAACTTAGATAGTCCGAAAGCAAAGAATGGCTCATGAAATGGAAAAGACATACTATAAAGAAAAATTTGGAATAAAAGGATTGGACTGAACAGGAGATGTGGTAAGAGAGAGACAATCCAAGGAATGGCTCAGAAGCAGACTTTGATTTGTTAGATAAAGACTGAATATGCAGCAACATTACTGCTCCGTCCCGCTCTCCTAGGCATAGAAGGAAATTCGACTTTTAATGATATGCAGTTATAATGGTGAATCAGTTCCTATTAAAAAATTTTTGGGGAAAAACACAAAACAGTGGCACTCGTCTCAACCTGTGCTCGCACAGGCACATACCAACACCATGCACACATACAAGAGTACTGCTCACCATACACTCAAAAGGGTCCAACTCTTACAATAAATACACTGAGACTCCCCTTCACTCAAGCAGGGATACTGTTCATCCTGCACAGGCACATTGCTCACCTATCAGTGATGGAAAGGCAATGTACACTCGCACAGGCACAACTCTCACCATACACTCATACAGTCATCCTGCACTCACACAGGTGCACCTCTCTCTCATCTCATCATGCACTCAAAACACACCTTTCTTTTGGTTTTGGAGCCCCCCCCATCTGCAGAACTTTCCCTAATGCACCAGAACTATGAAGCCCGAGCCTTAATTTGCCAAGAGACATCCAATCAATACCCCGACCTCGGCTCCCAAAGAGGTGCCCTATCTCTACACCCACAGATGACCATTACAGCTCCACTAAAAGCCCCGCCCCAGCTGTAGACCAAGACTGCTACTACTGTCTTTCTCTCCATTCAGACACCATAATTACCAGGGAATGGAGAGAAGGACCCGATTGGCAGCCAACAGCACTCACGCCCCCAGCAATCACATATACATTTGTACCCAACCGTGTCATCCTTCAAATTCTTGCCCACCTACTACTATCGGATGTGGATTCCCACACCTTACCGCTGCTTAGAAAGGCTGCTGACACTATGCCTTCACCCACCACTAACCCCGCTAAGCACAGCGGGGTAGAGAGACTAGCATGCTCCACTCCAGCAGATGAAAAACACTGCCAATATCATTCCCATCACGGGGGAGGGGGCAGTCGGGTTGGGATTAGAAAGATAGGGGTATGGGGAGCCAGCCTGAGACAATGAAAGAGGGTGACGAATGCACTGATGGGCATGACACTCGTAAAAAGTTACAGGGAGCAGGCTGTGAAGAGACTCTTATGTAAAGCATATCACACATGTATCATGGACATCACAAAAGGAATAAAGGCACATTGCACTGGAAAAGGAAAACATGAGTTGCCTTTTTGGAGTTAGGTAGACACGTGACATCTAGTCAACCACAAAAAAATAATTGATGTGCAAATTTATTTTTTTAGTAGCTGAAAGTGATAAGCCTTCACCTCCATTGCAATGCAAAGACATTGCACCTCAATGCACTGCAATGAGACTACTTCCTAAGTGGGCTAACACAACTACTGCTGAATCAAATTCATTTACGAGATTATCATCACAGGACAAAGCCCAAGTCTCAATACTGCTTGCTGGAGGTATTTTTGTTGATTATAGGAGCTTAAGCAGCCAGGTATGATGTGAAGCCAGAACAAACTAAAATATTTCAAATCCAACGTTCGAGAGCAACAGACTGTGCACCATATATATTCTATAACAACATGCTGCAAACTTGCGTTCATCTAACAGTCCATTGCCCTTATTGCTTTTACAGGTAGGCTGAAAGGTATACCCCCCACCAAGTCTTTAAGGATTTGTGAGCAAACATGAAAGGTACAGTGAAACTCAGAATTAAAGCAAACAGATTTTACATTACAAAACAAATGCAACATGGCTGGTTTAGTTTGAAAACCAGAGGATACTAGATCACACAGAACACTACTAACCAAATGCTGTAAACTTACAGATGGGAGGGAAACACGGATGGTGTGGTTGTGGTCAAAAAGGACTTCCCTGTGACAACCTCTAGCAGCTGCCGGTAAATTTCTTTTTCTTCTTCACGAACAGTCTGTCAACAGGAAAGACAAAAATCACTGATTCACATAAACAAGAATATTTTTCTCAAAATCTTCAGATTTGTGGCAGAAAGAGAACTTTCTGCTCAAGTTGGGCACTATAGATTCAGAAATTCTTCGACACTAGCACAGTCCTTTTCTGGAAAAGCTCCACAATCTGGAATGCGATACAGAAACATATACAACAGACTACATCAATGTCCGCTTTCAAAAGGGACCTTAAACAGCACTTCCATAAAGACTGCTCATAATCTGTACTCGTTTGTTTATCTGGTCTTCCCAAACTTGCACTACAAACATACCAATCAATATCTTTCTGAAGCCTTGAACTCGTCATTTTTTCACTTTTTCAATGTTATTTCTATGCCATATTCTGTGAAGTGTTCTCACACCTGGAGTTTTGATGTGCAATATAAATAACTTCAAAAAGCAAATAAATACCATTTTCAACAGAAGATTAACAAAATCAAATGCCACTTTGTGCAAAGTATAAGTGCACTGCTTCTAGGGTGGAAAATGGTACTTTACACTCCTCACTAATGAAAGAATATATACTGTAGATTATTTCTATAGCATTTAAGTGCTGAGAGCCCACTACAAAGCACCGAGGATCCGTTGGAACTGTGAGAGAGGTGAAGCACTGTGGAATATATAAAGTGGAGTAATGGTTTGTGAGCCCACAAAGGAGGGGTAGTGAAAGCTCAAAGGGGATGTAGCAGATCACAGCAGGCCATTTTTTGTTTTCCTTTACAATAAAATTGTATGACCAATTAATGGTAATTCCACTTAGTATAGCAAGATAGGCACAACTATGAGACACACTGGCATACTCTTCTCATAAAGAGTACTTTATGTGCGGAAATGATTGTGTAGCTGGCCTCTCGAATTCTGAAACTAAAAGAAATGCAAAATCAGGCCCAAATCCTAACAGGTATCTGGCCCCATGGACTATTTAGGTCACAACCTCCCAGAAGGGGATTCCATACACAGGGAGAATTACTTTCTGGAAAGTCGAATATTGCAGTTGCTGGACATGCAGTGAACAAGCTAATCTCTGAGTGGGACTGGCAAGTGTTTTTCCTTCTTTTGGTTCAAGCAGTGATGGAGGAAGTAACAGGGGGGCACCTACTGGATACTGATCGAGAAAAACCCTTTCCTTTTTTTTTTTTTAAATTATTATTGCAAAGGGGGATTATCACAGTATATACAAATATTCTACAATGGGAAGACGGGGTAGCATCAGACTCACATAATTTACATGAAACGTTTTGGTACATCAGGGAAAAAGAAAAAAAAACATAAAACAGGAAAATCATATTACATTATTGATCCTTAAGTACCTTATGCCAAACAGTTTGAAATTTCTGCATAGAGAGTATTCCTCTTGTTTTTGCCAAAGCTTTTTCCCTCTCACTAATCTCGACCAACATGATCCACCATTCTACCTTGCTGCTAGGTTTGGGGGAAATCCAAGCCCTGGCGATGGTGAGCCTAGCAGAAACTAATAAAATAGCAAAAAATGAGCGGCGTGCAGGGCTAGGGTCAGCCTTGAATCCAATCATGATCTCCTGTACAGTAAATCTTAATTCTAGACCCAGTCTGTCTTTGCAAACTTGGCTAACGCCCTCCCAAAATACCCAAATCAACGGACATGTAGCAAACATATGCACTATGTCGACAGCGGAGGCTCCACACTTGGGACATTTAGTTTTATCGTCGGGGGCTTAATCGCCTCTTTTTCCCCGCCAACTTCCTATCTTCTCAGGGGTGTAATATAGCATACACAGTGTCCTAAAATGTTGGAGCTTTAGATTGACTGATGCTACAGCTTCTCTTAATGTAGTGAGTGCATCATTAATTGCAGTAACAGATGTCTGTCCCCAGAGTGCGGCTCCACTTCAACGCAAGCTGGACACATGGATCTATTCTATTCTGTGCTGCGTTAAGTATTGGTAAGCAATACGTATTGAATGTTTACGGGGTGTTTCTTGGATTAATGTCAGAATCTCGTATGCTGATATGGATACGAGCCTTTGCAATCTCAAGAAAAAGTCTCTGATTTGCAGATACTTGTAATGATATTGTTGAGGGAGGGAGAACGTATTCTGGAGGTTTTGAAATGTCATAAAACCGTTAATATCGTATAGGTGACTGAGTCTTTCCACCAGATACATAGCCCACCTTTTTGCCACCCTGTCGTTGAAGATCTCGGGCAAAAATGGGTTGTCCCATAGAGGAAACCTATTGTGAAATATTGGAAGCGAGTAGCCAGAGAGAATTTCCCTCCAAACAGTGACAGTATCTCTGACTGTCTTAAAACAAACTCGTTTGTAATATGTGATCTAGAGCACGATAGAGAAATCTACTACTGTCTTGGCCCAGTAAAAGCTGGAGGTTAAAATCTTGGTCTTTGTTTAAGAGAAGGCTATGTAAACGCCCCGAAAAAGAGGCCCAGAAATATAGCTTGAAATCAGGTAATTGAAGACCCCCTTGTATGTATGGGTATTTTATAAACTTAAGCGCTCGCCGAGCTCGCTTATAGCCCCAAATAAAACAGCTTATGATACCATCTAGTTTTTTAAAGAAAACATTGGGTACTCTTGAAGGAAAAGCGCGGAATAAGTATAAAAATTTAGTTAATATCGACATTTTTATAATGTTACATCTGCCGATAATGCTGATAGGGAGATTATGCCATCGTTTTAGCTTTTTGGTGACTTGCTGTAGCAAAAAAATCATAATTCAAATTTAGTATGTTTCCTAGTTTCGAAGTAATACGCACACTGAGATAAGTTGCTATCTGGCATGCTCCTTCTATAGGTCTAGCAGGTTTGAAGTTTATAATCACTTGTGTCTTACTAGGGTTTAATTTGTACCCAGAGAATGACCCAAAGGTTTTTGCCTCATTCATAATTATTTCTAGAGAACAGCTGGGTAAGCTGTAAATATTGCGATGTCGTCTGCGTAAGCCGTTACCTTGAGCGTGCATGTTCCGGAGCGTAAGGGTGCGATTTTTTCATTAATCATCAGTGTCCGTATTAAGGGCTCAATATATAACGCGAACGAGAGTGGGGACAGAGGGCACACCTGCTGTGTCTCTGTGTATGAGGAATGGTACAGATTGAATACCTAGATAGCTCAATTTGGCCTGCGGTGTGCGGTATAAAGCTCGAATCCACATGAGGAATCGGCCAGTAACTCCAAAGGCTGTAAGAGTAGGCCAAAGGCATCCCCAAGCTACACGGTCAAAGGCCTTTTCTGCATTTAGAAGTATCATACCCAAGTTGCTCCCTGTTTGATTAGCATAATCGAAAGCCATAATCGCTGTGTTAGTGTGTGCTGTAGTTCCTCGACCCACTATAAAGCTGTGTTGCTGTCCTGAGACCAGGCCCGGCATCAAAGGGGCCAAACGATTAGCCAACACCTTAGCATAGAGCTTAGCATCCGCGTTAATGAGGGATATTGGCCGGTACGAGCCACATTCATCAGGAGGCTTACACTTTTTTAACAAAAATACAATGTTAGAGGTGTCCCAGGTTAATGGAGTGGTCCCGGAGGTGCCAATCTCTTGTAGAACCTTGGCGGGCACAGGTATCACAATATTCTTAAATAGTTTATAAAATTCCACGGGGATCGAGACGTCCCCAACTGCCTTGCCTGGTGGCAACGCCGATAAGGCCATAAACAGTTCCTCCTGAGAGACTTCAGAGATCAGCTGCAGAGCAGCCTCCTCCTGCAAAGGGGGGGGGGAGCTGCCCTTTCTAAGTATTTAGAAAGTTCCACAGAGTTTATTGGGTCTGATTCGGTGTATAAAGTTTCATAATATATTATAACTGTTTAAGAATCATGCGGGTCTCAGTGTGAAGCGTATTATCCATCCCTTTGATGGCCTTAATTGAGTTTTTGACTTTTTTATCCGCCAATTGATATGCCAGTATCTTCCCCACCTGTTCACCATATTCATACTGCAAAAACCGATGTTTGTTATAATTCGCAGCTACTTTCTCCTTTAAGGACTGCCCAGCTAGAGCCCCTGCATAGATCATATCAGCGTAAATCTGAGATTGCCTAAGTTCATTATGTTTAACAGCAGTAGCATGAGATCTTTCCAGGTTCACAAGTTCCGCGCAGGCGGCTTTAGTTACACTCTCTCTGGCTTTACTCTCTCGCCAAATGAACTGCTGAGTAATGCCTCTAATATAAGCTTTCATTAAGTCCCAGAGAATACAAAAATTGGTAGAGTTGACATTATGGTGAACAAATTCTACCAGGAGCCTTTCCATGTGTGCAATGTACTGATTATCTGAAAGTAAATATCGAGGAAAAGAAAAAGAGCGTCTAGTTTTACTTATCGGGCGAGTTTGAAAGCTACAAATTATGGGATTATGGTCTGATGGGATTTTTGGGCACAGCAGATCCCCCATAATTATTAGCACCCCCTGTAGTTCCAATAGGATTAGCATTAGCTCATTGAAAATCTCAGGATCAGCAGCATTGGGGCCATACAAATTAACAAAAAAGTATTTCACATCAAAGATAGCCATCTGAGCGATTACCCACCTCCCTCTGGGGTCTGCTAAGTCTCTAAGTGTTGTGTATGTGAGTGCTTTGCTAGCAAGAATTGCAGTTTCTCTGATCGAAAGACTTTGTGAAGTGCAAGCAATAGTATGGTATTTTAGTTCATTAAGCAGCCTCCTATCTTTATGAGCTAAGTGTGTTTCTGATAAAAATACCAAATGTGGTTTATATAAGTTTAGCTCTTCCCGCGGGATTTATCCCAGGTAGTGCGACTTCCCACAACCGTCGTACCCTTTTTTCCATTTTGCAGAATGTCGATCCACAACTGGCACTAGTGGCGGTCTTCTTAGACGCCACGAAGGCCTTCGATTCTGTGGAATGGGACTACCCGTTTACTATTCTTCAATGCATGGGGCTCCCCAACGTTTTTTTAGCATGGATACGCCTCCTCTATACTTCTCCAGAAGCAAAGGTTCTAATTAATGGACATACTTCTTCCTCCTTCCCTATTACCCGGGTTACCCGGCAAGGCTGTCCGCTTTCTCCCCTTCTTTTTGCCCTTGCCATAGAACCCCTGGCGGCCAAAATCAGGCAACGCCATCAAGAAAAGGCCTTCCGCTGCTTCCTCCGCCCACTCCTCATCTCCCTTTACTCGGACGATGTTACCCTGTACGTTAAGGAGCCACTGCAGAATCTCAACCCGCTACTTCGGGAGTTTGTTAGATTCTGTGGTCTCTCTGGCATCCACATAAACTGGGCCAAATCTCAGCTTTTTCCACTCACTGCTTCTGTGACGCCCTTTGTAACTGACTTTCCCATTGAATGGTGCGATACTGAAGTAAAGTACTTAGGGATACACGTCGCCATCGATCGCGACGAACTGATGCGACTCAACTATGGGCGAACGCTAGAGCATATCACTGGCATCATAAGATGGAACGCTCTCCCTCTCACCATGGCGGGACGCATTTCCCTCATCAAAATGGTCGTCCTCCCCAAACTTTTATATTTGTTTTTAAATATTCCTTATGATCCGGGCAGACATTTCTTTTCTTTGCTTCGATCGGAGCTAATCAGACTAATATGGGGCGGTAAACAGCCTCGATTACAGTGGGACACACTTGCACGACCCTACTCTCAGGGGGGATTCGATGTCCCTAATTTTGAATTGTATTATCTCTGTGCTCAAGCACATTATGCCCACTATTGGTTCCACCCTCCAGATACACGCCTCATGTAGCGACTGAACACTGGCTGGCGGACCCTATTCCGTTGGACGGGGCCATACTGACTACACTGCCATCCCACGCGCCCTGCCCGACCTCTGTAGACTGCACGGTTAAAGCATGGCAACGCGTTGCTCAGCGACTACAAGTTCCCATGCTATACTCACCTTTACTCCCTCTTACTTATCATCCAAAGATGCCTGTCCTGCAAGAGGGTGCCTTTAAAAAGACTAAAGCTAAATACAACATTAATTGCTGGGGAGACCTCTATCTAAATGGCAAATTTCACACGTCGCAGCAGCTATTTCTGGACCCTCCACCCTCCCCCATGGATATTTTCCTTTATGTGCGACTGCGACAAGGCCTTAAAGAATATACCCCTTCATACCCTCTAGAACCCCCAGAAGTCGCCCCTTTGCGCCATATACTGCGCACTGACAGTGCTTCACACTTAGTATCTACATTATATCATAGCTTGTATACTGATGTCGTTTCCACCCCTTGCGCTGCCCGGGATAAGTGGTCCGCTGAGCTTGGGCAAGAAGTCACTGATCAACAGTGGGCGTATTGCTGTAAGCAGACTGAACAAGTCTCCTCTAGTAGTCGGCTGCGCATCACCCATTACAAGTTATTACACCGCATATACCATACCCCGGTTAAACTACACAAATACAAATTACAAGACACTAGCAAGTGTGACAGATGCGGGGCGGAAGCTGCTGACTTTCTGCACCTTGCCTGGGAGTGTAGCTCAGTCCTAGCCTACTGGCAACAGGTGATCACTGCACTAGAACTGATGACATCACTGAAAGTTCCACTATCTCCCCTTCTAGCGCTCCTCGGCTACACAGAGAAGCCAACAGTGACACATCGCAAATTTGTTTCATTCAGTCTGCTACTGGCCAGAAGGCGGGTGGCATGCAGATGGGGTCGAGGCCGGGGACCCAAATTCAAGGAGTGGATTGGCGACATGATATTTTGGCAAGATCAAACATACGCATGTGCCGAACTCCTTCCTCTCACGTCACACCCGCGTGATATTTGGGATCCACTCAAACTGTATCTCCTGGAACACCCAATTGAGGCCGGAAATAATCCATGATCCCCCCCGCATACTTCACCTCACGACTTGATTATTTTTTTTTTTTACATGTGATGCATCTATACTTTGCTGTACAGATGTTTTATCTCCACCCTGATCTGATTTTATATGATGTGTGTGAGATCTTTGTATAATGTCCATGCTATGAGATGTCTCCTGCCGTTTTTACTATCCTGGACTCTGTATTGCATCAATTTGGTGATTCGATGTCGCTGATATGCATGCATCTATCTATGTACTGTAACTATCTTGCTGGCTGTTTTTGATGAATTCTAGAAAACTTAATAAACAAATTAAAAAAAATTTTTTTTTAAAAAGTTTAGCTCTTCCCGAAAAAGTTGACCTTTACTAGCAGCGTTCAAACCAGAGACATTCCAACAAAGACATTTAAGTAGCACCATAGATTGTCAAAAATTGAACACAATATATAGATTTTCCTTGTAAGTGAGTACTTTCTTTAGTGTGATTCATACATTTACAGAGCTTGTTCATAATGCAGCCCCGATAGAGTTGCAGCTTTATATCTACTCCCTGCCTTTCCGTTTGCGTACCCCCTTTACTTTTAACCAACCCCTTAGGCCTAAACCCTCCCAACATCCCCAAACTAACCCACCTGGATCCCACCCCTTGTCCAAGGAAAAGAATCACCCCCCTCCCTGCTGTCGCTGGCAAGACAGCTGATGGGAGCGCCAACACCCTGAGAACCACCCCACCACCCCAATACACCGTGATTCTCAAACTCAGAAGAGTCTGTTGCGAAAATATGGAAAGACAGAGAACCAAATGGAAAAGAGGAAAAAGCAAGAGCGTATCAATCTTTGATCGCAGGGGGAATCCCTGTAAAAACAGGGGATAAAGAAGGGGCTTGCCCAAAAACCAACTATGTTAATGTATCAATGCGTTGCTTACTGTTGGTATGACCCCACAAAAATCCGTTTGTTCTACTCGCTAACCATACTTTATGATATCTTTAGAGTTAAAAAAAAGCGAGATTATTTAGTTTCTTGTTGCCACTTTGCCAAAGCCTGTTGATCTGCAGGATTGTTGACAACAGATGGCAATCTATGTGCCCGTTGTACTTGGCTGTCCCAGTCCCAGTCATCCAGATCGGGGAATGCTCTCTTGAGTAGTAGTACTATAAATGCTCGAGGGTCAGCGCCTTCTTCGTTTTCAGGTACACCAAACAGGCGAATGTTATTACGTTGTTGCCTGTTTTCTAAGTCCTCGACTTTACTTTGCAAGAAGATGAGCTGATTTTCGTGTGCATCAGAGATCTTAGCTACCCTCATCGTATGATCCTCTGTATCTGTGACTCGTTGTTGCAGCTCTGTGATATCCATTGTTAGTGCAGCTACTTTGTTGTTTATCTCAGCGAGAGCCTGCTTGATCGCTGAACTGTCTGCATTGGCCTGCGAGTAATATGCCTGGGCTTCTTCTCTATGAGCCTGTAATGCCTGTAAAATTGCAACGGCAGAAGAATCCAGTGAGCCAGCAGGTAGGACATTCGGTTGAACATCAACCCGGGAAGGAGCTGGAAGAGACGAAAGAGAAGAAGAAATTGCTGAGTGTCTGAGGTCGCTACCAGATGCTGATGCAGATACGAGTGACAAGCTTGAGTCTTGGTGTAGCGAGGTGGAGCCAGAGCCTACCCCTGGCCCCGAAGTTAGGCCAGCTGTAAGGCCCGGGTCAGGACCAAAACCGGAGCCAGAAAGTCTTGAAATCAGGTTTTTCACTTCTCCTTTCGCTGTAACCCATTTACAAAGTGGGCTACTGGTAATGCCCAATTTGGTGGATGTAGGGTTAAGACCCCGCGGGTCACTTTCCTTGTCGCTTCCTTTTTTATGGTATCTGGTATTTTTAATATTAAAGTTGCCTTTTTTGTCACCTTGTTTCCACTGGATGAGCAAAGCGACTGATCTATTGACTATGTGTCGCTGTTGCTTTGCTCAGCAGGTAGGGTAGCCCTGTATGTGTTAGAGAGATGTCCCGAGCCTGCTTGGTGAGTAAGAGTTGGTAGCAGGTCTCCTATTTGTATGTCCCCTGCTGTGGGATTATCGAGTTGGTTAGGTATGGCATCCCCTTTTACTGCAACTTCCAAAGGAAAACAGGTAGCGGCGTCTTCAGTCAGCCCTGCGCCAGGAGAGTCAGAACTCGCCAGCTCTTCATCGGAGCTTAAAGGGTAATATTGCGAGGGTTCCTGACCCGGGGGACATTCTGTGCAGAGTAAAGAAGAAGGGACCGATGACACAGCTATAAATTCCTTTGACCCCCTTCAAAACTGCCTCAATTAATGCCTCCACCATCTCCCCCTCTGGAGGTGGGTTTGCGGTTCCCCAGGATAGATAAGCTCGTTTACATTGCCTGAGTGTAGAATTTTAAGAATAGGGCGCCCTACCTTATAGGTAGAACGATTCACAGTACCTTTTGTGGGCTGTAGCTGTGGTTCATCCCTGTTCGTCAGTGCAGTTTGCTCCGAGGCAACTGCGAGAGCGCGAGTACCGGCTCTGGCCTGTTTTTGACGGTGCCATTCTGGGCTGTGAGGAGCAGAGAGGCACAAGGGGAAACCATGCGAGAGAAGAGCGCCGGATGAAGATCCAGAGCCATGGTGGTTTCCCAGCAACCCGGAGCATCATCAGGTAATTCCAGATCCGAACTGCGGAGCTTTCCCTCTGTTGGCAGTCAGCGTCCCTGCTTCCCATAGAGCGTTTAGGAGAAACTCAGTTTAGTCTGCTTCCAAGTGGAGATCCAATAGCTTGCTGCACTCGTAGCGGTGTGCCAGTGAGATGGAGCAGTGGTTCCCAGTGGCCGGGAACAGCATCAGGTGAGCGGGATTCGAGCTTTTGCGTGCGGCGGCAGCAGAGCTCTCGACTTTCTTCTTTTAAAAAGGTCAGCGTCTTTTCCCACAGCGTCTCAACAAAACCCCCGTTTAGTGCATTTCCATGCGGGATTCAGATAGTTATTGCGCTCGGGTGAGCGTACCGGTGCAGCGGTGCGATGAAGCGGCGAATGTTCAGGGTGCAGCTCTCAGCAGCGGCATCAGTCCGCCATCTTCTTTCCCCGCAAAACCCTTTCCTACTAACTCAAGAAAACACAGCTCTTATGGGTTATACCTCTCCGGTTTCCCTGCAGTTCCAACCATGGCCAGAGCCTTTCTGGCATTCAGCCTTCACTTTTATCACATCCTTGATCCACACAGACCTATACGTGACTAAGCTTCCCAAGACACACAGTTGCGAGTAATTACCCAGAACTGTGTGGATCAAGGCAGGTTAGAAATGAGCAGAGCGTGTCACTGGTTTTGTTTTACCTTGCTTCAGTCTCAAGTGCTAGACTTTCCTACTTTTTCATTGGCCTCTCAGTTACCTGATAGACTGTGATGTCCTCCAGAGATTCTTGCTCTTGTTTCTGCAACATCGATATTCATCGTTAGGTGGTGCCATTTTTATGGTCACAAGTAGTCTAACCGGGCTTGCCCTCGAATCATGTGGGAACCTGGGCTATTATATACACTGTAAAAAGAATATTCTCCTAGGGATCAATCTAAACATTACATTATGATAAGAATACTGCTATTTGTCGTCAGTATTATAAGTAGGCTATTATTGCTTATGATTTTCTTTCAACAGAACAACTTGTATATCTTCCACTGGATTTACAAGTGGTAGACCCAGGACAATCATTTGTTTATTTAAATCACTTTATTTTGGTCACAGACTTGAAAGCAACAATCCACATTCAATTTTTACAATAATGCATGTAATGTAATTTTTACAGTAATATATATGATATAAAAAGATTTAAAGTTTCTGGGTTATTTAACAATGACTCAATAGAAGCAGATAAATTATCATACGCGAGACTCACCCAAAAGTACTTTATGTACATTCAATATAAAATGTTAAAATCAGATCATAAAAATTACACAATTGTAAAATGCCCATGTGACACGAAGACATACAAGTTACAGGCTAAAATTCTTGAAGATAATCAATTACATTTTCAACAGGTAAAGGAAAGTTCACCCAATTAGCCATGACCCAAATAAACTTAACTCAGACCAAGTGTCCCACAAAAGCGAGTTTTGACCAATCGGGAGGAGCTGGAAGAAATGGAGACAGGATTGGTCCTAAGGTCACCTGTGGCCAGAGTCACTAATGTATCTTTCACATATCTGACCCATAGAAGTGTTGGCCGCAGTGTTTGTTTCTTCAGTGTGTCACTAAGGGCATTGGAGTACTCCACATTCTTATTCAGTACAGGACTGGTTTCAATCTGACCTGAGATGAAATGGGATGCATTCCAAGTCATGTTTGGAAATTAAAGGAGTGCTTTGGGGATGTTTTAAAGCCGCTCTCAGGAAATTGTTTTCAGCGACTCCCAGAGGATCAACATTACAATAGCCCCAAGTTTCAGCCCCATAAGTTGCAGCAGCCACCTCTTACGCTCTCCATATTTCAAGAAAGGGAGATATAAGGTGTATGGAGGTGTTGCTTGCAAATTTCAATATAGCTGCTGCCCTGTGGTTTAGCATGAGCACACTCTTCGAACTCTGGCTGACCCATGAACTACCGTTAGACAGGCGTATGCAGAGGTAATCAAAATCCATTACTGTCTCAAGAACTACATCATCTAGCCATGTAGTACCTCTAAATCGCATGTGAGGATGAATAGCCATAAACCTGTTTTTTGTGGCCTTTATGGCTAACCCCTGTTCGGAGCAGAACAAACTAAATCTATTTAGTAAGGTATTTAGACTGGTTGGGGTTTTAGACACCAAAAGGGTGTCGTCAGCGATTAATAAAGCTGGGGTTTTTACATCCCCCCAGGTGAGTCGCTAGCACAATTCAAAAGGAAATTCAAACACCCGTTTATAAAAAGGAGAAATAAAGTTGGGGCAAGCACACAGCCTTGCCCAACGCCCTTGGCCACACTAAACATCTCAATTGTCTCGCTATTTTGCCCCCATCTCACCTGTGCAAAATCATCCACGTGAGGCGAATTATCAAATTTAATAGGGGAGGTGGCAGGCCCAATTTTCTCAGGGTGGACCAAAGTTTTTCTCTTGGAACCATATCGAAAGCTGATCTTGGGTCGACAAAGGCCACATAGAGGCTAACCCCACTAAGATCCACTACCTTTCATTTAAGAAGCAAGAATCTAAAAACTTGGTCCAACGTACTAGTCTTGGAACGGAATCTAGCCTGGAAATTGAGAGAGGGGGTTGTTTTCATCCCGTCAAGGAGACGATCAAGTATTTGCTTACAGAAGAATTTTGAGTGGCATCTATAAGACTTATGGGGTGATAGTTTCCTGGTTCTGACTTGCAACCTTTTTTATAAATGGGTATTATTTCTGTCCCTCTGAAGGAGGCGGGGTATGGGCACTAGCCATAACTGCATCGGCTACACGGTTTAAGTATGGGGCCCACACAATTAGTTTGGACCTAAAAAGGTCCCTTGGAATTTTATCAGGGCCAGGGAATTGCCTGCTTTCTGCAGAAATAGTGTCACTACCTGTAGCTTCGGAGGCTGCAAGGGTAACAAAGCAAGGCTCACCAGGTCCATTACAGTATAGGGTTTGGAAATGATTAACCCAGTACTGGTGGAGAATGTGATTCTCGGGCTTCATTAGGTAATTTTTTGAGCCATGGCCAATCAAATGCCAGAACATTGAGCTCATATAGGTATAGATCATAGATAGTAAAGCCTCATTGGTAGCTATAGACTCCCATTTTACATTCCTCCAGTAGTTGGTGACAGACAAGTTACCGCTTGCCTGGCACGTACATTTGACCGTCTGCCCCATGTTGCCCTGGGTGGTTAGAAGCAGAGGAAAATGGTTGCTTTTATGTCGAGGGACAATCTCCATGCCTAAAAGAAGGGACCAGAGGACAAATCCAAAAAGATATAATAAATGTTACTCAAATAGGAATGCCTTTTAAAAGGTGTCTGGTCAGGTGCGACCATTGCAAGCTCTCAGTTGGCAGCTTAGGCACAGATCTATCAGTTGTAATGCTGCCTTAGCAGGGAACCATTTGGGATGACCTAAGAGTTAGGAAATGCCCTAGATTTGATCTTCCATACTAGCAATTTCTCTCAGAAGGGCAGAGGATTCAAAAGAGATATTAAAATCTCCACCTACAATAACAGCTGCGTCACTGGGTAGGCCTTTAATTTGGTCCCTGAATAGCACTATAGTTGGAGACTCCAAGTTCTTCGGGGTGCATCTATTGTACACGTTAAATAAGTAGGATTTCCTAAATCCAGGGAATCAATAGCTAGCTGCTTGGAAAGCAGTGCAAGTTAACACTGAGCCATGTAGCGAGGCCTCCTGAGGGTCTGTTGGCCACAGACGTTCAAGCTGCTATGAAAAATGTTTCATACTTATGCTTTTAAGAAGGTTCCTATTCCCAGGTTTCATAGAACATAACAATAGCACTATTGTCTATAAAAGTCCCCCAGCCCACCTGGGCCAGCTTGTTCCCTTGGCCCATGATGATCCAGGAGATTAATGTTAGGTAGTCCCCCTTAGTTGGAGGTGGTGGGGGGGGGGGGGCATATGAGGGGATGACCAATCTCATGATCTTCAGAAGGAGGTCGGTGAAAATGTAATTTGGGTTGAATCGAATCTACGACAAAATCTAGGTTAGAGTTTGGAAAGATCAAAGCTTCATTTTGAGGATTCAAAACTTAATTGAAGGTGGTGGGATTAGTGGTGAGCGTGGGGTCTCCTGTACACAACTCTTGATGCGACTCATTCATCAAGTTGGTTCCACCACTAGGTAAACAGTTTAGGATGGGATTCCCTTTAGGCTCTAGTTAATCATTTATCAAAGACATAGGAGGATTTTTAATGCCCATTCCCTCTCTCTGCCGTGGTCGGGGTTTAAACTTAATTCTGAAATTTATTGGGGGACAAGTTTGGCTTCCAAAGCTGGTAGCCCATTAACTAAGGACGGGTAGGAGAAAGTTAACTTAATACAATCATAAGAGTTATCTGCAGAGGGCAACCTGGACGCTTTGAAGAGATCTGAATGGATCACACTGGAGCATCTACGGACATCCCTTAGCCATTGTATGGATTTATTGATAAGGGAGGCCTCATTTTCTCTAGTGTGACAAAATCTTAGGGACCCCTGTCATGTATAATGTCCCAAGATGCACAAAAGTATCAGATCCTAAATTGCTCTCCCATTGTTCCTGTGTGGTGGGGGGGGAAGAATTGTGAGTAGATGGATTTGAAGTGTTAATATTAAAAAACCTCATCCTAGGATAACCAGGATCTCTATGCGAGTTGTAATCAATAGGACCTACAGGGCTCCTTGAGAGAACATTATCAGAAGACATTTTATGAGTGGCGATGTTAAAAGGAATTAGTCTAGGGTTGGAGGGGATTCCCTCATTTCTTAGATTATCAGGGTCCCGAAAGGGCTTTCAAAAGAACACTGGGTAGACTGTCTGGTGTCGAAAAAGGGAAGCTTCCCTAGCTCCAGAGGGTGGTTTATGGATACATGCTAGCCTGGGGAGGCAGTCTTTCGTTTTGCAGGGTGGTACTACATTGTAGGCTTAATTAAGGGATGTGCCAGTCTGGCACTTTTCCAAACGGGGACCTCTATCTGCCTCTTGGCACTCCCGATATAGCCCTACCCTACCTAGTTCAGAGAGTGTGTGAACCTTGGTTCTTAAATCTGTAATTTCAGCCCTCATGGTAGTTATAATCTCCCAAAGATCATTTATTTGGTCTTGAATCACCTCAATCTTGGCTGGCTGCACAATGGACAAAGTCCTTTCTCGAAAATTAGAAGTAGACTCTGTCGCTGGAGCTAATGCTGCAAAGCGGTTGGAGCAAACTATCACTGGTTTCAAAAGGACGTGGTTTGGACATGCAGTAGAGGGTTCCGAGAGCGACTAGATTGATTGGCTCGAGGACAATGCTGGGGGTTCATAATGAGCATCCAAGCGAGACAATCAGGAGAAAAGGTTTGTGTTGCTATGGGACCCATGGGACCTACGGTCTGAGAGGGGAAAACTATAGAATCTTCGGAGCGCTGTGATTTACGGCACGTGTGTTTGTTTTATTGAATAGAGGAGCAACTTTAATCCAACTGTGTGATTTAGGTTTAACTGTTTTCTGAGTGGTGAGGTGAAGGATCTGCCCCACTTCTGCTATTAGATTGCCTATATCTTGCAAAGAACAATTATCTGAGCGTGGGCATGAATTTTGTATTTTTTGTATTTGTGGGTTCACCCATGAGTTTTTCCTTATTTTTTCTTTTCCCTATATTCCTCCCTATGACAGTGCAATATTTTATACTACAATTCAATAGCAAAATTGCATGCTGTTCAGTCTTGACAGGGCAAACATACAATACAACAAGATATCCCTGTGATATAACCTTTATCCTGGCACTTTGTATTAATTCATAGTACCCAAAAAAAGAGGGTGCTTCTGAAGATACAATTCAGGGAGACACACGATCTTAGTTCTGGGAAAGAAAAATAATTTACTTACTAAAGGTACAGGGAACTGCCCCGTTTAAGATGGGTGGGAGATGGTTCTCTTCCCCTACCCTGGATTTAGGTGTAGGACATGAAACTTGGTGAACTGGTAATCAAAAGGGTTACAATATTGCTCTAGTGTCAGGGGTAACTAAATGGTAATCAAAAGCTCCAATGTTCCCCCCAAGCTGAAAGCAAATGTTATTAAATATGGCACATGCGATTCACATAGAGCTAGTTACAGCGGGTATTTTCAAGTGCAACAGCAAACAATTATACACAGTCAATAGGTTGGCCAGGATTTATCGAGATCAGCTTACTCGATGGCCACAGCAATAGTTTAAAGATGGAAGGCCATAAAGGGTACAAACAATATTAGTTAGTTTGAAAGTTTGCTTGTGTGTGCAGCCCCTTGGAACAAGGCACATTAAATCATCTGTGCAAGAGTTAACAGCCTAAAATACAATGAATACAAGAAAAAAAGAAAACAAAGTATAAGGGGTGGACTACAATTGTGACAGCCGAAGTTTACCAGCTCCACACTTGCCCACCCAACAGGGGAAAAGACCAGCAACCAAGAGTTTAAAAGTAAAGGCATGGGGGGGGTTGGCCCTGCCCTGGCTCTTTCTGGCGCAGGACGGGCCGAACGTGGCCCGGGGGCGGCCTGTGGGAGCACAACTCCCTTTAAGTAGCGCTGGTGATCAGGCACAGGTGGGAAATGGCAGGGAATTGTGGCACTTGCAGTACCCAGCAGCTGCAGTGACATCCGCTGCAGCTTTTCCTGTCTGTAATCAGTAATGCCGGTATCCTTATATGAAGTGGGGCACAGCGGGTTCCATTACTGGCATGGACAGCTCGCAGCAGGTGTTTCTCTTCCCCAATGGAATGTCAACAAATACGCCCCCCAGGACAATAATATATTAGGTATATCAAGACATTCAATTTATCAAATGTATTAACAAATTAACACAAACACATTGAATAAGATCAAATGCTACGAATCTTTCAATCCCATGATTTTAAGTATGTAAATAGTCCTTGTAGAGTATTCATTATGTAGATCCAAGACTCATTTCTTCTGGTGGTTGATCTTTCAATCAGAGGTAGTGAAAAATCCAGGTAACAATATATTTTATCCTGGTCAAAGTTCCAAAAGCCAAGAATACTTTACAGTCATTTTGAAGCTTCATAAACTCATCTCCATATCTTAATACTGAAATAATTTGATAACAATGTTTTGATTGATCCCTAGGGGAATATTCTTGTTACAGTATATATGTTAAAAGAGAGGTAATGATGGTAGGCGGCAGCCGCTTTCTCTCTTCAGGTACCTCATGGACATTAAAAAAAAAAAAAAAAAAAAAAGGTATCGGTCCTACTCCAGTTAACCTATACAGAATGTGGGCAGCAAATGAAGTTCCAGCTCACCCAGCTGCTCGAGTAAGTTTTGTACATGTTGCGTGTCCTTTAATTACCTGTAGATATTGTGAAAGAAATCACTATTGCAAACAGGTATGATCACTGCAGTTACTGTCTACATATGACTTCAACTGTGTAACAGTAATTGACCTTGTTCGGGTTTGTCTAGAATATATCTTAAAAAAATAATTTATCAGAAAATGACAGCTGGCAGAATGGTAAAAGTCTGTTTAGTTGGCTTTGCACTTGCACACATTGCACAGAAATGCCACAGAACAAAGATTTAGTCTCCAATGCACAGGCAGCTGAATACTTTGCCTCTTGGCCTCCTCTCTTCTTCCCTTCATAAAGTGAAGGCATTTAGAGCCCTCTTTATATGTGGGGCTCCCTGTGAGCATCACAGCACACCTTTAAATGGGACACTGTGCCCTATTACAGTTAATGCACTGTCTCCAGCAAAACTGCTAGCTTGAGCCTAAACATCAGCGCATTGGTAAAAGGCAGACTGGCTTTTGGAACCCGCTTGTCCACATTTCATTGTGCAAGCGGCAACGTGCCCTGCATTAGAAAGAGGGCAGACAGCGCCCCCTGCAGGAGTGTGCAGTGAAGCCGATTGGAGGGGACGTGTTTGGGAGAGGGGATTTTCATGGGACCTCCCTTTGACCTACTAACAATATGAATTGGAGAATCTATGAAAAAGAGGGACGAAGACAGAGAGAGTAAGATGGAGGTAACATGGTTACGACCTCACAAGCTATATGAAGGCTTTTATAAATATGCAATCAGATTCACAATCAGAATGCAAAGTAGTATATCTATATGATACAATAAATAATGAAAGACAGAAGAAAATGGCGACAGAAGAGAGAGAAAGTATTACAGAGATAGAGAGAAAGATAAAGAGAGGAAGACTGAGGACGGCACAGAGTGGAACAGAGAGAGGGAGCAAGATAAGGGATAGAGTGATAAAGATAACAGAGATAGAAGTAGAGAGAAATACACTGAAGCAGATAAAGTAATATAGATAGAGTTAGACAGGTGGAGGAAGATAGAGATAGAAGACCAAAGAGATGAAGATAGAGCTAGAGAGGAAGACAGACAGGGATTGAGAGAAAATTTGAGTTAAAAAAAATATATTAAGAGGAAGATGAAGAAAGGAAGACTGCGACTGAGAGGAAGATACACACACCGAGCTAGAGAGAGTGAACTAGAGACAGAGAAAACCTGTGAGGAGAACAGTAGTAGACGGAGGAAGGAAGATAAAGAGAAGCGGGGAGAGAGATACAATCAGGAAGAGAAAAAGACAGACAGAGCTGGAGAAGGATTGAGAAGACAACCGGAAGACAGAGGAAGATATATAGAGGAAGATGGATCTACAGATAGAGAAAGAAAGCTAAAAAGCAAGGAAGACAGGTAGTGTGATGTATACATAAACAAAGACAGGGAGACGACGAGGATAAAGAAATGAAGAAAGATGGAGAAAGACAAAGAATGTGAGCAGGGAATATGAAGATAAATAAAGAGAAGGAGATAAAGGAAGAATAAGTGAAAGATAAAGAGATCTAAAAGGAAAATGGAGATACAAAGATAGAGCAAATTGAATGTAAAAGTTTTTGGAACAGTGTTTCGATCATGGACCTCATCTTTTTGGAAGCCCACCATCTGTTTACAGTACTGATATCATGAATGCCAATAAATGAATGGTTGGTTACCGACACTAAAGAGCAATGTTCTTTTAAGACTATCACAGAGAACTGAATCGAGAGTACAACAGGCAAGATTCTTACACAGTGGATATAAATGTACAGGTGCTGGGGAAAAGCATGGATGACCATAAAATATTCAGGGAACTTAAGTGGGGAAAAGGTCTGCTGAAAAACCTACATTAGCCATCTACTGCCATTCAGTCACAGCACGGTTATGAGATTCATGGGAGGTTCAAATAAATGCTTCAACTATAAAGTAGAATCGTTTTGATCAAGAAATCAGGAGGCACAATCATCATATATTTACCTCTTCTGCAGCACCTATACATCGCCTTTGAGCCTTTATGGGACTACGACGGTATGAACCACCCCAAGATGAACTGGTAGTCTGTTTGATGGGAAAGGATTTTTCATACGCAGAAACATTGTGGTTCAACTTTCCAACAAAAGTAGTGAGGGCGCCACTGTGGAAAGAAAATTAATATTTCAAAGGTGTGCAAAAACACGAGGGATCCACAATTAAGATTGCAACAACAATCAGAAGCAAAGCACCAAATCAGTTCTTAAGGTATATTTTTTTCCTTTTCTCTCCGTATGTTTTTGTCAGTTATGTCTTAAGGATGCCAGAGAAAATCTTACACAGATTGCAAATAACAATTTTTTTTCTCAAACATAGAACCGTTTTTTTTAAAAGTAAGTCTGTCAAACGGCATTACAAACAACGATCAGAAGACTAAATACATTCATATTTCGCTTCCGACGGTAGTGCCAAAGCCTTTCAGGAGGAGGGAGGCGTAACAATAAGAGGGGATGGTAAGTGGTGGGGGCAGAGGGAAATGAGTGCTACCACAGGTATCACCCAACCTTGCCCTCCTAGCATAGCTCATGCAGCAGATGAGGACACTATGAACCTGGGGATCTGAGAAAACCTACCAACAATGGCAGGCAATAGAGAATATTGTACACTTTCAATTACTTTTTTTCATTAAAATGGCATGCCGACATCAGGCATTCCTTAACGGTTGCTTCTTTTAAGCAGGTTAACCTGCAGAAAGAGTTAATATGAAGTATATGGCTGCAAGGCAAGATTAAGGTTTGTTTTTTACTCTAAATTTGATTCAGATTTCCATCTGGTCTTGGTTGGGAGTACACAGAATGGACATTAGGAAGCAATTCCAATCGGTCTTCAAGCAGTCATTTTTTTAAGCCAGGCACTAACTGCGCACATAAAATATCTTATACGTTCAAGTTTTCACATTATGTTTAAAAAAAGAGCTAAAGAGTAGAATTGCATACCTTGGTGTTTTACAACTCTCGAGGTACAAGCTTCTACCTGGCCTTGGTTTCTGTGATGTAGTATAAACAGCGT
This sequence comes from Calotriton arnoldi, assembly GCA_963921515.1. Taxonomy (NCBI): domain Eukaryota; kingdom Metazoa; phylum Chordata; class Amphibia; order Caudata; family Salamandridae; genus Calotriton; species Calotriton arnoldi. The sequence continues at coordinate 448,549 of CAWUFW010003218.1, forward strand.
GAACAGGGTGTCTTGAATGTCCATTGGCAGTAGGCTTGTCAACAATGACCTTTGCAGTTTGCCTTAACGTTACACTATCACCAGAGGCTTTGGAGCTTTCAGATGAAGACATTCCTTTATAAGAGAATAACAGAAATCAGCAAGCCCACGAGTAAGTAAATGCCTAAATGAGGGAGATAATACATTGTAGACTTGCAAAGCTCAATTTCAACACGACTGACGACAAACTTAGTGCACAGTGCTTCATGAAATGTGAAAGCAGGTGCAGCTCACAGCATACAATGAAACAAACTTGCTATTAGATTGCTCACATTAAAATATCCACATTTTCGCAGACCCTAGTAGGAGTTTTATAGACTTGCTCCAACAAAACAGACTGCTGCATTTAGCAAAGAACAGGTGACTACATTTCAGATATTATTCTGACAGTAAAGCAGTCACTAATCATAATGGAAGTGAAGACCCATACTTGAAAGCATGGCCATCTTAAGGTAGTTTGATTTGATGTGCTCCTACACTCATCATTCCAGACAGCTGAGATTAATCTGCAAACAGTCAGGAGACCTAAGAGACAGCATAAGGATTCCATGCATATCTAGCCCCAGAACACCAATGGCCATTGCACAACAGCATTAGTACAAAGATGTCTCTTGGCCAATGACCGGAAAGTAGAACAGTTTGATAAAATTATTTTACACATGAAGTATACAAATTTACACTGAAAAACTCCAGAAGTAAATTTTTACCTGTTCGGAACTGGGGAAAGCACAGATTAGTTAGAGCTGGTGGTGCACAAGCTTGGTCCAATGCGGCAGGCTTTTGAATAAGAAACTAAAAGTTAAGAAGAAGTATGGTCAAATCTAATTTGCTATCTCTTTCTTTCAATATTGCATTTGTAAAGCAGGTGTAAAGACTCAAGGAATGAACAGGTACTACATTTGTGAAAGAAATCCAGAAAAAACTGTGGATGCAAGGTAAGGGAAAATTAACATTAACATGAGAATATGAAAAAAGGGATCACACGAAAATGACAATGGGGTAATACCAAGAATATACTTCAACAACACCAATATGCCTTAATAAAAGCATTGGAGCTCCCCAAAAAGCTAGCTGACAAATTGGAGTTAGAAACTTGGAATTAGTACCATAAATTGACATTCACAGAACAACAAAATATAACTATTACCAAGTTCATTTTTCTTGATATAGACAGCCACATTGCACATATTCTATATGATGCAATGGGTAGGTTATCTAGCAAGGGAGTGCTAGAGACAGCACTTATCACGATAAGCAGAAATGCTCACTCTGACACAACCTTTTAGAATGTTTCTCTTCACTGCGCTTATGCTGCCACTCATACAAGAACCAGAGGGTTTCTGACTCATGTGACAATGCTCATCCATTTAAGGAGATAACTGCATGGTGTTCACATCCCTGCAAAAACCGAAGGGGGGTTTGCCGGGGATATTCAAGCACTCTACTTGCTACATTGCAAATGTGTAGACCCTTGTAACTGTTAGGTATTCTAGACATACTCTTTATTGTCATCCTGCTAGCTCGACTCTCTCTAATCTCGCACCAGAGGCTTGGTCAATGCCAGGTGTTTTCAGATTTAGCATTGAACTACATTCCTTTCCTATAATTGAACCCTTACACAAATGAATTCTTGATGGGAAAGTCTGTAGTTATAAGAATATTTTGCTTCTGCTCTAAAACCCTCCATTCTTTATGTACATTATACTTCAGAGTGGTTATAAATTATAAACATATACAACTACACTATCTGCACAGGACCTAATACACGCCACGGAGGCTCTGGCGCACGGGCATTCACCCAGAACATTCCCACAAAGCAGAGGGCCCCTGGAACTAGAATAAGGTGGCAGGAACAGGGGAAAGGCAAAACAAAGGAAACAAACTCCCTGCCTACTCTGATAAACAACAAAGGTGTCACGCCTATAATTTTTAAGGCACTATTAAGTTGCAACTGAACCTGGTGATTCAAAAAAACTCATACCACTATGATAATTTTTTTTATCTGGGAAAACATTAATTTATTCGAAAACATATTTGCTTTCACCCATATGGTAGATGTAAGCAACTGACAAACCCTTAGTCATATACATATAAATCAGAAAACGGTAATTAGAAGTACATAGATCTCAATATTCATCAAAATATGCATTCTCAGGGGCAAGGAGGGGGGCAGCCAAGAGGGAGCACTGAGTATTTCTATTCCCTTTACCGGTTATTGGAAGACTCATCTCAGTACATGCTGTTGCCACATTTTTGACTGGAATAGTCGGGAAGGCATTCAGGTACGCCACACTTTTCTACTCTTAGGCGCACCACTATGGTTATCTTCCCAGCTTTGCATATCTGGCCCTGTACCCCTGCTTTTGGTTTCCCCTTTTTGGGTATCATTATATGTACTTCTTTCTTGCAGTGGTCCCTCCCTTTAGAGGCGGGACCCCCATGGATTGTGCGTCATTGCTCACCTGTTGACCCCTGAATTGTGATATTAGCTGTGTTTTTGGTTCCAGTAAGTATCTAGCTGGGCCTCGCGGCCCCAATGGTACCTTAATTTTTTTGGGGGGGTTCTGCATCCGCTTTCCATTGCCACTACCTCTATTGGTCTGTGTGTAGTTTTCCATCGGACATACTGCACTTGGTCTGCCAGTATAGACTCAGTGGCGATTCCATTTTCACTTTGTGTTTGACGGTTTTTTGTTTGTCCAGCCTTCGGGTTGTTGGGTCCAAGTACACTTACTCTATTAAACATGAGTTGTTTTTTATGGGAGCCTCATTTTTGTGATTTTATTTTTATCCTGGTAGGGATCCCTCTGGGATGCCCCCTAAACTCCCCCTTTGGTTTGATTTTATCTTGTTGGCGCCCTGATAAAGGTGTGACTGCCTATTAGATCTTGGACCGAAATGCGTCGCCGTTTACCAAGAATTGGACCCAAAAACCTTGGAAGTTGATTAACAAAACTAACAGGATCAGCTGAACATTACACTTGTCATACGTAAAATTATTTTTCAATGTGTAGTAATATACAATGTATTGTTTTTCTACTGTAGATAATTTATACCTGTTAATACATTATTCATGTAATATGGTTGGCGACACTTGTAGTATGACAGAGTATGATTGAAGGTGTGATGGTGAATGGGGTGTAAGGGCAAGATTTCAAGAGAGAGAATGCACAGTTTGATGAATATTAAGATCTATGTACTTCTAATCAATGTTTTCTGATTTATATGTATACGAATAAGGTTTATTCAGTTGCATACATCTACCATATGGGTGAAAGCAAATATATTTTTGAATAAATGAATGGTTTTTCCAGATAAAAAATTATCATAGTGGTATGAGTATTTTTGGGAATCACAAGGCTCAGTTGCGCCTTAATAGCACCTTGGAAAATATAGAAGTGACACCTTTGTTGTTTATCAGAGCAGACAGGCAGTTTGTTTCCTTTTTATTGTTCCCGAACCTCACTGCCTCCGATGTTTACTTTCGAACGCAGATTTCTTACATATGGTGTGGCAGTGCTCTTCCGTGGCACATTATTGGCAGCGGATAGCCCACTCCGTCTCTCGAGGTCTGGGTCGATAGATTAAGCCGACACCTAAACTTGCCCTACTGCGCCTCCTAAATGAGGTTGGGGGGGGGCTTGAGGGGACTGGACTTTCATGGGCATAGCTACAGTGGTTGCTACGAGTTACACTGTGCGCAAGTGGAAATGTCAGCATCCCCGACACTACCCAAGTGGAGGGCTGGAATGGACTAGTGTGCTGACTGACTGTAGTGGCAGGCTGGTCTACACTAGACAGGGTTCTGACCCACTGCAGGTAAGAGCCAGCACTCTCAAAGGGCAGAAACAATGCCTGCTCTGGCCGGAGGAGGGGTGACCTCCTTAAAGCAGGATGGCTAAGTGACTAGCATATCACAGCAGGAGGCTTCAAAGGCCTTTGATATGCAACCAAAGGCTTCCCCAGACAGAGGAATTGCCACCCTCTGCCCAGTGTCCATTTGGCACCAGGACAGGTGGGAAGATTAACTAGTTAGGAGGCGTGTCGCCCTCTCAGGCTAGTACGACCTCTAAGGTGGGCAACCTGGTGTGGACACGACTTTTAAAATTCCACCATCTTAGTTTTGGCGGAATTAGAATCTCTGGGTCAGGGTTATGCCCACTTCTCCTCAGAAGTGGTCATATAGAGGGTTTAGAGACCCTAAAAGTAAGAAGAGCATTGGCTACTACTGGTCACTTCACGTAACGCCCCTAAATGTTATATTTAAGTGGCACCCGACACCCACAATTCAGACTTGACGGATAAAGATGATAAGGACATCGAGAGCTGCAAGAAAAAGTGACTGACAGCTGAAGACTACCGTGGACTTTTGGCACCAAACGCTGCCTGCCAAACTAAGTCTCAACAATCACGACCCAGCACTCGTTCTTCAGCTGAACAGCTTCCAAGAACCCCGGGATTCTGCCAGCCCTCCGCAAATTGCCAAGCAATCTCCCTTGTAGTAGAGGAACTACTCCCCTGCAGTCCGCAGGCCCCGAAACTCAAAGTCCGGTTTACCATGTTGCCGCTCCTCGGCCAGCCCGACGCAGCAGCCCCCCCAGGAAAAGGGCCCTGTGCTCCTGAAGGTCAGATCTGTACCCTCACCAAGTGAGAGGACACCAGAACCAACCGGAGCCGGACAGGACCAATAACCGGGGTACCGAATCCCTTGCAGCAAGCAGAGACCGTGAGAGTCCAGTTGGGACTCCACGACAAAGGAGCTGCCGAGATACGGCAGCACCGCAGAGACCCACTTCCGGAGTGGCACACCTGTCCCGTTTTTGCACCCTCAACCAGAGAAACAGACGACCGCAAGGTTCCAAGGTGCACAGAGCCCTGCCGACCTTTCCACTCTGCGCTCGAGCCCAGGTACCTACGAATCGACTGTGCTTCCTTGTCCCCAGGACCCTTTTGACCCGAGCACCCAGACTAGTCCCCAATTCCCCCTCTGCAGTCTGTTTTTAAGTGCCCTCCCTTCTTTCTACCCGAGTAGGGTGCACATCTACCAACCCAAGCAGCACCTCTGGCAACCAGATGCCTCAGGGCAGGTAAATAGTAACTGCTGGTGGTACTTTGGACCTAGGTTGCCTACGACCCTAAGTCCCGAAGGAGACCCCCAGACACCAAAAGCAAATACCTGTATGCTATACATACCTTTTCGCCCATAGGAAAGCATTGTGCGTAAAGACGCATTTAAGTGAGCATTTTACTTACCTGCTAAAATCGATATTTAAAAAAGTACTTACTTGATAAAGTTCTTGGTATCAAAATAAGACTTATTTTTCTAAATTGGCCTCGGATTTATTCTTGAGTGTGTGTCTCATTTATTGCCTCTGTGTAGGTCAACAAATGCTTAGCACTACCCTTCGATAGGCCTAAACTGCTCACCCACACTACCACAAAAAAGAGCATCTGGGTTATTATATCGGTCTCTATAAACCAATTTGGGTTTGCCTGGACTCTTTACACAGTGTACCTGTTTTTGGTCTACTATATAAATAGCCAGCTTCCTACAATGGGTATGTGTTTTGGACTCTTACCTTTGTTCCAAGAAGCATCCATTTGGTAATCTGTACGCCATTCCTGAACAAGAAAATTAATACCAACCACCCAAAAGCAGGCCAATTCTATGTCAGGACCGGAGGCTCCGATTATGCTTTTCCTTTCTTCGCTTTATTATACAATATTTTTTCAGCAGCCTTAGAAAAGCCATCAAAACATTTTTTATCCCACTCGAGGGAAAAAACAATCTTTAAAAGACAAAAAAACAACAAGTCTGCGGTCAGACTACAACTCCCATGAGTCCATAGGTCCCTTCCAATATTAGTCCCTTCACAGTGTCCACAGATCGTAGAAAGACCCTCCACTGCAGTTGTCCCTCCTCTTTCTTCGCTGCTTCGCAGCCCAAGCTAAGTCTCTTTTACTTCTCTTGAATGTTTTGACCGTTTGATATTTCAGTGCATCACGTTGCTCGCTCCGGGTCTCTGTTTCTAAAAAGTAGGGAATGTGAACAGGACCCGGAGTCACTTTAGGGATATTTATCGCGGTATTTTGCCTTGCAGATTCCCTTCGGCCACGGGAGTGCTCTGCTCCTTTTGCGGCCGCCCCACTGTGCTGCGGTCTCCGATTTGAACCAATAGGGGGAGCTCGAGCGACTCGTTGGTCCCGCGGCGCGTCTCCTCAGATGAGGAGACGCGCGGCGAGAGTTACAGTCCAGCGAGCCCTTGCCGCCACACCTGAACGCCCCCCCGGGGGTCCGTATTTCCCCGCAATTAAGAAATTCACGCCCCGTTGGGGGTCCGTATTGCGGCGCTGCCGCGAGAATCGCCTGCGGGCAGTTTTTGCACCTTGTGCTCCGGTGAGCTTCTTCGCGCGCTGGGTGGCGGTTGGGCTCCGTCAGTTATCTGAGGGCCAGCGCGCTCGAGGCAGGTGCAACCTCTACTGCGGAGTTTCTCCCCGCTTTAAAAGTCTTGCGGTCTTTCAGGCTGCCCTTATTCAATCGGGGGTTTGTCTCCCAGTTTTTCACAGTTTCCCCTTCTACCTAACGGGGTGTTTTGTGGTCGGTGTAAGTTGCCCCGGCAATAATGAGCCACGAAGAATTTTATGAGGAGGAACAACTCCAGTACTTACCTCTGGATGACCAGTTCTTTGAAGCTGTAGATGACTCTATTTATAGATGTGTGAATGACGTAGTGGGGCCTATGGAGGAGCGCCTGTCTAATCGCATTATAGTGGAATGCGCCAAGTTAGCATACTCCCACTTAGACTCCCCGAGGCCAGTTACTAACCTCCCCCAGGGGAGGGTCCATCACTACCTAAGAAGGGTTGCACGGAGGAGGGCCCGGGGGAACCGCAAGGGGTGGACAAGGACACTTTCGACCGCCTCAAAAGCACGTTTCCAGCGAAGGCAGCTGTTCCACCACCTGCGCCTCCCCCGGCCCCGACCCCTTCGGGATCCGTTGTCCCGGACTCTCTGTCGCCTGATGGGGGTTCGCCGGCGGATACGGATGACGAGGAAGGGTCCTCGCGGTCTTGGCGCCCGGCCAGTTCTGCCGCCGAGTTACCTCAGGATTCCTCTGGCATGCTGGACCCGGATGAGATTGTTCATCCGCGGTCAGCGGCCTGGGGACAAGGTGGCCAAGTTTGTGGCGGGTCGCCTCCGCAAGCCCTTGGAGAAGGGTGCCAGGGGGTGTCTGAGGGCCGAGTGTACTCGTCCGACTTTGGACGGGAAGGTGGCCTATACACCAGAGCTCGACTCCAAGATGGCCACCTTCTTGGCCAAATATATGAAAGACCCCCGCAAAGGTATAGACCGCTCCTGGCGTTCCTGTCAGGATAAGCTCCTTGACGCGGTAGGGCCATTAACCAAAATTTTGGATATGGCGGAGGAGGCGAAAGTGACGGGATCCACCATCTCCCCCAACGTTCTTTCGAATTGGGCCCATCGGGCGATTATCTTTCTGGGTAACGCCAACTGTGCCCTTTCGACTGAGCGACGGCGCTCACTTTTAATCAAGTTGGACCCCAAACTGGGTGACTTGGCGTCGTCCGAGTTAGGAGCAGTAGCGCAAGGGGGCCTCTTCGGAGATCCCTTTGTAAAAGAATTAGGGAAGTTTGTGGCCACCTTCACTAGTCTGGACAAGGCCCAGTCCAACATCAAACGGGTCTTCCAGTCCCATTTTTCCAATGGGGCCGGTCGTGGCAGGAGCCGCGGGACCGGCCGTGGCGGACAGCACAACCCCGTCAGGGGACAAGGCTCCGGGCAGGGACAGTACAACTCTACCGCCAATTACACCAATTTTTACCCGACCAGAGGGCAGAAATTCCGGGGCCGTGGAGGCTACAGGACTAACGCAGGGGGACCTGCGCCCAACGGTAAGTCTCATTTCACCTTCTCAAGTCCATATTGGGGGTCGGCTGGCGGCCTTCCAGGAGGCCTGGTCAGCCATCACCAACAATGCTTGGGTCCTGCAAACAATACAGGGTTTCCACATCGAATTCTACGATTCACCCCGCCAGGCAGGCCTTCCTCATCCAATCAGTTTTTCCGCGGCCGATGCACTGCTGGTCGACGAGGAAATTTCCGAGCTCCTCTGCAAAGGGGCTGTCAGTCGGATCTGCACCCCAATGGATTCCTGAGCAATATCTTCCTGGTGGAGAAAACCGACGGGGGGCGTCGGCCGGTCATCAACCTAAAAGAGTTCAACGGTTGGTTGATGTACCGACACTTCAAGATGGAAGGGATCCATCTCCTTCGGGATGTTCTCCTTCCGGGCGATTGGATGGCGCGGTTGGATCTCAAAGACGTGTACTTGGTAGTCCCGATCCACCCCCCGCACCGCCGTTTTTTGCAGTTCCAGTGGAAGCAAAAGGTTTACGAGTTTACCGTCCTCCCGTTCGGGCTCTCCTCAGCACCTTGGTGCTTCACAAAGGTTCTCCACCCCGCGGTGGAGTTTCTGCGGAGCCAGGGTATTCGGATTATTGTCTATTTGGACGACATCCTTCTCATGGCGCATTGCCCTCAGAGGTTGACTCTTCAGTTGCAGCAGACGGTTTCCCTCTTGCAAGACTTGGGGTTCATCATCAACGGGGACAAGTCAGTTCTGCACCCTACTCAGAATATAGTCTTCTTAGGGTTTGTGGTGGACTCGATCCTCGCGTCCTTGAGCCTTCCGTCTCGGAAGATAACCAAGATTCGGTATCTGCTGCGGCAGACCATCTCCAAGACCCACATCTTCCTCCGTCATATTGCCCGGGTGGTGGGGCTGCTTTCCTCATCCATCCAGGCAATCTTTCCGGGGCCCCTGCACTACCGGGCACTTCAACGCTTGAAAGCACATCATCTCCGAAGGGGCTTGTCGTACGACCAGTTGGTCCCCCTGTCAGAGGAGGTCAGGGAGGAAATGTCCTGGTGGCTCTCCCACATGGACGCCTGGAATGGCAGGGCCATTTTCGGGGCCATCCCCGACATTGTGATAGAGTCCGACGCCAGCAGGTCGGGGTGGGGCGCCCGCTGCGGGGATTTCTCTACCGGAGGCGCCTGGTCGTTAGACGAGCAAGCGCTGCACATCAATTGTTTGGAGCTTCTGGCAGGGTCGTTCGCGGTCCAGTGCTGGACCAGAGACAGAGTTCGCTCATGCGTCCTGTTGAAAATGGACAACGTCTCTGCGGTTCGCTACATCAACCACCTGGGGGGCCCTCAGTCTCAGACTTTAGCGATCCTAGCGAAGGAATTTTGGGGCTATTGCCTGGAGCACCACATATCCGTAACGGCGGAGTATCTACCGGGTCAGGCCAATCAGGTGGCAGATTGGCACTCCCGACACCTACGGGATTCCAGCCAGTGGAAACTGGATGTTGAGTTTTCCAATGGGGGACAGGTCTCTGGGGCCCTTTCTCGATAGATTTGTTTGCGTCCCGTCTGGACCATCAACTTCCGAGGTTTTTCAGTTGGAGGCCAGACCCACTCACGGAGGCAACGGACGCTTTTCTCCAGGAGTGGGGTCAGGAACGGAGTTATGCGTTCCCTCCGTTCTCCATGATTGTGAGGATGGCGGCTCAGGTCCGAGTCCGGACGGGGAGCAGCATCGCCTGATCGCCCAGGGTTCTCTCCACCTCATGGCATGGCGGCTTTCAGGCGACGCTGGTCGCTCCCAGGCCTTTCGAGACCGGCTGAGGCTCTCTTATCAAAGGCCTGGGCTAGCAGTACCTCAAAACGATATCGGTACGCCTGGACGAATTGGCTACGTTGGTGTCTTCGACGGGACTTGGATCCCGTGGTCGCAGGCGTCGTTCCCATTCTGAATTTTTTGGCCGAGTTGGCGACGGACGGGCTGGCATACCGCACCATTAATGCGATGCGTTCAGCCATTTCAGCGGCGCATTGCCCGATCGACGGTGCCCCCGTGGGCGAACATCCCTTTGTCTGTCGACTCTTGAGGGGTATTCGGCTATCCTTATCCCGTGAGCCGCGTTACTCAGTCCTATGGGACGTCAACGTGGTCCTCAATCTGTTTCTGTCCTGGTAGCCGAATAAGTATCTTTCCTTGAAGGAAATATCTGCTAAGTTGGCCATGCTGCTATGTTTAGTTTCTTGTCGCAGGGTTTCAGATGTGCGAGCACTAGACATTTCTGCGCAGGTTTTTTCCCCGGAGGGGGTGACGTTTACAATTGGCCGCCGTACAAAATCCGCCTCGAGAACAATCTCGTACCCGGCTTTTTTGGATGTACCCAAGCTGTGTGTCGTGCATTGCCTTAAGGCTTATGACGACGTAACCTCTGAATTACGCCCTCCGGGCGAGAGACAACTCCTTATTGCATTAAGGAAGCCGCACAAAGCAGTCTCTTCCCCCTACCATTGCTAGGTGGGTGCGTTGGGTCATGCAGTAGGCGGGGATTGACACAAAGCAGTTTGGTGCCCATTCCGCCAGGGGTGCAATGGCTTCAAAAGCATTTTCCCTGGGAGCTCGCTTGGAGGATTTAATGTGAGCCACGGACTGGTCTTCGGATTCTACTTTTAAACGGTTTTATTTCAAACCGGTTGTGGATCTGGCTTATTTGGTGGTAAGTAAGCTTTGAACTAGCATAATCGGAGCCTCGGGTCCTGACATAGAATCGAAATTTGCCTAGCTTAGTAACGGTAAGTTTCAATTCTATTAAGAACACCGAGGCGAGGATTATCCCTCCCACGGCACATTTGGTGCGAACCCTCCCGTATGACAGTAAGTAAAGCTTTCCTAAACTGGTTTGCATGTCATGCATAATGCGGATTTGAGGTACTTCTTCTAGGTTTTTGTTGTGCTAGGTTTGCACGGATTTCCAGAGAATCTTACATGATGTATTTTGTTTTAGGGAATGATGGTTCCAAACAAGACCAGTGATTCTGAGGCGTACGCGCGAAGAAAGAGGAGGGACAACTGCAGTGGAGGCTCTTTCTAGGATCTGTGGACACTGTGAAAGGACTAATATTGGAAGGGACCTATGGACTCATGGGAGTTGTAGTCTGACCGCAGACTTGTTGTTTTTTTGTCTTTTAAAGATTGTTTTTTCCCTCGAGTGGGATAAAAAAATGTTTTGATGGCTTTTCTAAGGCTGCTGAAAAAATGTTGTATAATAAAGCGAAGAAAGGAAAAGCATAATCCTCGCCTCCGTGTCCTTAATAGAATTGAAACTTACCGTTACTAAGCTAGGCAAATTTTGATTCTCAGAGAGCACAACAGCAGACCGTAATGGGATCTTGCATGGGGTCAGATAATGTCATTCTTACAGAACATTGAAAATGGGGGATTAAAATACTGTTAATTGTGAGTTAGTAAACGAAAAGTGGGCCAAGTCAATGCGAGGTTTTGGAAAACCAGTCATGGCTATCCATTTCTATGCTCGAAGTGGAGATCAGTCACATACAGTCTGACTGAATTTTATTTTTTATTCTCCGTAGTATTCCTAATCTTCAAACCAGATGATCCTATCAATAACTCATTACCCACATCATTCCTCCACTCTTCAACCAGCGCAGCCATGCAGGTCCCAGGTGTTTTAGGGCCTAGAGTCAATACTGAAACAAGCATTTGCAATGCAATAGGTCTCGCATTTGCGAGAGTTTGAGCTATTGGCATTGTAAATGACAATGCCTTTATTTATGTGTTGGTTTTCAAAACAGATAAATAAAAGGCATTGTCATTTACAATGCCAATAGCTTAAACTCTAGCAAATGGGAGACCCATTGCATTGCAAATGCTTGTTTTTAATAGCTTGCTGTTTTAAGGGTGTAAAGCAGATGTTTTAAACACAGAGGCGCCCACCAGGACATGAAAGGAACCATAGCAGTTTAAGTACCAAAAACATATGTGCGAGTCTTCTTTCAAGCATTCTCAGCGAAATGTTGGAAGAAAAAAGGCAATGTCCTTTCTTAACAGTAATTTAATATGCAAATTGCAGTGCCGAACTCAGCACCGTTATGTGTATCGTTACGGGTGGAGCTGCCCACTTTGGAGATGGGGAACCATGTTCGTGCCTAAAACATCGATTTGACCGCTCACATAACATTTAATTATAAGCATGAATGCCTTGTACATAAAGGGGGCTACTGATTAAAAAAAAAAAAGCATAAAAAACACGAACATGAAGGCATTCATCATTGCATGCACAAATGTAAGCGAATGAGATGATAAATACTTCGATTTTCCCAAGCCAAACGAAATGAATTAAATCGTTACTTTTAAGTAAAGGGGCAACGACCTTAATGAACATAATCCAGAGTGCGCTTGCATCTATAAGGCAAAGAAGGCACTCACAGCGTATGTTTTCTAAGAAATAAAGCTTTTGTTATGATATCATTACAAACCGATCTGGGGACATTCGAGCAAGGGAACCATGTTCGAGTCCCGATGCCGGCTCAACATCCGGTGATTCTGGGCAAATCACTTAATCTGCCCGTGCATATAACATCAATTTTACCTCTTCCATAACATTTTAATGTTAGGATGTACGACGTCTATATACAGAGGACCAATAGTAAAAAAATGAAACATAATGATCATAAAAATGAAGGAAATTATTGTCATTGCGTGCACAAATTTAAGCGCATGTGTGATTGTGAAAATAAATCCTTAGCCTTTCCTATTGACGCCAAACGTTCGAAGGGCTGTTATTGGCACAGAAAAGTCATTTGTGCTGTAATGCTGATTTAGAACACGTGTTGGAAATGGAACCCAGGAGTGAAAAACACTAGGAAAAGTATTACAAATAATTAAAAGTCAAAAAAAGAAAAGTACACGCACACACACTCCAATAAAACATATATTGAAAACTAAAGAAAGAAAATCGGAAGTGAAAAGTATCGGAGCAATGTCAAAAAGAAAGATAAAACTACGTAGGCGCTGGCAGTAAAAGACCAGATTGCAAGCGAAAGAGAAAGCACGGCGCGTTGTGTGTAGATAGTAACCTGACCCACGAGGAATGCAGCTGCCACCCTGCGCGCCGCTGCGCGCTCCCGCAGGCAAAATGCCGTGGGAGTGAACATTACAAAAGAGGTGGGACATGCACCCGCCTTTAGCCATTTGTGTGCTTTTATTATTGAAAGACACGCAAAAGCCAATCCAATGTGTGGGAGGAGTCAGACCCACATGGAGTAAACACAAGAAGCCTCGCAGAGCAGCGCATGCGCGCTGCTAGACTCGACCTAAAAAGGAGTCACATCCATGAGGTAATGTGATTCGAAAATGCCAGTGCCTAGGCAGAGGACTACGGTATTTTTAAATAGCCCTTCTGTGATTATACATTAAAAAAATATTTAAAAAGCCCAAAACCAAAAAATAAAAAAGTTGTTGTGGGGGGGGGGGGGGGGGGGTGGTTCAATTTCAAAACTTAAAAAACAGAAAACAAGATTTGTCATCTTTAGCATTACTTTAAGGTAGCTTGCAATCATCAAATGGGGATATATTAAAGGAGATTCAAGTGGCACAGTGAAACCAATCACAAATGGTTACTGACTATGTAATCGCATGGTGTTAAACAACTGTGCTGTTTTGATGGCTGTGCAGTATTTTACATGTTTTTATAATTAATTTTACAATATTTATGCCCCTAATGTTGTGTCCCTTCTACAACAGAACTACTTAGCTATGGAAGATAATCACCAATGTTAATTAGGCCTGGTCAGAAGTTATCTCCATATGGCCAGTACTTTGTGGGATCATAAAAATAGGTGATCAAGTTAATATAGGTTTCTGAAGAAATTGCTAAATAGTTGCAAGTCCTCTGGACAGGTGGGACTCAACTGAGAAAGCTTGAGTCAAATCTAGAAAGGGATTAGGATGCTGGGGGTTTGCTCAGTTTTAAAGTGCACTATCAACATGTCCTGGGAGGAAATCATTACTTTGTGGGGCCAAATATTAAATTAAATTTAGCCTGAAAGAACCTAGGTTTGTTTCATAAGGGCAAAACTGTGTGTGACAGTGACTTTTTCAGCACATACCTTAATGGATACCGGAGAAAGGAAGACTGTGGGGTGAAAATAGAAAAATGAAGGGATACACAAGAGCACATCTGAAATGGTGGCAAATTTAAAACAAACCATAGTAGTGTCATAGATTATTGCGCTCATCAATCTAGAGAAAGCTCTAAATCACATTTATTTTATGGTTGCCAACAACGCTGTTTATTGTTGCAAATGTTTTAACAAAACTACAGATATCTGAAAGCTGTCTCTGCACTGCATCTTCTGACAATACGTATGTACAGCAAGGTTCACCTCAATGCGTGAATGGCTTAAGCGTTCCCTGTGGCATACTGGACTTTGGTAGGAATCCAAATTATAAATACCAGTGCATGAAGTAAGTTAAGCAATACATACTGGATTATCAGAAAGTCGAAGTTCGTGTACAGCAGGCAATCGTTGTTGTCCCGGGTGCGCTTTAAACATTTTCCTGTGCTTCAGTGAACTACGATGGTTCTCCCATAACATTTCTTTCACTTCTGCAGCCGCCGGCTTCAGGAAATCAACACTTTCATCTGGAGTGGTGCAAGACAGATGGTGGTAAGGTGCAAAGTAAAAAAATGGAACATTTCTTCCCAACCTTGAATCTCACACAACTGATTATCATTGAGAGTCATTTGGATTTACTACACTGCATCAATACCCCATCACGCCCTATTGGAATAAAAGCAAAACGCAACCTCATATGTGATGTTTGATGAGCATTAATAACTGTGACACACACTTACCAGTCTTCATGAGGGGGAGGAGGGAGATCGCCGCTCCTTAAACTGATTTATGTTCACCATGGATATCTATGGATCCATGCAGTGGATGTTTGCAATAAGGCAAAAAAACAATTGACAGGTGCACATTATCACAGTCTACACACACTGCGGTAATGGACTTATGCAGCTGTGCAATGTTGCAGAAGGTCATGTCTCCCTATCTACAGCAAAGTAAAATTTTAAATCACCCAAGATGACTAGGAAGTTTCACCAAATAAACAGGAAAACGATGAACATTAAATATTTTAATTGTTTGATGGAGAAGCAAAAACCAGTTATGGTACAGTTAACAGTGGGTAATACAAACAATACAGAGGTCAATAAATCACAGCACTATAAACATAATGTATATAAGAAATTTACATGTGTGTATGTGCAACTGTTTTTATGAATGATTATTCTTGTGAGCAGACCAGATCAGTTGAATAGTTAGGGTGCTGTTTGATAACAAGTCTTTTACATTTTGCTTCTACAGTGACAAATGCTGCCTAAAGACAGGCTAAATCATAGACATAAATACACACAGACACAAAAATCAATAGACACAGTAAATGAGATTTGGTGAATGGAGCATATGACTAAACAATAACGCCAGTGAACTATTCCTTACTTGCTCAACACTTTCCGAAACATTTTAAATGTTTCTCTTATTTGGTATGTTGTTCAGACTGGCTCAATGAAAATGGTGCAGCGAGAGCAGAGCAGTAGCATCTAGGGACATAGTTGGAGTACCTGTGTTATCACTAGGTGAAACCAATTGGAAGTTGATATGGGTACTCCAAAAGAAGAAAACTGAGTGGAGGACATTGAAAGGGATATTAATAGGGAATAGAATGCTGTTGCTTTTTGGGTCAATTGGAGGCCTGGACATTGAGGAATAGATCATTTATAAAAAGGAAAGGAGGTAAGAAGCATGTGGAAAGTTCATCCAGGGAACTGGAGACATTCTAACTTGGAAAATCAGGGGGGCAAATGTGGCAGGCAGGCAGTGGCCGAGGCAATTGGCGACAACTCATTTGTTTATCTTCAATTGTAGTTACTCTTTACTTTTAAAATAGGAAAGAAATTAATTTCACTTCAAAATCTTGATCACTGACAACACAGTTGATCTGTCTTTCCAAAGTTATCCAGATATCATGATGGGTATATGAATGTAATGCACCAGTAAATGCCATTAGTCAACAAGGGGCACAGATTTCCACCACATTCATTGGGAATGCGTCAGATCATAAAGGCATAAGAGGAGACAAAGGGGTGTCAAATGCTATAATAGGCATTTCACTCTGCCATGACAGCAAATGGCATTACAGGAGACAAAGCAGCCTAGATACAGATTTGTCAAAATAGACATTTGAATTCATGATGCTTGTGAATGACATTAAATGTCACAGAGGTGTAACAGCAGTCATGAAAGGCATGCACCTGCACCTTCCCTGTGAAGTGATTTACAAGAGACTAAACTAATAAAAAATATTGGCGAATGAGTAGACCTTGCTAGAGAAGTAAGTAACCTAATGTAAGACTTGCAGATACACACTACAAAAAACTCCCATCCCAGGAATGCAGAACATCCTGTGACATATCAAAACACCATCCTCAATTGGGCTTCGCTATGTCAAATATTGATGCACAGCTACAGAGGCACACAAAAAACAATTCATAAAGTAGGTGGGTCAATGACCATGGCAGTAATGAAACGTAGTCCATTCCAAGTTTTCCTTTCCTTTTTAGCAGTGTGAAACAACAAGCTGGCAGCCGACACGTGTTTCGCCCTATGGACTTTTTCAAGGCTGCAAATAATGTAAACATATTTAAAACAACATAGTCAAAACTGATATACTTAAAATCAAGAATAGGTCCCATGTGGACAAACTCATGTGTGACCAACACCGTTCAAGAACCATATTGTATTAAGAATGATCAAAGATCCCAGTAAACAAAGGAGACAGACAAAGACCAACACCTGCTTGGTGATGTGCCTAATCATTGAAAGACTGTAAAGTGGGCATGGTGCCAAGTGTACAACCGAAACAGGGCACAAAAGAGATTACAAAAGGTGCAAGTCCCATGCACTTAATTGTGAACCATAGTCAATTAACCAGTGACTTATACTTATGTCACCATCATGCTCTATTCTACATGCAAGGTGAATCCAAGCCTATCAAGTGTACACTTGCGTACCGAAAACTAACGGAAGAATGACCAGTGAGCCGAAGAATCATAAGCAGGAAGTCCCATCAAGTATTGGGCTCCATGTGTTATTGCTTACAGCAAATCTGTAAGGACGATGATACAAACACATGCTTATTAAAAGGTATAATGGAGTCGGGAGTCCCCACCATTGTAACTTTATCTTAATCAAAGAAACATTGCCAGAGTATCACCATAATAACCACCGGGTCACGGCCATATAACAAAGACAGCGTATTCCCCAAAGTAGGAAACACGTCTGTAGAGACTATGACCTAGACACTCTACCAACTTAAAAAGGGGATAACATGCACACTAACCCGTGTTGCTACTGTTATTACGCAGGACTCCTCCCCACAGAGCCTGCTGGCTAGTGAAATGAAATTGTAGAGCCGTACTCCGTATGAAAATACCTGAGGGGTGAAAGGACAAAATTTCCAATAACCATCCAATACCGGCGGTTCACCCGTAACCGTTAACGGGGTGCAACAGACATTGAGGTCCTGATAATGCCTACAGGAGGGAAAAGAATAGAAAGTTGCCGATTTTAGCAGCTGCTGGAGGCCCAAAATAGCATATGTGTGGGGTGGAAACGTCCCCATAAACTAACCTGTGACTGGTCGTATCGGAGCCCAAAGGAACCTTCCAAGAATTGTTGCGTGGTGAGCACTGAGTGCTATCTCACCCGGCGTTTAAGTGGAGTTCATTAGGGTGATAACAAGCAAAGTAGGACTAACGTTAGCGAGGACCCGGTTTCCGTGGTCAGATAGGCGCCATCTTCGAGTGCCGCCCTCTCATACAAACCTGTGATGGTGCACATGCAGTGAGATGCTTAGCTAAGTTTTCACCGTCCTTTGCCAATTTGTACATGGGCCTATATGAAAAAGTGCACATTTGGACACTCTGCCCCTCCATTTTCACTGAGCACATTATCTTATGGGTACGGTACATAGATGATGTACTGTTGTATTGGTCAGGCGACACAACATCACTCAATGAGTTTGGACTTTTTCTGAATGACAACAGCTTCAACATTCAGTTTACACACCACTGTCGTACCGAAAGTGTTGATTATTTGGACACCACCCTGTATGTGGAGGGGAAATACATCAGATCCAAGCTTGATAGGAAACAAACTGCCTGCAATGCTATTCTGCATGCTTCCAGTGCTCATCCACTAGCACAAATAAAAGCTATTCCATTTGGAGAAATGGTTAGAGTGCGGCGGAATTGTAGCTCGGATGCATGCTTCCAATTGGAACTAGGTAAGCTGGAAAACAGATTTGTAAACAGGGGCTATTCAATACAGATACTTGATGAGGCTAAAAATAAGATCAAAAAGGTACAATGAAGAGACCTGCTACGCAAGAGATCAGCCAGCAAGAAAGCAAATATCATAGATCGAAAGAAAAAACCGGCCATGATTACCCCATATAGTGCAGCAAGCGCCGACTTATACAAGATCTTGCCCAAACATTGGCGTATTCTGCAGATGGATGGGACACTTAGGAATGTGATCACTGACAAACCCAACATTGTTCATAGTAGGGGCAGTACCATTCGACAAACCCTATGCCACAGCTACCTTACACCCACTGTGACTAACACGTGGTTGCCCAATCTGCCATCAGGGTTTTATAAATGTGGACATTGCAACATGTGCTGCTTTGCCAACAACAGGATAAATGAATTTCAGTACAACACACGGAGAACCTATAAAATCACTAGGTTCATAAATTGCAACACAAAGTACGTGGTGTACTGCATTGTTTGTGTCTGTGGACTTATTTATATAGGGAGCACTGTAAGACCTTTAAAGGAACGCATCCAAGAGCATGTTCATGCAATCAAAAACAACAACGCAGATTATCCACTTGCTGTGCATTATAATAATGTGCATGGGTTGGAAGAACTTGTCAGAATTTCTTTCCATGGTATCGATATGTTAATCTCTACAAGCCGAGGGGGCGATAAAACATTGCAACTTAGGCAACTGGAAAGTCGGTGGTTGATTAGACTGAGGGTGGTAGATATGGGCCTCAATCTCGACAGGGAACGCCACACTTTTCTTGTCTGATGCAAGTACCTATGTTCTTGTTTGGGCAACTGTATAACTACTCTACCAGTTCCTGTTGGCACAGATTCACACAAAAACCATCGGTGTTCCCCCCTGCTAAACTGTAAATGTGCATCTGTCTATGCTACACCATCTAACATTGTGAGACAATGGGTTTTGTGTTTATATCTTTCACAGCTTGATAGTCTACCTGTGTCTGGCCATTCCCCCACACATTGTTCTGTCTGATTTGCCAGGATTAGTTTTGTTGGACTATCCATGATTTGTAAAAAATACTCTAATACATGTCATACTTTTTGCTTTTTTGATACGATGACTTAATGCTATCAATAACACAATGTCGATTGTTAAACAAGGTCCGCCATATTGGTTGGGGTCACAGCCCCTCCCTTTGTTTATATTACTTGTTGTGTTATTGCCTTTTCTCCGTTTTTTGCATGGTAGTAACCAATGTTAAACATATACATATTACCCTTCACACCCCGTGGGACGCTTATGTGTGTCGCAAATATTGTTAAGAACACTGGTCTTATTCACACATGTATCCCATGTGTGCAGGTCCTGTGCCAGGGAAATTCAGATGGTTTTTGGGCGCAAATCCTGTCTTTTCTCTTATCCACTATATGTAGATTACTCTGGTGAGGAGTATCATTTGGGATTGTTTCCACCATCATTCTCTCTACACTAATATATCTAAATGATCTCCAAGCATCTCACTGCATGTGCACCATCACAGGTTTGTATGAGAGGACGGCACTCGAAGATGGCGCCTATCTGTCCACAGAAATCGGGTCCTCCCTAACGTTAGTTCTACTTTGCTTGTTATCACCCTAATGCACTCCACTTAAACGCCAGGTGAGATAGCCCGCTGTGCTCACCACGCAACAATTCTTGGAAAGTTCCTTTGGGCTCCGATACCACCAGTCAGGTTAGTTTATGGGGACGTTTCCACCCCACACGTATGCTATTTTGGGCCTCCAGCAGCTGCTAAAATCAGCAACTTTCTATTCTTTTCCCTCCTGTAGGCTTATCAGGGACTCGATGTCTGTCGCAACCCGTTAACGGTTACGGGTGAACCGCCGATATTGGATGGTTATTGGAAATTTTGTCCTTTCCCCCCTCAGGTATTTTCATACGGAGTACGGCTCTACAATTTCATTTCACTAGCCAGCAGGCTCTGTGGGGAGGAGCCCTGCGTAATAACAGTAGCAACACGGGTTAGTGTGCATGTTATCCCCTTTTTAAGTTGGTAGAGTGTCTAGGTCATCGTCTCTACAGACGTGTGGCCTACTTTGGGGAATACGCTGTCTCTTTGTTATATGGCCATGACCCGGTTATTATTATGGTGATACTCTGGGTATGTTTCTTTGATTGAGATAAAGTTACAATGATGGGGACTCCCGACTCCATTATACCTTTTAATAAGCATGTGTTTGTATCATCGTCCTTACAGATTTGCTGCAAGCAATAACACATGAAGCCCAATACTTGATGGGACTTCCTGCTTATGATTCTTCGGCTCGCTGGTCATTCTTCCGTTCGTTTTCGGTACGCAAGTGAACGCTTGATAGGCTTGGATTCACCTTGCATGTAGCATAGAGCATGATGGTGACATAAGTATAAGTCACTGGTTAATTGACTATGGTTCACAATTAAGTGCATGGGACTTGCACCTTTTTATAATCTCTCTTTGTGCCCTGTTTCGGTTGTACACTTGGCAACATGCCCACTTTACAGTCTTTCAATGATTAGGCACATCACCAAGCAGGTGTTGGTCTTTGTCTGTCTCCTTTGTTTACTGGGATCTTTGATCATTCTTAATACAATATGGTTCTTGAACGGTGTTGGTCACACGAGTTTGTCCACATGGGACCTATTCTTGATTTTAAGTATATCCATTTCCATTTATTAACTTTGTTTCGGCCTCTAGGGCCATAAAAGTACAAACAATAAAAGCAAATGATATACACTTGTAGTTAAAAATTTGAGTAGCGCACAATCATCTTCCAATGCAATGATCATCTCAAAAATGAATAGGACAAAACACACAGTACGTAAAGGTGCAACAGGGATGTGGAATTATACATAATACTATCATCAACCCATTAAAAAGAGAATAAAAACAACCATCCGAGGATAAGCTGCAATCTAAAAAAAATTAAAAAATACAACTGTAAGACTAAGATGCGGGGCCCAGAGCATGGGGACAGAATTGCTCGACCTACGCAAGTTCAATACATTTAAAATTCCCCGTAGAAGCTACTTTAAACAGGCCCGCCGAATGTGCCACATACAGTTTAGGAAGCGAGATACAGCAAAAACAATAGGTGGGTGCGTGTCATACTTTAAAACTCTGTAAGCCTCGATGCTGCGCACAAATCCCAAATTCTTGCATAGTTTGATTATCCAACGCTTACGTGGCAGCCGATAAGCAGGACAGAGGAGCAAGACATGCAATTCGGACGACTCCTTATATTTACATGCAGGACATTCACCCGTTTGATCTTTCACCCATTTGCTGGTGTGCGCTAATAATGGGAGAGTCCCTAATCTGAGTTGCACGTACAATTTCCTGGCCAGTGGGGGTTGAATAAAATCCAGAAAGTTTTCTTTGCTGAATACATCTTTTACTTGCAAAAATTCTGCTGTCAAACGACCACATGAGGCACTTTCTTGGATAGACACAAGTTTGACTAATCTATAGCAGTTGACTAGTTCCAGCCTAGAAATCGTGGCACATGATATCTCGGGTGTTCTCCAGAGGTCCGGCTTGCCTAGCTTAAAGGCAAGCTCCCTTATGTGCACAGCCATGGAATTTTCTTGGCAGTTCAAATAGATAAGAGCTCAATTAGCTCGGCCCTATAGGCAGACAGCTCTGGGGTCACCCATATCCTCCGCCAGAAAGTTAAAGGTCTCAGGGCAATTTCTTCATCAAGGGGCCTAATGCCCAGGTCCATGCGAAGGGGAATAAGAGGGGTGCTATGGGGTAGGCCTATGAGCTGACGCATAAAATTGTTCTCCACCTTCATCAGATTAGTGGTAGGACAGTGCCCCCACAACTCCACCCCGTATAATGTGGCACCCCTTGCTTGCGCTTTGTAAATCTCCACCACAGGGGCGGCTGGTTTAAAAACTGAAGTTCTATATAATTTCATTATACCGCCCACTGTCTGGATTAACCTGAGTCTTGCTTTGTCCAATTGTGGACCCCATTCAAAATGCTCGGACAGGGTAACTCCCAGATAATCAAATATCTTCACTCTTTCCAATGGAATACCATGTAAAAAAGGGTTTGGACGGGTCGTGCGAGGGGGGTTAAATACCATAAATTTGGTTTTTGTTAGGTTGATCTCTAGCCCTCGTAATTTGCAGAAGTTGGCAAAGCCATCTAAAGTGCGCTGGATACCCATTGGTGTTTTTGAGAGTAGCAGGGTATCATCTGCGAACATCAGCGCGGGGACCTTCCCCGAAACTAGCTTGGGGGCATCATTGTCCTCGATTGTTTTAAGGTGGTCAATAAGGCCGTTGATAAAAAGACAAAATAAAGTAGGGGCTAAAACACATCCCTGCCGTACCCCCTTTTGAACAGGAAAACGGGGAGTAAGATTCCCATATTTTCCACAACGTACTTGTGCAAAATTCTCCGAGTGGAGCCTCTCTATGACATTTAAAAGATATGGAGGGATCCCAAGGTCACTCAACACCTTCCAGAGTTTCGCCCTGGGTACGAGATCAAAAGCAGACTTCAGGTCAACAAAAATTAAATAGAGACTGCCACCCTCTATGGTCACCGTTTTCCAGAAGAGTAGTTGAAATTAAGTATATCAGTTTTGACTATGTGGTTTTAAATATGTGTACATTATTTGCAGCCTTGAAAAAGTCCATAGGACGAAACACGTGTCGGCTGCCAGCTTGTTGTTTCACACTGCTAAAAAGGAAAACAGAAAATAAAAAGGAAAACTTGGAATGGACTACGTTTCATTACTGCCATGGTCATTGACCCACCTACTTTATGGACTGCTATGTGTGTGCCTCGGTAGCTGTGCATCAATATTTGACATAGCGAAGACCAATTGAGGATGGTGTTTTGATGTGTGTCAGGATGTTCTGCATTCCTGGGATGGGAGTTTTTTGTAGTGTGTATCTGCAAGTCTTACATTAGATTACTTACTTCTCTAGCAAGGTTTACTCGTTCGTCAATATATTTTTTTTAGTTTAGTCTCTTGTAAATCACTTCACAGGGAAGGTGCAGGTGCATGCCTTTCATGACTGCAGTTACACTTCTGTGACATTTAATGTCATTCACAAGCATCATGCATTCAAATGTCTATCTTGACAAATATGTATCTAGGCTGCTTGGTCTCCTGTAATGCCATTTGCTGTCATGGCAGAGTGAAATGCCTATTATAGCATTTGACACACCTTTGTCTCCTCTTATGCCTTTATGATCTGAGGCATTCCCAATGAATGGTGGGGCAATCTGTGCCCCTTGTTAACTAATGGCATTTACTGGTGCATTACATTCATATACCCATCATGATATCTGGATAATGTTGGAAAGACAGATCAACTGTGTTCCATGTGCATCCATAGTATCTTTCTAGAAAGGGCTCTTCCTAGATTGTGTTTTCTCCTTGGTGGCAGGAGGATTACTACCTTGAGAGCACCACAACGTACTGATTATTAAAATACATTACTGTCCGGGTAACATTGCAGTTAGATGTGCATTCGCAAAGGGCATTGCCATCCTGTGCGCTTCTGTGTATAATCAATTTGCTATTTCAAATATTAACTTGTTGGGATCCGATTGTTTACTATAGGGAGGTGGGTAGGATCTGAGTGAGGTCCATGACACCAATGTATGTGTTTTCAGGTTTCTTTCTAAAGCGACCACATTTGGAGAATTCCTCTATTATGTGCTCCATGTATTCAACAGTTAGGAGTGATATGGATAACAATCAATCGTTCTGATCCTCACCTTCATCTTTTACCACAGAATTTTGTCTCACTTTTCCTTGTTTGATCCAAGTTGATAGTCGCTAGTGGAAATCAAAGCATTAAGTATACACCTACCAACTTGGGCTTCAGTCAAAAGCTAGGGTATTGATAGTGTGTTACTACTCCAAAAATGACAGCACTTTAATTTGAAGGGTAAACATATATGCTGCTTACTGGCTTGGAATGGACGGCCCTTTACTCATCCTGTCCTTAAAGACTTTGCCAGAGTGGGACAACTACACCTTTCAATAGTTTGGGTGATAATCACGAAGAACACTGACAAGATGTTCAG
Source organism: Calotriton arnoldi (assembly GCA_963921515.1). Taxonomy (NCBI): domain Eukaryota; kingdom Metazoa; phylum Chordata; class Amphibia; order Caudata; family Salamandridae; genus Calotriton; species Calotriton arnoldi. Next base: position 472,947 of record CAWUFW010003218.1, read on the forward strand.
ATTGCACTTTATTACAGATTGCTGGTTTGGTAATATTATTTAACTGGCAGATATCCAGTTGTTTTCCCTTTGATGCCATTGTGAGCGCTTCCCAATACTTCTAGTGTCCTGGGCAGGACCTCAACAATCCCATTGGCTGCTCGGTTTTCAGTTTTGCTCTAATAATTGAGAAATTGAAGTCCGGGAGATTCCACCAGGTACGCACAAAACCACTTCTATTTTCTGGTCATACAAATCATTTATCACACGACCACTAAAAATGAAAGCATTTTAATTTATACCCCCTATGGTGTTGAATTTTGTAGTTCTCTCTTTAGAAAAGGGAGCAAAACTCAATAATTAGGTTATTTTCTTTCAGGGACAAAGTAAAAATCATCATCATGAAAATGATTTTCACATGAGCCTTAGTTCTGTGAACAAGTTTCTGTAAACATCACTTGTTGCACGGCTTGCCGTTGCCAAACCTTTAACGATTATGGTGGCTGGATACACTAATCATTATCCTGAACTGCAGAATATGTTATGGAAATGGAAACAAAATCTTTGCAGTTTTACCACTGAACATGCTGCTTTATATAGCCCCACCACCCCAGGGATCTCAACCAGGCTATCACCGACTGTTCAAATGAAGAGGAGTGCTTACCCATATTGGAGACTTCATGGACTAATTTCCCAGAACCGAAGCTCTGTAAAACAAAAAATTTCTTTGTTACACGCAACAAAGCCCACTCTTGTAACAACAATGCAATCAACGTTATTGAAAGTAACTAAAATATTTGACAAATATGCCTTTAGGTTTTATAATGATGCATGCTATCATATTTTATAATATGTATGTTGAAAAGATGAGATCACTCAAGGAACCAGGTAAGTTCAGTACTCATTTATTGGTCATCCACTCTCCTCAATACAGAGCCTGCACAACATTCTACTGTAAACTCTAAAGGGAGAGTCCATTGGGGGGAAAGGAAAAGGGGTGGAAGGAATGAACCATGTGAGGTAACTTTGGAAAGAAGGAAGATTACAACACACCTCCCTTACTTATCTAACAAAACATTGTTACATTTGACAATCTTGTCACAACTCCACAACTGACCATTTTCAAGGAGTACCACATTGTTAAAGGTTTTGGACACCCGACAAGGAGGGTACAATTTGCTTTGACTGTGCACATCTTTTACACATCTCTTAACTTGTACCATGTCTCCCACCTTCCACTTGGGTGCTTTTACTCCATATTTGTTGTCGTACCAGTTCTTGTACTTGGCTTGGTGGCGCTCAACCTTGCTACCAACCTCCTTGGTGTTAAAACCCACAACCCTGCCCCCACTCAACCAATTAGGATTTAGTTTGGTGCTAGGTTCTCTTCTTCTGAGTGCGACAAACGGGGACACCCCGGATATAGGATTGGGTGAGGTGTGGTACGCCCATAAACAGTCACGAAAGGACGCTTCTACTTCATGGCCACTCGCTACAGCTAGCTGGATGTGTTCTTTAATAAGCCTATTTGTCTGCTCGACCAGGCCATTGGCCTTGGGGCAATAAAGGGCCGTTCTCTCATGTTTGATGTTCCAGTTAGTCAAAAAGTCTCTCATCAGTTGGGATGTAAATTGTACACCGTTGTCGGTGACAAGGGTAGATGGTATTCCTTCCCTAGCGAAAACATCCTTGAGAAAATCCAGGACTGTTTTGGTGTTGGTGCTATGTACAAATCTCTGCGCAACCCAGTGGGACGTGTAGTCTACTAAAACCAACATGTATTTTTTGTGAGTTCCCACATTTTCCATGGGTCCTATTATGTCCATGGCCAGCTTACTCCATGGTTTGAGCGGAACTTCTACTGGAGACAAAGGAGCTCTTCGTGTTGTCCTTGACTTGTCACTCCTGGTACAACTGATGCAGTCTTTAACTTGCTGTTCCACCATGGTATCCATCCTAGGGAACCAGAAATTCTCTCGAATTCTGTTCTTTGTTAAGCTGCGTCCCAGATGGCCTTCGTGTGCTAAATCCACTATTCTTTTCCTTAGACCTACTTGGGGTACAATTTTGTTCTGTCGGTATACCTGGTCTTCTATGGTGCTCAATTCGTACCTGACCTCCCAGATATCTGTTAGTTCTTCAACTTCATTACGCTTGTTGGGCCACCCTTGCACCATCAACACTTTGAGCCTGCACATACTTTTGTCTTCTTCCATGCCTCCCCTCCATTCTTCTTCAGTGAGGGGTCTGTCAACACCATGATAGGACTATCCAGCACTTCCTCTTGAGGTTCTGCTTGCAATGGTGCTCTTGACAGAAAGTCCGCTATTTTATTGTCGTCACCTGGGACGTACTCTACTTTGAAGCAGAAGTTTTCCAGTTCCAGAATCCATTTACTTATTCGGGGTGTACTATTTTCCATACCTTTTACGGTGAATATGAAGGTTAGAGGTTTATGATCAGTGCGGATCGTGAAATTGGTTCCCCACAGGAAGAACTTGAAATGCCTCACGGCCCAGAAGCACGCCAAAGCCTCCTTCTCAATCACCGAGTAGTTGGTTTCAGCCTTTGACAAACAACGAGAAGCGAAGGCAATGATTTTTTCTTCTTTCCCGTCCCTCTGGGAAAGTGTTGCTCCCAGCCCTTTGTTGGAAGCATCTGTAGTGAGGATGGTCTTCCTCCTGGGATCAAATGTACCAAGCGCTGGGGAATTCACGATCTCTTCCTTGAGTGCATCCACAATGCACTTATGTTGATCCTGCCACACAAATTCCTGGTTTTTCTTTACCAGTTCCCGCAGTAGGTCGCATTTTGCAGCAAAGTTCTTGATGTACTTTGACATGTATTCCAGTAATACTAACAAGGACTTTAACTCTTCCTTGTTCTTCGGGTATGGAGCATCCCTCACTGCACTCAGAAGGTTGTTCTTAGGACAGAAACCCTTCTCAGAAATGGAGTGTCCTAGGTAGTCCACTGATGTCACTCTTATTTGGCATTTGGATTCCTGTACTGTCAACCCTGCATCCATTAACTTCTTGAAGACTGTTCTCAGAGTGTGGTCGTGAGCTTCAGCGGTACACCCATAAACTAGGATATCGTCCTGAAAACACAGTGTGGTCCACATCTTTCAGGATTTGGTGCATGATTTTCTGAAAAACCGCTGCGGCCGATGCCAGGCCGAACGGCATCCTCTTGAACATGTATGCACCATGCGGGGTTATAAATGCAGTGAGAGGCCTTGAGTCGGGGTGTAGATCTACCTGGTGGTAAGCCATGGAGAGATCGATGACACTGAAGTATTTTGCTTGGCTCATGGTACTGAGCATTTCGTTTATGTTGGGTAACGGGTACCTCTCAACCCAAATGTTTTCGTTTAAACTCCACAAGTCCACATATAAACGAATTCCTTCTCCATTGGCCTTGGAAGCGATCAAAATGGGTGCCAACCATTCCGATGTGTCAATGGGTTGTATGATGCCCATGCTACTCAACCGGTTGAGTTCCTTCTCTAATGGTTCCCTCATGAGGTGTGGCACAGGACGCACTTTGTGCACGATAGGTTTCGCATTAGCTTTGAGTTTGATCTTATGTTGGAAATCGTGGAGAAGGCCTAACCTACCCTCAAACAGTTTGGGGAACTCCTCACATAATTCACTACTTGATGGAGCATCTTCAGTAAGAAGAACCTGGTCCTGGTTGTTGGGGTCAAGAATAATTCCCAGTTCTTTTTGGTGTTGCCACCCCAGCAGATTTGATCCTGTTTCTACAATGTAAACTTTGCCCCTTGTGCTCCTCCCTTTAAACTCTATCTGCATTTCCTTCATCCCCAGTAGGGGTATTGGCTACTTTGTGTAGCCAGTAGGTGATATGTCAGGTTTCTTTAAACAAGCGTCCCCCTTAGTATCCATGCATACAAAATCACTATGGTTCAATAGCGTGAAAGGGGAACAGGAGTCAGCAAACATGGAGACAGATTTACTGTTTAGTAACACATCGCATTTAGGATAGACCACATTGACACTCCCATTCTCATCTTTAAGTTGGAACACATATTTCGTCTCATTGGGAATGTCACACTTAACTTCTTTAACTGAGCATTCTTTGTTCCCCAACTCTCTGTTGTGCGGGCCCCCTTCTCTGCACACTCTTGCAAAATGCCCTCTCCTGTTACAATTCTTACATGTGACACTTTTGGCTGGGCATTGTATATAATTGGCTAAATGATTACTGCTGCCACACCTAAAACATCTGAATTTCTTTTCCATAACACAATCTGTGTTTTGCACATTTTCTTTTCCTTTTACCTTGTAGACTTCACCTTTCTCTTCGACTTCCTGAATATTGGCTACTAGCTCGGTAGGGGACTTCATCTCTTTGATGCACTTAGCTGTGTGTTCCACTGACTGGGCAATTGCAACTGCCTCTCTAAGATTAGGATTCTTGGCTAGTAGTTTTTCCTGTATGCGCAAATTGTTGGTGCAACGCACCAACTGATCTCTTATGAGAGAATCAGTAAGGTTGCCAAAATCACATAACTGGCTAAGACCCCTAAGAGCTGCAATGTAATAAGTTACAGTCTCTTGTTTCCCTTGTGACCGTGTGAAGAACGTGTGACGTTCTAGAACCACATTGATTCTGTCCCCAAAATGTATTTCCAATTTAAGCATAGTATTGGCAAAAACATCCACTCCCTCTGCTTCTCCCCCTGCTTCATTCTCAGGCTCTGGTAATGTATCGTATATTTTTCGCCCATACACCCCCAAATTATGAAGAAGAATATGTTGCTTCCGCAACGCAGTGAAACGCTCTCCCCCTATTGTAATTATGTAAGACTCAAACAATTTGACCCATTCCTTCCAACATATTTCAGGTTCTCCAATCTCATTTAGGAAGGCCGGGGGTTGGCTCATGCTTGCAGCATCCATCATAGTGATAGAAAAGGGCGCTAAAGTGCTGAAGAGGAGTAAAAAGATACTTTCTAGGGCAGTAGTAAAGTCAATTCTGGAAGGTAGGCAGATAAAACACACTCCCCACCAAATGAAATGAATTAAAAAAAAAATTTAAAAACTACCCACGAACAGAAAAAGGTCAGAGAGATGAATACTTCATAGACAAAAGGGCACGTTATTAGAACTGCTACTAGAGACAATGAGGTACAAATAATACCCACAGCAGGATATTTACAGGAGACAAAAGAGCTAAATTGAGGCATGAAATGTACATCTGTCCTGTCCCTCCCAGAGTCACAGTTCAGCTTGCACGCTGGAGAGAAGTCTAAGCTGACGAGGAACCCAAAGGCACGTGATTACCGTGCAGAGATATCTCCAAAAGTAACATGGGAAAAGTTATGCAAAAATCTTGCTGTGCTGACAATGGAATCTCACCTTTAGGTCCATATCTTTGTACAAATGGTAACCAGGAGAGATAAGTTAAACAGAACTGGACTGATTCCTGTAAATGTCCAATCACATGAACGAGTTATCCCTTGGCAAAATGAAGGCTTCAGGTCGTAAATGCCTTCGTTGGATGACAGGGAAACTAGCTGCACACTCACCACAAGCAGTGTCTCCACAGTACTCTGCACCGGCACAGCTGAGGTGGAAGGTAAATGTGCTCTATAACGGAGCATGCGCTGATGTGAAACACGTTACCAGCACAAAACGTGACTGACAAGACCAAAGGCGCACGTCAGGAAGAAGTGTCTCCGATGAACTCAACGTGACTGACACGGAAGTCCCCAGTGCGCACGTCAGGAAAAACAGTGTCTCCAATCCGCCGATCCTGAGGAAATAGACTGAGGAAAAACAGCCGCTGTCTTTGAACTAGTAGAAGAGGAACCGGACCCAGAATCCAGTAACTGGACACGGACAGCAGAACCGCCGCCCCCGCAGGTTACCAGACTTCTGAAAAATGCCTCCTGAGGGAACTCGGCTGACTCCACCACCGTCCTACGACGAGTATGGAAAGTGTCCGCACTGGCCAGGTCCACCGCAATGAGTCACACCGCCGACAACCTCCTTGGTGTTAGACCCCGAATCCAGTAACGGACGCGGACAGCAGAACCTCCGCAGGTTACCAGACGTCTGAAAAAATGCCTCCTGAAGGAACTCGGATGACTCCACCACCGTCCTACAACAAGCATGGAAAAGTTTCCGCACTGGCCGGGTCCACCGCAATGAGTCACACCGCTGAACAACCTCCGCAAGGCACCCACTCTGGCAGGACGAGGCAATCACAGGGCGAGCACTCGGAGGCACCCTTAATGTAAGACACAGGTCTCCGCACGCCTCCCATGATCCGCAGTAGGTAGTCCAGGTGTCACGCCCCAGTCTGAGAGGAACACCTTGACACGAAACTGTAGGGTAAACAGGCAGCCAAGACAACGTCCCTCTGGAATCAGCTGCTGATGAAAACTGGAGAGAGAACACAAAGGGGAAATGACCAAATCTGCCCCCTGCGCAGAAGATCGTCGCCAGTGTTGAAAAGATGAGATCACTCAAGGAACCAGGTAAGTTCAGTACTCATTTATTGGTCATCCACTCTCCTCAATACAGAGCCTTCACAACATTCTACTGTAAACTCTAAAGGGGAGAGTCCATTGGGGGGGAAAAGGAAAAGGGGTGGAAGGAATGTACCATGTGAGGTAACTTTGGAAAGAAGGAAGATTACAACAATGTACTATCAGTATCCAGACAATTAAAATCGTAAATGCAATTATATAAGTACACTGACTGATAACATTCCCAACTCTTTACTCTAAATCAAAAGTAACTAGAATGTCTGCACTGATGTCAGGTGTCTACTTCACATAGTTGTCTCGTTCCTAAGCATCAGCCTCTCAGCGCATTCCCATTTCTTACTTCCATATCAATTTCTCTAATTTCTTAATAATGTATCACACAAACACTGGCTAGTCTTGCCAATCTTTACAAGTGTGTCTTTCGGTCATGTCCAGTCCTACACCAGAGTCAAGAAATCAACGACTTTGTATCCCTACCACAGCACGCCACCCGTGTGTGGCTAGCATGCATACTTTATACTTCCTCCCCTCCTAAACATATTTTCTAGAACTTGTCCTCCCTTCTGGAGTCCATAGTAACTCTTTCCAAAGTAGCTTCCCACTTAATTTAAATGCTTACTACATTCACAAATTAATAATGTTTGGTATACAATACCTTTAAAATAGGATATTTCCCTCCCTTCCTTTGTTCGCTCTACACTCATCTCCAACTCTCTCATCCGAAATCCACCGAGGTCAAATATGAATCATTCCCTCGATGTCCAGATTTCCATCCCAATCCCTGATTGGACTATGGTGATATTTTATACAGAAAATGGATATGTCCATATAAAAAATATTATGTTATTATATGGGGCTGCTTTGACACCAGATGTAATAACATATTACAGTCTAACTCTGGAGCCAGTATGACCATAACGTTTGCAACGTGTTGTTGCACTCTCTCGCCATCTATTGTTGGGTTTGACATATGGTGGAGTTTCTTCAAAATTTCTTTTAGTTTCGAGGGTGCATGGAATAACTCATGAATGATCAAGCCTATGAAACTTAGGAAGCACTAGGACATATACTTTCTTTTTACCACCACAGGTTTTGTAGCCGGTCGAGTGTTCCCTTGCAAAACCAGGCAGAGAAAACGAAGAAGATAGTGACACAGTCACCGAGCAGCAAGTGCAGAACAACGTTTGACTCTGAATTTAAATAGAAACCACAGGACTGGCGGAATGACTCGTTTGGAGAGTGGGCGGTGAAGGCTGGGAAATAATGCATTTAAATTCTATACAATTATTAATATCAGATTCCCTTGGTCAGAACTTAACAGGGTATGTGATTTACGCTTACTGAGGAACTGTAATGAAAATAATTGTACGACATATACAACTTTTCATTGTAAAAGACGCATTTAGCACCAACGAGACTGACGACTGGCAAACAAATTGATGGAAGTGCAGTGTTCTACCAAGCCTCCTCTGGAAGCTTTTGAGGAGGAATTTGGCAATGCCGAATTTGGCTAAGAAAGGGAAGACATAGATTCGCATGGCATTATAAATGCTGACGACTTGGAGTCGGTCACCTCCTCAAGAAAAGGATACCAACTCAAAAATACAATTACATGCCAGAGCACACAATCAAACCTACACTACCCAGTACAAACATTATGCCTAAAGCAGGTAATGGGTCAATCCACACGTACCAACAAGACAACAGGGACTGACCTCAAGAGCGTCGGCCTTAAAAGAGGCTTCCAACACCTCGACAGAGGCAGCTTCAAAAGAAAAACAAGCATTGACAATGCCAATATGGTTTGGCTTTAAAAGAATGATGCATGATAATGTGAAGCATTAAAAGTAAGTAGCACAAGAGTAGATATGCATTTGTGTGGAAGCAAAGAACTGATGAATAACATTGGTGTATGTTAAAAGGTGGTGACATTTGCACTGTCAAACCAGACCTAAAAAGCCACATGTGTTAACGAATGCCCTCCTCCCATCTGTGCTGCAGCCAGAGGAAAACTAACAAAGTATCTAGTTATCTAAGTCACAGCATTCCAGTGTCATATGTGTGCCCCTGAAAGTTTAAGCTTAGGCAGCTGGATAAACAAAATTATCACAGCTATGGAGGCCAAGCACTTTTTAGTGAAAGAACCCAACTTCTGCCCAATCAAAACATGTACTCCTGGCTCCCAACATGTGGCAAAGCCAAAGCACCTCTGTAGTTATCACAGAATAGTCTAGTGAAAGCTGGGTTGTCAATTCAGACTATAGCTAAAATCAAGCTGAAGATAGACTATGAAAATGGAATTAAATTCAAGAGTCACCACAACCTCAAAAATACATGTAAAAGTACAAAATTGTACGGGTGGGCACTAAACTCTGCTGGCGGAGTTCATGGAGTTTTGCCCACTCTGCTCCGCTTGGAGCATGGAGTTCGGCAAAAACTCTGCCAACCGCTGAGTGGTGGAGTTCTTCTCACGTGTGGCTCACCGACAAAAAACAAGCACTAAACTGCCTCCCAGTGAGATTTCTGAACGTGGGCGGTTGTAGCAGGTCACTACCGCTCACGCTGAGAAAGTTGCTGCTCGTGTTGCGAAAGCTGCTGCTCGAGTAGAAAATCTACTCGAGCGGCAGAAAGAAGTAGCGCCATCTGACGCGGTACCATTCACGCTGATTTTAAAGCGCGGGACAAACTCCGGGGCTAAATGCGACCGACCGGAATTCCGCCGCTTGCAGAACTTGGCAGAATCTCAGAATTTTTTTTAGGTAAGTCTGCAGAATTAAACTCCACGAGTTCTACCCACACCTACAAAATGGTCAGTAAATAGTTTTTGGAACCGAGTGGTGTTCTGACCTTAAAGCAGAACAGACATGAAAACGAGTTAACAAAAGACTGTGACAATCATACCACTAAAGGACACAAAATAACCACAGACCTATCATGGAATATAGAAAACACATTGTCCAAGACACTGGACAACCTAGTTTGTCAAACCCGTAGCTCAACCCTTGGTAGTTGTAACTGAGCAGTCAGGCTTACACAAAGGAACAACTTAAGAAATTTAAACATTACCAAAACAATTGAAGAAAAAAAAAAAACACGAGACACTCAAGAAATCCAACACCAATTTATAAAAATAGATTGCATTTTAGCCACCAAAATGAAAAAGCTGCACCAGAGGGTTCCAGGAATACAGAATTTACAAGGTGCAGTAAATACACACTTTTTACTTAACCGCAAACAAGCATTGGCAAATTCAACTAATTTGACACGAAGAAACTTTTTCAAGAAAAAAATTAGGTAAGTATCAAAGCAGCGACTTTCAGTTACTTTAGGTGACCAACTCCGGCAAGAAGCTAGTCAAGAAGACTAGCAAGGTCCTCAGACACAGCAACCTCGGAGGGAGAAGCAGTCTTCAATCAGTTTGAGGCACTTTTATCCTTTTGGAAGTGTCCTGATGCAAGGCATACAAGATGCACAAGGGTCCTGTGGATGTGATACAGTCAACGAGGGTCTTCGTACGGCTACTCCTCGGTTCAAAAACTTGGTCGCCCAGCATCATGGTTACAGCAGAATCCTTCCTTGGTCAATAACTTGCCTTCTGGGAAACCAGGCTGCACTCTGACCACTCTCCCGGGTACAGCAGACTCCGGGGCAACTTTGAGCAGCAGGTCGTGGCCTCCGGTGCTGCACAGCGGCGGTGGGCCATGATGTGAAGATCTGGGCTACCAACTTGCCTCAGCAGGCTTCTTCAACTGTTGTGGCCCTGTGATGCGAACATAGGGGTAGCTAACTGCCCCTTGGAGTCTTTTACTTCTGCTGGGCTCAGTAAACAAACTCTCCACGAGCAGGACACAGCAGGCACAGTCCCATCTCCTTTGCTAGCCACCAGGTTCCCATGTTGGTACAGCACCTCTTCGCCGGGCCCTTGGTGCAGCTGGGTAGTTCTTCTTCGGAGGACTGGGTGCCAGGGGTGCTCTTTTGATGCCCAGTAAGCTCGCTAAGGCTGGCCGCAGCCAGTAGTCAAGTAGCTAGGTCCCTCACTCCTGAGGCCCACTTCATGCGAAGTGTCGCATCTGGCTATCCCAGAATTCCCGTCTCAAGATGGCAGAACCCCTCTCTAGGATTGTAGAGCTCCTTAGCCCAATCCAGAGGTGTGACTACTAAGAGGACTACATGCTCCTAAAAAATCAGTTTGGCAACTGGTTTACCCTCTCCATCCTGAGTGCCAGCCTGTCTACCTAAACAATAGGGCAGCCCCTCTCCAAAGTGTTCACCATTTTACTTTCAAAGGGTTCTACTTTGAACCTCACCTTCTGGGCCAACACCCATGTGTCTTCCTGCCAGGGACAGGTAACACCTCTATCCCGGTTAGGCTTCTATTGTCTTCTATCCTGGGAGTCGTTTGAACGTCTACCCACAAGGGCAGAACGCCATTGTGAGGAAAAGCCGTGTGCAACAGTGGATGGGCACGGGGCATTTAGGGTAACAAAGTGGCAACTCTACAAAAGTTGCCCACTGCAACAAGTTACATTACTTCAACTTGGGCATAATGCAACAAAATGTTTTATTTTATTTTACAGATTCAATTTTAGCAGTCCCAGTCAGAAGTTATCAAAGCTGAGGTGCCAGCTTGCAACTCTGCACACCCCACTGGGGCTACTATCTTTTTCCCCAGTAAATACGACAAGTGTGGGTTTTCTACTGTTGGGACATGTAAAAGTACATGTTCCACTATCTAATATACCGCACTCTGCTTTAGGACTCATTAGGCCTGCCTTCGGGGAGACTTGCATATATTAAAAAGGAAGATTGGGCTTTGTCATTGTTTTAAATGGCAATGTAAAGTTAGCAGTTTTAAAAGTTGCCCTTCCGGTCTGCAGTGGCAGACAGGGAGCCATGCTTTAATTTTGTCAGGGTGGCAGAACTAGTGCTGAAATACCTGTGGTGACCCTCTAACCTACAGGTCCCGGTTCCCATATACTAGGGACTTACCAGCAAGTTAGTTTATGCCAATTGGGTAGAAGCCAATCAAACATACACATTTTAGGACATGGCAGATGCACTGAGGACTGGTTACCAGGCTCCAGTGCACTATCAGAGTCGAAAAACCATCAGCATCTGCCCAAAACTTAGGGGGTGACCATATAAAAAGAGGCCTTTCCTTACAGGCAATCATTACATAAACCACCTAAGAGTACAGGAAACTCGCCTTTGAACAGGCAATATCCCCATAATTTATGGCTTTCCTCATATCGAAGAAGAGCAAAACACCTCATATTTCATCATATACTCCAGTCCTGCAACTCCAGTCACCACATAGGGTCACACAATCTGATTCAAAGTACAAGGACATACCATCCAGATCAGACAGCTTAGAGACAGAGAAGGATGAAGAGGATGTTAAAATTCTGTTGAGGATAAGCAACTAGAGTCCTATCCAATAAAGGCTTCGCCTCTGGATGAGAAATTGTCATGCCACACAGTAAAACAACAGGCAGCTTTGCCTCATGGAGTAACCATCAATATACATATATCCACACACATCCCTGCTTCCAAAAAAGACACGGGCACGCACACGAAGTCTGCAAAATCCTCAACTGTATCTTTAATACGTTAGGCCTCCCTTGACCCAGCAGTTAAACGGGACGCGTTTCGGCAGATCAACTGCCTCTCTCAATCTAAAAAACACCATCTTGGTTCTCCATCTAATCATGTAACAATTAGTAAACACAAATGATGCACTTCATCACTGTTGCAGTCTGCCCAGTGGGCAGACTTTTTGGGACAGACTGCAACAGTGATGAAGTGCATCATTTGTGTTTACTAATTACTACATGTTTAGATGGAGAACCAAGATGGTGTTTTTTAGATTGAGAAAGGCAGTTGATCTGCCGATACGCGTCTCGTTTAACTGCTGGGTAAAGGGAGGCCTAACGTATTAAAGATATAGCGTGAACTCGACCCGAATGTATCGGGTATCAGAGCACTTTACATGAGCACCAGTTGCATTACATACGGACACATTCATTTTTAGGCACGGGGAGATTAAGTGATTTGCCCAGAATCACAGGATGTTGAGCGTCTCTGCCGAGACTCAAACCCGGTTCCCCAGCTTCTAAGTCAACCGCTCTAGCCATTAGGCCACATCTCGACCGCAACCCCTAAATTCAACCCACCCTAAAAATACCCTTAGCCACCTGAAACTCCAAAAACTCACTTGCCACCCAAATACCCTTACCTAATCCAAACCCTAAAAATATCCTAGCCACCAAATACCATCACCCACCTGTAAACTCTAAAAACGCCCTTGTCGTAATATATATAAGTTGCAGTCTTAGATCTTCAGGCACCAATCTGGCAGCAAAAGCTTGAAATTCCCCACCTCCCCATCCGAGGATGGAACCATCAGAACTGCTGTTCAGAAAGAGGCTTAAATCTTGGTTATTCCAATCTGCTCAAGGACTGGTCTACAGGGGGCTATAACGCGTCAGGGTGGAGTTCTATTTATTCCGTGACCACTGATTGTGTGGCAATGGTATTGCGTTGTCACAGCTGCGTTGTAAAGGCTGTTTCCCAGTAGAGCAGGCATATGAACACCAACACATTACTACGCATGCATGTAATGCTTTGGATAACAGAGTTTCGCTGTGAGGTCCAGCAGCATCTTATAGACATGTCGACCATTGGCCAGTGAGGTACTGCTCCCCGCCTCCCATCAGAAGACATAACATTTAAAATAATAACACAAAATGAAATCAAGACCGTCAACTCTATGTGGGCATTGCAACACCACCACCAGCCTCTCTATTGCAGAGGAAAACAAGCATTGGCATAACAAATAGGTCTCGCCTTTGGGACCTTATAAGTGTTTAGCCACAGCTAGTGGCTTTGTCAATGTCTTTATGCTCTGTTGTAGAGCATTGTGGCTGCTCTGCAGCATATTGAAAAGTTATTATAAAAAAGTGTTCTAAGCATTTTTGTTACCTTATATATAACCAAGAAAACATTATGTACAACTGAACGACGCCGAGACCTGAGAGGCAAAAAGGGCTGGTATGGAGTTAGTGGAATGATACTGACTCTGTAGCAGCCCTACTGACCCTTCGGGGTTGTCAGTCTGTCATGAGATCTACCTTTTCGTCTACAGACCAAACTCTGCAGTGCTGATAGCCAAACGTGTCTCACACTCTTCACTCTCGAGTGTTTCCACTCTATCACCTTATAAGAAACTGATTGACGGGACGGAAGTGGGCAGTGATTAAACACACTAAAGGTAGAGCGCTCCAACTAAGACGACCGTAAGTATCCTTCCTCCACGTATTCTTACCGGCAGCTTCAGGCTGACCTCTCCCTTGCAGCAATGACAGAAAAAAAGCGGTGCTGAGGCACCATTACCCCCACCGCTGCAGTCGCCTCCACCATGTTCTCCACCTAAGGTTGGTGTCCCTGCATGATCTTGGAACGAAACGAGGCTGGTACAGACTGCTGCTCTGCCCGACATTGTGAATCAGATCTTTGAAACGATAGAGAGGAGGAAAGGGATAGAACAGAACTGTCTTAGCTCTCTATGGCCGTATTCAAGGAAGCGTCTGACCACACAGAAACATTTCTAAATCTACAATGCGCATGGGCACAGCCCTGTCCTGGCATTGTCTATAGTAAGATTAGGCTAAAGGTCACGCCTTCCGAGCTTTGAAAATGAATGCTCTATTTGTCGCCAGCCAAACATCACAGCAGTATTTCAAGGCTGGTGAATTTCTAACAGTAAATCTGTGCTCCAAGTCTCTGCAGTGAATCCAGAGTTCCACAAACCTGGAGTGGTGGTGGGGGGTCCCATAAGGAAGGCAGCGACAAGATGAACCTCGCATGGGACGTACCAGAGGGAACCTTGGGAGTGGCAGGTTTGGGGCAGGCACACTGAAGGGGAATTTCTAAGAAGCCAAATGGAAGAGATTCTGAAAGATAAAGTGCGACGGCCACGCTGATAATCGGCTAATATAACAAGTGAGCTGAAACATGAAGCGTGGTGTCCATGAAGTGGGCACCGTACTTATGAAGATAAACGTGCTGCGCTCATTGTTAACATGCATGCAACAAATAGAAATGGGCACGGTCCCCCGAACCGGCTGCTGAGACATGAAACGCTGCGTCCTTAAAGTGGATGCCGCGCTGGTTTACGGTAAAGATGCAACGAACAAAACAAGGGTTAGTTCACTCCCAAGTGCTCTGCTACAGCATACGGCTGTGAAGAAGGTGCAAGCGTCGGAGCTACGAAAAGCACCCGCGGACTTTTAAACAGGCTTGGTGCAAGAGCACGATTACTACAATCAGCAACAAGAAACAAGCGCACGCTCCTCACGCTGAAAGTTAAAAAAAAAAAATCATCAAAGAAAGGAATGGGCGGGAGATGGTGTAAGGACGGCAAGTTGCACGGCCGCGAAAGAGCTGGCAAATGCACTCGTGCTGGCATCCGCCTTGCGGGAGCGAACAGCGGCGGCGCGAGAGCCATATGTTTTCAATTACCACGCGCGCCGCTGCTCGCTCCCGCAAGGTGGATGCCAGCACAAGCACGAGTGTGCTTGAAAAGGAGCAGACCGAAGGCTAAAGGCCCTCCTAGAGCAGCGCATGCGCGCTGCCTAGGCGAGACCTAAAAATGTATACCAGGTTTCAGTTTAAGGCAATCCTATCAAACTCATCAATCATACCAAACTGAATAACTGCAAACTGACCAACAGCAGCCATTGAAGCAATCTTAACAGTACGCAGGTGGTACATTTTGTGTTAAATAAATGTATGAGTGAGAGGACTTCAAAGAATTTAAATGATTCAGCAGACATTCACACAACACCGGTCCAGGTCAAATGGAGGTTCGTACTGCACCAATGAAGTGCATAAGCCTCAGAACAATAGGTGCTTTGTAAAAACAATAACGAGTATTACATACAATACCATGTCCCTACATAACCTGGCAAAAGGGAAGAGGATAAACAAAGTTCATTTTCCACCCCAACAGAAAGAGTTTGTTGCAGAACAGGGAAATCAAGCTGGAGTGCCACCTACAGAAAAGAAACATGTTTTATATTCAAAATCTTTTCTCATACCTCAAAAAAAACTTGGAAGTTTACACCATTCCTATACCCCGAAACATTTCAAGTGCTGTGACCATGAGTAATTATGAGAGGACCACAGATCGAGCAGTTATCTTGCTGTCGCTTATTTCCATGAGCTTAGACATCCAACTCACAGGAGATACCAGAGCTTTTACTAAGGGTCAAATGTTACTAATTCAAAGGACAGACAATCTACATCAAATTAACACCAAGGGTGTTCACAAACTATCACTGACTGGTGGCAGAACATTTTCCCCATCACATGATTTGTCTCTATCCATCGTAGACACTGACTAGTGAAAGGAACAACTCAACAGAAATGCCTAGACCACACTCACCAAACTACACTTCTGCTTTAAAGTGAGGTGTACACCTTCAATGTGATCAAGTCTCACAGCCATTATTTCCTGGGATCCATGCTTAATTCCCAACAATGGATAAGGTGCTAGTGTTTCAAATTTTGATTCCAATTTATTTTATGTTGTATTTTCAGACAGTGAGAAAGGTAACCACATTGTTGATAAACATGGTATCATGTTTTGCTTTGGTTCCAAACGCGGGTCTTTATATTCCTTAGAGAAATGCTTAGCACATCTATGGTTGCATGCCACAGGGACCTCTGAGGAACGCAGGATACTGCACAAGCTTGAGTGAAATACTTATATTATTGCATTTCCTAATACTGTAAAGTCGGGCTTGTTTTAAACATCCAAAAGAGTACATTCAACTGCAATGGTTACCCACCTACGAAATAGATTTATTTAGCCAATCAAGTCCATTAAAGTGTAAAGTGAGAATAAAACATTCAATACATAAAATTCCCCATCATAAATGTTTTTACGGAATGGTTAAAATGTATTATTCTGCCAAGAATCATCCCAGTACTCTCTTGGGAACTAAAAATCTAAATTAACCAGGATAATATGCTCAGAATTTGAACCATTACATTCATGCTTTCTCCTATACCTCACACAGAAAAAGGTATTACTACAGGTAATAAACTTGCTACGCCAAGTCGGTAACCTTCATGCATTGTCCATCGTGGAGTCAACCATGCATATACACAATGGCAGGATGATATTATGCACTATTTCACAGTTACTACAAAAAGTTGTCTCGCCTTTTATATTTACCACTCCACTGAGATACTTACATTTTTACCAACCATAAATCCTTCCAGAGAGGTGTTGGCACATACTAGGTGTTAGAAAAGCTCATATATACTAGGATTGATTGTAACTAGTCAACTTTTCAAGAAAAAGCAACCTTTTTCATGCCCACATTTAAGTTATACCATTTCAGAAAGCCAGAATTGCAAGGTGGATCGTTCAATGCTTTGAAATCTGGTATGATAGATCAAAATGCATACTTTAAAATCCTTCACTCGTACAGGGAGCCACAATAGGTTTTTTTTTTTTTTTAATCAACATTCCATTGGCTGCCATCTGCAAAACTGTAAAATGGACATCTGCTCACATATTAACAAAACAGCACAGATTAGCCAAACAGTGCTTAATATACTCTTTCACGCTACTTCCATCCGTCCGTCCGTTCTCACAAACCACCACTTTGAAGGAGGATTCTATGCACACCATATGATTATAACAATCCATGCTGTGAACAGTAAAGTTATTTTCTTTTAACAGTCCGAGCTTGTAGTGTTAATGAACAAGTTATTTACCTTCAGTAACAAATTATCTTGTTGAGACACTATCTAGCTGCAGATTCCTCACCTTAGAATTTCCCAGGCTTCAGGCTGGATCTGGAAACTTTTGCGTGAGCAGTACACCTTGCGTGCGCCATCGGATGGCTCCATATGGCTCCGCCTGATTTAGTCAGCGTGGGTGATGACGGCGTGGTCACCTATATAGGTACCAACCAGGCGCGCGGACGTCTGTACTTTTCACTTTTCCATGCCAGAAGTGCAGAGCCATGAAGTGAATGATGTAAGTGTGTGCTAAAACTAGGGCCCTGAAAAAGGGAGTAACCCTAGCCTTTACGAATAAGTCAGCAGAGCGGGGAGGCATGGGTGGATCTGTAAGGAATCTGCAGCTAGATAGAATCTCTACCAGATAATGCGTTACCGAAGGTAAGTAACTTGTTCATCCGATAGAGACTTCTAGCTGCAGATTTCTTAAGTTAGAATAGATACCAAAGCCATACCATCCCGGCGGTGGGCTGGGGACAAATTCCTCACAATAGAAAGTCCTGCAGGATCAAATGGGCAAAATGCCCATCCCTGCAGGACAGACTGACCAGGCAGCCGTGTTTGGCAAACATGTGCAAAGACACCCGCAGTGCTGCCTGACAGATGTCCAGGACTGGGACACCTCGTGCCAAGGCCGTAATTGGAACCTTTAACCTGGTGGAATGAATATGTCTCTTTACTACAAGTGCGCTTTTCACGCATTCCAAAACAACGCGGTCGTTACAACGACCACGTTGTTTCAACGCAAACCATTACATCGCAAGTCGTTACAACGACTTGCTGTAGGGGGCGCGCTGGACTTTGGAATAGTATTATTTACTATCCCTACTCCAGTTTGTGCAACAGTAGGGAAGGTATTGGATTGTAAATCCAACACTAGCGTGCCCCCTACAGCAAGTTGTTGAAACGACTTGCGATGTAATGGTTCACGTTGAAACAACACGGTCGTTGTAACAACTGCGTTGTAATGGAATGCGTTGTAGCGCATTCGTAGTAAAGAATGTCTCCCGGTGCAATGGGCTCTTAATCCCTCAGGGGCTGCTTCTTAGCCAAAGCGTAGTAGATCTTTATGCAGAGAACGACTGAGCGAGAAATGGTACTTCTCTGCACTGCCCGATCTTTCTTAGCTCCCACATACCTCACAAAGTGTTAGTCGTCCACCTGGAACCCTTTTGTGCGGTCAAGGTAGAACAACAATGCTCTTTTTGGGTCCAGACAATGGAGATGCTCCTCTTCTTTAGAGGGATGCGGAGGAGCAAAAAAAGTGGGCAGCGCGATAGATTGACCCAGATGGAATGGGAGCACCACCTTTGGAATGTGCGAAGCACCACTTTATCTGCAAAAGTCATCATGCAGGGGGGCTTACATGATAGCACCTGCAACTCACTCTCCCTCCGGCGGGCAGATGTTATTGCTACCAGAAAGGTTGTCTTGATAGTAAGAAGCCGGGGGGGACAGTTGTGCAAAGGCACGAATGGAGCACACAAGAAAAGCGAGGACCAAATTAAGGTCCCACTGTGGCATAACAAAGGGCATGGGTGGAAAGAAGTGACTAAGTCCTTTCAAGAACCTATTTACAATTAGAGACTTAAAGAGAGAGGGTTGGTCTGGCAACTGCAAAAAAGCAGATAAAGCTTACCTGCTGGGTAAGGGTAAGAATGAAAAGAAGAACAGTAGAAAGAGAAGCAGATAGAGGGTCAATAGACCATTCTGTACAATAGGATACAAACTTTTTCCAACATCAGGCATATAACTACTTAGTGGAGGGCCGCCTGGTCGCTAAAGTAACATTGTATAGTTCGGGAGGAAGGTCAAAAGACATCAACTGCCGCAGCTCAATCTCCACGCATGGAGGCAGAGAGTTGAAGGTTTGGGTGGAGGACCTTCCCCTGCTACTGCGACAGAAGATCCTCTTGAAGGGGCAGCCTGATCATGCTCATTTTCAGAAGCTCCGGATAGCAGACTCTCCTAGCCCAGTTCGGAGCCACAAGAATGGCTTGGGCCGGTCGTTCTTGATCTTCTTCAGAACTCTGAGCAGAAGTTGAATGGGCGGAAAGGCGTAAAACAGGATCGAGCTCTACTCACGATAAAAAGCGTCGGCGAGCGATAACCGCCTTGGAAACTCCAGCGCGCGATACTGCTGACACCGCGTTCTCTTCAGAGGCGAACAGATCTAACAAAGGTTCTCCCCACAGCTGAAAGAGACCTTGTGCCACCTCCGACTGGAGATGCTATTCGTGATCCGCTAGGCATCAACAGCTGAGTTTGTCTGCCCTGGCGTTCAGAGAACCTGCCAGGTTTTGAACCACCAGGGTTATGCCCTGCTATTCTAGCCATGACCAGAGATGCAGGGCCTCTTGACGAAGGGTCCACGACCCCACCCCGCCCTGTTTGTTGCAGTACTACATGGCAGTGGTGTTGTCTGTAAACACCTGTACTAACTTCCCCTTGACAGAGGGAGGAAATGCTTTCAATGCCAACCAAATCGCTTGAAGCTCCAACAAATTGATGTGGAGCCCCAACTCTGCCGGAGACCAGTGTCCCCTATCTCCTCCTCTCCCAGATGGCCACCCCATCCCAGAAGTGACGCATATGTCACCACCGTGTAATCTGGATGGGGAAGGGAGAGGGGTCTGCCTTCGACCCAATCCCGGTTCATCAACCACCACTGCAGATCTCTCGCAGTTCCCTCCGACATCTGGACGATGTCAGTGAGATTTCCCCAATGCTGTGCCCACTGAACTTCAGGTCCCACTGCAAAGCCCGCATACGCCGCCACCTGGCATGCTTTACCAACAGGATGCAGGAGGCCATAAGGCCCAACAGCCTCAGAGTCACTTTCACCGAAATCAGGCTGAAACATCAGAATCATAACCTGAATGTCCTAGACTCTCTGCTCGGGAGGGTAGGCCCGAAACTGCACTGTTTCAAGAACACCTCCGATGAAAGGGAGCGTCTGACGAGGAGTCAGGTATGACTTCAGCACGTTTATAGAAAACTCCAACAAATGCAGGAGGTTTGCCGTAGTCTGAAGGAGGGAGACGACAGACTGGGGTGAGAACGCCTTAAACAGCCAGTCATAGAGGTAGGGGGAAGACTGAAACCCCCAATATGCGCAGATGAGCTGCAACCACCGCCATCACCTTGGTGAACACCCGAGGGGCAACGGTAAGGCCGAAAGGGAGCACAGTGAACTGAAAGTGCTCATGGCCTACCTTGAACCACAGGTAACGCCTGTGGCCCGGCAGGATGTGGATGTGGAAAAACGCATCCTGCAGATCCAACAATTCCATACAGTCTTCTTGGTCTAGGGCAGATAAGACCTGAACTAAAGTAAGCATCTTGAACTTCTCCTTCTTGATGAAGAGATTGACGGTCCGAAGATCTAAAATGGGCCGTAACCCTTTATTCTCCTTCAGAATCAGAAAGTAGCGGGAATAACAGTCACTGCCTACTTCTGAAACCGGGACCCTCCCTGTATCCCCCTTGGCCAGGAGAGCTGCAACTTCCTCTTGGAGCAATTTTAAATGATACTCCGCCAGACGTTGTTGAATTGGCAGAATAGGAGGAGGAAAAGAAAGCAAAGGCAGAGAATAGCCCTCCCGAATGATCTGAAAAAGACCCCATGACCGATGTTATGGAACGCCAGTGGGGGGGGAGGGGGGGAGAGGATGATGGATTCTCCCCCCCCACTGGATTGGTGTGGTCTTGCAGAGTCAGACTAGGAGTGCTTAGATGCTGGGGCTGCCAAGGGCAGACTGGCCGACGACTTCTGGCTTCCATTCCTAGGACAGAATGAGCTGCGTCCACGTCCCCGCACAACTTGGGAAGTCTGCGCAGGACGGTGGCTGGGATAGGCTGCCACGGCTGGAACCCAACGTGGCCACGAAATTGGCGAAAGCTAGACTGGCCACGAGGTGTTGTAGAAAGGCCCAAGGATCTGTTCAAAGCACGAGAATCCTTGAACTGTTCCAGGGCTGAGTGCCTTCGCACCAAACAGACGAGAACCATCAAAGGTCATGCACATCAAATTAGCTTGGACATCGCCCGAGAAGCCAGACGTTCCAAGCCAGGCGTGGCGTGTCAAGTCTACACCTAATGGTGAATTTTGCTGCATCTCTCCCGACCGTAACTGCCTGAGAGTGCACACCTCGTGCCTCCTCCAGGACTTGTGGCAGCACTTGCGGAACAATCTCCCAAAGGGAATGGGAGAAACGGCCCAATAAGCACGCAATATTCACCGTCCGCAATGCCAGGCCGGAGGAAGAAAACATCTTCTTCCCAAGCAATTCCAACCTCCTGGATTCCATGTCTGGAGGGGAGGAAGGGAGCGCGCCAAGGAGGTAGAAGCCTGAACCACCAAGTTTTCAGGGGTGAATTGTCTGAGGAACTTTGGGTTGCCCAGAGCCCGGCAATGGCGGTGTGCAATTGTCGTATTCACAGGAGCCCATGTGCTAGGCTTTGAAGAAGTGCCTAGTAAGACATCAATAAGTGCCTCATTGAAGAGCAACAGGGGTTCAGAGGTGGAAGCCCCAGACTAAAGCACTTCTGTCAGATTAGTCCTGACCTGCAAAGACGGCAACTCCAGTTCAAGGACCTCAGCTGCCCTCCTTACCACCATGGCATAAGAAGCCCGCTCCTCCTTAGCCCAGTTGGCGGAGAGAGCATGCCAGCATCTGGGGATGTGTCCAGTCCTCTGGCTTCCCCAAATTCCTCATACCAGTCCATCTGCTCTGCAGACCTATCCTGGTGTTCTAAAGGGTTCATAGACCCCTCCCACTCCTCTCCCATGCCTCAAACATCATGAAAATGCTCAGGCGACAACATAAAACCTCTAGGTTCTACTGGCGCCAGAATCTGCATCCAGCGATGCGGATCCAACTCCGTGTCGTCAGGGATAAGGATGAGGCTGCAATCACCAATGGGCACTGACTTTGGGTCTGATGCCGGGGAAGGTCACGTTGGCACGACAAGCATCATCCCGGATCTGGAATCGGATCCCTGAGGCCCCGACGGCATTGAATCCGAAGGACCCCTCCCGACCACACAGGGCCCAAAGGCATCAGCCTGCTCAAATATGCGGCCGTAGCCTTGTAAAACTCTCATTTGAGCAGGGGTAGCTTATCTCCCACAAAAGGAGGGAGGCGCGAAGACGACCCTGGCTCCGGCTCAGCAGAACCACGTCTAGAGCGTCGGTGCTCCTTACCTGTCAAAAAGCGGCAGAGGGGTAGTTCTTCCCAGATGTAGCTCTTCCCGGATCGGCGCTTAACTGGCGCAGAAAGAAAAGAACGGACGTCCACATGCCTGAGCGGCACCTATATAGGTGACCGTGACATCATAACTGATGCCAACGATGCCGACATCACACGGAGGCGAATGGAGCCACCTGATGGCACGTGCAAGGGGTACTGCTCACGCAAAGGCTTCCGGATCCAGCCTGACGCCTGGGAAATTCTAATGTAAGGAATCTGCAGCTAGAAGTCTCTATCAGATAACATGTAATCCACATGCTTCCCTAGATGCAGGAAAGTAGTCAGGTGTTTTAAGAGATGCTTCAGTGTTGCGTGCTAGTTACTTAGCACAGATTCTTAGACTATAATTCCGATAAGAAGAAATGTACAAAATCTTAAGTGGTGTCTATGTCCTAATACATTGTGGGTTTCGGGAACATCATCACAAGTTTTTCAATGCTCTTTTAGTGTCCTTCCAGTGCGCACTTTCAGGAAACTACTGTATTTTTTTTGGGCTAAGCACTCCATCAGAGCGCATGTGTTTTCCAACTCTTTCGCTCTTATACTTCTGTAAACCACAATGTCAAATACCCACACCTGTGCTCTGCTTTTCCTCATGATGCTCACTCTCTCTCCTGTGTACTTTTTTCAATGCTCCCATGGCTTATTGTTGCTAGCTCTTTGTGTGCTTCTTTCCTCTGCCCCGGTTACTCTCTCTTTTGCGTGCTGCATTTCCGAAAGCTTTATTTTTAATTTGCCCCACCCACCCACTCCTCATTGCTGCCCTTCCACCTGCTTCCCCACTGCCTCCCTTTGCTGTTCTTTTTGTAGACATACATAGAATTGCTGTGGGGTCTCCACAAGTGTTTTTGTGCACTTACAATTTCTTTTTTTTATAAATTGCAGATCTGAGGTATTCGGATCGGTAAAATAAAATGTAAGAAATGGTGACTGCGTTATTATGTAGGCGAGAATGCAATCCTATGATATCACGGTTCACATCAGAAAAAAATAAGAATTCTCCGGTCTCCCAATTTGCCATCTTTAAATAAGCCTACATTCTGGCTTTCTTCATGAAGAGTGAGCAACACTTTCCCTTTTTCTCTCCCCCAGACCAAAATAACTTAAGTCTAACCATTTTAGCTGTTGGCAATACAATCAAACTTACCGTTTTTTAAGGAGGTGTGCAGAGCCTAGCATGCCAGTTCATTGGTGATACACAACTGCAAAACTGATACTGTGCTCATGCACACAGTCATAGAGTGGGCTAAAACTCTAAAGAACAAAAGAAAGTAAAAAGCTCCAAATGTATTTACAAGCAGCCAGTTAAGTTATAGGTCTTGCAATGGTTTTCCAAACAAAAGAATGATATACTTTGGATTGAGCTCTCATATGCACAAACTTGTCAAAATCAGCCTATAGCCATAGCCAAGTCGAGAACTATTTGATTAGCTTGCTCCTTGCTGTGATGTGTAGGTACTTTGTGGTCTTTTTATTTACCCAGTTTTCTATTTCAGATCTAGTTAAAGCTCGAGTCAGTATGCCCAAAGAGAACATAATATATGGATATGAGAGAAATGCCCAGTGGTAGTTACCCACTATGACGTAGGTAGTTACCCACTATGATGTAATTGAAGCTTTGAAGGATTGATAATGCTGCCTTACTTTGATGTCATGTTAAAATTCACTCAGTGAAAGATGTCTTGTACTTATTCCATAATTCTCTGCATGAGTGCATGCTTTAAAATAACTTGTTTCAATTAAAAATTGATAGAATTCTTAACAGAAAATACGAGTTTCTACAATTTCTGTATGGTATGTTTATTGGGTGATTGATAAAGTGTGCCCAATGGAAATGAATATATTGGATCGTAAAATATTGTTTTGTGTGTCACACCAGCTATGAGGTCAACAAGCTAGATTCAAACTCCTCCACAACATCTCAGAAATATCCTCCATCATCCCTTGCAAGTCAACCCATTACCCCCATACTTGCCACAATTTTAACGGTTTCCATCTTCTCCATTTCAGATTCCATTTATATTATTAAGTCACTGCAGCTCTGTTGAATTTCCATGTTCTTGCCCTCCATTAGGATAGAAGTTGCATAGTTTGAATCCCAAGCTCTCTCAAATTTGACCAAGTCATGATCTTCATTAACTTTGGCTCTATGGGGTTGCGCTCTCTTTTTTGTTTTGAATCTTGCAATACCACTATGATGCCCGCACTGACCTAACAATTTCTTTTCTAGCATTCACTGCACTTAGTCGTGTGGTTGCTTTTAATAACTTGGCACATTCGCTGTTCCATGAACAGCTTGTGTTTTAATTGAACTATCACATACTGTCCCACAAACACACCTCAGTCAAGGGGAAGTGCCACACGAGGGCACATACTGACCCTGCCCCCAGCAACAAGAGAGCATATAGCATTCTGCATGTGCTGTGGTGAATTTGTAAAAATACCAGACTACAAAAGAGTCCCAACACTGGTTCAGTATCAAAGTTAATGCGTTCCGAAATATGCGTTACGTGAAAGAAGCATGACAACAAAACGGAAGCATACGGGAAATGTAGAAAACACATTAGGTTAAAGAAACAGTGACGGCATATGTCAACATAAATGAATCAATGGGGCACATATGCATTCCAAGTATGTACACTTTCGGGTTGGCAGCAACAGAAGAGGTATAATGTGGATTGCATACTGAAGTGTAAGCAAAGCACTGAAAAAAAAGCATGGCCTCTGGTTTGCTATTGGCGATATAAGAGAAAATGTGTTACAATCTTATTTATTTTATTTTCAATATATGCATTTTTGTTGTGTATTCTTAGTAGAATAGTTCAACTGAGGAAAAATATTGTGAAGTAAATCTAGACGAGCATGGGAACGCACAGTACATTCCTGAATGCCCAAGTTGATATACATTAAACAATGAGACCACCCATACAATCTTGGATAATTCCATTATGCTGTAATGACATACATACTACGTACCCGAGAGAGAGAGAGTGTGTGTGTGTGTATAAAACGTATTAAGTAGCATCGAAAGGTTACATTCTAGGAAACAATTATTAATATAAATCAATGTATCGTTTACTTTTGATATATATTATTTGGTGTCAGTTTTATAAAGGTTCAATTAAAACTAGATCCTACGAAAGGCATTACAAATAAAAGATACAATGTGATCAAGGAGAATTACAGGATTCACAATTCTCAAGTGCACAGTCAGTGGTGAAAGGGGAGTATTGTGTGTATGAAGAAGTGACAGCAGTTACTGTCCAGGAGGCATATAATAACGTAAACTGTAGGACATATTCATCGTTACATGCAAGCTATTAAAGAATTAAAAAAATATGTAATGTTCTGTAAGATGCACACAACAATGAAATCACTGGAGTGAGATTTGAGGGGTTGGCAGCAGGAGGGGAGAAAGCGAGGGCTCGGTGCTTTGGTCCGCCAAGAGGTGCCCCTGCACCAGTGCACTCTGGGTGCAAGTCTATGTAAATGAGCTACAAGCTACTGGGATGCGGGGGGTTAGGAATCTGAAGGTCAGTCCTGCCGACCACCACCACAACAGACAGACAGAGGCAGGTCACAGGGCCAGAAGCGACTGAGAAAGAGGAGACACACAGGTAAGGATGGAGGATACCATGACAGCTCAGTAGGGGGGCTAGAGTATCGCACAGGGCGATTAATAGTTTCCTCTATGTCCCTGCGCCCCGTAGGACAACGTTTAGGCAGCTCACAGTCCCCGCTCACTCACCTCCTCACTTTCGGTTCTCTAGGCAGCGGCGGCTGCAGGAAAACACAAGGGTACCTAACGGCTGCCGTACAGTAGGCCGCGCCATCATGGAAACAAAAGAGAGACAGCCGAAATGCGTGCGAGCGGGAGACTATAGCCAGAGAAGAAAGACACCCGTAGACAAAGAAGAAGGACTACCATGTAAAGCAAGCGACTGCAGGCAGTTGGAGAGAGAAGGCACCGGAAGAAGAGACCCATGTGAGCAAGCAAAATAGTAACTGTAAGGAGGCTACTACAGGGGAACACCTTAACAAATGAAACAGAAACGATAAAATTTCAAATGGGAACCTTCAAAACACGGCTTTGTCCGCAAGCTACTGGACACGAGCAAAAGGTGTATATAATGGGAACACCTGCTGTTTAGGCTCAGGGAACAAAGTATGACACGACTACTGAAATAGAAGACAGACTACACGCTCAAGAAACAACAGAAAAAGGGCACTGAACAAGATATACAACACGGATAGGCAAGAGGTAGAGTACAGGATGATGAACTAAAACAATTCCAATGTCAAGGCGAGGGAAATTGAGAAAAAAAATATTCTCTAGCATTTTTTGTTTACGTAGTTTTGTGAAGTCATGGTACCAAACTCATGAGCATCGGAGCCCTGTGCAGCAGTAGCATACTACAAGTAGGTCGCATAGTAAACAGCATTGATGTACATGTTACCAAAATGGCTCGAGTACTGTAATCGAGCAGAGAGTGCAATTTTTTGACAGGAACTCAGCAACAAAGAGCTAATGTCAACTTGAGGCGAGACTGCTAATATAGCTCCCTCCGACCTAGAAATCCCTTCACTCTATTGCAGATTAATTAGATCAATTCAGTGTCCCTGATTTGTGTTTCCAACTTTCTCAGACATGGCTAATTTTTGCTATATATTATAAAGGTGCAATACACGTATATAGGGATTCTATACAATAAGTTGTTGTTTTACGTAGTGCCACAAGGGAGTCTTATCATGTAATTTGTTCCTTACAGAAAACCAAATTTGCCAGAAGTCTGCCTACTGCAAGTACACAATAAAAATGTCAGTGTTCATGCAGCATGTGTGCTAGTTAGGCAGTAAAAATCAAATTTATAGTATTCATGCAGCTTGTTTTGCTGTAAAATAATAAATTGTAAATAACATACAGCATTATAGCCTCTTGCCAGTCCCTAGACTACGTACATAGAATAGTTTGTGTGGCAGGATCTTCAAAAAAACTGGCTGTGGGTTAGCCAGGAATTTCACCTTTCCCTTGTGATAGTCTCTGAAGTAAGGGTTTGATCTCCCTTTTGAAGATGTTGATATTAGATGCCTTCCTAATGGAAAGGCACACAGTACCAGAGCTTTCGGGCAGTTTTGGAGAAGGCCTGCTTCCATGGCTTGTTTTTATTACACCTTAGAATTATTAGGTGGATTCCATTCTTCTGGACATGCATGCACCTCAATGACTTTAATAGTAGTAGTAAAATATTAACAGGTCCCAACCACCGAACGCCCCTGAGAACAAGAGATATTTCTTAATGCCTTTTATATTTTTCAAAAGAGTGCTTGCCCATTTTAGCTTGCTACGTTTTGCTTCCAGCCAACAGTTCCTAGATAATTTAATTACTCTTTCATTTACTGAAAGTTTATTTAAAAATTGTAAAAAATATATCCCATCCATATTTGACCAAGCTAATACGTTCATTTCACAACGTATATTTTGAATCATTGACCCACTTGGAAGATTTAACATTCTTTTCAAACTACTACTCTCAATTCGATCCAACTTATCTCTTTTTCCTACACAAAAAGTATCTGATCCACTAAGTGCTAAAGGAGGGAGTTTGTGCAAAACCACTTTTAAAAGAGGTGCAAGTGACAGATCTTCTTAAACTGAGTTAAACTCAGCCGCAGCCGCTGCCGGTAAGGGCGGTGGGGCTTGCTGTGGGGGATTTCGAGAGATGACCACCAAGGAAAATCAATTATTTATTTAATTGTCCCTTGTGGTCGTCTCTCGAAATCCCCCCCCCTCCCCAGCCAGCCCTACCTCCCTACCGCTCTCACCTGCAGCGGCCGCGGCTGGTTAAACTTCATGAGGGAACTTGACTGTAAAAGTCCTCTGGTTTTTAATATTTTTGTGTATTAGTTCCTGATTACATTTTTACAAAAGAGCAATCTTAAATATATATAAAATCTGACTTACTCTATTTATAACCCATCTAAAAACCAACTAAAATGAACCACTTCTCCCCCAAACACTAAAAATTTAGTTTTTTCCATATTTATCTTTAAAAGGTTTTCTTTAAAATATTCTGCTAGAATATCCAATTTCTATCTGAAGTCCCCCGGACGTATAGTCTAACAAAACAAGGTCATCAGCATACACTAAACGGGGTATATGGATATTAAGGATATGTCCCATTTTAGGAGAAAAGGATTTTGTAGCATTTAATGCGCTAGGTAAATCGGTCAGATATAGGCTGAAAAGAATCGGAGCTAATGCACACCCATGGTGCAATACATTTGATATATGTATATCTTTTTAGTTAGTCGACCAGAGGGGTAAATTTCTACTTGTATTCAGTTCGATATATATCAATTTTCTATTAACATCAGTAAGCTGTGGGAGTCTTTCCAAGATCACAATTTATTCCATAACTTCCCTCTTTCAACCATATCGAATGCTGTGCGAAAATTCACAAAGCAGCAACATAGCCTTTTATTTAGCTCAATGGACTTATTCACAATTGACCATAGAGCAAAGCAATGATCAGTTGTAGAATGGCTTGCTCAAAATCCTCCTTGTTCTAAGGGTAAACAAAAATGAATAGACACCCATTCCTTGATTTTGGAAAAGCAATATTTTGGAGAAGATCCTCTCAGAGACTTCTCAAAATCTAATTAGACTATAATTTGTTGAGGTACACCCATCCTTTTTCTTCAGTGGAAGTTTAATGATAGACCCCTCCAAGCATCGGGGATTTTACCTGTTTCACTATCCAATGGAATACAAATTCAAAATTCTTTGCCTACCATTCTTTATTCACTTTAATTATACCTACAGGAACAATATCATGCCCTGCAGTCCTACTCAACTTAAGAGATGATATTGTTTCTTTTATGTTTTCCAAGAGCATAGCACTTATGATTCAGTACATTTTAAGGGGAAGACCATAAACATTTAGCACCTGATGCACTCAATCATCTTCAGGTATCGAAAGTATTGCAGACCCCGCATGAGTACCAAATATGTTGTTTATCAGACCCCCAACATTTATTCTGTCCCCTAATTCTAATAACTTTCTTACATTGTCTTTTAAGCTTCTGATGTGGTCTATGCTTACAAGCCCGACCCTCTTCTTTATGCGCGCTGTTTTCCAAAGCACATCCTTGAAATCCCTGCAATCTTGATCAAGCCACCTCGATGAAGGGTTTCTTGACTGGATATACTTCTCATCATTGACAAATCTTATCTGTAATTGTATGCATGCAAGCACATTAGCTAAAAGGGAAATATTGTTTACAACGCTGTTTCCACAACGCATGGCCTTACAAAGCGGTCGTTACAACGACCGCGTTGTTACCACGCGTGCCATTACATCGCAAGTCCTAACAACGACTTGCTGTAGGGGGCGTGCAACACCAGGGAATGTGTTGGATTTTAAATCCAACTCCTTCCCTGCTGTTGCACAAACTGAAGTAGGAATAGTAATTAATACTATTCCTAAGTCCAGCGCGCCCCCTACAGCAAGTCGTTGTAACGACTTGCGATGTAATGGCACGCGTTGTAACAACGCGGTCGTTGTAACGACCGCATTGTAAAGCCATGCGTGAAGAATGTATGCGTAGTAACGTCATACATTCTAGCTAAAAGGGCTGCAAACCAATCTAATTTATCTGTGTAGGAGAAAAAGTTATAGTGTTAATGGGTCAGTTAGTGTTCCTTTAAGATCAGAAGCTGCCTTACAACCAAACATGTTTTTATTCTTCTTGGAAAATTTGTGTTTAACAATAGGACATTATCCACTGCTTCCTTTAAAATAAATCTACCTTGTAAAATACCCTCTGATTGCTCCCTCTATGACGTGTTACATTAAAATAAAATAAAAAACTTCAGAAGGAACAAGCATATAATCCATGGGGCAATGATGAAACCCATACTGAAAAGTTCACCCGCCAATGTATCCAAATCAAAGCAACCATTTAAGCTTATTAATCAATTTCTACCTCACTAGTCACACATAATACTGGCATCTTCCGAAAACAGCACAGTGGGAAAAACTGTCCTTGGGATATTATGTATTTCTAGTATGTCACACAAAACCTCATAGACCTTCTTCTGGTATTTTCCTTTGTATTCATTATTGAAATCATCTTCCAGGTGAATTTCAGGTTAAAATCACCTGCTATAATCAAAATGCCATCTGGGTAATCTGACCTTACTTTACATAACTGAATTTTGTGTATCTCCAAGAACTCGATCAATCTTGCGTTTACCTCTTTACAGAGATATATGTTTGCTAAAATTAAAATTGTCTTACAATCTTTGTCTGTTTACTTCTAGATTTATTATTTGTAACCATTCACTTTCCACATCAATATTTTTTTGCACTACATATTTATTCTTGTGGAAAAATATGTAAGAGGACACCCACGTAGTCTCCATTCTCCTCAAACATGACCCGGTTTACAGAAGTAAACAAAACCATCAATATTTGTGTTATCACGCAGCCAAGTTTCCTGAAGGAGAATAACATGGTATTCATTTAACAAATGCTCAAATTTGCCCACCCTACACGCTGCAAATATTCACGTATATTCTGTCTGCAAAATTTTAGGTTGCGAGAATATTCAAAATCCTATGCAGAAAAGTCTTGATTCTGTCAGGTTTCAACATCCTCATACTCATTCAAAACAGAATAATAATTGCTGGATTCAAGCCAGCAACCAGCACCTGCATTTTGGTAAATATCATTTGCTAAAACACTATGCATATTCTCTCTATTTGTACTGCATCGTAGCACAGATTTACCCTGATTATCACATTTAAAGGAAAGAGTTTTTATTTCCAGTTATTGTTGTACACATACTTGGTTTTCCACTGAACCTCTGTGTTCCGATAGGACTCCTAATCCCTGGTTATTCAGTAGTTGCATTTCAGATCCCCAATTTATCATTAAACCCAAGGAGTTTAACTCCTCCTCTTCCTTACACGTCAGATTAGCAATAACACATGATAAAAACTCTACTTTGGTCACTTCCCTACTCTTCCGTGGTCATAAATCCCACTGCTTTCAAATCTAAGGAATTACTATCCACTAAGCTAAGGAATTCATGTCTTAAGTTTTAGTCCAAGATATTTTGGGTGTTTAGATGAACTGCTTTGTACTTAACACTTGCATGTTTATATTGGCATCTTGCTTTAAGTGGAAGTCAGAAAAGTGATCTTTGCGGTTGCTGCCTGCAATACGTCGGTCAGCTGAATAAAGAATAGTTTTTAGTGGGTCTAATCTTGGCCTTGGGTGGCTGTTTACCAGACCGTGCCATAGTTTATTCTTCTGAAGACCAATGCTCTCACTAGTGTATTTAGGTCTTGCTTGTCATTGCATACAGATATATAATACTGATGCAACAAGTAACATTACACATACAACAAGCCAGAGCTATTGGCTTTGCCAATGGTTGTTGTTTGTGTATGATAAATCAGCAACAACTATGGCTTCGTTGTATAGCATACTGAGAATGCTTCAGTTCTAAAATAATGAGACTGTAAAAGTACTATAGCGAGTCTGTGGGAAGTTACTTCAAAAGCAGTAAAGGGCGGTATTGCTGCAGTGGTAAGATCTTTTTTTTCACCCTGAGAGCAAAAATGGAGAGCCCGATAGAGACCCGGTTTGGCACCTGCTTTATAGAACTGCCGGTGCTGAGCACCGGCAAAACCCAGCCCACTTGAAGCACTGATAGCATCTTCAGTTGATATTGCGCTCCGCTAAAAGTATTTTTTTTTGTGTTCTTCAACATGGATACTGACCTTGAGTATAACACCTAACCTCTTGAGGGAGGTAATCCAGCTTAGTGATGTAAAGGTTTCCTTCAATGGAGATATCAGTAGAAACGGAATACTGGAGAAATTGAAGCTGTGTTTGTATAGCATCATCCAGCAGATAATTTACTCAAGACATTTTTGAAGGAAGGAGTCCACGGATTATATTCTTTGGAATAGATGAGTATCATCAGCATACTGCTAAGATCATTAAGGAGGTCTATTTCTATTTGTAATTTATAAAGTGCAGTAGACTCCGGAGCTTGTTAGTGCTATAAAGGAGAAGAATGTAAAACAAATAACTAAACACCATATGCCTTTTTAAAAAGATAAATTTTTAAAGATTTTTAAAGGGTGAGGTTATAGGTAAAGATCTTAGTTCAAATGCCTGTTTATTCCACTCTTTCACAGAGGCGCAAGAAACAGCACAGCCGCCAAAAGAAGTTGTCTTGATCCAAGGGATGGAGAGTAAAAACTTTCCTGTGGAACTAAGATGTAAAGAAGCAGTATATTGATAAAACCTTCCAACCGTGATAGGAGATTTGTAGTGCACAATCTTGAGAGCGATGACCAGAGACTTGAACAAGACCCAATATTTCACTGGAAGCAAGTGTAGATGTTTTAGTTCCGGGACATGTGACCTCTAATAAAAGATTTAGCTGGGCTGAAGCATTTTGAATTCGCTGGCACTTTTTGTTAGAGTGGTAGGACCAGGTAACAGGAATTGCTATAATCAGACACTACACCTGAAACCTGGGGGACCCATACCCAGAATTGGGCATCCACAGGAAAGACCGCTCTTCAATCACTGATGTACCCATGTCCACACCCACAGAAGAACGGACCATCTTGGTCCTAACGTGGAATGTAAATGGTCTAAGAGATAGGATAAAACAGGGACTGGTAGCCCAATATATAAAGCACATATGCCCAGATGTGGGGTTAATTCAGGAAACACACCTACAGGGCACCCAGTGCAACTTTCTTGGGAGAGCTTCGTACTCAGTACTGGCGCATGCCGGCTACAAATCTAGATCTAGAGGTGTTGCAATCCTGGTCAAATAATAACCCCCTTTTGAAATAACCCGTAAATGAGTGGACCTGAGTGGCAGGTTTGTAGGTGTAACAGGCACATGGGGCAGACATAATACCACAATCATATGCGCATATGCATCCCCTGACTACATCCCCCGTACTCCTCAAAGTGGCAGAAATACTCCTAGAGACCCCCACATCCTTCCACGTGGTAGGGGGAGACTTCAATGACGTCATGTGCACTGTGGCAGACCGGTCAGGAAACCATGACAGAAACACAGGTATCACACCTTTGGCTCTCTTCGCTGACACGCTCGGGCTCACTGATACATGGAGGTCCCAGCATCCAAACACCAGACAATATTCATATTTCTCAGGGGCCCACAATGTTTACTCCAGGCTGGATTATGTTTTTGTCCCCTCGGGTGAGCTGGGGATGGTTGGCCGGACGGATTACCTTGCCAGGGGCTTGTCGGACCGCTCACCCCTGTGGATTCAATTGGGGCCCAAAACACGAGACTTCCAGCCGGCATGGAAATTGAATGCATGGGATCTACAAAAGGATGAGATTATACGGGGTCTCCGGACAGACACAGAAATCTTCTTCCAAGAGAATAAGGGCACTGTAGACTCTGGGGGTACACTATAGGAAGCGTACAAAACTGTACTGAGAGACCGGGCACAGAACCAGATATCATGGGAAAAGAAGAAAGAGGGAGAAGATAGAGTAGATGGAATGCCGGAAACTCACACTAGAGAGGCGGGTTCTGGACAGACCAAATCCGTTGACCTCCCGACAATTAGAAGCCCTTAGGCTAGAATATCGCGAACTGGCCCAGGATGTGGCGAAGCAACAGAGATTAGCGACACTGCACCGTTTGTATGAAGTAGGGGACAAGGCTGGAAAGCTACTTGCCTGGCTTAGCAAAAAGGAAGCGGACACTAGGTGGATAGGCTCCATTGTTGACGACGGGTGGGAGACTCTCTCCACAGACGCACAAATAGTGTCCGCATTCGCCAAACACTATGCAGAATTTTATGGCAGGAAAACATTCAGTAACACAGACGATATCAATAAATACCTCGCAGGCATATCAGTCCCTAGAATAGATGAGGGTGACATGAGGGCATTAGACTAAGACCTGACACTGGTGGAAGTGGGAGAGGCTGTGTCCCGGTTGAGACCGGGCAAAATCCCAGGCCCAAACGGACTACCCGCTGAACTCTTTAAAAAATGTAAAGATCTACTGAGCCCTCACCTCTTTGGTCTTTATCAAGATGCATACGAAGAGGGTATCCTACCAGCAGACCTCCGGACTGCTACCATTGTGACTATTCATAAGAAGGTGAAACCCAGAGACATGTGCGACTCATACCGTCCCATCTCACTGCTTAATACGGAGGTCAAATTCCTTGCGACGATCCTGGCCACGCGACTCTTGGGTGTCATAACAACCCTTATTCATTTCGACCAATTCGGTTTTAAGCCCGGTCGGGCATCTAGATGGGATCTTCACAGAGCACACAATTGGATGATGGCCGTTGGAAGCTGCAACACTTCGCACGCTTTCCTAGGGCTAGACGCAGAGAAAGCTTTTGATGCGGTACATTGGCCCTTCCTAGACGCCGCTCTAGTTAAATTAGGATTCGGCCCGAACTTTGGGAAATGGGTGTCCCTACTATATACTGCCCCTAGAGCAGCAGTGCGAGTCAATGGCAGGATCTCTCACACATTCCCGATTTCCCGTGGAACCAGGCAGGGATGCACCCCTGTCTCCACTGCTGTTCACACTCGTAATCAAACCCCTAGCATGCGCAGTCAGACAACACCCAGGGGTAAGGGGCTTTAGGGCTATGACAGATGATCAAACGGAGGAAAAAATATCACTATATGCAGACTATATCCTCCTGTTTGCCACAAAACTAGACACAACGATTCCCGCGGTGTTTCAAATCTACACAACGGAATGGCCGCCAATTCCTTGGGATCTTGCTTATGCCTTACGCAGCGGTCTGTCGTTCACACAACATCCTGCGGGTGCTATCGAATTTTAAACAAGACTCGGACAGGTGGAGAGAGCTACCGCTCACTATAATGGGGCGGGCAGCCATGTTTAAGATGATTTCCATGCCCCAATTCCTTTATGCGCTACAAAACACATATCACCCTCTCCCTAGAACGATATTCAGGGAAATAGACTCTGAACTTCGCACACTGTTGTGGCTTAAGAGACACCCAAGAATTGCCCTAAAGTCACTACAACGTAACTCATATAATGGGGGACTAGCGCTTCCGGACATTGAGGCATACTATTGGGCGGCCCACCTCACTCCCATTAACGACTGGATACACACAACATGGGACCATCCCACCTATAGACTTGAAAGGGAAACATAGACACCACGTACGTTTATGCACTACCTGTATGGGGGTAAAGGGACACATAGGCTGCTTCCTGCAACAAGAGTCACTATAGAAGTATGGGATAGGAACACTAGGGTATTGGGTTTGGCTCACAAGATAACTAGGAAAACACCATTGTGGAAGGGAAACTGGTTCAAAGAAGTAGTGGGGCTCCAGGGCTTCGAAGCATGGGACCTACTCGGGATCTCCACGGTGGGCGATATCACAGTAAGGGGTGAATTCAAATCCTTCCCTGCCCTCCAAGCTGAATTTCAACTCCACAATTCCCAATTTCTCAAATATGCCCAACTACGACACGCGTGGGGAGCAGAGGGTGTAAGGGAAACCGATCTACCAGATTACGGGCCGCTTGAAGGGAGAATATTGCAGGAAGAGCTCAAGACTAAGGCAGTCTCCATCAACTACAAAATGATAAATAACAACATGCCCAATACCTTGGGCAAATTGAAAGAAACGTGGTGGGTGATCTGGGTGAAATGGAAGCGATAGACTGGGAAGCGGCCCTGATGCACCCCAGAGAGGTCACAATAAAAGTCGGACTCCGTCTCATCCCATTTAAAATCCTTCACCGGGCCTATTAGGATAGAGAAAAACTACATAAAATGGGAGGGACTGAGTTTTCCAAGTGCTTGCGTTGTCTAATCGCAGTGGGTAACTTCCTGCATACAATTTGAGCGTGCTCCATTATAGGAGTGTACTGGGGTGAGATAATTAAAGAACTGAATGCAATCCTGGGAATCTCCCTCCCACTGGACCCAAAATTTATTCTTCTGGGAATCCCATGTGACGTTGATGTTTCTAGACCCAAACTACTTTTCAGCTCACTGGGCTTGGTAGTAGCGAAGCAGGATATAGCACGATTTTGGGGCACGCAGGAAACTCCTACACTACACGAATGGAAACGTGGTATGGATCTATACATAGCAGTGGAGAGGGTGACATACAAAAGTAGAGGGTGCCCCAAGAAATTCACTAAAATCTGGGGTAGCGTAGCTGGATGGCATACTATGGTTTAACTCAAAGTAACAAGGACATCCAAA
Source organism: Calotriton arnoldi (assembly GCA_963921515.1). Taxonomy (NCBI): domain Eukaryota; kingdom Metazoa; phylum Chordata; class Amphibia; order Caudata; family Salamandridae; genus Calotriton; species Calotriton arnoldi. The sequence continues at coordinate 509,815 of CAWUFW010003218.1, forward strand.
CCACCATGACGGGCTCAGGACTAAAAGAAACTAGATGAACTCGGGATACTTGGGGAATGGGCGGGAAGGGGAACCAGTACAATCCTAATATACAAAAGGGTTACGGATGAAGTCATGTGCTCGCCATGTAACAAGACTGTCGATGGCCACCAGAGATGAGAAACTTGATCAACTTGCCCGGTCTAAGTGCAACCTGTTGTTATGGTTATGTGCTACTAATGCTTCTTAACTAACTGAAACAATAAAAATATATATATAGAAAAGAAGAAAAAAAGAAATTGCTATAATCAAGATGTGACTATACCAAGGTAGTGTTAACTTGTTTATGGTAGTCTATAGGAATGAAAAGCAAGGTTTTTGTAAGTACCTTTAACTGCCACTGGTGCTGAAGACCTTCTTTATCTGAGGGGTTAAGGTGCAGTTGGCATCCATCAATTACGTTTTTGACCACTGGTACAGAAATACGTGCCAGGGTAATAGATAAGGGCAATAGGGCAGTGTCCCATTTTCCAACAGAATTTTGGTTATCAGTATCTCTATCTTTCTTGAGTTCAATTTGTGATAGTGCATTGTCAGCCAGTGCCTAACAAAGTTGTGTGAGCCATGGTTTTCTGGCCATTAGGGTTGAGATAACGTTTAAAAAGTGGCTGAGTATCATCAGCACACATAAAATATAAATTCCCATATAAAAAAAAAACAGCAGCCAGAGGGGATATATACAGATTAAAAAGTAACGTTGAAAGTATTGAACGTATAGGGACGCCCCAATAGATGGAAGAAAGGGGGTAGGGGTAGAGGCGGCCTGCAATGCCACTGTTTGTGTTCGTCCCTTCAAGAATAATCCAAGCCATTTGTTGACTGAGGAGTGTAAACTGAACGTGGATAATCTATCCAATAAAATTGAGTAGTCAATGGTATTGAAGGCCTCGAATAGGTCAAGCAAAATCAAAGGTCCACCATTGCATTATGTATAGATAAAACAAAAAGGACAACAGGGTGAACCTGCAGCATGAGGTATGGAGGTGATTGGTCCATATGGATTTTCAATTTAAGGTTGCATAGATATGAAGCGTACAATTTCGATACTGAGTCCTCAAATCCCAATCTGTTATTCAGAGAATTTAGAAGAATGCTGTTATCATTGGTGTCAAATACTGCAGAGAAGTCAAATAAAACAAAGCACTATGACTCCCCACAATCCAAGATGTTAAGAGGATTATCAACTACATGCAGGGTGGCAGTGTCTGTGCTGTACCAAAAACACAGAATGGTCCTGTGGGTTACAGTTGAAACATAGATCTATCACACCAATGATATTAATTCCCCACTGGGTGTGACATTAAGTCAATTAATGAAATAAGGGCCCAAATAATCAAGTCAATGTGATATATAATCTCTCAGTATCATGATATCAAGGTAGAACAAAAAGGTGCATAAAAAAGTGCTCAGTGTAGCGAATAGATTTACATAACTACATCCGAACATGTGGTGTCCTCATACATTTTCAACTTAAATCTGAATATATCAGTATTCTCTCAAATCCGTCATTGGGATAGCCCCATGAATATGTTGACGTTTCAGCCCTAGCAAAACCAGTCCAGGGGTCTCTTCAGGACAGTGCCATCCAACTGAAGACGTGTTAATGAAAATAGGTCCCTTAATAATACAATTCTGTATCCCCATTCTACAGGTCAGACTATGCCAGAGGACTGCTTATCGTACAGTAAGCTGCGGAGCATGGTAATAAATATTCTGCATACGTGTCTGAATTCAGTTCTACAGTCCGCCTGTAAATCAATTACGAAAGCATATACATCAGTCTTAATATTTAATCATCGAAAAATGTGCGCACGCTAACTCCATGCGTCGGATGACACCAAACTGGCGAGAAAGTCCCCTAATCATCTTATGCTAGTGTACCCTCTAGTGTGACACAAGCATTCAGTGCAACACCTCTGCTCATGCACAAGATGCACCACCGAGGTGAAACACACACTACATCCTCCAGGTCGACTAGCATAGTGTGTTGTAGACAAACCTCAGAGAAGTCCATCGGGCACCGGTGTGTAAACATCTGTATCATGTGTCAAATCATCATATAGCCATGCAGACAGTACTCTTTCCAAAAAAGGCCATTCTACCATGGCGTGATCCGCTTTCAGGTGTCCATGGAAAAGCAGGTAGGGTAACAATGAGGGCAGGCTTACCACTAGTCAAAGAAAATGCTGTGCTGTGTATCAGAGTAAGGGCACAATAATGCTGTGTGTCCAGAAGCGCCAAGCGAGTTTGTGTGGTGGAGCAGCATCTGATTGAACACACGTCAACAAGTACTCCTCCTGTAGTGGCGCCATGTGGCCTCACATAGTCGGAAATTCTATACTGCTACACTGAGCTGCCACCTTGGATGAGTAAAAAATTGCTCTCCAGATTCTCAACACATGCTAAAGGAAACTCTAAACCACTATGTGAGCCGCCCTCTTCGGTGAGTGTAAAATGCTCTCCAGAGGCCCTACACGTGCAAATGCCCAGCAGAAACAGGTAGGGTGTACTTCCAAATGCCCAGCAAGTGCAAAAATAAACTCTACACTGCTACACGGAGCCATAATCTTGGACAAGTGTAAAAGTGCTCTACATGTGGAAATACCCAGCGCACGCAAGTGGGATGTACTAACAAATATCCACCTAGTCCACAGCCACCCCAAATTATAAAGTTCTGTTTATCAGCACATATGGCCATGGCATATGTTTAGGTTGTGCAGAAGGGAATCACACAGCTGAGGGCAAGTTAAACCAATCAATAATTTCACCCCTTCCAGAAATTCCAACAAGTGATCATACGATCAATTAATCAATCAGTGCTTGTAGAGCGCGGCTTATCACCCTTGAGAGTATCCAGGCGCCTAGTTGCTGGGCTAGTCAAAGAGCAAGGTCTTGAGTCTCTTCCTGAAGTCCGTCAGCTAGGGTGGTGTTCTGAGGTGGAGAGGGAGGGCATCCCGGGACTTGGCGGCGAAGTGGGAGAAGTTTGACCTCCGCTGTGGCTATGGCGGATGTGCGGTGTCTGTGCAAGGGAGGTGGAGATAAGGTTTCTGGATGGTTGGTGGAAGTTTAGGCGGTGGGTCATGTATGCTGGTCCTTTGTCATGGAGGGTTTTGTAGGCGTGTGTCAGTACTTTGAATTGGCATCTCTTCTGGACGGGGAGCCAGTTGAGGTTACTCAGGTGCAGAGTGATGTGTGTCTATTTGGGCAGGTTGTGGATCAATCTGGCCGCATAATTATGTATCGTCTGGAGCCGTCTCATGAATTTGGTGGTGAATCCTGAGTACAGTGCCTTGCTGTAGTGATTAGGGCTTGCATGACTGTTTTTCTCGTGCTTATGGGGAGCCATTTGAAGATTCTTCGGAGCATGCGGAGAATGTTGAAGCAGGCAGAGGAGATTGTGTTGATTTGTCGTTTCATGGTGAGTTTGCTGTCCAGGATAATGCCGAGGTGCGGGCGAGGTTTTTTTGGTTTGGGGGTGGGTCCCAGTTCAGTGGGCCACCAGGTGTCATTCCAGAGGGAGGCGTGGTTGCCTAAGATGAGCATTTCGTTCTTGTCCGCGTTGAGCTTGAGACAGTTGTCCTTCATCTAGGCTTCAACATTCTTCATGCAGTTGTGGAATTTGGTTTTGGTGGTGGAGGGGTCTACTGAGAGCGAGAGGATGAGCTGGGTGTCGTCCGTGTAGGATATGATGTTGATATCGTGAGATCTGACGATGTCGGCTAGAGGCGTCATGTAGGTGTTGAAAAAAGGGGGGAGGGGCTGAGGGATGAGCCTTGAGGGACGCTGCAGATGATGCTCGTGGGTACCGAGGTGAAGGGTGGTAGGTGGATTCTCTACATGCCGCCCGTGTAGAATGAAGCAATCCATCTGAGTGCATCTCCCTTAATTTCAATCTGGTGCAGTCTCTTTATGAGCATGTGGTGGGATACGGTGTTGAAATATCACACAATTGCCGAGGCACACTGAATTTTAATCCAAGCCAGTGAAGCTAGCTTTCATCATTGGTCACGAAATAGTTGAAGATCACAGATCGATTCACGGTTTTCTTTGCTTTGTTCTTTATTATTCTTTTTAGAAAAATATACTATATATACAAGCAGCCGACACGTGTTTCGTCCAAAGGACTTTTTCAAGGCTAATATGTATAGATATATCAAATAATGGCTCCGTGATCAATAATAAGAAGACCTGCTGGGGCGTAGAAATTCCATGTCGTGTCTCTACTCATGAAAACTACTATGTGGATGCAGGGTTGCAGGGATAGTTTCAGGTCACATCACAGAGGTGATCCTTTGACGAAGTTTATCATGACCTCTTCAAATTAATGGTTGGAGCGAAAAAATTATCCACATAGTAGTTTTCATATTAGTGGACTCCAGAGGGGATTTTGTCTCCTGTGGTGGTTGTTTTGTCTTCCAAAGGCAGAGGAGGACGTTTTGCCTGAAGAGCACCTAAAAAACATTGAGTCCTTGCAAAGTATTTTCTCAGACACACAAAATAGTGGATGTGCATGTCAAATCTGGCAGCTTCTGCCTTGGTTGCTTTGTGAAATAGGATACGGTGTTGAAGGCTGCGGAGAGGTCGAGTAGGATCAGGGCCGCTGATTCCCCTCTGTCGAGTAGGGTGCAGATGTTGTCAATGGTGCCGATCAGGGCGGTCATGGTGCTCTGGTTGGCCCGGAAACCTGATTAGGAGGCATCTAATAGGTTGTTTCTCTCCAGGTGTTCGGTGAGAATCGTTTGATAACCAGGACTTTGGCGGGAAACGGGAGCATACAATAATGAAATCACATGTATTATTGCCCCCAAAAGTCAATCTCACTAAATAAAAGTAATATCAATACATTATATCACCTGTCCTGGAATTTCCAATATGTATTCAAAAATGCATAGTTAATAGCATCACAGATGTCAAATTAAAAGTCCTCTATTATCTCACATCTTCATCAGAACATAATAGCCATGCATCTCAGTTCATCTTCATCATTATTCTCTCTGTGGTCGTCTTGAGGCGATCGATCCACTGGCATTACATAGTTGACAATATCTTGGACACTTTGCCTGCCAGGAGAATCTAATTTAGTAACCTCAGTGACCTGCCACTCCAGTTGATCAGCATCATGTCCGAGTTCAATGTAGTGTTTCACAAGAGGCACTCCCTCTATCCTGCTCCGTATCCTGCTATAATATTGGCTGGTCCGTTGCTTGATCATCTGACTGATCTGACCAATGTACACCTTCCTACCGTTACATGTGATGGCATATACCACATTTATTGTTCTGCAATTAAAATGATCTTTTAACAAAAAACATTTCCCACCAACATCAAACACCTAGGTACTTTTGATGAATCTGCAAGCTACACAATTACCGCATTTGAAATGGCCCACTATCGGGGCCATACCCCTACACTGGGTGATATTGTCTGTTTGTGGTTGTTCCCTGTGGGCCCTTACTACATAGTCCCTAATGTTTCTGCAACGTTTGAATGAATCAAAGGGCAGTTTTCATTCTCCATAAGTTTCACCTTCCCCTGATGATCTTTTGTACTCAAGTACTGACTGGGCTGACTGTCATAACCAATGATCAAATGATCTCCTGTTGACTATTTCTCACTGGGCCTAAGTAGATCCTCTCTATGGCAAAACCAGGCTCTTTTCAGGGCTGCTGGGACATTTCTATGTGGGTAACCTCTCTCCAACAAATTATCTCTCAGTGTTGAGGCTTCCCTAAAAGAATCTTCTTTGTTAGTGCAACTCCTCCGAATGCGCAAGAATTGACCAAAAGCTAACTTGTTATGAAGGGCTCTCGGATGATAGCTATTATAGAGAAACAATTAGTTTTTATCTGTAGGTTTGGAGTAAAGTTAAATGAAAACAATTCCATCATTGTGTTTAATCCGCAAGTCTAGCTCATTAATCTCAACATTGCTCTGGCTACTAGTGGACTTTAGGTGAACACTCTGGCAATTGAGCCTCCTTGTAAATGCTTCCAGGTTGGTTTTTGGACCCTGCCATATCATGAAAATGTAATCAATGTACCGGCGCCAGACCTTGATATTTTTCAAGAAAGGGTTTGCTGGGATTGCCCTGGATGTTCATGCTCAAGATCTGTCTAATGGTCCGAAGGGCCTCCTCTTGTGGGAGATTCGTGTATAATGACTCAACGTCATATGTTACAAAGATGTCCGTATCCCCATTAACATCAGTATCTTTCACAGTATTAATCAGGTCTGTGCTATCCTTCACATATGATCCTATTTTGGGAACATGTGGCTTCAGGAAGGTATCCACTCAATGACACACAGGTTCTAACACTGAGCTACAGCCCAATACATTCGGTCTACCTGGAGGTTCATTAAGATCTTTATGTATTTTTGATAACGTATAAATTACCAGTACTTGGGGTGGGCAACATTCAGCAACTCATATTCATTCTTATTAATACATCTTGGGCCATATGCATCAAGCATTTTTTGCCTTCGTGCGAATCGGCCGTTTGCGAACGCAAAAAAATGCCTTTCTGATGCAGCAAACCCTATTTTGCGATTCGGTAACCTGTTACCGAATCGCAAAATGGGTTTGCGATTCGCTATTAGGAAGGGGCGTGTTTTGGGCGTCCCTTCCTAATACCGAATCGCATCGGTATGCATGAATGTTTTGCGACCGAAATTAGCATTTTACCACCTACTTCAAGTAGGTGGTAACCAATTCGCAAATGGGAAGGGGTCCCCAAGGGACCCCTTCCCCTTTGTGAATGTCTGTAAATGTATTTTCTAAGAGCAGGCAGTGGTCCCACGGACCACTGCCTGCTCTTAGAAAATGAAAGGAAAAGTTTTCATTTTCTCTTTTGTAAAGCATCCCGTTTTCCTTACAAAAAAAAAGATTGCTTTATTTAAAAGCAATTACGGACATGGTGGTCTGCTGACCCCAGCAGGCCACCATCCCTGTTATTTTTGCGATTCCTAGGGGGTCGCAAATTGCAACCTACCTCATTAATATTCATGAGGTAGGTCATTTGCGATCCCCTAGGAATCGCAGAAAGTGCTAAACACACTTTCATGCATCCCATTTAGCAATTTTCTAATTGCGAATCGCAAGAATTCGCAATTAGGAAATCGCAAAATGAATTGTTGATGCATCTGGCCCCTTGTCTGCAGTCCAATGTCAGGAAGATTCCCAATGTCTCTTTGGATTTATTTGAGGAGGTCCCTTGGTAATTTCCTATAATCCAATCCATTACTCTTTGCCTGAGTATCTTACTCTATTACGTCTCTGTGGATTGGATCACAATTGCCCCGCCTTTGTCTGCGGGCTTGATAGTGATGTTGAGATTTTTTCATAGTCCAATCAGGGTTTCCTTTTTTTTTTATGATGGGCCGTGAAAGGCTCTTGTCTTTTTAGAACTTCAACTTGTTTCAGGACCTTATTTTCAAAAGCCAGAACGTCGGGTGGCATCAAGGAAGATGGGGTGGGAGGGCTGGAAAGTAGAAGGCAGTTTAAGACCAGGAGACAGCGTTTACAACGCAGTCATCACATCGCAGTTCCTTTACAACGCGGTTGTTACAACAACCGCGTTGTTAGAACGCGATGCCTTTACAACGCAAGTCATTAGATCGACTTGCTGTAGGGGGCGCTCTAACATAAGGAATAGTATAATTTACTATTCCAACACCTTCCCTACTGTTGCGCAGGCTGGAGTTGGAATAGTAAATTATACTATTCCTAAGTCCAGCGCGCCCCCTACTGCAAGTCGATCGAATAACTTGCGTTGTAATGGTATCGCGTTCTAACAACGCGGTCGTTGTAACAGGAGTAGGTTAGCAAGAGGTGAGGTAGAGGGAACAGATAGAAAGAGGGGAGGTGGAGATGTGAGGTAGCAATGGAATTGTGAGGTGCTTAGAGAGGTTGGATAGTGTGAGAGAAAGCACAGCGTGGAAAAGAGATGAGGTAAGGAGAAAAATTAGGTAAATAGGTGAGGCACAGAGTGATGAGGTACATCGAGGTAAAGCGAGTGACAAGGTTCCGAAAAAGGTCAAGTAGATGTAGGAAATGGTCATGGAGGTGAGATGGATGAGAGCACTATGGCGCAGAGAGAGGGTTTAGCTAGAGAGAGTTGAGGTATAGAGTAGGGGTTGTCCCCATTTAATCGAGGAACACACTAGGAAGGAGACACAAGTGCAAGTCTTTCTGGATTGGGGCTTGTTAGAAATGGGATTTTGGGTAGGCTAGGGCATGTGCCAAAGCCAGGCAGAAACCACCACTCTAGTCAGGATAAGGGAGTTACACTCCTAAAATAACCCCTGCTCACCCCCTTGGTAGCTTGGCACGAGCAGTCAGGCTTATCTTAGAGGCAGTGTGTAAAGCATTTGCACATAACCAACAGTAATACAGTGTAAGCACTACAAAAGGACAGCACACCAGTTTAGAAAAATATCCAATATTTTTATATACTTAAGACAAGACCAAAAACGATAAAACTCCACAATACAGTACTTAAAAACCTTCAGTTATCAAAATATGCTTGAAAAACAGTTCCTTGATGTCGATAGCTCCGTCTGGGGCTATTACGGCGTCGTGAGCAAACAAATCCAAACAGTTCTGGCTGACCGCGGCGTCGCGGGCCAGCTACGGTGTCGGGAAGACCCGCAAACAGTACCTTTTAGAAATGCAGGGCGTCGGCGACCTCTCGTTGAGCTTCCGAAAGCACAGCGTCCGCAGGCGTCGGTTCCGGAGGTCGGTGCAGGAGTCGTCGGGGCCCTCGAAGTCACACGCGTTGCAGATCGAACTCCTCTCTGTTGAAGTCAGGAGCCCTGCGTCGGCAGGCGTCGGGTGCTGCAGTGCGAAGTGCAGCGGTGTGGCGTGCGGTGCCCCCAGGTCGCGGTGCGAGCAGCGGCTCGGTGGCGGCGTCAGCAGGCGCCGTCGGTGAGACCAGGGTCGCGGTGCGAAGTGACGGCGGTGCTCGTCGCGGTGCTGGCAGGTCACGGTGGAAGCAGCGGCGGCGTCGTTGCTGAAGCGCTGTCGTCAGCTGACGAACTGGAGTCGATGGCGCCGGCGTCAGTAGGCCAAGGCTGCGGTGCGGGATGAGGGCGGTGCGTCGTGTAACTTTAAGAGCGGTGCCCTTGAACCACGGTGCAAGCAGCGGCGTCGATTTCGGCGTGGAGCGGCGGCGTCGGGGATACCAAGGCGTCGTCGCGAGGCGGTGCGGAGTGCGGTGCCCACAGGTCGCGGTGCGAGCAGCGGCTCGGTGGCTGCGTCAGCAGGTGTCGTCGGTGAGACCAGGGTCGCGGTGCCCTCTGCGGTGCTGTCAGGACACGGAGTCGGCAGCGTCGACGTCGTCGGGTTGCTTTTTCTTCTGTTGCAGCACAAAACACACAGTCCCCAGTGCTGAGGGCAGAAGAGCTTGAAGTCTTTGCTGTGCCTGAGACTTCTTGAACAGGGGGCAAGCTCTACCTCAAGCCCTTGGAGAAACTCACAAAAGTAGATTGCAGAAAGTTCAGTCCAGTCCTTTCACTGCCCAAGACAGAAGCAGCCACTGCAGGCCAACACAGCAAAGCACACAGCAAAGTGGTAGTTCCTCCTCACAGCTTCTCCAGCTCTTCTTCTTGGCAGTCTTCTTGGTCCAAAAGAGTTCTAAAAGTCAGGGGTCTGGGCCCCAATATTTATATCCCAAAATCCTTTGATCTCTTAGGCAGAGGGTGTCTGTGCCCAGCCAAAACCAGTTCTGCCTTCTCTGGTGTGAGTTCCTGGCAGGAGGTGGAGACGGCATTGTCAGAGGCAGACCAGGCCCTTTGAGGTGCAAGGAAATCTCCTCACCCATCCCCAATTGCAGCCCAGGTCTATTCAGCCCTTTCCTGACCCACCTAGACTATCTGGAGCCACTCCTGGTCCCCAGCCTTCTGTCATCCAAAACCCAGACAGGCAATCCACATTCCAGCAGAGGCACACGGGGTGACTGAGCAAGAAAATACCTACTTTCTAAAAGTGGTATTTTCAAACACAATGTAAAAATCACCTTCACTAAAAGATGCATCTTTAGATTCTGAGTTCAGGCATACTAAACTTTATTTTCCTACCTAATTCCCCGGGCCAGTTATGTTTATAAGATGTTATAAACAAACTCCCAATTTTGTCCTATGGGGAACAGGTAGCCTTGCAATAGTGAAAAACGAAATTGGCAGTAATTCACTATCAGGACATGCCACACACAACAGGGCATGTCCTACCTTTCACATACACTGCACCCTGCCCAAAGGGGTACCTTGGGCCTACCTTAGGGGTGCCTGACATGTAAGAAAAGGGAAGGTTAGGGACTGGTAAGTGTGTGCACTGGCCAAGTCGACATGGCAGTTACAAGCTGCGGGCAGACTCTGCAATGGCAGGTCTGAGTTACCTTTTCAGGGCTACTCGCGTGGGTGGCACAATCAGTGCTGCAGGCCCACTAGTAGCATTTGATTTACAGGCCCTGGCACACTCAGTGCACTTTACTAGGGACTAACAAGTAAATCAAATATCCAATCATGGAAACACCAATCCATAACACAATTTACACAGAGAGCATAGGCCCTTTAGCACTGATTAGCAGTGGTAAAGTGCCCAGAGTCCTAAAACCAACACAAACAGGTCAGGAAAAAATAGGAGGAAGAAGCAAAAAGTTTGGGGATAACCCTGCAAAAAGGGCCATTTCCAACAGGGCTAGAAGGACTACTGGCTCTTGGCTGCTGGCTTATGAACTGAAGGTTAAGAACATACATATTCAGGTCAGACCACTAGAGGGAGTGCAGCACCTCCTGGTCACTATAAAAGGGCCATGAACTAGCACAATGGTGCCTGTCAAATTTCCACTTGTAAAGCTACAGCTTAGTTTGTAACCGTATTGCATTTCATTCCCTATTGTTATGTACTACCCTTCCCAGGTTTATGTTTCCCTTTCCCTGGGTTGTCTTACCTTCTGTTCTGCTAGATTCTTAGTCTCCATTATCCTTGGCTGTACTGAGTCCCATCACTGCAGCCTGCTTTGCCTGACGGCCTTCAAGGTGCTTCCAGATGCCTTTAGGGCTTCATACCGACTTTTCCTCTGAAGTACCCAGTGAGTTCCATCGCCCTCCCTGTCTGTATACCCTTTCATGTGTGCTTCCACATATGATATATATTTACTCATGCCATTTATGCTTTCAGGGCCTTCAGCCCCAACTCAGTGATGTCGTAGTACAACACCAGTGCAGAAAGACTCTCTTGTGATGGGCCTCTCGCTGGTGTGGTGTATTTCTCTCTCGCCTTCCCTTTCGCCCAATACCCTTCTTTCCCTGTTCCAGACTGATCCAGGATCTTAGGTTATCTTTCCAACTCTCTGAAAGTCCTTAAGGGGAGATTGGTAGATTATGATCTGAATCAAGATCCTGGCTCTCCCTTGTGGGAAGGGGTACATTCCTGACAGCAGTAGAGTACAGAGAGGAGACCTAAAGAGTGGTAGTGAGAAAGAGAGAGGGTGTTGGGGTTGACAGGTGCATTCAGAGAGAAGCTAGGTAGATATAAATGAGGTATTGAGAGAGGAGTGGGTACATAGAGATTTGGAGAGAGGTAGAAGAAAAGTATAAAAAAAGGGGTGAAGTAGAAGAGCTGAAGTAAGGAGAAAGACATGAAACAGAAAGATTTGTTTTTAACTTATTTGCCAACAACTATCTGAGAGCTTGAGATTTGAGTTTCGCTGCGCCGAGCATACACACTGAGTTTCTGTGAAGAATGCATGACCAGCTGTCAAAAAACATAATCTGGTTTTATGCTCACTTTCATTATGGTGGAACTTCTGGGACCTCCCGATCACTTTGCCTGGGGACTCGTCGGTGGGTGGGGTTTTGGACAATTTAGCAAATTACCCATTCCTTAAAAAGGCTCTCCCTGAACATATGTAGCTGTATGGGTGTCAGGGACTGTCCGGGACTGTCTGGGACACAGTCAGGGACTTGGGCAAGGACTGGGAACTGGATAGAAAATGTACACAGAAAGAGGAGTACAACGCTGCCCAGGATCACACAGGGAGTCAGAGGAGAAAAAAGGGATCTAAAGGGGAAGCCTGTACAAGTGGACACAATGGCTAAAACTCAAAGGATGGGCACTCAAGAGGCAATTTAGCATTCAGAATCACTACACCCAGGATGGACGTGCAGACATATATATACACAACATTAACAATAAAGGAAATGTGGGGTAAAGCACTCGGGAGCTCCACACGGTAAGACTGAAGCTCAGTAAGTTCCTCACCCACAATTGCTGTTACAGATACTGACTGCAAATACCCACATATGGGATATGCATGCAAAGGCAGGGTCTGTGGAGCTGATACCTATGGTGATGTTATAAATGTAACTCAAAGACAATACTCACAGTGAACAAGAAACACCACCTAGGTTATCAGCTGGGCCCACGGATCCTGGCGATCAAACAGGAACACGAAAGGCAGTAACAGCAAGGGGGTAGAACTAAATACATGCACAATAGACAAGGAGCTAGCAAGGAGGAGTGCTTAACAGGAAAGGAAGGAATTCACAGGGCACACTTGGCAGAAAACAAGTAACAAACATACAAGGTAATAGAAGCAAGACAGCAGGAATAAAAGACAGTAAACTAGGAACTGGAACCAAGGAAATGGGAAGAAAAGCAGGGACTGGAAAAGGATATACAGAAGGGGAGGCTACAAGAGTATACTAGAATAGTGCTGGATCAGGAGTGGGCCTCTGCTATGTTTGTATTTGTAAGTGCTTTGCCATTGAGGTTTAATTTCTGTGAAATGAGCATGAGGGCCAAAATGGAACCTCATTTTTGCCAAGAAGAGTCCATAGTTTTGCCGAAAATGTCTACCCAACTGGAGTACTTTCTACTAGTTAATTAGTAAGTGCTACCTCGTTGGGTAAATGTTTAGTGCATATTCTACACTACAGCTGCGTAAAAGGACCACTAGGTAATGTCTCCAGTGACTTTGTGTGAATTTAATTTCGGCAATGTGATTGTTCCTGCAGTGTCTTCATCCACAAATCTGTGATAACATGAGTCTTTGTCAAGAGAACACAACAAGAGTACAAAGAGGAGAATCTCCATCAAACAGAGGTACTTCCTCTTAACTATATGAAGTAAGTGCTTCTGTGATTGGTGGAGATTTCCTAGTATTCCTCTGCATCAAGAAGGTGTCACCAAAATTGTCGGGAAACGTGCAAGGGGGCCTTCTGGTAAACTGTCCATTAATATGGGAAAAAATGGGAAAGAAAATCGGGGGGTGGCAAATGGTCGGTCCCCGGGGCTCATAAGGGCCGCTGCTTTTTTTTTTTTTTTAAATCTGCCTGTCCCAGGGAGGTGGCGGTCCCCGGGCCCAAGATTGGACATGGGGAGGGGAGCCTTGTGCGCCCCCTCCCCATATTTAAATTATAATAAAGCCCCTGGGACCTGGCCCACCCGAGGGCCCATGTTTAAACGAGCACGGGAGACCGCGTTTAATTTCTTTTTGCTCCGAATCCGTCATGATTTTTGCCACGAAAATTAAATAAAAATACTTTTTGGCCATGGCAGGATCCCTGGGGGACACCACCACCAGGCCTAGGGGTTCAGGGTATTCCTGCCCTGCCCCCTTCTCTTTTTGTTCATCTTTTTGTTTGGGACTCGTCTGATACCCACTCCCTAAACGGCTGCCAACACTTCCTTCCTGGTCGAAGTGTTGGCAGCCAATCGGATCAGAGGGCCAGTCCTTATGGGAGGTTACAAGATGAGACTAAGCAGTACTAAGGAGGGACTACTAAGCCTATTGACCAATGAAAAGTTACAGTTTACAAAGGACAATGACACAAGCCAATGAAAAATATGGGCAGAGAGTGGGCGGAGCTTCTAGTCCCTACCTGAATACAGCATGCCTCGCGAGCAAGAGCAACCTTTCTGCCAAAGTTGGTGTAATTCCGTCCAGCGGTCCAGGCTGTAGTTATGTCTAAAATCTGTATGGGAATTAACATGGGAAACACACTTTTTTTGACACCCCCTTTTTCTAAGCCCCCACTTCACGGGTCATCCTGACACTTTCCAAGCACACCTACAATCAAGAGGGTAGTCTTTTGGGAACATTTTGTGCTGATTCGTCAAAAGGCGCCAAAGTAAGTCATAGTCATAATAATCTTTATTCGATCTATTTTTATAACAGATCATAAAAGCAACATTTCATCAGATAAATTTTACTATAAAAGAAACAATAAAACATTTAAAATCTTTTAAGATTATTACACATGACAACCCTTGTGCCCTGCACAAAGTGGTAATATTTAAAACCAAGTAAAAGACTAACACAATCTTCATGGGGTGTTTAACTTTTTTAATTCACCTCTCTATTAGAAATCCCATTTTGCAGTCATTTAAATCAACATACCCCAGTTCTTCCTCTTTCTCACACATGCCCATAGGAAACATGCTACAGAAAAGCAGACAAAGGGTTCAGAAAGCGCCTTTAAAAATACAGTGCCACCCTGCATTGCAAAAAATGATGGCGCCTTAAAATTGGAAAAATAAATGCTTTTCTCTCAGTTTGATAAAATTTACAGAATAGAACTACATGTAAGTCCGTTTGGGGAGAGTGGTTGTCAAAGGGGCAAGTCAGAATGTTTAAACTTCCTCACTGGGAAGGCCAACATCAGGGGGATATAATTCAGACAAAAACGCAACAGTATGAATCTATGATGTGCATAGGTAATACACGAGAGGTATAAGAATCCCTCCCCAGGTCTAGGTGGAATGAGGTCATATGCACGTAACGCCTTTTGTTGATGATTCTTTTCCCTCCGAAGTAAGTTGGCCCGCTGTAAAAACAGATCAGTAATTTTCTGTTTGGAGATCTTCCTGCAGAGTGAGGGGTCCCTGAACAGCTCTCCTACCCCAAGTGCGGTCAGCTCAGCTTCCACATATCTGAGCCATCCAATCCCATTGTAATGATCCAGCTTCAGACAACTGCCGATTATGCTTTGAGTTAAATTGACTGTGGACCTACGCCAAATCGAAAGCCACAATAAGATTGGAGCCAGTTTAATGGAATCCAGCAGGTACGGTAACCCCAATTCAAGATGTAAAATATAATTCGAGTGTGAGGGGGGCAATGAGACCCGGTTTTTAAAAAAGGTGTCTTCCATACTTTGTAGATGATCCGAAGGTGCCATCCCCCACACTCCCGCTCCGTAAGTTACCATTGCCTTCGTTTTAGCGAGGTAGATATTTTTTAACGTGTCCGGAGGTCTGGTTCCCAACTTCCTTGCAAATCCCTTGATGACTTGTAGACTCCTTTCCATACCTAGAGCCCTTGCAGCCACCAGATTTTTCCAGGTGTGGTTCTTATCAAATAGGACCCCCAAGTATGGGAAGGAGTCCACCACTTCGATTTTTTTTAAGCCAGCTGGAAATGGGGGGATTTTGCTCCTCTTTTAGCTCCTGCTATAATGACAAAAGATTTTGTCTCGTTGACCCTAAGATCTAACGAGGCCATAAATGCAGCATATGAGGTTATAAGAGATTGCAAAGCGACCCCTATCCTAGCAATTAAGACCGCGTCGTCAGCGTACGCCAATATCGGTAGGGGGTGTTATCAAATGTAGGAACGTCCAGTGGTGAGCCAGTCAGGGCGGCCTCCACCCCGTTTGTGTAGATGGAGAAAAGAAACGGGGCGAGGACACATCCCTGCCTGACTCCCCTCTCGATCTTAATTGAACGCGTACATTCCCCATTTACACCATACCGAACACAAGCGGTGGAATTGGCGTACAGCTGACGAATAAAGCGGATTATCAAGGGGTCAACCCCCATCCCATCGAGAATGGACCATAACTTCTGGTGGGACACACAGTCGAAGGCCGCCGAGAGGTCCATAAATGCCATATATAACTTCCCCCCTTTCACATTAGTATATTTGTCAATACAGAGTGATAAATTAAGGCATTGATCCACCGTCCCCTTTCCCTTCTGGAACCCATACTGGGCCTGCATCAATATATTATTCTCTGCAGCCCACTCCTCCAATCTAGATAATAAAAGCCTGCCCATCAGCTTTGCAGTTGTATCCAGAAGGGAAATAGGTTAATAGTTCTTAGGAATGCCCCTATCCCCTTTCTTATAGATAGGGACAATTACACTTTGGTTCCAAGATGGGGGAGGACCCTCTATCGCTATACTATTTAAAACATTCGTTAGTAGGGGGACCCACATATCATAATTCTGCTGAAAAAGGTCGATTGGGATCCCATCCGGACCAGGGGCCTTCCCAGGTGAACAAGACTCCAGCCCTCTTCTAACTTCCTCTAACGAGAATGTCAAAATGCCCTGTGGCAATCGAAATTGGTCCAGAGATGGTGAAACCGAGGCTATATCTAAGCCAAAGATACTTTCAAAGTGGCCGACCCATGTGTCCTCGTTAACATGCGAGTCCAAACTAGGGTCCGTGACATCTTTGAAATATGGGGCATTTATAACTCTCCAAAATTCCCTGCTGCTTGCCAAAGTAAGTCAAAAACCACTTTTCCTATGGGGGGGGGGGGAAGAAAGAAAGAGAGAGAGAGAGAATGAATATGAATATATACACACACATATACAGGGACAGTCAACGCATTTCGGCGTTTTGCCTTCCACAGGAATGAATATATATCATGATAACTGCTATGTCCTGGTGGTGGGCACTCCAGTACATAGCATGAGGTGGCCCGGGGGGATGGGGTCCCCAGGGCCAATAATAGCTCCCCGTGGTCCCCCTCCCCTTTGCTTTTGTGGCCGGGCTCCGGGTGATGGCGTCCCTGGTGCTGAAATTGGCCCTGGAGGGGGGTCCACGTGGGATGGGGTCCCCGCTGCCAAAATCGGCCCGGGGAGGGGGACTGTGTGCCCCCTTTTAACCTACGGCCGGGGAATGGGGTCCCCGGGGCAGAAATCGGCCTGGGATGAAGGCCGCATGCCCCTTCCTACTTATTTATGAGACTGGACCCTGGGGAGGGCCAAATAAATAAATATATTCCCCCCCCAGACCTGGCCCACCCGAGGGGCAGAAAATAAAACAAGCGCAGGAGACAAGTATTTTTTTTGTTAAATTTTGCTCCTCCACAAATTTGCGGCAAAATAAATAAGAAAAAAACGTTTTTGCCCCACCATCTGGCCTAGGTGGTCAGGGTATTCCTACCCTGCCCCGTTATGTTTTTTTTTTGCGTTTTTTCCACTCGGCCGAGTCCAAGTCCCAAGATCGCTCCTACCTCTTCCTGGTTGAAGTGGTGGTAGCCAATCACATCTCATCTTGAGATCTGTGGGACCCTTTGCATCTCTAGATATACATAAATCCATTTTTTCTTTAATAACTCCAAAAGTACTGAACAGAATTACACCTAATTATAAAAAGAGATCTTTCTGGACCAAGATCTAGCTTTCTGCCAAATTTAATGTAATTCCGTTTAGTGGTTCGGGCTGTAGTCGTGTCTAAAGTCCCTATGAAAAACTGCATGGGGAAAATGTGTTTTGGGACCCCCCTATCCTTGGCCCCCGCCTGACGAATCACCTGGAAACTTGCCAAACAGCAACTGCAGTGATTGGCAAACTCGTTTCGAAAATTTCGTGAAGATTCATTAAACGGCACCAAAGCTCCTAGCTATAACTACCTATTGGCGATCGCCATTAGGTAAAATATATATAAAAAGTGAGTTATGTTTGAGGCTTAAACACACAGAACTACTGAAATTCACCAGTTATGTTTAAGAATGTACACAACAAACAACATAACACACAGTCGATCGTCGTGTTGTTCTAGAGTATGCTGTCTTTTTTTGTCCTTGCTGTTGCTCATGTTGCCCAAAATGTGTTTTGGTCATGATAATCAACTGTGAGTTTTGTGAGCGTTCCTTAACATAACTGGCAAATTTCAGTGGTCTTGCACGTTTCACCTTTAAATGTAACTTACTTCAGTGAATTTCATTTTTTTTTTCTCATAATTTACTAATTTTTCATCCCCTGCAGCGCACAGACTTTGGCCCTTTGCAACAGGAGTTGCTACAAGCCAGGCCCTGTACCCAACCACCCAAGGCTGTCCAACCCACGATAACGCAGGGCCTTCAGCTGTGCACAGCGAGGGTTGTGGCCATTACTTACCAGGTGTTGGGGAAAGGGCTTGGCCTGCCTTCCAAGCAAAGACAGACACATATTTTAGTGTTTGGCTTTGTTTGTGCTTTTTTTAAACGCTGCCTAAAACTTATGAAAAAAATGGCTGTCAAATCCAGCACCTAAACTTGCTGCTGACCAGATCATCTCCAGTTTGCCAGTCCCACCCCAATATTGGCACTTTTTTCAGGCATGCTGTGGCTTTTTCACACTTTAGGGTACGCATGACCACTTTCCTGGGGTCGGCCACCTTTGGGTTTGGCCACCCAGGGCGGTGTACAGCCGACTCACAAGTTTAAAAATGGCTGAAAATATTTTTTTTATCCATAACCCAGCCAACCACATTGTGTTAAATTTTAAAATGTGATTGATAGGATTGACTTCTGAGTTTAAACGGCATAGATATACAAAAGTGTTTGTGAGGAGGGAGAGATAAACTTACCTAGGGACAATGTTCCACAACAAACTCCCAATCCCAACGTAAGCAAAACAAGCCATAAAGAAGAAAATGGAAATTTAGTGAGAAAAGAGGAGCTTTCCTGGAAGGACAAGGAAAAAAATGCAGGACTACTGTCAGGAAAGAAACAGATAGAAGAGAAACTGGATAGGGCAAAGAAAGGGAGATGCCATAAAAAGAGAGGACAGACTTTACAAACTGTGCTACCAGGAGGACTGGACAGTTGGAGGCAGGCACACAAGGACACCATCAGGAGAGGAAGTGCATGGAGTGGATGCTTCCAGCAGGCTGAGCGAGACTCTGCGTCGAGGATCCAGCCAACAGTGTAGAACAAACTAAATACAAAGGGGCCGAGGATGTGCCCACAGCACCCCAGGCAGCCATGTACACGGAGGAGATCCAAAGATAGAAGTATTCTCCTGCCATCCATCCTGGAACCCCATTGAATTGCCACAGATCAGGCGGTATGTGGCCATCCCGGGTGGATGCCGAAGAACAGGGCACCAATAGGAAACAGGGCACCAGTTTTACCGTTGGGTGTTGCCCGTGTCCTTTTCCCCTTTCTTTCACTTTGTATTTTATCGGTACTGTGATTATCTTTGGTTATGCGAAGTGAGGGCAGCATAAGAAGAATTTGAAAAGGCTATGGGTCCCAGAAAAGAAAGGGAAAGCGTCTTGTGGGAAGAAGGAAAATTAGGAATAACTTGAAAATTTGTTGAAAAAAGTTTATAAGATAGGCAGTGACTGAGTAAAGTCAAGAGGGTAGAATAGTGAAAGGATACATGAAAATGGCGTTTGTGTTTTTTCTTTAATTTGTGCTTACCTTCAGTTATTTTCTCCTGAGGTCAACCCAGGGTGGAATGGTAGCGCAAGAGTCTATCCTGGGACAGCGCTCCTGAATATACTCAAACTTGATTGTTCGAGGGAGCTTTTTTACCCGTAGGCCAATTTTGTACCCCGGTACCAGTCCTGCTGTACCAAAACCATCTGATTGACTGGTTGCAATACTGGGGAAAATGTTGCTGCCCCCATTGCAGGACCCGGGGACTCAGTCCCCGGGTCCTTAAAAAGATTTGATAAGGTCCCATAAGGGGACAGAGTTAGCACACCCTGATCCCTAGGGCAACGGTTCAGTTCATAGGGATGACCCCCCCCCAGTAACTAAAGTAAACAAATAGGCCGTGTTCGTCGCTGGTACCGTGACACCCAGCTCAGACCTCCGTCTGGCAGTGCGGTATCATGGTAATAGCAGATTACTCAAAATAATAATTTAAAAGCAATTCCATGCGCACCAGGTGTTGATTGCTTCATGGTGGGTTGTGGTAGGGCCTGGCCGCATTCCAAGGCGTGTGTGTAGGTTGCCCGAGGGAGTTGAGCATATGCTTAACTTAGAATATGATAATAAAAAACACAGAAATTTGCTGGGAAAAAACAAAAGTTAAAGTGATGTTTATAGTTAGGTATGCTAATAAGAGCTTAGCTTATATTAAAAAAGCTCCAGATATTCCCTGAAAAAACAAAGGTTAAAGTTATGCTGTAATGGAGTGTTAAAATGAGACAAGAACTAATGATAAAAAGTGAAAAAAACATCCAAATTTGCCAGTAGTAGTTTAGTGAACTAACTATAACTTGAACTAATTATAACATTCACTGCTTATGACCTGATATATTACATCACCCATGACTTGTTAAATGACATAATTGATGACATCTCAAATGAAAATTATGACAGCACATATAACATTGTATAATCATTGCAAAAGTGTCCTACTGGCTTTCTTGACTTGACTTCAAGTACTCTTACAAACTACAGCTGTGCCCAATTGTGTATCACTAATCAAGTGATAGTGAACATAATCTTTGCCCACATGTTGGACAGATAGGATATCTATCAACTCATCCACATTTGTTTGATTGTACCTTCATTTTTGCTGGTATTCACCCACCTAACAAGCAACATGCTTCCATAGACTTCAATGGGATAACCCACCTTTTAAACCATGAACACCCCCCAAAAAGAGGTTGTTCTCTATTCACCTTAATGGGATCAACCTATTAAAGACATCACTTGACCTATATTTTTAAGTGAAGCTCTTAAATGGTATGCATTAGCCACTGATAATGCACCTTCCGCTAGGCCCTATGCAGAGCACGCCTTCGTTTTGCAAGATACACTACACTCATTTCTGAGATGGGAACAGTGGAATACAACATAGAGCCATGCTTACAACCAAAGTGTGAATTAAATCTTCTCTAAGTGGCTCACCTTTATTTTAAATTACTCAATTATCTTCAGTGCCTCAAAATCATCAGCACAATTTTCAAATAAGCATCCTCTACACATAAAATTTGTTTGTAGCACCGCCTAATAAAAATTTAGCATGAGAACATGCTTAGACATCACCTGGTGGATATTGTGGACAGAATCTTTAACTTTTCACACAGTTTCTGTTGCGACACACTTTGGGGCCGATTCCGATCTCGGCCGGTAGGGCTCCGAATCGGATTCGGATTTACCGGATCCGATTCGGAGCCCTGTTTCCCGACCGAATCGTACGCGGGTCCGGCCGAGCGAGTACGATGCAGGCCCCCGCGAAAACTCCGACCGACTCGAACGCGGCTTCAACACGCTTCGACCGACTCGCATGGACACGACTCGCACCGCGCTATGGAGACGTTTCCCGGCCGGGTAAGTACGATGCGCGCCGCGAGCAGTCCGATCGACTCGCGCCGTCCGGCTCGAAAAAGCTGTCGGAGCCGGACTTTGGGGGTCCGCGTCGGACCCCCTGTACGCGTAGGCGCGCGAGTCGCACACAGGGGGGACCCATGGGTCCCCCTACCTGTGCGTGTACGGCGCGAATCGCTTCGCCGCGTACACGCTGTAGGGGGCGCCCTTGTCCGCCTCGCACCCATTGAGTCAATGGGAGCCCGCGTACGCGTTGTACGACAGGCTCCCATTGACTTCAATGGGAGTCCGACCGACTCAAGTCCGATGACATGCGTGCGCATTGTACTCGATCGGTCGGACTGCCAGAGTCCGATTCGGTCGGAAATCTCTCCGGGTCCGGCTCGGTCGGAGAGATTTCCGGCCCGAATCGGAATCGGCCCCTTTGTTTTTAAGTCACAATCTACTTGAAACATGCCTCTGCAACCCACATCAGGTGTGCTCATCCTTTACTTTGTTTATACTTTATTAATATTTTAACCTTGTTCCTACCACAAGCTTTACTGGTTAGTAAATTGTGCACCTCAAAAAAGTTCACTGAGCACAGCCACAGTTGCTTCCAGTTCTTATACTGTTTTCATTATATGCACCCACACATGTACACAAAGTAATACTTTGCCGTATATGACTTTAGGCCTTTTATTTCCAACTTTCTTTTTTAAAAAGATGGGTTTATGGAGTAATATGGATAGTAGTTTCTTGGATGATGTCATCAGACAATTGTTCAGTCTGCCATTTTGGAGTTACTTTCCCTGAAATCCATTTCACAGACAGTGAATCCCTCCAGTTTTTGAATTTCCATGAAAATGTATTTTGTTCTTTCCCAGTTTCTATGTTCAACTGGCTGCTTATGTCTGATATATTTATAATGTCTAAGAAAATAAATGTTATGTACAATGAGATAATGGCACATTGTAAGAATATATGAGACAATTGGGTATAATATAGCTAAGTTAAACACGTTAAAAAAAGGAAGATGTCTTCAGTGATTTCATCAGTGATGTAATCAATGAGGTCATTTAAAATATCATCAGTGATGTCATTTAACATGTCATGAGTGATGTGATATTTGAGGCCATAAGCAGAGCATCGGGGAGATGCAAGTTATAATTAGGTCACAAAACTTTTAACTGGCAAATTTCGTTTTTTAACATTAGTTCTTATGTCATTTCAATGTCTAACTATAACGTCACTTTAACCTTTTTGCTTTTGAGTGAATTTCTGTTTTTTTAATGTAAGCGAAGATCTTATTACCATACCTAAGAATAAAATTCACTTTATTTAACCTTTGTTTCTTTGCAGTTAGTATATAGCAGTTACCTGTTGAGTTGCTGTTGCACTGACCCAAACAAAGATTTTCATACAGGTCAGAACACAATAAACATTCCTTTGTGAAAGGATTCCTTCCTGACCACAGCAAATCAGCTGAAACAGCACCAGCAAAAGTGAAATCCAGCTCAACTGAAAAATAATGTAGTTGAGGCATTTCTCGTTGGGAAATAAATGGGACAAGAGAGCTCTTCAAGAGTGTTCGGGCTGTAAAGAAGAAATAGCAGTCACCATCATTCACAGACCTCAAGGTATGTAGCTCAAGAGGGAAGTGGTTAACAGACCTCAAGCCTCTGTGGGAGTACAGGACATTATTTTTCTCTTGAATATGCATATGTTTGCCACTCAGCCACTTTGAATTACATCATTAGAAGGAGGCGGTTCTACTGACGTGGCTGATTCCTTTGCATCTTTTCATAGTGTGTTTTACTTCTGGTTTTGGTACTTGAACAATTGTTGTGTGAATCTGGGCAAATCATTTTGCATCTGATTCACAAGCTGCATTTTGTAGTGTGGAAATTAGTATGTATAGTATTAGTGCAGTAGTACTACTTAATAAAAAATGCAGTTCACAAACCTACGAGTGGAAAACTTCACCTACACCTCTCCTATCTTTTCAATGGGGAGATCTTCACACGTAAGTTTGCTGCTTAGTAGTAAGGGCCTGATTATGAGTTTGGTGGTGTGGGAGTGGGGCGGCACCCCACCGCCAAACTCCAATGCCGACCACCCGCCGGATTACAAGTTGTAAACCGGCCGGGGGGTCCTGTGGCGGCTGGCCCTCGACGCTGCCTTTCAAAGGCTCACAGGAGAGAATTAGAAAGGCAACGCCATGGGACAGCCACAGCATATTCCAGCATGGCATGGATTGTAATGTCCATGCAGTGCTGGAACTGGGATTGCAGAAAGACAGGGGCGCACACCACTGCATGCACCCCCATGCACAGAGGCACCAGGATGCCCTGTAGGGCCCCCTACGTTTCCTCACTGCCACCCTTTTCATGGTGGGCTCATCACCATGAAAAGGAGGGCAGTGAGTAAACTCATAATATGCTTGGCGGTGCCGCAGCAGCACCACCACGCATATTGTGGCCTCAGACCACTGCGCCACCACCAGGGATCACGGATCCCTGGCGGTTGCTGCAGTTCTCTGGAGGTCCGACCGCCATACTAGTAATATGGCAGTCGGAACACTGGTGCGGCGATCCCCGACCGCTACCGCACCTCCACCGCCAAACTCGTAATCAGGCCCTAAGTGTGGGAGAGGTCTGGGGTAATGGTGGAAAATGGGGAATATCTGCTACAAAACGGATGGGGTTTAGGGATTAGTAAGGAGGGGTTTAGGGAGGGACATGCAGTTCTGGGTTTTTCTCGTTGTCATCATTAACCTTTTACAGGGCTTTGGCTGTTTGGAAGTGTTCACTACCTATTTTGTTATGTGCTCTGTTTTGTATGCAGTCTTTAGTTAGATGGAGGCCTCTGATGGAGCTTTGATAGGACAGAGACAGGGTTTGCTACAGTATTTATACATATACGAAGACATACCAATGGTGTTCTGAAACCTGTAGTTGTAGTCAATTTCGCATATCAATATTGGAGTGCTGCAAGCCTGTTTCGTGGAGCTGGTAAAGGTGTTGATGCATTGTATTGTTTGTCAATATGACTATCGCTCTGAGGTGGGAAGAAAATTAATAGCAGATTTGAATGTTCATTTAGCCTCTGTGCACTTTGCAAAAGTGGCTATGAATTGGGAGCCAAGGTCAGTGATGGTAGCATAATGCAGTTTGAGCAGGTTCAAGAGTCAAACAAGCTTTATTCGGTTGAATGTAGTACAACCATAAAAGCAGCCTAACGTAAAAAATTTGTACATAACTTCGTATTTCATAGCATACAATAAAACACATAGTATACATAAAATCAGACGAGACTAAAAAAGAAACCCCAAGCAGTAAGCCCTAATAGCCATATGCATTTAAGTGCATTGTGCAAAAGATAACCTATTTACAAATTCATGATAACTCGAGATCTTCATTATATCACAGAATATTTAGATAAAGTGCTTGCAGTTTCAACACATCAGTAGTCTATCTAAAAAGGAACCTAATATTTAAAAATTAATTTTCCTATAAAACTTAAAAACATAATATACAACAGTTGATATCATTTCCAAAAGTGCCCAGTGCAGAGGACATTATGTAAATATCCAATTATAAACGAAAAATTGGGATAGCAGACTCATAGAAATATAATTTTACAATGCCTATCAGTCAAATATGGGCTGATTTGTCAGAGGCTACATCATTGTTTTCATAGACCAGGGCCTCGAGATAGGAGTTACTATTTCGTATTTTAATTGACTTCTGAATAAAAGTGACCACTGCATTTCAGACTCTAATATTTGCCAGACTACATATGTATTCAAAAGCTGAATTGTACGTGAAGAGTCTCTCTTTTAAAAACAGAAGTCGTAAGAGGCATTTTCTAATATTTCTATAAAAACCACAAAATAAGATAAAATGCAAGGTTGTCTGTTCTGATCTGCCATCGCATGGGCACTTTGGGAGGTTTTGATTCCACTTGCCCTTAATTGGAAAAGCTATTAAAAAATGGACTAATCCCATTCTTAGTCTAGTAAGGTAAAATCTGTGTTGTATATTAGTAATCTGCAATAGATACAAAGGTATCCCAATCCCAAATGACCGGTCCAAATAAGCTTTAGTTATTGGTTTCTGATTTGCATTTACCATCCTTAAACAATTTCCTGATTCCAATAAACTGTTTTTTAGATCCTTCTTACCATATTTAGCTATTTGGTAGGGGTTTTTAAAATCAATTTTTAGGTCACATTCATTTAATACATTTTTAATATAAACTAACCATGGTATTCTTGTTCCTTGATCGTGGGCAACGCAGTCTTTGATAATGTCTTGTGTAAACTTTGTACCTTCTTTACTCCAGATGCCATACCAAACATTCAGGCTTATTGTACCTATAAAATCATGTATGTAGGGGGCATCTAATTCTTTATGCACACTAAATACCGGGGTAGAGCTAGGGACGGCTAACAGTCTTCGTAGGAATTTATTTTCTTGGGTATAGAGAATTGTACAATTTGCCCCTCCCCATAGTGCAGCCCCATAACAGATCCCAGTAAGGCACTTGCTTTTATAAAGTGTCATTTTTTCCCTGATGGGCTTATTGCCCATTTTTTCTGAGAATCTAAAAATTGACTCTGTTATTCTCGTAAATTTTAATTTACAATGCTCGATATGCGCTCCCCAATTCCCCCTATCTGTGAATGTCATCCCTAAATATACAAAAGAGTTTGTTTTTACAATGGGGACATTATTTATATGATGATTCTTGGTTTTTAATTTCCCATGTCCACAAACCATTGTAAAGATTTTTTTCAAGTTAATTACTAGATCCTTTTCTTGCATATATTGTGCAAATTTTCCGATAAGGGTCTGTAGCCCGTTCGCAGTTCTAGATAATAAAACCGCGTCGTCCGCGTAAAGTAAGGTTGGAACAGCTGGCTACTTTGGGGACATCTGCATTTAACTTTTGCAATTCCTCGTCCACACCATTTATATATAGTGAAAATAATAGTGTGGCGAGTACACACCGCTGCCTAATTCCCCGCCTTACCCTGAAACTGGCGGTGCACTCCCCGTCTGGCCCATAACGGACTCTTGTGGTCAAACGGCTATATATCTGTGAAAGATATATAATTATATCGTTGGGAGCGCCCATTCGAGACAGAGTTTGCCATAATTTTGCATGATTTACCAGGTCAAAAGCACTGGTTAAATCAATGAAACAAAGGTGTAGGTGCCCCTTTTTTATAATTGTGTATTTACTAATCAAAAGTTGTAAGTTAATGCATTGTTCAATGGTCCCTATTTCCCTTCTAAACCCATATTGTGATTCTGTAAGGATTTTATTTTCCTCAGCCCATATTTCTAATCTTTCTAACAGTATCCTACCCATCAATTTTGAGGTTGTGTCGAGAAGGGAAATAGGGCAATAACATTTAGCATCACTTCTGTTGCCTTTTTTAAAAATTGGCACAATTATACTTTCAGTCCATGATTTTGGTATTGTGCCTACTGCAATAATATTAAAATCTTTTTGTAAAAGAGGGGCCCAAAAACCAGTGTCATATTTAAAAATGTCTATTGGAACCCCATCAACACCGGGGGCCTTACCATTTGCACTTCTTGCTAATGACAATATCACTTCATCCAATGTGATTGGGGCTAAATTAGGTGATTCAAAGGTTATAAATGTTTGGTTGTTTGGTATTTCCATGGTACCATCAGGGCTGCTCATTCTTACTAAAATAGGGGTTTCATTTTCTGCGTTAAAAACCTGGCCAAAGTAACGTATCTATTCTTCAGGTTGCACCAGGCACTCAATTTTAGTGGCACAGTTTTCTTTGAAAAACTGGTGGTTTATAGTCTTCCAAAATAGGGCTGAGTCTTTTGTATTCGCAGCCTGAGAGAGTTTTTCCCAAGCATTATGTTGAATTTCACGCTTTCTTTTTAATATGGAATGTTTATATAGAAGTCTCTGTTTCTTAATAAGTTCATTATCTCTGGGTCTGATCTTTAATGCATTTTTTAATGATTGGTTTGCCTTTGTACATTTTGTGTCCAACCAACCAACTGTTTTTTTTGTTTTTTTCCTGCTCTTAATTTTCAATCCTCTTGCAATTTCTGCGGTAATGTTACAGAAGGACCCCATAATCTGGTTATCAGTGAGGTCCACCCTATTACAAGCTTCTATATCTAGTTTACAATTGTTAATTAAGTCCACCATGAAATCTTTTGGATTTACTCCTGACCATTTAATGGATATACCATTTTCCCCTTGGGTAGAAATAAAGGGGGCTAAACAAGGGCCGTTCTGATGGGTGTCCTCTATTCTGATTGTTAGGAGGAGTGGGTGGTGGTCACTGACACAAACTATTTTCACCTCCATGTTCTCTATTTGATCTTGGCCATGGGCCGAGATTAAAATGTGATCAATAATTGAGCCTTGGCCATGGCCTTCAAAGGTCGCTAGTTGGGGTTGCCCGTCAGGCACATACTGATCTAATAGTTCTAAGTTGTATTTAGACATTACTTCATTAACAGATTCACCATAGTTGTTATGGGGGAAATGAAGATAACTATCCACACACTCATTTCCATATCCACAGAGCTTTCCATCTGAAATGCTACATTTTTTTACTGTTGAAATCTCCTGCCCAAATCAGAAGGTAATCACTTTTTATATCTTTTAGAAATATGTCCAGTTCCCTCTCAAGTGTCAGTATTACTTGGTTTTTGGTGTTATCAAAGATATTGTTATAAAAGTTAATTATTACAAAGCATTGACGATCAGGAGAAAAAGCCACAGAAATTGAAAGAAAGGGGAGTCAATATAAACTTTCTTTACAGACAGTGAACACGTTACTGATAGTAAGACTGTGATCCAGCGCTTACAATAAAAATATTTTCTCCTACTATGTTTTTGGGTGTAATTATTTCTCTAACACACACACACTATATCCATATGACGGTGGGGCCCATAACACCGCATATACATTCACTTACTCATTTATTTCCCTGGATTTTCCTCCGACATGAAACCTAGGAGAAAAACGATTTGCTGGAAGGAGACGGGATACCTCTTTTATAAAGACACAATAATTCTCATTTGCTTTTAAGGTATTCCGCTCATTGGTCGATGGACCAACTAGTAGGAATCAGTTGATGGTGATTAAGACCAGCTCAATCACAATGAACTCTTTTACCAAAACATTATTGATCATTATGCTAAAGAAAATCACTGAGTCATTTGTTTAAAGAATAATAAAGTTTATATAAAGTTTTGAATGCAGGAAATTCAAGATTAATTTATTATTCAGATCATTGCGTTTATCATCATTATAAGAATAATTGTAAATTGCATGACACTTTTATTAGACCGAAAATGAGGTTATCATACTAAAGACTCTATAGATCAACCTATCTATCTCTCGGGAAATCCTAATAATTCTAATATAAATCTTGTCAAATGCTAGTTCTCCTAAAGCGGCATTTCATACTCAACTGGAAAAGGAAAATAACAGCAGCAGCATCAGCTCGTCAGCATCAGCAACCGCAAACTCTCCCATCTACAGCATCTAACTTCTTCAGCATCTCCCGCAGCATCCCGCAGCATTCTAACCCCCTCCCACCAAGAGTAGGTCTTCTTATACCCTAATTCTAGCTTACAGCATAAAATGTTTCTTCTTACATGGCGCGATTCATTCTCATTGGTCCAAAACTCAGGTCCCTATACATTTTAATCAAACTTCCTGGTCTTAACTAGTTCCGTGAGGAATGTCCATGCAAGCATCGTTTCCCACAGTTCATGCACTTGCTCATCCGTTTCGATCAGTCCAAATTGTTTCTTTTTCTGCAACAAATTATATAATAGAGTTCTTTCTATTGATTCAACCAGGCTTCTCACGCTTCTTGCTGATCATCTTGGCACACATCTGCTCAGAAGGGTCACAGCAGCCTTGACCATACTTTCATCTCAGCCTCTCGGCATCAGCACGTGATCATCCCTTTGCAACAGCCTCTCTCCTCTATCACATGGTCGCATCCGCTCCTGCGCACTCTAGTAACTCGCGGCCATTTTATATTACTGCTCAGCAGGCCTAAGCGCACTATTTCTAAAGAAAACAAAATATTATTAAAACAATGAAATATAAACCCTTTCGTTTCCCTCCCGTCTTTCTACGTACCCCAATTAGGTATTACCTAGCAGAAGCAACATATAACGCTGTCCCTTACTTACCATCGCTTTATTTTGCAACCACACGTTTTATTCAAAGCACAAATCATGCATTTTATTATTATTTTAATACGCAAAATATTATGTTATGTTAGAAACGTAAACAATTATTAGTTCATTATTTTGCACATTAAACTGCGTGTTATCCTTACCCCAATACATACATTGTTGGTTATTTACTTGAACGAACATGTTTATTATTATTATACGAAAATATTAGGAGGTTAACATTTTTAGATTTACCCTGCTCCATCAACTGCTAGGCCACCCTTTGCTCTTCCTTGCCGTGATGGTATTGCTTGGGTATCTACGGTTAAAAAACCATCAATATGGAACCGTTCTGTGTGCCAGGTCTCTTGTATACAGATGATATCACAATCATTTAAAAAAGCGGGCCATGTCTTAGCGTTCAGTTTCTTATTTATACCCGCACTATTCCAAGTTACCAAGAACAATTTTCTATATTTCAATTTATGTGCTAGAGGTAATCTCTCTGTTGATGTCTCATCAAGGAGGTCGGGATCTTGTACCATATCCTCGTGTAGTCAATCTACATCGCTACATCATCTAAGCGGTGAGAATCTATTAAACAGAGCCAACGGTTTCGACTTTTCCATTTTTATAGGACCCTGTCCAGACTGGCTGTAATTTATAGTATCCGGCTTATAGAAATACCCTAGTGGGACCCCAGTGATGGTTTTATTCTGTTGATTTACTGATATGTCCCACTCGTTACGTAACTCTTCTAACAGGGTCTTAACCAGCCCCGGGTATTGAAAGGAGACAACAATACAGTCCCTTTACATGTTTTTGGTTGTTTCCCCACCCAGGGTACTCTTCTTACCATATTAATACATTGTGACAGGGTGTTTACATCATATTCGCAATGGTTATTAAACCAGAATACAGTCTTATTTTTCAGTTCTTCCCAATTCTCAGTAATACCATCCTGTAGTTCTGGTACATTTGTCAAGATGATCGTATAAGGTGTAGCCTTGGGGGGAAGATGTAATGGCCTCAGTGGCCTAGTGGATGGTGTTTTATAACCGTAGCTATCTGCTTCTAAAGTCTTTGGTCTTGCCTCTTTTATCTCTTGAGTTGCCAGTGTCATAAGGCGTGACCCAATGTTAGTTTCTTTCTTATCCCTTCGGCGATCAGTGTTATTTCCTTCAACCATCGGTAAGGCCTCTGTCGATTATATAAGGGATCGTTTGTGGTGGTGTGAGGTTTATTAACCGTTGTTGTTATGTTATTTGTAGCGGATTGTACATTTCCCTTTTTATTTTCCTCCTGTATTGTAAACTCCCCAATTAATTTAGAAATACTAGCAACATCGTTCTTGATTTTTAGGATTTCGGATAACAAATCTCTTTCAATCGAATCGATTTTCCCGTGTAGCTTTTTAAAAAGTAAGTCCAGATTATGGGGATAGTCATGACTTTGAACGGCTTTCTTGCCCCCACTCTGTTTTTGTGGCAATGATGGTTGTTTATTGGGATCTTTGGTGACTTGTTTCATTTTTCCCTTCATATGTTGTTTTCCATCAGCTACAGGGCATGTAGGCGGTTCTGAGTCTTCTGTTAATACTGTTATCTCCAATAATGATGTCGATACGCAGGGCGCGACATTATGAACCAAGGCTGTGGTAGTTTTTGGCGAAATATTATTGGTAGCTGGGTCCACAGTTCTTGTGTCCACCAAGGAATCTTCAACTACATTAGTTAATGCAATCTTTGTTGCTGCTAGGCGCTCCTCAACATTAACTATCTCACTATTAATTAATCCCATCGCAGTGTTTAGATCATTTGTTATTGGTGCGCTTAGTCTAGCGTTCTTTTTTTTTACTACCAGTTGCAACACCTGTGAGCTTGCGTTTCCCCATAATTAGGTTCGATAGTGGCACACCGCACACAGGGGGGATTAGAGGATATATTCACTTGTTATATTATATAGATAGATTTTCGGCCGCTCTTACCATATAGCCAGGTGATTAGTAGTAGAATCTTTAGGGACGTGGCCCAGCCCAGCCTCCTCCAGCCGATGACGGGAGCCCGCGGCCTGTAATGAAGCGCCTCCTGGCGCTGCTCTGTGACGCTAGCGGCTGGGCGCCGCAATGGGGCAAGGCAGGCTGGTCGCTGTGGTCCCCCCTGGACCAAGGAAACAGGCAGACAGCAAGCCACTCTGAGGCCTAACCTGGCTGACGATGCAGGGGCGCCCAGACTCATTCGTGCAACGTGATCCGACAAACACACCAGGTTCTTGCTTTACAGAAACAATATTGTATCTAGTGTACTGGACGTTAGGTCTCCGTTCAGGCTTTCCCTGTCATTGAGCTGCGCCCAAACAAGGATGCGAGACTCCTGTGAAATGGTGAGCACCACCACCCGGCCTGTACATTGCGTCACCTGATGAAGGAGCAAAGAGTCCAGTACAGATAATGCTAGTATGTTATAAAATTACCCAATTTAATAAATATGGTCACCTTACCCGTATCACTATACTTTTGCCAGTCAGAGAATAGTGTGTTGTGAAATCCACAGCCAAAAGCTACTACACACTAGTTGGTATGAATGGTTATGTAATAAGCTGCTGGGTCATTGTCTTGACTCTTCATGTTGGGCACAAAAGGAGAAAATCTGGCAATGTATAGTTGGACACTGTCTCATATCAGCAACCAAATATAAACAAAAATGCAATAACCTAGCACCTGTATACTTTGATGTCTCACCATCCAGGTGTCATGAAACCAGGTGTGCTGCGTAGCCTGTGGGAAGTCACCCGACATGAACAGGTTGCTTTGGTGTTACAGAAACCCTTCTGATCTAATAGAAATCCACTGATGTTTTTCTGCAGTTGAGCATTGCTAGCACATTCCTTACCCGTGTAGGCTGTGTTAACACATGTTAACAGCCACATACAGCTTAGGTGGTTCTGGATAGTTTTCACCAGTTTGGTGCAGACAGTAATGTTTTCTCTTCATGTTTCGTTTCATGGTGAATCCATATTACGTACTCAAAGCAGGAAAAACTGTGTAAGTTGAGAAAACCAGCAGCTTTGACAAAGGTGAAGCTTTTATGGTAAGCTCAACAGGATGACTAACCATTTTAGTTAAAGTTACCATTGGAATAGTCCTTTTCTTATGGCTTAGTATTTTATTTTTCCTATATTTAGTCCACCTCAACCAGGAAAAGTGTATGTGAATGATGAACAATATAGTGCTAACGACAACAAGAGGGGTGACCAGAAGGGCATTAAGATCCAGCATACATGCTCCGAAATAAATTGTAACAAATAATGGTATGCACTTCCTAAGTGGGTGCCCGTCGGGCATTGCAGTGAAGGCCCGATGAGGAGCAATCCCGATGAAGCATGACACGCATTCAGATGTGTGAGGGCTCTAGTTCCAAAAAGGAAGCATCCCTCTACATTTGGTTCCTATATATCTGACCTGATACCTCCCTTCTCAGGACCTGCATACCATTATTTGTTACGGACAATGTAGTGCAACATGTTCCTAATGTCTTGCTGAGACAAAATCTCACTTGCATGTCTTGATGTATCTGTTTCAAGTACATATGAAGACTTAGGTTTTGGTTGTATCAACAAGGAGTGGTTAAGGAGATGATAAGTGTTCTCAGAGGTCTACTGGCAACAGATTCTCTGACTTCGCTTATCAAAGGCAATGCCACAGTCAAATGTGGAATGAAGCATCTCTTAAACTTTCCCAAACCCAAGTACTATTCACGGCTCCCCACTCGCCCACGCTCTTCCTCCTATAGGCAAACCTTTAATTCCTCTTTCTGTAATGTGCCCTCTAGTAAAAGTCCATTTATGCTTTTGTTGGTATCATACTCACTTGCTGCAAACTTTAGTTGCACTGCCTGATTCTATGCTTCAAGTCTGGCACTCTTAGTCCTCCCTGTTCGTAAGGACACTGCAATACATCCATCTTTACTTCTTTTTTTGCCCCAAACAATATTATATACCACAGCCTTTAACTTTCAGAGGTAGTGAGTGGAATTGCATACATTGCACACTGAAATATATACAAGCACCTAGGAAGAGCCAACAATTTTGTTTACAGCTATTCTGCCCACCATTGACCAGTGCAGCGCAGTCCAATAATTTACGTTCTTCTATCTATTTTCCATTAGCTTATTTGGGTTAAGTTCCAGCCACCTACTTTCTGTATGTGCTACCATAATCCCCATGTATCTGAAGGTGTCTGTTTCCCGTGGGATCCCTCAGTAACTTGCTCCCAGTGGAACAGCACTGTTTTTTTTGTTTATTCATATTCATTCCTGTCTGCTTGCCAAACTGCTCTACCTCATGTGATAATGTCCCTACGGTGCCCGCTGGGTTTGTCAGGTACACCAGGAGGTCGTCCGCATACAATGACAACAGGTATCTACTAGTTCCTGTCTGAGATGCTCAACCACCCGGCACCTCATGCAGCCTGCAGGCTAATGGCTCTACAACTAACGCAAAGAGCATGGGTGACAAGAGGCTCCCCTGTCTTGTGCCCCTTTCCAGTTCCCATTGCTACGATATCATATCATTGCTTCTAACCCTGGCCAGAGGTTTCCTTCAGAGTAATCACACCATCTCAACACAGTATGGTCAAAGTTCATTGCCTTGAGCACTGCAATCAAGTACTGTCATGCTACTGTATTAAAGGCTTTTTCCGTATCTAATGACACATCTCACTGTTTTCTGTTTCTCCCATCACATGTGCTAATCACCATACCTTTAATGCAGTTCTTCTAACCCGATTTGGTCTGTGTCCACTAGGTCTACAATTACTTTAGTCAAGCGTTTTGCCAGTATTTTACCCAGTTTTTTATTATCAGTTTTAAGCATAGACAACAAACTATAGGTCCAGCAGTCCGTGGTGTCTTTTTCAGGTTTTAAATGCACAATAACTACCTCCTTGCTCATTGATTTGGATAGTTTCCCCCCTCTCCAAAGTCTCTTGATGCACCTGTAGCAGTCTGTCAACCAACGCACCTGCAGATGCTTGATGCCATTCCGCTGAACGGCCATCAGGCTCTGGTGTTTTGGAAGTGCTGAGCTCTTTTATTTATGTCTGCTTTTGTTCTGGATTCCTCCAACATATCTTTCTGCTCTTGCAACAATTTTGGAATGCTTCTTGTTGTCAATAGAGGATACATTGGTAGGAAGTTTGGGCTGAGAAGACCAGTCACGCTGACCATTTCTGAACCAAACTCTTGTATACAAGCACAAAGAGTAACTTAAATACCTTCTGGTCCACGATCAACTGGCAGGTGAAATTGATAAGGCAGAGCTGGCAGTGCTAACATCTCTGAATCCGATTGTTCATCTTTTCTGACAAGACATTTCACGGCCAGTGATTTTGCAGAAAGTCCCAACTATGACGAAATCCAGCGAAGAAGCCAGTCATACCTTACAAGTTCTGAGGAGGCCTCTAGCTGTGTCAGTTTTCAAGGTGCAGAGGATTTACCTCGCCCTTCTCAGGACTTGACCTTTTCGACACAAAAGCTGAATATGATTCTGGAAAATGCCAGATCTGACGGGGCCCTAGGGCTAAATGGTCTTCCTCAGGCCCTGTTTAAGCAGGACGCATCCTTTTGGGGTGGCAAACTCTCACCACTATTTGATTATTGCCTAAGGAGCTCATCAATCCCGGAATCATGGCGTGGTGCTATCATTCAGCCTATTCATGAAGGTGGCTCTAAATCTGACCCTGACAATTACAGGCTGATTGCGCTTTTGGACAGTGTTGCCAAATTTTTTGCCAGTCTGCTCCTGGAGAAGCTGCTGCAATGGGCAACGTCCGGGTATCACAATCTAAAGAATCAAACAGGGTTTACTGAGAACTCCGGTACGTCGACAAACCTGCTTGCAATCTCTTTACTATCAGAGAGGGTAGTAACTTCTCACACTAAGCTGTACTGCTGTTTTGCGGATTTCAGGGCAACGTTTGATTGTGTCCCCCGGGGGACTCTGTGGAAGTGGAAGAAGTTAAAGAAATGGGAAATCCCTTCAGAATCTTCTTGAAACAATTATGCAACAACACACTGACATGGGGGTTCATGTTAAACTGGGTGGCAGGATTCATGTGTCTAGGAAAATTACCACTTTGCTGGGGGGGGTCAAGCAGGGGTGTGTGCTTGTCCCAGTACTTTTCAGTTTATACATCTCCAATCTGTCCAGCGCACTCAACAACACAAATAGTCACCCTTCCCCCCCCAAGATCGGGGTGAACACATTAACAATCTGCTTTGCGCAGATGACCTAGTTCTGCTCAGCTACACGAGAGTCAGACAGCAGCTTTTATTAAATGTCTTGCTCTCTTACATCGACCCAAACCACCTGGGGCCATATTATAGAAGTGCCCCAGGGGCTCAACGTGCTTTTGCGCCCTCTTTGCGCACCCCCAGGGAACTTTGGTATTACAGAAGGGGCCGCAGACACTTGTGCGGCCCCTTCTGTGATACCGATAGCACTGGTGCATGCTATCTTCACAGGGTGTTCCCTCATTTGCATGGTGGCGTGCCCCATGCAAATAAGGGTATCCCTTTGCCTCTGCACCCACGCCATATTACAGACATGGCGCAGAGGCAAAGAAGTTCTCAGGAGGCGCAGTGACAGTGCGCCACCTAAAAGGTGGCACACTTTCAGTGCGCCCCCTGATGGCAGGGGAAAGAGGGTGCCATGGACGTCCCAGACATCCCCTTGCAGGCGGGTGCAGTCACTGCACCCTCCTGCAAGGGGTTCTCTATTCCCCCTTCAAAGTGCAGGTGGGTTGCCGCCTTCACTGTGAAAACACGGAGTGGCTTCAAAGCAGCCTCTCTGTTTTTCACATGAATGCGCTACCCTGGGGGCAGCGTATTCATCATTGTTGGACTTGGCCCTTTTTGCAGGGTCATCCCTGAACTTTTTGCCTTCCTCCTGTATTTTGTCTGACCTGTTTTTGTTGGTTTTATGACTCTGGGCACTTTACCACTGCTGATCAGTGCTAAAGTGCATATGCTCTCCCTAGGTTAAGTTGATGTATTGATTAGTGACTCCGTGATTGGATCATTTGATTTACTTGTCAGACCCTAGTATAGTGCACCAGGTGTGCCCAGGGCCTGTAAATCAAATGCTGCTGGTGGGCTTGCAGCACTGGTTGTGCCACCCACAGAAGCAGCTTGTAAAGTGTGTCTCAGGCCTGCCATTGCAGAGCCTGTGTGCAGTCTGTGACTGCCATGTCGACTTGGCAAGGGCACCCACTTGCCAGTCCCTAAACCTTCCCTTATCTTCATATCAGACACCCCTAAGGTAGGCCCAAGGGCAGGGTGCATTGTAAGTATAAGGTAGGACATGCCCTGGTGTGTGTGGCATGTCCTAATAGTGAATTACAGCCATTTTTGTTTTTCACTATTGCAAGGCTACCTGTTCCCCATAGGCCAGAATGGGCAGTTTTGATTATTACATCTTATAATCCTAACTGACCCAGGGAACATGGTAGAAAAACGAATTTAGTATGCCTGAACTCAGAAGGATAAAATACATCTTTTAGTGAAGTTGGTTTTGACATTCTGTATTTGAAAATACCACTTTTAGAAAGTGGGTATTTTCTTGCCTAACTATCCAAGCCTGCCTCTGCTAGGTTGTGTATTGTGTGTCTGGTTTTGTGAGTGACAGGGGCTGGGGGATTCCAGGAGACAGGGTGAGTCAGCACAGGGCTGAATAGAGAGATCTGCATGTAGATGGGTGGGAGGAGTTGCACCTGGGACCTGAATAGGGCTGTGCCTTCCCTCCACAATGCTGGCTCCACCTCCTGTGGTGCGTCTGATGTCCCTGGCCTACACGGTGAAAGGAAAGAAGGAGTCTTGTCAACAAAGTGCTCCAGGACTGACAAGAACTGGTTTGGACTAGGCACAGGCCCCTCTGCCTTCAGAGGACAAAGGATTTAGGGGTATAAATATTGGGGCCCTGACCCCAGAACTTTAGAGCACTTCTGGAACAACAAGACGAACCTCTGCCAAGGAGAAGAACCAAAGGAAGCTGTAGGAGTTGGACTGCCCCCCTGCCAGTGTGCTGTGTTGCTGGTTTGGCCTACAGTGGTGTCTTCAGTGCCAAGGAGAGGAGAAAGGAACTGTGTGTGTACTTTCATCATCTTGCAGAATATTACTCCAAGGGCTTGATTTGAGCTTGCCTTCTGACCGAAGTCTCAGGGATACCAGACTTCACCCCCTTCTGTTTGCCTGCATCTGGAACTTGCTGTTCTGGTGCTACAGAAGGAATTTGCAACACCGACACCGGCGAGCGATGCCGACTCCTGCATCGAAGCCGTGAGCGCTGCTCCGACTTGCAACGAAGACCCGACGCCGACCGCCGTGCCACATCGACGCCAGCGAGTGACATCGTAAGCCTGCCATAGCCGTGAGCACTGCTCCGACTTACGACGCCGGCCCGACGCCTGCTGCTGTGCCGCATCGACTCCGAGGCCGACATCATCGCAGAGCCGATCGTCGACGTGACGTCACCTCCTCTCCGGTCCGGAACCGACGCCTCCCCTGCCTGCGCAAGCATCCAGGTCCCGACGCATCATCTCCTCCGAAGCAAGTAACCGACGCCGCAACGCGCCAACGACACCGCACCTCCCCGACGCCGTGAGCTGTCTTTGTTTTCACTTTTCCAAGGTACTGTTCTTTGTGGGTCTGTTTTGACTCCGGGCCCGACGCCGCGCACCTCGCGGTCGGCGCCGTACTTTGGGATTTCTTTGACCTCGACGTCGTGATAACTCCAGTTGGGGTTATTTGTTACTAAAGACTGCTTTTAAGTGAAGAACCTATTTTTAAACCATTTCTACCATCCTGAAGTATTATTGATTATAATATTGTGGATTTTTGTCGTTTGTGGTCTTGTGATAAATCTATATAAAGTATACTTATTCTTATAAAACCTGTGTGGTGTCCATCTGTAGTGTTTTCACTGTATTATTGTATGTGTTCACAAATGCTTAACACACTGCCTCTGAGATAAGCCTGTCTGCTCGTGCCAAGCTACCAAGGGGGTGAGCAGGGGTTATTTTAGTAGTGTAGCCCCCTTACCCTGACTAGAAGCAAGGGTCCCTATTTGGTCAAAGGTGTATACCATTGCCAACTAGAGACCCCCAGTTCTAACAATCATAATACGGCGCATTTTTCTTCATTGAGCCGAACGCACCTATTAAAAAGTGCGCCCAGCGCAATGAAGGGAAATGCGCCCCATGTATAATATGGCCCCTGGAAGTCAATCTAAAGAAAACAAAGATTCTCATTCTGGCTAAAAAAAATAATTGGGTGGGTAGCTGGTATTTTAATGGCAACAAGACCTCCAAAGAACAGACATATAAATATCTTGGAGTTACAATTGACGCAAGGTACTCCCTTGTCCACCATAGGGAGGCTGTAGAATCAAAAGCCTTGACCCTCCTGTCCTCCTTCTCAAAACTGTTCAGCATGCTGTGGGGGATGAGCCTCGACCCACTTCTGAAGGTAATGAGGGCTAAAATCATCCCAATCTTGTCTATGGCAGTGAGAACCTATTGGGGAGGGAAGGTAAACTTCTAAATAATCAGGTCACCAGGATGTACAAGGCTACTCCTCGCTTGCCAAGATCTTCATCAGCCACGCAGATACGATTGAACTCTGCCTCCTTGATCAACTTGTGGCATGGGCCAGTGGGTTTTTAAATATTTGCCACTAATTCCGACTTGCCAGGGGTAGAAGTATGGAGGCCTTATTATGGAATGAAATTCAGTCAGGTGGTGTCAGACAACCGCACTCCCTATACTTCGAGGAATGTTGCAATCAGTTAAATGCCAGAGAGCTCTGGTCCTCACATGTGTCCCAAAACACCTTCAAGCAAAACATCAGAAGGCGAGTGAGTATGACTTCACTCACTCTAGCTTAATATGGATATTCTGGCAAAGCACAGGCAGTCTTGGACAGTCATTAACTCTTAACAGCTGAGGCATCAACAATCCTATTTGGCCTGCCAGTACTCTAAATACGGAAAACTAAAGTTCATGGCTCTTAGGCTAGGAGACTAGCCGTCCCGGAAACTTGGTGGTGTAGGCCTTCGGAAGCAATAACATGCAGAGCTGCAGTGTGCACAAGGAATCGTTCCAACACATCATTTGCAGCTTCCCTGCCCTTTTAGACAAATAGAAAGAACTCTTAAGGCCAGAATGGAACAAACTAGGCACTCGCATATGCCGGCATCAATGACTTAACCGAGAGAATCTCCTATGAACATCCTGCTGGTCAAGAAAATCGCCTGGGTAAATTTGGGGACTAGAGGCTGATGCTCACGTGACAGTAAGACACAATTTGTAAAATCAAAGAGTAATAGGGTGGTGAACACTAGGTAGGAGTGTTTACCCTTCTCTCCTAAAGAGAGACTCCCACACTGGGAGCCCCTTATTAGACTAGCAAACCTTGGGCACACACTTTGTATACAGAGGGTAAAATCCGCACAGTAGTAACTAATCAAAATATACAGTGTCATGGACAAAAGAATATTGTTTCATATAAGTAATGCAGTCATCCCAATATTTGATATCAGCAGAGATCTTTTATTCGTAGATCTTGTTCGCTGTATGCGTAGCCGTAGCCAACACGTGTTTTGTCGGTTTAGCGACTTCGTCAGGGCTACAACAAGTAAAAAGTAAAAGATATTCAGGGATACAGAATCTCCCCAATACAATAGCCTAATACATTTAGGCAAATCCAACACCATCACCAGCACGCGTGAGAAGTGACTATTTTGTAAAGTCTCATTGGCATAGAAATTGGCCAATGCGAAGTGGGCATAGGTGCAACCTAGTAGTCATCCAAGATAGCAACTCTTACAATATACACATCTTAAAAGCAAAGATATATGGGTTTATACCGCCATTAGGGCTAACAGAATAAGAAAAACATATGTATTTATTGTATTAAGGCATTCATGTGGTATTTCATTAATACCATTGGTAAGTGGGATTATAGGCACATCAGATTAATGGAAGAGAGTTATTGTAATCAAGAGAAATAAAACAAGAGGGGAATTTTATAGTAATCCTTATAACCCAGTGCGGTGCTCCTAGTGTTTCTAAAATTCCAGTACCTGTTAATATTGGCGCACAGTCTGTTTATTGCCACGATAAATAGTAGGTCAGTGAGCCATATATATGTTAATTCTGCCGTTTAGGTAGATGTCAATGGGTAGTTATCAAGAGGTGATCTGAAGAGAATCAGATAAAAAAAGGTGTCATAAAAAAGGAAAGCTCCTAATAGTTAACCGAGCAAAACCAGGTGGTATAATGTAAGGTAACCACTCCATGGCTCCTAACAATATATTGGCGTAGTGGGTAAACTATCTAAAATTCCGTATAATAGATACCGTTAATTATGGACTCAGGCAGGGTCGAGACTCGTTCGGCTTAGGCTATACTATGAAATACGTTAAATAGTACTTGAAAGACAGGGCGCCCCTCAGTAGTCGGCAACATCTATTAACTTAATGTGCGAAATTATTTATATATGAAATATATATGTGCGCAGAGTCATGTCATCTACATATGTGAAAAAAGGAAGGAAAATACATCCCTTGTAAAGCATGTTTAGAGTAAGCGAGCCAGGGCTATGGTACGTGACTCACCGTAAAAATAATCTCTTTAGGTCCTCGTAGTGGAGTAAACGAGGGGAGTTTAGAGTAGTATGCTGTATCTTCTGTTGAATAGGACCTTAGATATGTAAAAAAGTGAAATGTATAAAATTATAAAAAAGTGGTGAGATGCATCATTACGGTGTGTTATCGAGCATATATCTTGTAATGTCAGAGATCAGGTCATTGTAACGAAAAACCCGAAAAGCGACTTACCAGTGATTAAATAAAATCAAATAGTCCCCGGATATCGTATTTAATGTGCTATGTCTTCGGTCGTGTAGTTGTCTAGAGAAACAACAGTAAGAGTAAAAAATAAGATTGAATATGAATTGAAAGGGCCAGTTGTCTAGCGCTAACGTAAATGTATATAATTTGAACAAAGCCCGCTAAAAGCAACTCACCGCAGTTCGATATGTACTCGTAGTCTCAGTGTGTAGGAGACAGACCGGCCCGTGGTTCTGTGTGCGGTCCCTATAATGAAATGGCCAGACTAAGGATCATAAAGTCTAAATACGGAACTTGTGAAAGGCAAGTGCAAGGATATCGCGTTGCTCACCTCTAAGCTGATCTGCGTAGCATGCACCCTCGGTGTTCGGCGTTCTGTGTGAGCGCCATGTTCGTATTCACGGGTATATGTGTAGGAAATAAGAAAACGGACTAACACTATACATACCAGGCACCATTTAAACTGTATGGGTAGGCGCCATATTGGAGTGTTAGTAGGTATGTATCTGTTAGAAATGGAGGTCTCTAGTTGGCAATGGTTTGCACCTTTGTCCAAATAGGGACCCTTGCTTCTAGTCAGGGTAATGGGGATACAATCCTAAAATAACCCCTGCTCACCCCCTCGGTAGCTTGGCACGAGCAGACAGGCTTATCTCAGAGGCAGTGTGTAAAGCATTTGTGAACACATACAGTAACACAGTGAAAACACTACAAATGGACACCACACCAGTTTAGAAAAATAAGTAATCTTTATCTAAACAAGACCAAACGACAAAAATCCACAATACAGTATTAAAAATAAGACTTTCAAATGGTAGAAATAGTTCAGTTCAGTGCAAGTTGTAAATGCGACACTTTTCCAACAAAGTACCTTAGATGCGTCATGCAAAACAAACAAAAGGGTTGCAGGGAAGGTGATGCGTCAGTTCCTTGCTTCGGGGGAGGTGATGCGTCTGTTCCTTACTGCAGCGCAGGGGAGGTGATGCGTCTGTTCCTTACCGAAGAGGAGGGGATGTGTCTGTTTCTTACTGCGTTCCGGTTACGATGCGACAAGATGGCGCCTCGATGCATGGCGACGATCCGGTGCGATGCGACAAAATGGCGGCTTGCGATGCGACGGTC
This sequence comes from Calotriton arnoldi, assembly GCA_963921515.1. NCBI lineage: Eukaryota > Metazoa > Chordata > Amphibia > Caudata > Salamandridae > Calotriton > Calotriton arnoldi. The sequence goes on from CAWUFW010003218.1 coordinate 552,352, forward strand.
CGGTACGATGCGTGATCTGTTGCAGCCGCACTGCAGGTGCTGCGACGGTCTTTCTCGGCGATGCCTCGGGACCCGGTGTGGATGCGGCGCGCTTCTTCCTGGTTGCTCGGCGAGGCGTCGGGACCAGGGGCGGATGCGGCACGCTTCTTCTCCGCGGTTCGGGGATGCGTCGGCAATCGGTGCGGATGTGACACGCTTCTTCTCGTTGCGTCGATCTCCCAGCGACAAACAGTCTCTAGAGGTCCTAAACAGTAGCAGGCACCTCTTTGCAGGTTAGAATTCCCAGCAAGGAAATTCAGGGGAGCTGGGGGTGAAGTCTTTGTGTCCCTGAGACTTCAGAACAGGAGGCAAGCTCAGTTTTAAGCCCTTAGAGATCTTTTCTTCAAGCAGGTGACAAAGCAAACAGCAAAGTCCTTCTTCTCCTTTCCTTGGCAGCAAGCAGCCACTGCAGGCCAACCCCAGACAGCAAACAGCACAGGGGCAGTATTCCTCCTTCAGCTTATCCGGCTCTTCTCCTTGGCAAAGGTTCCTCTTGATTTCCCAGAAGTGATCTAAAGTTCTGGGGTCTGGGTCCCCCTTTTTATCCACACAAATTCTTTGTTCTCTGAAGGCAGAGAGTGTCTGTACCCAGCCAAAACCAGTTCTGTCCTCACTGGTGCAGCTTCCTGGCAGGAGGTGGAGACAGCATTGTTGAAAGCAGACCTGGCCCAGGCAGGTGAAAGGAAATCTCCTCCCCCTACTCTAAATTCAACCCAGGTTCCATTCAGCCCAGCCCTGACTCATCAGACTGCCGTAGCCGCTGCCCTCTCCCAGCTCCTGTCACTCACAAGCCAGACATGCAATACACAAACCTAGCAGAGGCACACTGGATGGTTAGGCAAGAAAATACCCACTTTCTAAAAGTGGTATTTTCAAACACAGAATGTAAAAATCACCCACACTACAAGATGCACATTCTTGTAACATAACAATCTGAGTTCAGGCATACTAAACTTTATTTTCCTATCTTGTTCCTACGGCCAGTTATGTTTATAAGATGTTATAAACTAACTGCCCATTCTGGCCTATGGGAACAGATAGCCTTGCAATAGTGAAAAACGAAATTGGCAGTATTTCACTATCAGGACATGCCACACACATCAGGGCATGTCCTACCTTTTACATACAATGCACCCTGCCCACAGGGGTACCTTGAGCCTACCTTAGGGGTGAATAACATGTTGAAAAGGGAAGGTTTAGGGACTGGCAAGTGTGTCCACTTGTCAAGTCGACATGGCAGTCAAAGACTGCACACAGGCTCTGCAATGGCAGGCCTGAGTCACATTTTACAAGCTGCTTCTGTGGGTGGCACAATCAGTGCTGAAAGCCCACCAGCAGCATTTGATTTACAGGCCCTGGGCACACATGGTGCACTGTACTAGGGTCTGACAAGTAAATCAAATCAGCCAAACATGGAATCACTAATCCATTACATCAATTTACAACAGGGAGCACTTGCACTTTGGCACTGAACAGCAGTGGCAAAGTGCCCAAAGCATCTAGACCAGCAAAAACAGATGAGGCAACAGCAAAAAATGGAATGGAGACCCACGCCAATGGTGCCAAGTCTAACACGTGTCCTCTCCAGCTGAAATGTGGGGAGAACTACCCACCCTCTTGGGAGTTCTCTTCACTAAGGCGGAAAAATGTGGACAGACCATCAGCATTGGCGTGTTCTGTACCAGGGCGGTGTTCCACCGTAAAGTCCATCCCCTGTAGAGAAATGGACCACCTCAACAGTTTTGGATTCTCACCCCTCATCTGCATCAACCATCTGAGGGGCCTGTGGTCTGTCTGAACCCGGAAGTGAGTCCCAAACAAGTATGGTCTCAACTTCTTCAGTGCCCAGACCACAGCAAATGCCTCACGCTCAATCGCACTCCACCTCTGTTCCCGGGGAAGTAACCTCCTTCTTATGAAGGCTACGGGTTGGTCTAGGCCTTCTTCATTCAACTGTGAGAGGACAGCCCCCACACCATGCTCTGAAGAACATCTGTCTGCACAATGAATTCCCTTGAGAAGTTGGGCGCCTGAAGCACGGGCGCCATACACATGGCAGATTTCAGGGCATCAAAAGCTTTCTGGCAGGCATCAGTCCAGTTCACTTTCTTGGGCTGCTTCTTGGAAGTCCGCTCTGTCAAGGGTGCAACAATGCTGCCATACCCCTTGACAAATCTCCTGTAATACCCTGTGAGTGCTAAAAAGGCTCTCACCTCTGTCTGAGTCTTGGGGGGTTCCCAAGCCAGGATGGTATCAATCTTGGGCTGTAGGGGCGCCACCTGGCCGCTCCCAACCTGGTGTCCCAAGTACACCACAGAACCCTGCCCGATCTGGCACTTAACTCGCCTTGATCGTGAGGCCTGCCCGCCGCAGCGCCTTCAACACTTCCCAGAGGTGGTGCAGATGTTCCTCCCAAGTGGCACTGAACACTGCAATGTCATCCAGGTAGGCGGCACTGAAATCCTCCAGTCCAGCTAACACCTGGTTGACCAACCTCTGAAAGGTGGCAGGGGCATTCTTCATCCCAAAGGGCATCACCCGGAATTGGTAGTGCCTATCTGGTGTGGAGAATGCTGACCTCTCTTGCCCCATCAGTTAAGGCGATCTGCCAGTACCCAGACGTTAAGTCAAACGTACTGAGGTACCGGGCAGCCCCCAACCGATCAATGAGCTCATCAGCTCTGGGGATGGGGTGCGCGTCAGTCCTGGTGACTAAATTGAGCCCACTGTAGTCCACACAGAACCGGAGTTCTGGTGTGGCACTGGGTGCGACAGCCTTCGGGACCAAGACCACTGAGCTGGCCCAAGGGCTGTCTGAGGGCTCAATCACCCCAGCGCCAACATCTTGGAGACCTCCTCCTTGATGCAAGCTCTGACCCTGTCAGTCACTCTGTACATTTTATGTCTTACCGGAGGACTGTCCCCAGTGTCCACATCATGGACGCACCACTGAGTGACACCGGGGGTCAGGGAGAACAGATCAGGGAACTGTCCCAACAGTTGGCGACAGTCACTCTGCTGCTCATGGGTCAGGGAGTTAGAGAGATTCACACCGTCCACTGACCCATCTTGCTCCTTTGCAGACAAGTCAGGAAGAGGCTCAGTCTCCTCTTCCATCCCAGCATCTGTTGCTAAGAGCATGCCCACTTCGGACCTCTCCAAGTGGGGCTTCAGGCGGTTCACATGCAGGACCCGCAAGGGGTTCCTGGGAGACTGCAAGTCCACCAAGTAGGTGACGTCACTCTTGCGCTCCACCACCTCAAATGGTCCGGTCAATTTATCCTGGAGCGCACAAGGCTCCACTGGGGCCATGACCCAAACTTTCTGTCCAGGCTGAAACTCGATCAGAGTGGCATTCTGATCATACCACCATTTCATCTCTTCCTGGCTGGCTTCCAGATTCGCCTGAGCGAGTTGTCTGAAACACCTAGTCTGGTTTCTGAAGGCCAGCATGTAGCTATATACATCCTGGGGAGGTTTACTGGGAGCTTTCTCCCAGCCTTCTTTCACCAAACTCAGAGGTCCTCTTACAGGATGGCCGTACAGCAGTTCAAAGGGACTGAACCCTAAGGACTTCTGTGGCACCTCTCTGTAAGCAAACAGAAGGCATGGCAAGAGGACGTCCCACTTACGCCTCATGGGTTCCTCAAGACCCACAATCATGCATTTCAGGGTCCGGTTGAATCTCTCAACCGCCCATTACCTTGGGGGTGGTAAGGAGTGGTGAACTTATAGGTTACACCACACTCCTGCCCCAGGGACTTCATATACTTAGATATGAAGTTGGTACCATGGTCTGACACCACCTCTCTGGGGAACCCCACACGGGAGAAAATCCCCATCAACGCACGACCGTCCACAGGGGCTGTCACAGTCCGGAGAGGGATGGCTTCTGGGTACCGGGTGGCATGGTCCACCAAGACCAGGATGAACCTGTTGCCCATGGCTGTCTTGGGATCCAGAGGCCCCACAATGTCAATACCCACCCTCTCAAAGGGGATGCTGACCACAGGGAAAGGTTGGAGAGGAGCCTTGTGCTTCCTCCCACTCTTACCACTTGCCTGGCAAGTCTGACAGGTCCTGCAATGAGTATCTGAACTCTTGCGCATTTGGGGCCAGTAAATGTGGGTGACAAGCCTTTCAAAGGTCTTGTCTTGCCCCAAATGTCCTGCTAAAGGCACATCATGAGCCAGACCCAGTAGGAAGGCTCTGAAGCGCTAGGGTACCACCAGCACACGGGCTGACCCAGGCTCAGCAACCTTAGGCTCACTATACAGGAGACCATTCTCCCAGTAAATCCAATGTGATCCAGACTGATCACCTGCTGCCTGGTTTGTAGCCTGTTGCCGCAAACCCACAAGAGAAGGGCACTTCTGCTCCTCGCAGAACTCTTCCCTGGAGGGTCCTCCTTCCTGCTGCCAATGGGTCAGCTCAGGCAGGTCCCCCAGTTCAGCCACTTGTTCCCCTGTAGGCTCCAGGGCATCCCCCTCAAGGTTTGCCTCCTCCTGGACCGTGGGAACTTCGGGGGCCGGTTTCCCGTGCCCCCTGCCTCTTCTCTTTAAGGCAGGCACCTGGGCCGCTCTTTCAGGCTCCAGGTCCTCTTGAATGCCCTTACCGGCTGCCATTGACCGAGTGGTCACACATGCCCACTCAGGCAGACCCAACATCTCTAAATGAGACCTTCTCTCCACCTTAGCCCAAGGGGAGCTCTCCAAATCATTGCCTAGCAGACAGTCAACAGGCATGGTTGGCCTCACAGCTACTTTCAAGGTACCTGAGACCCCCCCCACTCAAAGGGAACCTGTGCCACCTTGCAGAGGCACTCTGAGTTGTCAGCGGCAACTACAGGGTAGAATGTGTTGGGGACCACCTGCTCTTCAGACACCAGCCGACAACTGACAGCTGTCACACTGGCTCCGGTGTCTCTCAGAGCCTCCACACTATGGCCATTGATGGTCACCCACTGCCTGTACTTTTTAGTGTTATCAGGCAGATGAGCCCTAGGGACCATCTCACTGTGTCCTAAGGAGACCAGGGACATCTCTGCGGGACCCCACCCACCTTGGGCACCCATCTCCTCCCCCAAGGCTACACTAGCCATTTCCCGGGGTGGTGCACCAGTGGGTGCAGAGGTCACTGTGTTGGGACACTTGGGACTTCCTCTGAAGTGACCCACCTGTCCACAGCTAAAACAGGTCTTGGGACCCTTGTGCTCAGTCTTACCTGGCGAGACCGATGGTCTTTTGTCAGCGGGAGGCTGGGAACCCTTACCTTGGTTCCCTTGGGAATTACTTTGGGGCCCTTTTTGGAACTCCTTTTGTTTACCCTTGTCCCCCCCACTCTTCTGCCGGGGACCCTGCCCACCTTTTGCGGAGTCTCACACAAGACCCTTGTGGACCCTGGTACTGACCCAGCGGTCCGCCTCCACAGCAAGCTTCCTGGGATCAGTCAGCTTACTATCAATCAGGTGCTGGCGTAGCTCTGGAAAACCACTACTGGACAAGTGCTCCCATGCAATCAAATCATAGAGCGCCTGAAAATCATTTGCCTTGCTACCCTTCACCTAACCATCCAATGCTCTGCAAAAAAAAGACACATATTCCACCCAGGTGCTAGACTCCAGCTTCTTGCAATTTCTAAATTTCTGCCTATAAAGCTCTGGGGTCAACCCAAACCTGGCTACTAAGGCTTCCTTTATGGGGGCATAGGACGCCTGATCCTCAGTGGGCAATGCTAGCAAGGTTTCCCTTCCTTCACCCATGAAGCGGCCCCACAACCCCGCTCCCCAATCTTTCTCAGGGATTCTATGGGACATCATGGCTACCTCATAAGCCTTAAACCACTGCCCAATGTCCTCATGCTTCTGAAAATCCTTAATCACATCCTTGGGAATATATACTTTTCCCTCTACAGGCACTGACGGTGTGCTGCCACCAGAGGGAGTGATCTCTAAGCGCTTCGCCTTTAGCTCCAGCTCCCTCAACACTCTCTCATGCTCTAAAAGCATCTTCTTTTCCTCCATGGCCAATCTCTTGCTCTCCAACTCCAATTTCTTATTCTCTATGTCACCCTGGCTCCCCAGTTTGAGCTTAGCAAGCTCCATCTCATGCACTCTGCTTTTCTCCCTGTCCTCCAACTCTTCTGGAGACAGACCCTTTAAAGACACACTGCTGCCCTCCCTGGGAGGCACTCCCCCACCAGTTAGGTCAACTAACCCATCCTGCTGCCCTTCTAAATTCTCCCCCTCCACCATAGGATCCTCGGTCTGCCCACTGGCATTCCGTGCTTCCAACCAGGCCCTCAGTGCCTTTTGGAACTCCTCTTTCCTGGTAAGGCCTTTTATGGAGATTTTTATTTTTTTGCAGATGGTTTTAAGTTGTGACACAGTGTAGGTATCAACCCTCTCTTCTTCAAATTCAATATCAACAGATGCAATGGATCCTTGTTTGCTCATGGTGAAAATTGGCAGTTCTCAAGATGCAAAAAATTCCAAGGAAATATTCTACCAAAATGTATGTGGTTGCGTAATGGTCTGCACTCACTAGTAGTGTACACCAATCACTGTATGTAAATCACAAATGCAAGTCCAGGATCCTCACCGCTGACCACCAATGTTAGAAATGGGGGTCTCTAGTTGGCAATGGTTTGCACCTTTGTCCAAATAGGGACCCTTGCTTCTAGTCAGGGTAAGGGGGATACACTCCTAAAATAACCCCTGCTCACCCCCTTGGTAGCTTGGCACGAGCAGACAGGCTTATCTCAGAGGCAGTGTGTAAAGCATTTGTGAACACATACAGTAACACAGTGAAAACACTACAAATGGACACCACACCAGTTTAGAAAAATAAGTAATCTTTATCTAAACAAGACCAAACGACAAAAATCCACTATACAGTATTAAAAATAAGACTTTTAAATGGTAGAAATTGTTCAGTTCAATGCAAGTTGTAAATGCGATGCTTTTTCAACAAAGTACCTTAGATGCGTCACGCAAAACAAACAAAAGGGTCGCAGGGAAGGTGATGCGTCCGTTCCTTGCTTCAGGGGAGGTGATGCGTCTGTTACTTACTGCAGCGCAGGGGAGGTGATGCGTCTGTTCCTTACCGAAGAGGAGGGGATTCGTCTGTTTCTTACTGCGTTCCGGTTACGATGCGACAAGATGGTGCCTCGATGTGTGGCGACGATCCGGTGCGATGTGACAAAATGGCGGCTTGCGATGCGACGGTCCGGTAAGATGCGTGATCTGTTGCAGCCGCACGGCAGGTGCTGCGACGGTCTTCTCGGCGATGCGTCGGGACCCAGTGTGGATCCGGCGCGCTTCTTCCTGGTTGCTCGGCGAGACGTCAGGACCAGGGGCGGATGCGGCACGCTTCTTCCCCGCGGTTCGGCGATGCGTCGGGAATCGATGCGGATGCGACACGCTTCTTCTCGTTGCGTCGATCTTCCAGCTCCCAGCGACAAACAGTCTCTAGAGGTCCTAAACAGTAGCAGGCACCTCTTTGCAGGTTAGAATTCCCAGCAAGGAAATTCAGGGGAGCTGGGGGTGAAGTCTTTGTGTCCCTGAGACTTCAGAACAGGAGGCAAGCTCAGTTTCAAGCCCTTGGAGATCTTTTCTTCAAGCAGGTGACAAAGTAAACAGCAAAGTCCTTCTTCTCCTTTCCTTGGCAGCAAGCAGCCACTGCAGGCCAACCCCAGACAGCAAACAGCACAGGGGCAGTATTCCTCCTTCAGCTTATCCGGCTCTTCTCCTTGGCAAAGGTTCCTCTTGATTACCCAGAAGTGATCTAAAGTTCTGGGGTCTGGGTCCCCCTTTTTATACACACAATTCTTTGTTTTCTGAAGGCAGAGTTTCTGTACCCAGCCAAAACCAGTTCTGTCCTCACTGGTGCAGCTTCCTGGCAGGAGGTGGAGACCGCATTGTTGAACGCAGACCTGGCCCAGGCAGATGAAAGGAAATCTCCCCCCCTACTCTAAATTCAACCCAGGTCCCATTCAGCCCAGCCCTGACTCATCAGACTGCCGGAGCCGCTGCCCTCTCCCAGCTCCTGTCACTCACAAGCCAGACATGTAATACACAAACCTAGCAGAGGCACACTGGATGGTTAGGCTAGAAAAAAAACACTTTCTAAAAGTGGTATTTTCAAACACAGAATGCAAAAATCACCCACACTACAAGATGCACTTTAACATCCCGAGTTCAGGCATACTAAACTTTATTTTCCTATCTTCTTCCTACGGCCAGTTATGTTTATAAGATGTTATAAACTAACTGCCCATTCTGGCCTATGGGAACAGATAGCCTTGGAATAGTGAAAAACGAAATTGGCAGTATTTCACTATCAGGACATGCCACACACATCAGGGCATGTCCTACCTTTTACATAAAATGCACCCTGCCCACAGGGGTACCTTGGGCCTACCTTAGGGGTGACTAACATGTAGAAAACGGAAGGTTTAGGGACTGGTAAGTGGGTGCACTTGTCAAGTCGACATGGCAGTCCCAGACTGCACACAGGCTCTGCAATGGCAGGCCTGAGTCGCATTCTGCAAGCTGCTTCTGTGGGTGGCACAATCAGTGCTGCAAGCCCACCAGCAGCATTTGATTTACAGGCCCTGGGCACACATGGTGCACTGTACTAGGGTCTGACAAGAAAATCAAATCAGCCAAATATGGAATCACTAATCCATTACATCAATTTACAACATGGAGCACTTGCACTTTGGCACTGAACAGCAGTGGCAAAGTGCCAAAAGCATCTAGACTAGCAAAAACAGATGAGGCAACAGCAAAAAATGGAGGGGAGTCCCACGCCAATGGTGCCAAGTCTAACAGTATCCAAGTGCAAAATAAAGTGAAATACTTCCCCAGGTACACGCTGTATCACTATAAGCAAGAAAAAACTGTGTGTTGGACGCCCGACGGTGTAGATTAAGGTCGTGTGGTAGTTATACTTCGATAGTAATTGTATAAGGCTACCTTATTGTGGATTTGATACGGGAGCACCATCTTGGTTTGATGCAATTATTATTGCATTTACTGGTTTAGTAATTGAAATGGGAGAAAAAAAAAGGGGAGGAGTGCTATATACACCGGTCTCCATATCTCATGTGCTCGCGTAAATCATCCTGAAGGAGTAGTTAGCTATTCAAGTAGGTGCATATGTGAGGTAGTAAAGACAGGTATACCTAGGCAAGGAGACTGTGAGAATAAAGTTAAGTTTGGAAAAAAGAAGAAGAAGCAAAGTGCATACAGAGGCTGAAAAAGTCATGTCATTTCCAACAACGTAATGCAAAGAGTAAATCCGCACATTGTTATCAGTATAGTTAATTACTTTCACATGTGATATCAGTTGATATCGCCAACATCAAGTTATAAAACAGTTTAAAGTTATTTTAAACCTGTTTAGGATTACAGTAGCAAAATTGACACAAGCAATCACGTTTTATAGGTGTGTCAGGACACAAGTTGATATTTGTGTCTAGTCCTCATTAACCGGTCTTGTGTACAGTACAGGTTACAACACTAGTAGTTTAGTCACCAAGGAAATATTGCAGTTCCCGATCAATGTCTAGCCCAATTTCTACAGATCTCAATCTAAGTATCCACATTGCCTCCCTGCGTCGTAAACAAATTCCCTGTTGCCCCCACGTGGGTCCCTAGTCACATAATCTATGCCACAAAATCTAAAGCTCTTATGTTCTTGTTGTGATTGGCAAGCCATGGCATGGGTAGCAATAGGGTATCGAATATCATTCGAATTATTTGCCCTCATGTGTTCTCCTACCCTATCTTTAAGGCACCTGATTGTACTACCCACATATGCCCTATCGCATTTGCAAAAGATGAGGTACACGACATACTTGGTGTTACACGTGATATTCTGTGTAATGTTTAATTTACCCACATCCTTAACCGTGAATTGCTTGGTTTTGTGCATCGCATGTCTACACATCCCACAGTGGCCACAGTTGTAGAAACCAGGCATATACATAGTAAGCCAATTTTGTTTGGCTATGTGTTTCGGCTAGCTTGGACTGAGAAAGTTTCTGAGGGTTCTGCCCCTTCGGAAAGTGATATTAGGTCTAGCAGGGATATGATCTTTTAGCAATCGATCTGTAGTCAATAGATGCCAGTGTTTTTGTAAATATTTCCTGAACTGTGGTGAGAGGCTATTGTAGTCTGAAATAAGTCGCACTACATTGTGACCAGTGTGTCTTCGTTGTTTGTCAGAGAGTGTCCCTGATCTACTCGTCTTGTTAATGCGTTTACTTGCTGCGGTCAATAGCTGATTGCTGTAACCCCTACGGAGGAACCTCATCTCAATTTCATTGAGTACTGTCTCACATTCTTTGTCATTACTGCAGTTACGTCTCGCCCTGGTCATCTCCCCAAAGGTGATAGCTTCTATTTGACACTTGGGATGTGCACAGGATGTGTGTAGTACTGAGTTGCATGATGTTGGTTTTCGAAAGAGTCTGCTCTCTATTTTGTTGTGGTCAATGTAGCCCGATGTCAATTCTTGTTCCCAATTTGCTAAGAGATCATCATCAAGATCGTCGTATGTGGGTATAATGTGAGATCTCAGTCCCCGTGGGACTCTGTTGAGTTTTGTGTATTGCTTAAGGGTTGCCCCATCCCACCATTTCAAAGTCTCATTTTTTCTCAACCTCTCTAAACGTATACATTTGGCTTTTAGGCCCTCTTGTTTATTCGGGTTACCGCTACTAACTGCTTTCTCAACTGTAGCACCCATGCTCAAACTATTAAAAAGTTCATCGGCCATTCTATCTCGATCCATCCTATGTCTAGGTTGAGAGTCTCTTCAGTGTCACAGGGGGCAAACACCAGGGATTATGAGCTAGAAATACTATCACAACTCAACGATAAATCTTGTTATGAGAAATTGGGGCGTAATCCTATTTTTAAACTAACCACCTTGATCAACCAGAACCTTAAGAAATGGCATGATAACTGTTAACTTAATGAAGATGAATTCTTGTTTCTGCATGTAGATGAGCCCAGACACCCTTGCATATATACACTCCCGAAGGTTCACAAAAACTTACCATTTCCTCCAGGTAGACCGATCATCTTGGGCATTGGGGGACCTACTGAGCACATCAGAATATGTGGATGTGTTTCTGCAGCCTTTTGTTAAAAACTTACCTTCCTATGTACAGTACACCAAGCATATACTGAACTTACTAGCTGACATCACATGGGAACCAGGCATGACAATGGTCACCTTAGACGTAGTTTCGCTCTATACGAGTATTGAACATAATTATGGACTGACAGCATTGAGACACACTTTGAACCAAAGATCTGTGAGCTTTTGGCAACATACAGTCATGCTGCTTCAAATGACGGAACTTATCTTGACGAATAATGTGTTTTTATTTAAAGATGTGTGGTACCGACAGCTTAAGGGGACCGCGATGGGTTCTAAATTTGCTCCCTCGTACGCCTGCCTCTTTATGGGGTGGCTGGAGAGGGAGTTGATCTGGGGCACTAAGGGCATGGCTTGGAATGATAACATCTTCTACTGGGGTCGTTACATAGACGACTGTCTTATGAGCTGGACAGGAAGTATGGAAAGACTTAAAGAGTTTTGCACTTACCTTAACAGCAACACGTATAACATTGGTTTCACATACCAGTACAGCAGGGACAGTATTGTGTTCCTTGACGGGGAACTTTACATTGACCACAACAAAATAGAGAGCAGACTCTTTCGAAAACCAACATCGTGCAACTCAGTACGACACGCATCCTGTGCACATCCCAAGTGTCAAATTGAAGCTATCCCCTTTGGGGAGATGACCAGGGCGAGACGTAACTGCAGTAATGACAAAGAATGTGAGACAGTACTCAATGAAATTGAGATGCAGTTCCTCCGTAGGGGTTACAGTAATCAGGTATTGACTGCAGCTAGGAAACGCATTAACAAGACGAGTAGATCAGGGACACTCTCTGACAAACAACGAAGACACACTGGTCACAATGTAGTGCGACTTATTTCAGACTACAATAGCCTCTCACCACAGTTCAGGAAATATTTAACAAAAACACTGGCATCTATTGACTACAGATCGATTGCTAAAAGATCATATCCCTGCTAGACCTAATATCACTTTCCGAAGGGGCAGAACCCTCAGAAACCTTCTCAGTCCAAGGTACCCGAAACACATACCCAAACAAAATTGGCTTACTATGCATATGCCTGGTTTCTACAACTGTGGCCACTGTGGGATGTGTAGACAGGCGATGCACAAAACCAAGCAATTCACGGTTAAGGTTGTGGGTAAATTTAACATTACACAGAATATCACGTGTAACACCAAGTATGTCGTGTACCTCATCTTTTGCAAATGCGATGGGGCATATTTGGGTAGTACAATCAGGTGCCTTAAAGATAGGGTAGGAGAACACATGAGGGCAATTAATTTGAATGATATTCGATACCCTATTGCTACCCATGCCATGGCTTGCCAGTCACAACAAGAACATAAGAGCTTTAGATTTTGTGGCATAGATTATGTGACTAGGGACCCACGTGGCAATAGGGAACTTTGTTTACGACGCAGGGAGGCAAAGTGGATACTTAGATTGAGATCTGTAGTAATTGGGCTAAACATTGATCGGGAACTGCAATATTTCCTTGGTGACTAAACTACTAGTGTTGTAACCTGTACTGTACACAAGACCGGTTAATGAGGACTGGACACAAATGTCAACTTGTGTCCTGACACACCTATAAAACGTGATTGCTTGTGTTAATTTTGCTACTGTAATCCTAAACAGGCTTAAAATAACTTTAAACTGTTTTATAACTTGATGTTGGCGATATCAACTGATATCACATGTGAAAGTAATTAACTATACTGATAACAATGTGCGGATTTACTCTTTGCATTACGTTGTTGGAAATGACATGACTTTTTCAGCCTCTGTATGCACTTTGCTTCTTCCTTTTTCCAAACTTAACTTTATTCTCACAGTCTCCTTGCCTAGGCATACCTCTCTTTACTACCTCACATATGCACCTACTTGAATAGCTAACTACTCCTTCAGGATGATTTACGCGAGCACATGAGATATGGAGACCGGTGTATATAACACTCCGCCCCTTTTTTTTTCTTTTTTTTTTCCTCCTATTTCAATTAATAAACCAGTAAATGCAATAATAATTGCGTCAAACCAAGATGGTGCTCCCGTTTCAAATCCACAATAAGGTAGCCTTATACAATTACTATTGAAGTATAACTACCACAGCGGGCTTTGTTCAAATTATATACATTTACGTTAGCGCTAAACAACTGGCCCTTTCTATTCATATTCAGTCTTATTTTTTACTCTTACTGTTGTTTCTCTAGACAACTACACTACCGAAGACATAGCACATTATATACGATATTCGGGGACTATTTGATTTTATTTAATCACTGGTAAGTCGCTTTTCGGGTTTTTCGTTACAATGACCTGATCTCTGACATTACGAGATATATGCTCGATAGAACATCGTAATGATGCATCTCACCACTTTTTTATAATTTTATAAATTTCACTTTTTAACATATCTAAGGTCCTATACAACAGAAGATACAGCATACTACTTCAAACTCCCCTCGTTTACTCCACTACGAGGACCTAAAGAAATTATTTTTACGGTGAGTCACGTACTATAGCCCTGGCTCGCTTACTTTAAACATGCTTTACAAGGGATGTATTTTCCTTCCTTTTTTCACATATCTAGATGACATGACTCTGCGCACATATATATTTCATGTATATATAATTTAGCACATTAAGATATTAGATGTTGGCTACTACTGAGGGGCGCCCTGTCTTTCAAGTACTATTTAACGTATTTCATAGTATAGCCTAAGCCGAATGAGTCTCGACCCTGCCCGAGTCCATAATTAACGGTATCTATTATGCGGAATTTGAGATAGTTTACCCACTGCGCCAATATATTGTTAGGAGCCATGGAGTGGTTACCTTACATTGTACCACCTGGTTTTGCTCGGTTAACTATGAGGAGCTTTCCTTTTTTATGACACCTTTTTTATCTGATTCTCTTCAGATCACCTCTTGATAACTACCCATTGACATCTACCTAAACGGCAGAATTAACATATATATGGCTCACTGACCTACTATTTATCGTGGCAATAAACAGACTGTGCCCCAATATTAACAGGTACTGGAATTTTGGAAACACTAGGAGCACCGCACTGGGCTGTAAGGATCACTATAAAATTCCCCTCTTGTTTTATTTCTCTTGATTACAATAACTCTCTTCCATTAATCTGATGTGCCTATAATCCCACTTACCAATGGTATTAATGAAATACCACATGAATGCCTTAATACAATAAATACATGTGTTTTTCTTATTCTGTTAGCCCTAATGGGGGTATAAACACATATATCTTTGCTTTTAAGATGTGTATATTGTAAGAGTTGCTATCTTGGATGACTACTAGGTTGCACCTATGCCCACTTCGCATTGGCCAATTTCTATGCCAATGAGACTTTACAAAATAGTCACTTCTCACGCGTGCTGGTAATGGTGTTGGATTTGCCTAAATGTATTAGGCTATTGTATTGGGGAGATTCTGTATCCCTGGATATCTTTTACTTTTTACTTGTTGTAGCCCTGACGAAGTCTCTAAACCGACGAAACGCATGTTGGCTACGGCTACGCATACAGCGAACAAGATCTACGAATAAAAGATCTCTGCTGATATCAAATATTGGGATGACTGCATTACTTATATGAAACAATATTCTCTTGTCCATGACACTGTATATTTTGATTAGTTACTACTATACGGATTTTTTCTCTGTATACAAAGCGTGTGCCCAAGGTTTGCTAATCCTGCGGGTCAAGTTTCTGATCTTAGCTGTTAATAAGCTAAGCAGGGACGACACAACCTGTGGTGTGGCATCAGCCATAAGTTCAAACATCTTACATGACGGCGCGTTGGCTCTACAGCGCACGGAGGCAAACTTGTCCAGTTAGACGATCTAACAGCAAACCAGAGTGCTTTTTCTGATGACAAGTATATTTTAATGGGCTGCATAAAGGAGAGCAGCAGAGGCTATGACACCAAGGAATGGCCAGCCAGCAATGTCCTGGAGGTGCCTGGCCATTGCACCTGCCTGCGGATTTATCCATTTGGGAAGAACTTTGCGCTTTGCACTACTCTGATATGCTGAGTCTGCTCCCCTGCATTGATGTTATCTTTTAAATCTTTTTATAGTGGAATTTGTCTTAGAAAAATTAGTTTTAAAGTGTTATGCGAATTTGTGTAATGTACTCTGAGTTTTTAGGTATTTATTGCAGGCATATTGAGCCAAAGTCTGTTTTAGTTTTAAATGAAATAATTGGTCTCTGCAACCAATTCCCATTGAAACAAGTTTGCTGCTATTTTGCACTTTGCACCTCGCATCTTGCACAACCCTGTCTTAACGGGTGGGCAGTCAAAATATCGAATTTTAAATATCGACCTACACTAATATCGAGTTTTTAATATCGTAGGGACAGAATATCGAAGTCAAGAATATCGTTGACCAGAATATCGACTTTAAGGTAAGTAATATCGATTTTTTAATATCGAAGTAAGTGATATCGAAGTCATTAATATCGTTAGCAAAAATATAGTTGTAAATAATATCATTTTTTTTTTTTGTGTTATGTATTTTATATGTATGTTTAACATTTTTTTAAAGTTTTTTCATTATTTTTAAATATATGTATTAAATGTTTAGAAAATAGTAATTTGTTTTAAAGGAAATTTTGCGTTTTAGTATCAGAGCGGGTTGTGGGTTTATAGGGGAATAGGGTGGGAAGTAATTTAATTATAATTAATATGTTTTTATTTATTGTTATTCATTAATTTATTGTTAATTAATTATTTGGTAATTAATTTATATTAATTGGTTAATTTATAATTATATTAATTATAATTAATTTATTATTAATTTTTATTTATTGTTAATTCATTGTAAATTAATTATTTGGTAATTAATTTTAATTCATTGATTAATTGGTAATTAAATTAATTATGTTAATTTTTAATGTGTAGCGGGTTGTGGGCTTATAGGGGAATAGGGCGGGAAGTAATTTAATTATAATTAATTAATATGATTTTATTTATTGTTATTCATTGTTAATTTATTGTTAATTATTAATTGGTAATTAATTTATATTAATTGGTTAATTTATAATTATATTTATAATTAATGTATTATTAATTTTTATTTATTGTTACTGTTAATTAATTTATTGTAAATTAATTATTAATTGGTAATTAATTTTAATTCATTGATTAATTGGTAATTAAATTAATTATGTTATTTTTAATGTGTAGCGGGGTGTGGGTTTATAGGGGAATACGGTGGGAAGTAATTTAAATATAATTAATTAGTTAATATGTGTATATTTATTGTTATTGATAATTTATTGTTAATTGATTATTAATTGGTAATTAATTTTTATTAATTGGCTAATTAAAAAATTATATTAAAGATAATTAATTTATTATTATTTTTATTTATCATTATTGTTAATTAATTTATTGCTAATTAATTATTAATTGGCAATTAATTTTTATTAATTGATTAATTGATAATTAAATTAATTGTATTTTTTTATGTGTAGCGCGTTGTGTTTTTATAGGGGAATAGGGTGGGAAGTAATTTAATGTTATTTAAGTAAATATTAATTTAATAGGTATTTATTAATAATTATTTTGTTCAATAATTAATAATATGTTATTTATTTTAAAAAAACATTTTTATAAAGCTGTTAATTTAACCCCTACGCGATCCTACATTTTCCCTACTGTTGCACTCACTGGAGTGGGAATAGTAATTTTTACCCCTACGCTATCCAACACTTTCCCTACTATTGCACTCACTGAAGTGGGAATAGTCATTTTTACCCCTACGCTATCCAACACTTTCCCTACTGTTGCACTCACTGGAGTGGGAGTAGTAATTTTTACCCCTCCGCTATCCAACACTTTCCCTACTGTTGCACTCACTGGAGTGGGAATAGTAATTTTTACCCCTCCGCTATCCAACACTTTCCCTACTGTTGCACTCACTGTAGTGGGAATAGACATTTTTACCCCTCCGCTATCCAACACTTTCCCTACTGTTGCACTCACTGGAGTGGGAGTAGTAATTTTTACCCCTCCGCTATCCAACACTTTCCCTACTGTTGCACTCACTGGAGTGGGAATAGTAATTTTTACCCCTACGCTATCCAACACTTTCCCTACTGTTGCACTCACTGGAGTGGGAATAGTAATTTTTACCCCCCCGCTATCCAACACTTTCCCTACTGTTGCACTTACTGGAGCGGGAATAGTAATTTTTACCCCTATGCTATCCGACACTATCCCTACTGTTGCACTTACTGGAGCGGGAATAGTAATTTTTACCCCTATGCTATCCAACACTTTCTCTACTGTTGCACTCACTGGAGCGGGAATAGTAATTTTTACCCCTACGCTATCCAACACTTTCCCTACTGTTGTACTCACTGGAGTGGGAATAGTAATTTTTACCCCTACGCTATCCAACACTTTCCCTACTGTTGCACTTACTGGAGTGGGAATAGTAATTTTAACCCCTACTCTATCCAACACTTTCCCTACTGTTGCACTCACTGGAGTGGGAATAGTAATTTTTACCCCTACGCTATCCAACACTTTCCCTACTGTTGCACTCACTGGAGTGGGAATAGTAATTTTAACCCCTACGCTATCGAACACTTTCCCTACTGTTGCACTCACTGGAGTGAGAAAAGTCATTTTTACCCCTACGCTATCCAACACTTTCCCTACTGTTGCACTCACTGGAGCGAGAATAGTAATTTTAACCCCTACGCTATCCAACACTTTCCCTACTGTTGCACTCACTGGAGTGGGAATAGTCATTTTTACCCCTACGCTATTTTATTTATATTTATTTATTTATTTATTTATAGAGCGCAACATTCATCCCGGAGGATATCACGGCGCTAAATAGCGAGAAATTAAGGTGAGGCTGCCAATCAAGGCATATGGTCTATTAGAAATTTACGTCTTAGGAAACAGATGGGTCTTGAGCTTTCTCCTGAAGGCCAGGTAGTCAATAGTGAGGCGCAAATCTTGGGGAAGTTCATTCCAGTTCCTGGCCGCCAGGTATGAGAACGAGCGTCCTCCAGATCTAACTTTTTTTATACGCTTTGTCCTGGCCAGGGCTTGGTGGAGTGAACGTAGGCTCCTTGAGGGGACATAGAATTAAATTTTATTCTGTAGAACTCTAGGGCCACGTTGGTGGAGAGCCTTGTGGGTTCCTGTGAATTGTCGCAGATGAACTGATTTATGCAAAACATGTTGGATTATATTGATATACACTCATGCATAGAGTTTAGGACACTATGCTACTTTAAATAAATTTGGCAGAACTCTTTGACAACATCTCGCGAAGATGAAATGTAGTGTGATGAAATCAATCAAAACCTTCTGCCGGCCAGTTAATTTGCTTGAAAAAGTTGCCTTTCACGTGTCGAAGTATTGTACCGTTCCAGCTCTAACCCTGGGACAGTTGACCTCCATCCAATTAACCCCATTGTTGTTTTGGGAGGTCAGGAGATGGGGAAACCTTAATATACTTTTCCAGTGGAGACGTGGATCGAACTTGTAAATGTTCCGGAGGATTTAGCCGGATTGATTCCTTCTTGCGTTCGCCGGCATCATTAGACAACTCTTGGTAAGAGGTGCTAAGAAATCCCCAGCTTCCGGGCCATTTCCTTGCAGCTTCCAACTCTATTACCACATGATCCTTCCAGATTTGGTCCTGCGCTATCCAACACTTTCCCTACTGTTGCACTGACTGGAGTGGGAATAGTAATTTGATTTTCTCCGCTATCTAATATTTTGTATTTTTTTAGCTAATGTACTGTATAATTATTTTTAAAAAGATTTAAAATAATTTTAATTTTTTTAAATTTGTTACATATATTTATTTAATTTGTATTTATATTATTGTTTTATGTGTATAGATGTATTTTATAATTTATAAAAAATAAATTAAACAATTTATAAGTTATTAAAATAAATATTAAAACATATTAATAAGTAAGAATATATATATTATATATTATATGTATATGTTTAATGTATTTTCAAATTATATATATTACTTATAATTTTTAAGCATTTTAAAATATTTTTAACTGTTTCTTTTAATTATATGTATTTACTTTATTTTACAATATTTTTTTTACTTAAATTAAAAACGATATTTTTAACAACGATATTTTTGACATCGATATTTTTTTCTCGATATTTTTGTACTTACCTTAATGTAGATAGGATGTCGATATTCTTGTGTTCGATATTTTTGCTGCGATATTTTTGTAGGTCGATATTGTGATCTTCGATATTTAGTCAGTGATTCGTCTTAACGAGGTAGTTTTTAAAACTTTTTTATATAGTTACCACTTCTTTTCCTTAATCCAGACTATTGAACTTGGAGTTGTTTGCTAGGTGGCTTGATACCTAATGCCTTACAGTTGAAGTAAAATTACTTAACTAGTAATGGAGCAATATGATAAATTTGAATGCCCCAAAGTTTTTGTTTATGTAATTTTAATGTCTCGTTCATGCTGTTTTAGTTCGTAATGGTTTTAAGTAACCGAACAACAATAAAATAAAGTATTGTAAAAGGATACTCTACCTCGTTCTCTGGATTTCATTTCTGTGCATGCAAACAGTTTTAGTTGTCAAAGAAAGTCCTGTTTATTTGCTCTTATGTATTGACTATAAAGCCTTGCTCATCTCTAACTGCTGTGATGTTAACCGGGACTTCTCCTGCATCAGTATAAAGGTCAGCATGATGCCTGCCTTGTCGCCTTCCCTATGTAAGATCTGCCTACATTGTGTTCTGTAGTACCGCACCTCTTTCTCAGCTATTTTATTTTTATTTATTTTATTCAGTGTTTTGTATAGCGCGAACTAGACCCCGTAGGGTATCAGAGCGCTTCACAGTACAGGACATGATAACTTTTTCAGTGCAATAATCTGTATAGCAATTGACCTATTAAAGTACAATTCAAAACTGTCACCGCCACTTCTCTTGATAAATACTATAACACATTCACAGTAAGTAAGACTAGAGGAACCATGTCGTCAGGGGAAACAATATTCTGTATAGTGAATGACATATTACTGTACAATTCAAAGTTGTCACAGCCCCTATTCTTGATAAATATTTTAGCACATTTACAGAGTGTGAGACTAGAGGAACCCTATCATCCGTGGAAACAAGAACCTGTTATGAACAAATGAAATTAGTTCTTCGCAAAAAGCGTTTGTGACTTTAAGCTAGCGGATTTAGGCGAGTCTTATGTGGTAGTTCTGTCATGGTTACGGTAGGTATTTGCTCATTAGAAAGATCTTGGTTTCTTTCTTGAATCTTGCGTGGTTTGGTAACCTTCTGATGCCTGGAGGTAGCGAATTCCATATTCTCGGTGCAACCCCATGAGAACTCTCTGTCATAAGTTTTTTTTTTTTTTGTGGAAAATCGGTGGCTTCAGCACTAGGTCTCTGGCGCTCCTGGATTGTCTGCTTCCCCCCGAAATTTCTGAGCTAGATATCTTGGTGACTGGAAGTGTAGAGCTTTGTGTGTTATACACCCCAGTTTGAGCTGAATTCTGGCTTCATAAGGTAGCCAATTTAGCGCTTTCAAGTGAGGAGAGATATGGTCAAATTTTTTTGAACCTGTTATGAGCCTTGTTGCTGCGTTGAAGCATGCTTTTAGAGGTGCTGTTGCAATTTTGGGGAGCCCAGAAAGTGTTGTGCATCCGTATTCGATCCTCGAGATTACTAATGCCTGAACTGCCATTTTGAGGTCTGCCGCTTCGATGAACGGTTTCAATTTCTTAATATAGCTCAGGTGAAATCTTGCATTTTTAGCCAACGTGTTGATGTGTGATTGCATGTTTAGGCTTTGGTCTTGAGTGATTCCTAGAGATTTGGTTGAATCTACGATGATCGGGGTGCAGTTAAGTGCGGTGATCAAATTGGTCCATTCTTTTATAATGGGCAGGCTTTTTGCGGGGGAAATTAGGAGGAATTCTGGGAGCTATCTTTCCCAATATATCAGATTTCACCTATGTATCTGCTATTGTGTCCCACTCGCTCTTGTACTGCTGTGTGTCTGCCAGTATTTTAAATCTTTCTCTTTGCTGGCAGTCTCAAGATCTATGTGTTATGTAATGAAGGATTGAGTGTAGTTGGGTTTGAGGTCACTGATGTTCTCTACGGCTCTTTGGGTTAAGGGGAAAGCATCAAAAGGGTCACATCAATGCACGGGATCAGGGAAATTAGGCTGTGCCAGGGTTTATGCGGAGGCCAGAAGAGAATGAATGATTTACTTCCATCAGTTTTTTCATTTCATTCCTGCATCCTTGATTAATTTTTCGCTTGGTGACATGGTTGTAGTTAGTTGTGTTTGGGAGTCAGACATGTCGTTCGGTCATAGACAACTAGCATTAACTCGCACACCACAGGACAAGATAATCCATCAAATGGGGGTAAGTGATCACAATAGAGTGAGGTGTAAATGTCAAAAGTCTCACGAGAATGAATAGGAGTGATGTCATTTGTTCTTGGTGGGGCACCTACCGCTATGGCCGGCATCTAAATGATGCCATTAAGGAGGTAACTGCAAGGCATGTCCTCATGGATCGGATAGAAATAAAGTGTGGCTTTAGAGATTAACCACACACCAATATCTCCTTTCCCACCTACTCTCCGTCTCCATCACTTATTAGTTTGCTGGCTTGTTGTCTATGGCCATAATCTTGCAACATTCTTGGCGCATTTGGTGATTATGTAAAAAAAGTGTTAGGAATGTTCATTGAACCAGATTGGATCTTGAGGCCACTTATAAATGAGTGTGGGGTTACAGCCCCAAGATTTTTAGTTTTTGGAAAACAACGATAATTTTTTTTACATTTTTTTTTTTTTTACGCGTTTTCCAAAATGTAAGCTGTAAAAGGTCTCTTTTCAAAGGGGAATTGGGTTCTCCCCAATTAAACATGTTATAAAATAGGGCATGTTAAATAAAATACTGGTATATTAATGTTGATCAAAACTTTGCACTGTATCGGGTAGTTTTTCCAATTGAATGTTTGGGTAATTTAAGTTAAAAAAAAAACATTGTTAGACCTCTTTATGGAAAACAGGGAGGATCTGTGACTGTTTAAAATCCCCCTCCTCTGTTTTGGTGTTTTTGCTGAACCCTGTTTTTGTTGGCTATAGAACTCTGTGCACTTTACCCCAGCTAATCAGTGGTAAAGTGCTTGTGCTCCTCCTTCCAACATGGTAAAATTGGTATACTCCTGATTGGCATATTTAACTTACCTATAAGTCCCCAGTATATGTTATCCACAGTATACCCAGTACCTGTAAGTTAAATGTCACCCGTGAGAAGCAGCACTCGCTGTGCCAACCACTACAGTGTCATAGTAAAGCATGTCTCCAGACCTACCACTGTAGCCTGGCTGTGCAGTTTTTAACTGCCAATTCGACCTTTCAGAATAAACCTCTTTTGACAGGCCTAAACCTTCCTTTTAAATATATTAACATGTAACCTCAGAGGTAGGCCCTATTACTCATAGGGTAGGGTGTATGGTGTTTAAAGGTAGACTGTGTAGAAGTTTAAGAATATACATGCCCTTACAGTGACAAAATATAAAAGCTATTTTCTTTTGTTGCAAGGCTGCCTGCTTTCATAGGAAACGGCTATATTACACATCCAATATAAGTGTAAAGTCGACTTTCGTCTAACTATTACAGAAACATTACTTTAGAGAAGTTACCTTTTGCCTGCCTAATGCCTCTGGAGGCCTTTCTGTAAGTATTCAACTGTCACTTGGCAGATTGATGGCTCCCCTGTGGTGAGGTGTGAACTCCCAGGACAGGGGCAATGAGCCTTGGGTGTGGGGAGGTTTTGTCCCGCCCTTGACAGGATGGCCTGGGGGCTATGCACAGATCCTTAGTTCAATCCAAAAGGCCTCTCCTGGCACATGCAGCTCTAGCTCACACCTGGGCCTGCCTCCCCTTTTGTCCCTCTAATCAGCCAGGCACCAACCCCTGTAGGAGGGAGAGCTGCTCCAGAACTGATTTAGAGTGACCACTAGGGTGGGGCCGTGAGCATCCACTTTGGCGTAAGGGTGTCAAATTCTGCTTGAATGTCACATCCTGTTTGACAGGTCTGCTGGGGTTTTACATAAAATACCATAATACTTTGTGTGTATCGACTGTCTGCTTTCTGAAAGCTCCGCTTTGATTTTCTCAGATTTCTGTGTCTGAGTTTGTTGGGGGTACAGGGACGTCCTAAAATTGGACTTTAGTGATAGATGTAGGAGGACACTAGATTACCACAGTACACTCCACACACACTCCCAGCCCTCGAA
Organism: Calotriton arnoldi; assembly: GCA_963921515.1. Taxonomy (NCBI): domain Eukaryota; kingdom Metazoa; phylum Chordata; class Amphibia; order Caudata; family Salamandridae; genus Calotriton; species Calotriton arnoldi. The sequence continues at coordinate 575,877 of CAWUFW010003218.1, forward strand.
GCCCATGTTTAGTGTGGCCAAAGATGTCAGCAATCTTGAAAATGCCTAAAGTGGGTAGGGTTAGCCCCGGAAACCTTTACCCATTGGTTAGGGCATCCCGAGGGGTCATTTACCCCTGCTAGCTCGTGCCAGACATAAATGTGGCACCTCCAGGCACCCATATGAGAACACTCTTGGACCTGTGGATGACCAGAGGAGGACTGAACCTTATGTCTGAGACGTGAGAGCAGCCTAGAAGACTGATCTTGCTCTCCCTCTTGTACTCTTGTACTTAGGATAAAGAAGTAGGCTCGAGACTAGTGGGGTTTAGCATCATCCACATCGCATTTAGGCGCCGGGTCAGCATTCTAGCAGCTGAAACTCGGCGCACTACTTACGTAATAAAAGCGCCAGATGACGCGACCGCGCAGCGGACGCGCGCAGCGGGCGCGCCTAAGGCAAGCCCGTCTGCGCCCGTCCGCGTCCGAACTGGTCTAGGGGCTGGAAACCCTGCATTTCCCCCCCAGGTAAATTCTATTACACCAGCACACAACTCAAACAGCTTAATCGAACACTAGGGCTAAAATGTGCACATTCGATATCAATTCAGTCACTTCAGGATAAGTGCTTCCACTGTCAGTTCGAACCCTCCGCATGCATGACCACCTCTCCATCGCGGGAGAGAGTATACAAGCTGTTCCTCTGCAATTGCAGATCCCTTCCCAAACATTCGACTCAAATATCCATGTTTTTAAAAGATGCCGACCCAGAAGTTATATTTATTACAGAAACCTGGCTCAATTCCTATTCCGAGCCGGACATTGTTCAAGCACTCCATCCGGGCTATCTGATTCAGAGGCTGGACAGAGAGACAGGCAAGGGCGGAGGCATTGCCATTATTTATAAAGATTACCTAACCTGCCGCCTGTTAGGCAGTCCGTTGCTCGATTGCGAGAACCTCCACTTCTCCATCGAATTTACACCTTCTCTTTCATTTTCAGGTATTCTTATCTACCGCCCGCCTGGGGCAATAGGAGATTTTTGTAAATCCTTGTTAGAAACAACCGTTAATCTCGCCAGTCTCGCTGCTAATTTTACTCTGCTAGGAGATTTTAATTTGCATTTCGACGACCCTTTGGCTTTACTTGCAACAGAACTAACCCAAGATCTTTCGGCCTATCAACTAATCCAGAAGGTCTCCCAAGCAACTCATGTCAAAGGACACCTCCTTGACCCCATTTTCTCCAACTTAGGAAAACTGGAGGGGAAATAACCCATCCCCCTTCCATGGTCGGACCATTTTATGATTCCTCTTCTTTGGTCGCCACCGAGCACTGTGCCTCTGGCTCCTGCGATATGAACACTAATCCGACCGTGGTCTAAACTTCCTCTGGAGAGGTGGACATCAGAACTCAAAATGACCTCACCAATTCCCGCCTCTAATCCTACTATAGCCAATGCAAATTTTGGCATCTGGATCGAGGACTCACTTAATGTGGTACTCCCCAAAGTCTCTACTCAGAAGAAAGTAGGATCTAAAAAGGCCGCCTGGTTTTCTCCCAAATTACGTACTTTAAAACAGTACTGTAACAAACTGGAAAGAGCATGGAGGAAAGACTTCGCCCCTGAGAAGAAACTGGAATATAGGGCGGCCGTTGGGCGATATAAGGCCGAAATAAAAAGTGCGCAAACTGCCTTTTATCAAGAAAAAATTGTGTCCGTCGCGGGCTGCCCTAGAGAAATCTTCCTAATTGCCAAAAAATTACTCAAAGTGCCTTGCCCCCCGGTCCCACTGGATCCCTCCGGTCTCCGTTGCAACGAACTAGCCGAATACTTTTCGACTAAAGTTCAAAACATTCTCAATCATCTTCCCCAAATTGATTTTAATATCTCCACTGAGAATACTAATGCTGGTAGGCATCCAGCGGAAAATAACCTGGAGACCTTTCCCACGCTGACCCAGGAACTATTTTTAGCTACACTGTCAGCTATAAAAAGTGGGTCCCCGCTAGACTCTGCACCCCCCAACATCTTGAAAATGGTGGGTCCAACAATCGCCCCCATTGCCACTTGTCTGATTAATGCTTCATTCAGGGAAGGCATGGTCCCCTTGGAATGGAAAAGGGCGATGGTAAAAGCTTTGTTGAAAAAGCCTACGCTGGACCCAGCCGACCTGGGTAGCTACCGTCCAATCTCGCTTCTACCGGGAATCAGTAAGATAGCGGAGAAAATTGCTAACCGCACCCTCTCCACGTTCCTAGAAACTAATCATGTTCTCCACCACTCTCAAACGGGGTTCCGCCCCGGGCAAGGGACGGAAACCGCTATACTATCTGTAGTGGAAGAAACCAGAAAAATCCTCGACTCAGGAGGGTCATCAGCAATAATCCTCCTCGACCTGAGTGCAGCCTTCGACACGGTGAATCACTGTGTCCTGGCCAGCCGCCTCAGGGAAGCAGGAGTGATGGGATTAGCCCTGCAATGGCTACAATCTTTCCTGGAGGGCAGGTCCTTCCAGGTTTGTGAAGGCGACACGTATTCAAAGCCCATCCCCTTGCAGTGCGGAGTCCCGCAGGGCTCCTCCTTGAGTCCTACTCTTTTTAATGTATACATGGCCCCGCTGGCAGATGTCGTATCTCCTTTTGGGATCCACATGGTGACATATGCTGACGACACGCAGCTGGTCGTTTCGTTGAACCGCTCCAACCATCAGACCAATGACCTTCTGTCTTGCCTTGAGGCAGTGTCCAAGTGGATGAGAGCTTCTTATTTGAAGCTTAATGGTGATAAAACAGAACTCATGATTCTTGGCAACCCTGGGAGCGTGCTATCAAGCACTTTGTGGCCTACTTCTATGGGTCCGGTGCCGGTCCCCAAGACGGAGATCAAAAGTCTGGGAATATGGTTGGACCATGAACTCACGTTCAAAGTTCAGGCGAGGAAGACCGTCGCTGCCTGTTATGGCCTACTTAGAACAACTCGGAAAATTCTCCCCCTCTTACCCTTCCCAGCAAAAAAGATATTGATCCAGGCACTAATTTTGTCTAGGATTGACTACGGAAATGCCCTTTACCTGGGAGCCCCAAAGTCAGTAACTGCAAAACTTCAAGTCATTCAAAATTGCGCAGCAAGGCTTCTTACGGAGACCCCCAATAGGTGCTCGGCAAAGCCCGCGTTGCGCTCTCTCCACTGGCTTCCAGTGGAACAGAGAATTAATTTTAAGGCACTCTGCATAGCCCACAAGGCGCTTGTGGGGAGCGGACCCCTTATCAACAACGGCATGATTCGCCCCTACAGGGCAAACAGGAAACTCCGTTCAGACGGGCTTCACTTGGCAGTAGTCCCCAGGATCAAGAAGGCCAGAAGTGGCGGACGGCTTTTTTCGTTTAATGCCTCCAGACTGTGGAATTCCATTCCGCTGGACCTTCGGAGCGAGCCTAATCATCTGGCATTCCGGAAACAACTCAAGACGTGGCTTTTCCCTTAGTGCACTCGGTTCTCTGGTTATGGCTTCAGCGCTGGGATGCTTCCGGGTAGCCATGCGCTATACAAGTGCCCATTCATTCATTCTAGAAGTGGACTCCTGTGGTGGATTGGGACTTAAAGAACTAAAGTCAGAAAGCAAAATCTTTGACGAGTGCGTACCTTGTTAGTATAACTGATCCATGCTACAGCGCGGTTTTTGTCAAATTGCACCTACCGCCAACATTGACTAGCATTGCCACTTTGGACTTCTTGGCGCTATTTTAACTTAAAACTTCAAATAATCATATCTCTGGTTCCCTTTATTGGATTTTTGTTAATTTGGTTTCATTTTGTTTATTATATTCTATTTTTCTAATTCGTTTTGGGATTCCAATTTTTTTGCATTTCAACTTTGTTACTGTTTTAGTAATGCATAAATACTTTACACTTTGCGTTTAAATTAAGCCTGTCTGCTCTCTGCTATAGCTACTAGGGGTTTGAGCTCAGGTTTAATTAATGACTTTAGTGGTTCACCCTGAGAAGGATTGTGATTATTACTTGTAGAGGGTACTTATCCCCCTGCACTTATAACCTAGTATCTTACATTGGTGTTCCGAAGTGGCATCCAGGACTCGTGTTTTACAGTACCACTGAGTAAATGAATGAATATATAACTTTATTGTGTTGAATATAAATTTCTGTACAAAAACTATTACATTAATCAAGCCAGTAAAAAACATGATATACGTTATTAAAATCAACTTGCAAAACGACATGGTAAGCATGCTAGAAAAAAACTTTAAAATTCATGAAGATTAGCCCATCATTCTTCAGCATCTAAAGTGCATTCATAAAAGGTACATAAAATATGTTCTACTGCCTTTTAATTTCAGTCTTTTATACGTTATAGCCATAAATCTTATTAATTCCCCCATAAAAGCATTTGATTGTGTCAAAAAACAAGTTACGGTGGCCTCCTCTAAAGTTCGCACTGATAACTTTCTGAAGGAAGGGAGTATGTACTTACTGCGAATATCACTTAGCCTGAAACCAAGACTGATAATGTGGTTGAAGGATTCCTTGCGATAGTTGCAAAGATTATGGTTTGGGGAGGTAGATGTAGGACCCCAGGCACCTTCAAACTTTTTTCAGGTGAATATATATTAAACTGAACCTTAACATTATTTGTTTTATTAGTGCCTCTAAATTAGAGTCAAACTGCTGGTTCAGCTGGAAATAAGATTCCATGAGAAGCTCCGAGTGTTTGTATCGCAATGCTTTTAGTAATTCTCTTAAGCGAAAGGACTCCTGAAGTCTTTCCCTGATAACTCTTTTACAGTTTGAATCTGCCATTTGCAGAAGGTCCTGTATGAAAGGCAAGTTGTGATCCTGGAGAAAGTATTCATTTAATCACAAGAGACACAAGCTAGACACAGAGTTACGTGCCAACTCTTGATATATCAGCCCTCTCAAGGAATCTCCTTTTGCAGAGGCACTATCACAAAAATAGTTGATTTTCTGAGTCCAATTGAGCTGCTTCGATTGATGGAAGGCTTAATTTGAGTCTGATCATTGCATGTGGAGTAGAACTTTGTAAATTGAAGAGAGAGCAAGCGTTTTGGATAAACATTGTGGCTATTTTGGTAATCTTTTTATTTAGTACTATTGAAGCGTAGGTCAGAAGAGAGATTAGTTTGGCCCTGAAGCTGTATTAGTTGATCTGATAGTATGCCCTCCGTATACTTGTGAAAACCATCTCAAAGCTTTTGTAACATTGATGCCTTAGTTTTAAGTGAATGAGTAAAGTGTTTGTCCAGATGGAAACTCAGATAGATGTATGAATGTACTGACCACACCATATTGTTTCCTAACTTCCATTTGAATTTGTCGACCCCTCCCAAACAAAATTATTTTTGTTTTACTAATATTAGCAGATAGACCAGAGGTTCCCAAACATATTTGGCCTACTGCCCCTTTTTAGAAAATAAACTACTCAGCCCTGCCCCTGGAAATCTACCTTATTTAAGTGAACAAACCGAAAGATGCAGCGACCAATTTGCGTTCTTTTATGTATGTATATTTCTACCTACGTCCTACAACATAGTAAAGAAAGATGTTGTTGTAAATAAGACACCTTGAAGCTTGAAATTATAAAATTATTTATTAAAAATTAACTATAGTTACATTAGCATTACACACAGAAAATTAAGATAACGAAGGATAATATTAGAATAAATATTATGAATAACATTAAAAATAATCTAATGAGAAGGATGAACGTGGTGCGCTGCTATCAATTTATTAATGTTCAACTCTATTTTTGTCTTCAGCTTTCTTAAATCACTGCGATTAGCTACTTGCAGTTGGTTTCTTTTTTAGTTAACACATTTGTGACCGCACTGAACCCACGTTCCACTAAATATGATGAAGAAAATGCAATTAAAAACTTTTGTACTATAGTCCATAATCCAGGATAAAGTGTAGGTTTCTGCTTTTGCAGCCGGAACTTTTGGTAGACGTCTTTGAATTTAAATTTAAATTACTCATTTGTTGTTACTTCTATCAGTTCTTCTTGTAATTGTGAAGATTCTTCTGTGTTTATACTTGAAAAAGAGTCCAAAACCCAATCGGGTATGTTCATTTTTAGAATATCTTCAAATCGTTGATTGAAGTCAGAATGGAGAGCCTCCAAGAGCTGACAATAGGTAAGCAAGTCTTCATTTAGCAATCAGTAATGAAATGTAAGAAGCACGCAACCCATCGTCATCTTGTGTGGATGCTGTTGAAAAGAGTTTTGACAATGTCTGTTGTTTAAAAAAAAAATCTTTAAGTGCTTGAAAATAAGATAAATCCTTATCTTTTTTATCAGCATGAACTTTTGTCAAATGTTCTTGTAGTCTTGAAGGCTTCATAGCTTCATTTGATAAAACTTTTTGGCAAATCAGGCACATTGGTAATGTATTGTTTGTAGACGACTGAATAAAAGCCATAGTTAAAATATTCAACACTATATTGTCTACATTTTTTCTTCGGCTCAGCCATGATATCTGTAAAAAAAACAAAACATTTATATAATCAAAAAAGTGATTTTTTTTTTGCCAGAACCAATTTCTTTTTGCAATAGTGAATAGCGCCCACGACCTAAGGTATAGTATGCAGTGGTTTTTGCGTAAGACAGCAAAAGACAAACAAACTAAAATAGTAATGAAACTAATAAACAGGGTTTTGTTCTTTGCTCAGCATTAGATACTGCCTGGAACAAAACGAACAACATTCCCGAAAACCAAAGTTCCTACTAGACGTGTACTTTATTTCTTTCCACGAAACCTATAACGAATTTTCAATAGTTTTAAAGAAAAATTCAATTAAATTTTTATGCAAAATCGGTCATTTTTCAACCTGAAATCAGCTGATTCAAACTCACATTACTACGATTTAAACTCACAAATTGTGTCTAGTTTGGTGAGTAGGAATGTAAGCAATACATCAGTTAGTTTGAGTTAGAACGAATAGCAATAGGGGGTGGGGCTTGCACAGAAGCATTTCTTTTAATTACCAATCATTTCACTCAGTATGCCGAAAACTTGTGTCAAGGCATGAAGTGGGCATGACCTTTGTTACCTTGATGTATCGTTCGCTACTCCCGGCTATTCAAGTTTGCGAATTTTGTTTACCTACTTGTGTCTATCTAATCATTTTTGTATTTTTTTGTGACTGTGACATTTTTCTTTAGTGCATTTAGTATTAAGTTTTTATGATAGTGACCGGTGGCGGCTGGTAGGGAACAGTGGAGGGGGGGTTAAGAAAAGAAAAAGACTTACCTTGTTATAGCCGGTGGCCAGCCGCCGCCTCTCCTCCGACGCAGGAATAGGAAGCACCCAGGCTCCCAGACTCTCCTAGCCAATCATGACGCTGCTTTACAGCAAAGTTGTGATTGTTCTCAGTGCCGTGGTTCGGCACTCAGAAGGAGACTATAAGCCCGTGCATGTTCTCCACCCAGGCTGTACAATACAGCCGGTGGAGAACATGCCAAGTGCGCATGACGGTTTGGCCGGCCCAAGACGGCCGTCCAAACCATCATACGCACTTGAGGTGCAGCAGCAACCACTCCACCTCCCTCTCCCAGGCTGTGACAAGCCCAGCCCTGCCCCCGCCCCAACCTGCCGCTCGCTTCAACGTGAAAATTTTCATTTTGTTTTCCAAAAATAAAAAGCATTTTATTTTAAGCACAAATACTAGAATGGTTACAAATAAGCAATATAATATGTAGTTTTTGGGAATGTTGGTCGTTTTGTTCCACGCAGTATATGTATTTGATATTAAAGTGTCAAATATCCAACTAAATGTATCAAGAAATAATTAATTTAAAAAATACATCAATATGCAATACCAGTTAATAGTTTTAATTTAGTTTGCACTTATTTAAATAATTGTGCCTTATTAACACACGCCTTATTTACCATTTAACATAGATGGTTCAATAGATAGAAATAAATGATAATGGTTATCAGTTTTTTACGATTTCGTTCCCCTATTTTCGTTAATATTGCAATAAAAAATATGACAAATATATTGACTATACACTTAAAATAGTATTGTACCGACACAAGCCTGCTACGATTTTATTATTAGTAAGCACTAGACTAGAAGATACAGAACCTACCGTAGATTTGTAAGAAAATGTATAAAAATACTCAAATCTTAATTGCTGTTATATTAAAACAACAATAATACAATTTGCTCTGTATGTGATCCGTAAAGATCGAAGGTATCGAATGTGAATTAAAAATTGTAAATACTGATTGCACTTGCACTATTTTTAACTGCTTGTTACACAATTCAGAAACAATCTAAATTAGATTTCATACATGTTGCCTATTTATAGTATCGCATTGTAAACAAGTCATGATTACACGCACATATTCCTGCCGATGTTTGCTGGAATTCCTGACAATGCAAGACAGGCTTGCATGCAAACACTTGCTTGTTAAGACCTGCCAGCGGACTTGACTGCCGATCGGTATCGTTACTTGCATTTTGTTTTTTTATTTGGAAAATAAAGTAATCACTACGACTATAACTCTATGTTACACAACAGATGAAACATGTACGAACTGTTTTTCAAACTTTACTTATCTTAACTTCTCTTCTTTATGCTTCCACCACCCCCTTATTTTTATTCACCTCCCCCCAATTGCACCCGAGGTTACTACTGCCCCTCCCCCCCTCAGATTGTTCCAGTGCCCCCCAGAGGGTAGTATCGCCCACTTTGGGAACCACTGAGATAAACGATAGACCATTGATCTGGTTATGTTAATTGAGTGCTGTGAGCTGGCATTGTACCATTCAGTGATTAAAGTAAAATCAAAAACCCATTTTGTAACCTGACATCAAAATAGACTTTTATTTTTTTAAATTGACCTCTGATGTTTGATTGGCCATTTTTTATTTTTCCTAAAATTATTTCCTACTGTTTGTATTTTTACACCCGTGATTTTTGAGAGACTGTAATTGAATCTGAGCAACACCGAGAGCTTCAACATAGCAGAGCTGAAGAAGCTGTGTAAGGAGAGAGGGATGAATATGGCATAAGGAACCAAGATAGTGGAGTACCAGATATCTCTGAGAGCTTTGGAAGAGGTCCATCTGCTGCTGGCCCACATACAGGAGCAAGAGAGTGTTGGAGCAAAGGATGAGGATGAGGCCCAGGAGGTGAAAGAAGATGGCCTGGCAATGGCCCCTGCAGAGGCTCCTGTGCCGGAGAGGATGAGCCTACAGAAGCCTGATCCCCTGCCTTGACCAGAGCAGTGTGTCTTCTCGCATCCTGACCCTGGCTGAGATAGAGGACAGACAAGCAGAAAGGGTTCTGAATTTACAACTGGCAAAGCTTGCCCAGGAAGAAAAGTTCCTGGCTGCAGAAGAAAAGAAAGCAGCTCTGGGCACTGGAGTAAAAAAGATTGCCCTTGTCCTTGGAGGAGAAAAAGGCCGTGCTGGCCCCTTACAGGGGCCGGAGAAAACTGGACCTGAGAGCCAAGAAAATCTCTGAGTCCAATGAGGATGATGGCAATGACAATGAAGTGACCAGAGGAGGTAAAAGAGTCCACATCCCCTATGACCTGGTGCCTAGCTTTGTGGTGGGGCCTAGGCAAAATGGTTTGCGGCGTATGAGCTAGTGTTGTGCATGCATAGATTCCTGGAAGAGGAATGGGGGGCAGGCCTATGGAAGCATATGCCCACCACGGTGAGATATGCTCCCATGAAGGAAGCCCTTGTTGTAAAGTTTGGTTTAACCCCTAGAAAGGTATTGCCTGAAGTTCAGGAATAGCCAGAAGCAGTCCCATCAGTCATGGGTTGTTTTTTCTGAATTACTCCGTTAAGGCACTGGATGGTTAGGTGCAGGGATGAAAAGTACATGATTATGATGGGCTTCACAATTTAATACTGAAGTAGCACCTGGCCCTTAATTGTTTTGCAGAGTTGCGCCAACACCTTATTGACTCTAAACTCGCTGTACCCAGTGAGCTTGGGAATGAAGCAGACCTCTGGACCAACACCAGAGTGTCCAAAAAAGATACCTTGGAGTGACCCCAAGAAAGGTGGTTCAGGTCCTCCTCAACAGAGGAAGGGGGAAAGCTGGGATGAAACAGAGACGTTCCCCAAAGGGCCCCAAAAGAGTTTGGAAGGAACAGCCCTCTACCCCCTCTGAACACAAGAGGGGGGGTTCTGATTGGCAGAAACCCAGACCCCCCTTTTTTCCGCCCAAGTGTTTAATGATAGCTAACAGTTAGGGCACAAGCATGGGAATTTGTCTGTACCAAAAAACAATCCCCAGGTGGGCACTCCACAGGGATGGGCAATGTCACTTTGGGGTGCAGTTGTCCCTAGGTAGATAGGGTAGAGCATGCCCTAGTGTGCCTTAGTTAGGAAAGTAGACCCAGAAGGTAAGCTATGGTACCCGAGGGTGATAGCAATCACTTACACTGCACTGAGGTATAGCTGTGGCAGCCGGACCATGGTGGTGGAAAAGCTGCTTTTCCCATAGCAGTATCTGCCAGAACGGGTATGTAGGGTACCCCTGGCCCATGGGCAGGACTTTTTCCTTCCTATGGCTCTGGTACCTCTGGAATGATGGGCTAAGTGGCCCAGAGGAGACTCATTGTCAGTCCCCAGATACCCATTGACTGCATTCTTGGCAATAAATTCAATGAACTTCCATCAGTGAGAAAAGAGCTGAGTGGGGCGGTTGCCAGGGGCACCCCCAAAAAAACACAGATTTCTGGGGGTACTGTCTCCAGACGAAGATGGAGAGGAAGGGGTTGGAGATGGCGGCAATCCACAGTGGGAGGAAAAGTTGGTCAGGTGTTACCTGCTCTGAGAGAAGAGCACCCCAAGACTGACCATGGTGAGGCCACCTCTTAACTGGAAGTGCTGTTGGTGCTGTCACAGAGAAAAGGACTAGAAACCTGCCCCAGACAGGACCCTGCACAATATAGAGTGTGTCACCTTTGAGGTGGACTGTGGTTCCCCCATGGAAGTCCTGCACTGCCAGGAATCTGTTCACTTTCAGAGTACAAGCATGTGGCCGAGAAGCCAGCCACAGGATACCACTCCTTTAATGCCAAGAGTGAGAGTGGAAGGAGGGTTTCTATCACCTGTGGGTGTAGCCACACACTGAGAAACCTAAGAGGCCAGATAAGCCTCAGAAGCAAGTGAGGGACTCCTTGCAAGCCCCAAGCCAGTATAGTGGCCTAGGAGGATGTTAACAGAGGGGTACAGAATTGTTCTTCAACATTGGATCTTTTATATATTCACATGCTTGAATCATTCACCGTCATCAGGTTGGGAATCCCCTGGTACATTAAAATAGTAGTATACAGTATAAAAGGGCTATAAGCATGCAACAACATAGTACATTTAGTAGAATATCATTTGAAAGCACCCAAACGTCAGCCAATCAGTTGGAAGCTTAAGCTCTCCTACTCCCCATAGAGGCCACCATAGATCAGATTTCAACTGCACGTCATGTGTGAGGGAGTCCCCTGGCAGAGCTCTGCTCTGACCTGTCACTGAACCTTAAATATGTTACATTCTTGATCTGCCCTGGATGTGAACCAGCCCTAGTGTCAGCTAAAGTACTGTGAGTTGAGGGGAATTTTATCAAATTCTGGACACGGGAGATCTTTATAAATGGCAGCCAACTGTCACAAACTCTCACCATCGCTGACAGAGAGGAGAAATCACTTTTCAAACCCTGTTCATCTTGTGACCTTAAAAAGATTTACATTGATGATCCTCATTTTCAGTGTATTTATTGTCATGGTCCAAATCATAAGGCATCTAAATATGACATTTGTAGGAGTTTTTAACTAAGACTTTTAAGGACAGAGAAAGGAGGTTGGCATTATATCTGATGGCTAAAGAGAATTTTCAGAGGAAGATTCCATGAAAAGTGCTCATTCAAGCACTTCCACAAAGGCAAAGCAAAAAGGGGACTATTTCAGTTTTCTGAATTGGTCTTGTTTGGAACATTGCTTGCAGGCACCTCTTCTGTCACTAAACAAGGAAAAGAAGCATCTAAGAAATGATTATATATACAGACATCAGAATCCATTATGGATCAGCCTTTTGAGAAGAGCAAAGTATCTTCAAAATTTCCGCCACTCTTTGTCAATGACATTACTGTCGACGACATTGTCGTCTATGAGACCATCGATGACGAGTCCATCAGCATTGACTGCAACACTTCATTCAATGGCAATCCCATCGATGATGACGACGGTGACTTTGCTGTTGGTGAAGATGCCGTCGACGTGATCACTACACCGTCTTTGGTAGCACCGTCGACTTCGATACCATTGAGACTGGAGGCTGCCATTACCGACGTCGGTACCGTCAGCTTCAGTACCATCAACGATTATATTATCGACGACGACATCATGAAGCTAAATTTTGGAACCTCTGTTTACACCATTGAAGGATCAGTATTGCCACCAGCTCAGATTTTACACTCTGATCAATAAGAAGAGGCAAGTGACTATGTTTTGCAAACTACGTAAAGCCAACACAAATGAATGTGAAATATGTTGTGGATTTTGGGGGGACGTAGAGGAAAACTAATAGTATCCAGACTATGATTACCAACAGGATTATATTCCTCATACTTCAAGGTCTTGCATACCACCTAGACAACACAGGCAGCCTGAAGTAGTTCAGGTGCCAACAGCTTTTTTAACTACTTAACAACAAATGATGGAAACTTGCCAAAACTTAATGGCACAACAACTAGCTAACAATCCACAACAGCGTAATCCTTTACTAGCTAATCCTCCTCCACAACAGTCAATACTGCCCCCTTCACCACCTCCAAGAGAACCATCACCCAGAGTTGTTCAAATACCAGTGGTCCCACCAACCTGAAGATATGGATGACAATGAATTCAATCACTCCATATATTCCGATGTTGATGTGGAAGAGGGTGAACTTCCACAAGATAATGGCTTTCAAGATGATATAGCTTATGCTGTATTGATTCCAAGGGAATTGGATAACGCACTTGTGCCATTAGATCCTTTGGATGGTATTTCAAGATTTCATTCTCTAAAGGAAAGAGCTGCCAATAAGTTCAATCTTCCAATGCAGTCCACAGATCAACAATGTTTCCTTTATGACTTTCAGGAGCAACCACGAAAGCCTGTAAGAGCAATACCTATGTTGGATTTTATTTGGTCGGAAGGCCTCAGGTAAATGAAGACTCCAGCAACGGTTCTTGCAGTGATACATCGCCTGGAGAAGAAGTATAAAAACCAGTCCAGCATGCCTCACCAGGCATACTTAGCCGGATTCAATTATTTTCTCAGTAGCTCAAAGAAGATTCAAAAATCCAATTACATCATCCTCTGGTCAGCCAAACAGAGATACTAGACATATAGACAATGTAGGCAAAATAATCTCTTCTATGGCAGCGACCTCTATCAAGTCAGCCAACTCTTTGGCAATCTTAGAGAAATATGATCGCCAGATGTTGCATGATGTTGCTCCATTGCTTGAACTCATCCTGGAGGTTAAGAGGGAGACAACAAGAGCTATCGTTAAGGATGGAGAACTCGCTTCCTCTTTCGTTATTGATGCAGCAATTAATTTCTCGAATACAGGTTTTTGTCATCTTGCAGGAGAAGCGATGTTACGAAGAAAAGGTTGGCTAAAGTCCACTGCCTTCTGTCCTGAGGTGCAATCAAAGATTTTGGACATGCCCTTTGATGGCCTTACTCTTTTCGACCAACATGTGGATGAGGCTCTTCAGGGTCTTAAAACAGATACCAGTACTGCCAAGGCTTTGGGTCTCATACATTATCCAGATTTGGATCTGCTAATTTTGTGCCTCGCAAAGGTCACAAAGTTTTAGGGGAGGATTCAACTAATATGGAAGTCAATGGTCATATTATCCTCAAAGACAATCCAAATATGATCAAGGATACTTCTATAACCATAGTCAAAGTCTGCCCTACAGGAGATCATCAGGAAGAAAAAGAAGTTCTCCTCAACCACGCATCAATGACAAGCAGAAGAGAGTTTGATTCTCTGCCTTTGCCACCTTTCCAGTTTCCTACACTACAGTTGGAGGTGGGGAGAATTTCCCTGTTTGCTCCTGCTTGGGAGACTATAACATCAGACTAATGGGTGATGCAAATTGTTATTTCAGGCCATACATTGGAGTTCATTCAGAGACCCCCTGTGAATCCACCCAAGAAGGAGCATCATCTACATTTGAAGGAGCTTCAAGCTATAGAGATTGTCCACATATCACACAGAAACCAGGGATTTGACTCCAGTTTTCTGATAAACAAGAAAACGGGTCAGTGGAGAACAATCTTGGATCTCAGACAACTGAACAAAGTTCTGAAGAAACAATCTTTTCGGATAGTTACCCATTAGGAAGTCCTCCTGATGATGCAGAGAGATTTTATTACCTTCCTTTGCCCTTTGGGATGTGTATTTAAACACACACATTCATCAAAGACAGAAAAAATATCTCTGATTCCTGGGAGTGGGATAACATTATCAATTCAAGGCGCTTCCCTTTGGATTCAAATCAGCCCCTCAGGTTTTTACCAAATGCCACGCTCCAGTAGCTGCCTTACTCGAATGAGACTGTCATCAGATGTTCCCATACCTCGACGAGTGGCTCATCAAGGTACCATCAAAGGAAAAGGCAAGAAGGCCTATGACAACATGCATCAACCTGTTCAAGAAACTAGGTCTTACGTTGAACAGAGAAATATCTTCATTGGAGCCTCAAACAAAAATCCAGTTCCTGGGTGCATTACACAACTTGGAAAGCCATTTCCATCATGGGAAAGGGCGAAGAAGTTGCAAATTGTGGCAAGGAACATCTCTATAAAACAGCAGATAAAAGTGAGACAGTGCCAGTCCCTCCTGGGCTTAATGGCGTCAAGCAGTGGCCTTGTTAGTTTTTGCAGGATTTGCATGAGGCCTGTTCAGTAGGAGCTAGACTCGGAAGGGAAGCAAGCTGAAGGGTCTTGTAAAGATGCAGTACAAGGAGGCTGAAACAGGCATTGTTGTAGTTGATGCTTCCAATAAATCTGACTGCAGGGCTGTCTTTCCTACCTGTATCAAGCAGGATGATACTTACAACAGATGCATCCATGGATGGATGGGGAGCTCACCAGCAGGAACTCTCAACCAGAGGCCTATGGTCAGATACGGAAAAGACACTTCACATCAAAGTGTTGGAACTCTGCGCCATAAGTCTAGGTCTGCAAGCATTCCTACCGAGGCTAATAGGTCAACCAGTCCTAGTCAGAATGGCCAACACAACGTCCATGTTCTCTATAGCCAAGCAAGGAGGAACACAATCCCAATCCCTCTCAGAAGAAGCTCAGCTGCTGTGGAATTGGGACATTTCTCACAAGATCGACATCACCGTGGAAAACCTGTCAGGTTGCCAGAATGTTCAAGCAGATGCACTCATTTGACAAAAGTCGAATTGTCGCGAGTGGGAACTAGAACAGAAGCAGGTGAATTACATTTTCGATTAATGGGTTCACCCCATGATCGATCTATTTGCCACTTTGAACAACAGAAAATGCCCGTGCTTTGCAGGAGGTAGTCTACCCCACCTTTTGGCTGGAGCAGAGGGTTGCTTAAAATTTGCCCCTTCCTGCGGGGTCGCCATATTTTATTTTTGCCCTTTTTGCTGAACCCTATTTTTGCTGGCTGTAGAACTTTGAGAACTTTACCCCTGCTAACCAGTGGTAAAGTGCTTGCGCTCCTTGCAGGAGGCTGGCTTAGTAAATTGTGCACACTTTTTCAAGTGAAGCATCTTGTACTAATCCAGACAACCCTTATGGTGGTTTTAGTGGTCTTAGACAACCTTAGTAAGCTCTCTAAGTGGTAGCTGTGGAGAGAAGCCTTAAGGCTTCTCTCCAGAAGGAGTGTTAAGCAGCATGTTTTACCAGATCTAATCATGTAGTGTAGGTTAAACAAAAAAGAACCACACAGTCTAGTTATAAAGATATGTCTATTTATTACACAACACTCACTAACACATTGGTATATCTCCTACCCGGAGAGATCAGCACAAATACACAATACTTCAATTGCAAGAGGTAAGTAAGCACAACACACAGTGGTCTCCAGGTGGAGACCAAACCATATACTAAGAAAGTGGAATGCGAACTGCAAGCGAAGTCGGGACTTGGACCAGGAGACTCATAATAGCTGGGGACACAAGGAACCACCCAAGGTAAGTACCCAAAAACCCCACGGAGGCTGTGTGGAAACACAGCCACGTACACAATAGGAGTCAACAGGAAAGTCACAGTTGCAGATTTGAAGAAGATGGACCCTTCCGAGTGGACCCTGAAGAAACCGAGTGAAAAATAGAAGGTTGGAGAGTCACCCCGCCCGTGGATACCCTAGGAACCAGGATACCTACACCTGGGAAGCTGGGCGTATAGGAGCGAAGTAACGTCTGAAACCGCAGTAGACCAACAATGGAGGACTTCAATAAAGTGTCGCTGGCGAAGGCTGTGCAAGAGTCCGGTGGAATCCAAGGCTGGATTTTTGAAGAGAAGAACCTGCAAGCTGAAGGGATAGAGTCTATGCCACTCGGAGGTGACTAGGAGGCACGGAAGAGCAATGCCGACCGATGACGGAGGATGCAGGAGTGATGACGGTGACCTTGTCGCTGCAGCTGTGAGGACCAGGTGATGCTGTGGAAGACCAGGAGCCATGCACAAGCTGTCCCACATAGGAAGTCGAGAACCAGGGAATCAGTGTCCGGCTGGCGCACCAACAAGCCTTGGCAGCAGCAACAGGCGTGGGAAACGAGGACGGAGCAACGTTGGGACCAGCAAGTTCCAAGTGACTCACCAAGTGCAGAAGCACCAGAGCTGACCCTGAGCAAGCAGGGGAGCCCACTGAAGTAAGAGAAGACCCTCAAGAGGACCCACAGGCCAAATGCACAGGAGTCGCAAGAGGAGCTCGAGCAGCTCACCAAAGATGAAGGCCCCCGGTGCACAGGATGCAGTGAGGATGAAGATCTTGGCAGGAAGAGATGCTGGAGGCTGGAGCTTCTTGTAGCCCGTAGATCTCTGCAGTGCAGAGTCAGCAAGCCTTGGCAACGGCAAGTCGACACAGTGCACAGGGGTTCGGTTCCAGCAGTTCCGACAAAGGATACTGGTCTCAAACTTGCTGAGAGGAAAGGTCAGGCCTCAAGGGAGTTGCAGAACCACCACCTGTGTTGCTGAGCCTTTCGAAGTCTGTGGGACGTAAGGAGCAGCAGACCGGTCAGCTTCGTTGCAGTGCCTGCAGATGCAGGGGAGTGACTCCTTCACTCCAAGGGA
Organism: Calotriton arnoldi; assembly: GCA_963921515.1. NCBI lineage: Eukaryota > Metazoa > Chordata > Amphibia > Caudata > Salamandridae > Calotriton > Calotriton arnoldi. The sequence continues at coordinate 593,187 of CAWUFW010003218.1, forward strand.
AATTACTTCTGGTGTCCTCGAAGCCCACTGGTCTGTTGATGATCTGGGAAGAAGCACAGACACAGATGACTAAGAAGACTTGCAGAACAGCGAGACCAGGAGCAGCAGGAGTCTTTCTTGATGCAGTCTCAGTTCCAGGCGAAGTCCAAGTGTCCAGATGGTCGAAGAGGGAGGTGGTTTCAGGCTTGAGTCTTGTCCCACGACGAAGCTGAGGACCCACCCACAGGTAAGCCCTTTTATACCCTAAGAAAGGGGTTAGGACGACTCAGGGGTCCCTCCCAGAGGAGGGTCTGGACAGAGGGGAGGATACGCCCATGTCCTTTGTCCAGTTTTGCGCCAAGGGCTCCCTGAACTGGCTCAAACCAGAGTATGCAAGGAGGGCACCATATGTACCCTTCAAAGCAGTCTGGTGGCACTGGCAAGTGCCCCCGCCCCAGCCCAGTACACTAAGTCCTGTCTGGGAGGTGGTCACACCTCCCTGTGACAGGAAACCTATTCTACCTTCCCCTGCTCGAGCTCAGCTCCGCAGCAGGAGGGCAGAATCGTGTCTGTGGTCGGCAGCAGCACTAGCTTGCTAGCAGACCCTGAAATGCTGTTACCATGAGTACTGGGGGCTTTCCGAAGGAGCACCCCAGTGCATGGAATCATACCTCCAACACCAGTAACGGTGTTGGGGTATGATTCCAATATGTTTGATACCCAACATGCCCAGGTTCAGCACAGCCACTATATAGTTAGCCATTGCGTAATGACGGATGGCCACTATATGTATCAAAATGACTGACCGCGCTTACAAAGCCTGGAGAATCGACTCTGGGATTTGTAGAGGTTTCCTGCTCATTTAGGGGCACCCGAACACTTATAACCCAGCACCCTGCTTCAGGATTGATTTGAGTGGTCTCCCATGGGTGGCACAATACATGCTGCAACCCGTGTGAGACCTCTGGTGTACTTATGCCCTGGGTGCCTTGGTACCATATACTAGGAACGTATAGAGGTACACCAGTAGCCAATTGTGGAGGTACAGAAGTACTTACCATGGCAATTTAGGGAGGAAGCACAGTGACTGGGGTCCTAATTAGCAGGATCTCAGGCAGACTAGTCAAAAAACATACTGACACCAGCAAAACGTTGGGGTAACCATGAAAGCAGATCCTACTTTCCTATACTCTTCCTTTCAACAAAGTAAATTGGTATACTCCTGATTGGCATATTTAACTTACCTACAAGTCCCCAGTATGTGTCAGCCACAGTATAGCCAGGGCCTGTATGTTCAGTGTATCCAGTGGTCTGCAGCACTCATTGTGCCATTCACTACAGTGAGAGTAAAGCAATTCGATTCAATGTCATTAGATGTCGGAGGGCCGAGAGTGACTCTATACACAGGGAAGAGTATAGAGGGCTACGGAAGACACCAATTTCCTTGGAATGGAACGCACTACTGGAAGCTTTTAAGGCACTTGATATACAACCAGAATAGGAGTATTCTCCATTTTTGTTTACACATAGCGCAATACAGGGAAATGACCGTGGGATATTAGGATGCACGAATAGAAAGTATGGGCCTGCCCACAAAACTGATATTGGGTGCAGCTTTGGTATGCCGCACAGACTGTAAGTAATTGGACATACTCCATCTACGCCCTGACGTTCAGAACGGTACTTTTAAGTCCTAACTCTGATCTGAGCGCCCAAAGTACACGATGTATACATAATGTGTTATGGACATAGCTATCCAAGTACTAGTGGGGGGGAGGGTGTGGGAGTTTATTGTCTTCCTTTTTTATACAAGTAATCTTATTGCAGTGTATATAATACTTGACACTTAAGATGGAATGTACTGAGACATGATCACTATGGAAAGACATATACTGTAATGCTTGTCATACGTAATGTAATAATATGAGTATCCTTGCGAACTATGAACGTATGTAATAATCTTCCTTTTTCTTTGTTCTTAACTGCAAAACTTAATAAAATGTGTTTAAAAAAAAAAGCAATTCGATTCAAAGCTTTATTTGGCACAAGGCCATAAAAGAATAAATAACATACACAAAAATTATTAAAATAAATAAAATCATTACAGTGTAATCTGAAGCCATTCACAATACCATTTTCAAATTCCATTCGCAATACAAAGTGAATAAACATAGCATTAATCAATAAAAGAGGTCACAGTCTCCCTGATTGTGAGTGCTTGACGAATATAACTCAATACTGTTGCACAACAAAAATCAGATTCTAGCAGTTGGAGATGGAGCAAATAGAAAAAGAACTAGAACCAAAAGAGCGCAGTAATGAACATAAAACAAACTCCCTTGGTCTGCAAAAAAAAAACAACAACAAAAACATAAAATGGGCCAGAGATTATTTTGAAAGCCCATCACAAGGACAGGGAGGTAAAAGAGAGAACCATGAGTCCTGCTTAGGATGGGCTACGAGGAAATACAAAGTACCCAGTCTAAAATGAGTCATATAAAATCTGCTTTCCAAATTTGTAATCCAAGTAAAGTACCGTTCCTGGCCCTCAGTCTGCTTCAGATCTAAATAGCAAGCGACTGAGGACATGGACTAATGTTTTACAAGCTTGGAATGTGATCTATGGGAAGTGAAAAAGGATTTTACCAATTTTTTCGAGCTTCCAAGTAAAGCATGTCTCCAGACCTACCACTGTAGCCTGGCATTGCAGTTTTTAACTGCCAATAATTTGACCTGTCAAAATAAACCCATTTTGACAGGCCTAAACCTTCCTATTAAATATCAGAAGGTCACCCTAAAGGTTGGCCCTAGTGCCCAAAGGGTCGGGTGCATGGTATGTAAAAGTAAGACATGTAATAGATTAATATTCCACATGTCCTTAATGTAAAAAAACGTAAAAGCTATTCTCTTTGCAGCAAACCTGGCTGCTTCCATAGGGAAACACTGGATTACATTAGAACATCTTATATTTCTAATTTCTGATTGGTAGATACTAGAGAAATAATTCAAGGACACTTTTTAAAAGTTCATCAAAATCCAATTTAATGGTAAAGTTGAATTTTGTCCAGCTATTATAGAACAAGCATTTGCAATGCAATAGGTCTTGCATTACTGAAAGTTTGAGCTGTTGGCGTTGCATTATTATTTGCAATGCCAATAGGTCAAACTTTCAGTAATACGAGACCTATTGTATTGCAAATGCTTGTTTAATCTTGATCTTACCTCTGGGATCCCATGACGTTCTTCAGCAGGCCAGTGGCCTGTAGAAAAGGGCCAAAATGTTCCCCCTCCAGATAACGACATAGATGGACGCTGCATTTGCGTGTGACGGAAGGGTGGGGGGAGGGTGTGTGAGTGAGGAATCAAGAGATGGCCTCCAAAAGGCCTTTCCTGCAAATGCTCAGCTGATCCGTGGCAACTAGACCTGGACTGCAATCTGCCTGCCACCCTGAGAGCCTCTAAGTGCCTGAGGTCCTGTGGCTTTAGAAGTTATTCTGTGGTGGCTTGGGACTTAAAGGACTAAAGTCGCTATCAGCTTCAAATTGCACCTAGGTCCTGTTCTACCCTGACAGTTAAGTATTACTTGGCATCTTTTTGGAACTATTTCAATTTGCAACTTTAAAAGTAATATCTACCGTTCCCCTTATTAGATTTGTGTTGTTTTTATGTCAATTTTATGTCTTACTTAAGAGCACGCATGCGCTGTTGCTGCAAGGGGTATTGTATACAGTAATGGGCTTGGAGCCCCCCCCCATTACTTACCATTTGCTGGCTTGATAGTCATTCTTATTAACTGCCTCCTAATTTGCCACCATACACCTCACGTCACTTTTATTTCTTCGAGGTATGGACCAAATACTAATTAATTTCATCATTATCAGCTTTATTAGGTTTTTCCAACCATAAAAGCACAAAAGACAATATATAAAATACAATAAGGATATATAAAAAAATACACAAACACGTGCAATACATATGAAATCCACTAAATTAGAAGGTATAAAACAATATACAATAAAACATTATGATAAAAAAACCAGGACGAATAAAATCATTTAATCCAATAAATGCATCCAGCATAATCGCATCTAAATAACCCAGAGAGTTTCATTTACAGCTTGACTAAAAAAACAAGGAAACAAACGTATGCCTCATTCTTTCCAGACGTCAAGCCGGAGGTGGTCTTGGACTTCGTCTTATGGCCCAGCTCCATTGAAGATATTTAGCTACAGCACAAACTACCACTTCCCTTGTCTCCGTGCACAATAGTCTGAGCACCTGGAGAAAATGTCCACCGCCAAGCTGTCTACAAATATGGGTATGATCCAGGAATGCCTAGGTCAGGCATAGCCAGGGAAAAAGAAGATAAAATGTTAAAGAGTCTCTTCTGCCAACTGGCATACCAGACAGATGGTGCTGCTAGCAGTATTTCTCTTCCATTTGGCACAAAAGGAAAGCAGAGGCAGAGTGCTGCATCGTAAATTTTGAAATAACTTTCTGGCGGCTGGGACAATTAGGTAATCAAAAAAGGGTTCAAATTCCACCTGGGGCTTGATGTCTATAGGAGGCATAGTTAATGTTTCTTGTTTCCTGTTCCCATTTTTGTCCCTTGAAGGTTTCTTTAAGCTTCATTGGGCTAGGACTCAATGGGATTTGTCTAATTTTGCAATCTCTAAGAAGGCTTTGTTGTAGCTATCAAGGGCCCATGTCGTGTTAAGTCTTAGCCAATGCAGCAATGACCTTAGCAGGGTTTTGGAAGCCATGGGTAGAAATCATGCCATAGGGGTAGCAAATGTGTACTCTTAGGGAGATCCACCAGTGCTCTAAAGAAGTTGTTTTCCGTTGAGCTAAGCTTAGTTAGACATGTGTGGTCCCAGTGCTCCGCCCCATATAGTTCACTACCCTCAGCCTTCGCACTATAAATTTTTAGGGCAGGAGAAATACACCTACATTTAGAGGATTTATATAAAGCCTTATGACTGCCGTGGTTTGTGTTAATTTCAAAGATCTGTTGTCCATCTGGCAAGATCAAGACATATCTTTGGAAAATGTTAAACCCAAGTAGTTGAACTCATTTACCCTATCCAAGGGTTTTCCCTCTAACATGATGGAACCACTACAAGGCCTGTGTGGGCAAATGGCCATAAATCTAGTTTTTTGATGATTGATCACCAGCCCACAGTCACTGCAGAAAGACAGAAATCTATCTACCAAGATTTGTAGGCCTGCCAGGGTCTTAGATATAAGTAGAGTGTCATCTGCAAACAATAACAAGAGTATCTTACTACCAGTCAGCCTAGAAGAGTCGTTTTCACAGTTTTCAAGGTGGGCGACCACATTGTTTAGATATAAAGAAAACAATGTGCGCGCAAGAACGCATCCCTGGCGAACACCTTTGTGGACTACAATCTTCTCAGTTAGTTCGCCCCCAGCCACCCCAGCGGACTTGGGCATCCGTATCCTGAGGAAGTTGAATAAGTATATCCAACAAGTCTAATGGGATCTTATTGTTCTTCAATGTCTCTCAAAGTTTAGAACGGGAGACTAGGTCAAACGCAGATTTGAGGTCCACAAACACCAGGTACAAGTGGTATTTTTCATGGAGAACAGTTTTCCGGTTGATGGTCATAAACCGGAACACTGATCCACTTTGCTAACCTGACTTCTGAAGCCCTCCTGAAGATGCAATAAAGCAGTTTGTTCCTTTATCCAATGGTCCAGATGATACAATATCTGTCTGCTAAAGAGCTTTTGGGTCACATCAATTAAACTAATAAGTCTAAAATTGAGGGGGGAATCCCATGGGCCCTTTTTGTGTACAGGAACAATCTCAGCAGCTTTCTAACTAGGTGGGGTGGCCATCTCTTTTACAATAAAGTTTCTCAGCATGTTCATATAGGCAGCCTAATTGTTTGAGTCAGAAAGAAAGAGATCACAAGGTACCCCGTCTGGCCAGCGGCTTTACCTGCTGCCACAGCCTTTATGGCCCGCAGGGTATCTTTAAAATCAATAATTAAGTCTCATTGGGACGTCTGGTCTATAGTTTTTAATTTATTTGTTCCCATTGATTTCATGTGATTAGAGTCCTTTCGCGGTCCTTCCGTTGCTTGCGCTCTAATTCAAGACACTTTAAAGTAAAAGAATTCTGCTCATCATTTCCACTAACATGCTACACCTTTCAGTTGCTTTTAACATCGTCCCACTGGTTTGTTTGTTTGGCGCCTTAGTTTGTTTGGAAATTTGGTGTTGCCTTTTACAAGACCAAACAAATGGCACTGACTATTAAAGCAGTTTGTGACTCTGTTTTATAGTATGTCGCTTCCTTTTATATCACCAAACAAATGGCACGAATAGTGACTTTGTAAAGTCCCTTAATTTTGGGCAGCGGTGCAGTTAATCCATTTCTCCTTAAAACCTGTGCCTCAGTTTCATATGTATTCTGCCTCTTCTCTGTGCATTCAAAGTATGTGTCTGTTTAAAGCGCTTCAGTTTAGTGCAGTGCAGCAACTACTCCATTTCTCCTTAAAACCTGTGCCTAAATTATCATTCTCGTATGTATTCTCCCGAAAGAGCTTTTAGGCGCCCTATATTCATATGCACTTAGGTGCAAAAGATGTAGCCTAATGGCCACAGCTACACTTCACTCCACCCCAATCTACCCCACTCCAGTCCAGTCTACCCTACTCCACTCCAATCCACTCCAATCTATCCTTCTCCTGTCTACCCCACTCCACTCCATTCTACTCCACTCCAAACTACTCCACTCCAAACTACTCCACTCCAGTCTACACCACCCGATCACCCCAGTCTACCCCACTCCAATCTACCCCACTTCATCCCAATCTACCCCACTCCAACCTACCCGCCTCCACTCCAATCTACCCCACGGCACTGCAATCTACCCCACTCTACCCCACTCCCCTCTACACCAATCTACCCCACTCCACTCTACACCAATCTACCCCACTCCACTCTATCCCAATCTACCCCACTCCACTCTATCCCAATCTACCCCACTCCACTCTACCCCAATATTCCCCACTCCACTCCACCCCAATCTACCCAACTCCACTCCACCCCAATCTACCCAACTTCATTCCACTCTACCCCAATCTACACCACTCCAATGTACCCCAATCCACTCCACCCTACCCCAATCCACCCGACTGCACTCCAATCTACCCCACTCCAATCTAGCCTGTCTAATCCTCTCCACTTCAATCTACCCATTGCACCCCAATCTACTCCAATCCACCCCAATCTGCCCCACTCCACTTCAGTCTACCCCAATCCACTCCAATTTTCACCCATACACTCCAATCTACCCACTCCAAGCTACCCCAGTCTTACCCACTCTACCCAGTCTACCCCACTCCATGCCACTCTACCCCACTCCGATCCACCCCACTCCACTTCAATACACCCCACTCCAATCCACCCCAGTCTATCCCACTCCACTCTACTCCATTCAACACCCCTCCACTCTACCCCAGTCAACTCAAATCTGTCCCAGTCTATCCCAATACTATCTACCCCACTCCATTGCACCCCAATCTACCCCATTCCACTCCAATCGACTCCAGTCTACCCACTCCATTCCAGTCACCACAATCTACACCACTCCACTCTAGCCCAATCTTCCCCAATCCACTCCACCGACTCCACTCCAGTCTATCCCACTCCACTCTAGCCTAGTCTACCCCACTCCACTCCACCCCAATCTACCCCAATCCACAACAATCTACCCCAACCTACTCCAATCTACTCCACTCCACACCAGTCTACCCCACTCCACACCAATCTCCACACTCCACTCTACCCCAATCTATGCCATTTCACAGCACTGAAATCTACCAAACTCAACTCCAATCTACCCCACTCCTCCCCAGCCCACTCCACTCTAGTCTACCCCACTCCAATATAACCCAATCTACCCCACTCTATCCCACTCTACTCCAATCTACTCGACTCCAGTCTACCCCACTCCACTCTACCCTACCCCACTCTACCCTACCCCACTCTACCCCAATCTTCCCCAATCAACTCCACTCCTCTCCAATCTGCTCCAATTCACCCACTCTACCCCCGTACACCCACTCTACCCCAATCCACACTCCTCCACTCTACCCCTGTCCATCCCACTCAAATCTGCCTCAGTCTATCCCACTGCAATCCACACCACTCCACTCCAGTTTATCCCATCTACCCCACACCAGTCCAGACTATCCCACTCCACTCAAATCACCCCAATCTACACCACTCCAATCCGCCCGATCTACCCCACCCCACTCTACTCCAAACTACTTCACTCCAATCTTCCCCAATCCACTCCAATCTACCCCAATCCATTCCACTCCAATGTAGCCCAATCTACCCCACACCACTCTACCCCAGTCTTCCCCACCCCACCCAATCTACCCCACTCTACTCCACTCCAGTCTGCCCCTCTCGACTTCAATCCACCCCACTCGACTTCAATCCATCCCACTCGACTTCAATCCATCCCACTCCTCTTCAATCCACCCCAATCTTCCCAACTCTACCCCAATCCACACCCCTCCACTCTACCCCAGTCCACTCAAATCTGTCCAAATCTATCCCACTCCACTCTACCCCACTTCCATCTACACCACTCCACTCCAGTTAATCCCAATCTACCCCACTCCACTCCAGTATACGGCACTCCACCCCAATCTATCCCATTTTACTCCAATCCACTGCATCCCAGTCACCCCAATTTTCACGACACCAATCTACCCCACTCCACACCAATCTAGCCTAGTCTATTCTAGTCTACCCACTGCACCCCAGTCTACCCCACTCTACCTCAGTCTACCCCACCCCAATATAACCCAATTTACCCTACTCTACTCAGCTCCAACCTACCCCACCCCACTCCAGTCTACAACACTCCACTCCGCTCTACCCCACTCCACTGTAATCTAGTCCAATCCATCCACTCCAATCCAGTCCATACCCCTCCACTCTACCCCAGTCTGCCCCACTCAAATCTGCCCCGGTCTATCCCACTGCAATCTGCACCACTCCACTCCAATTCACCCCCATCTACCCCACACCACTCCATTCTACCCCACTGCAATCACCCCAATCTACACCACTCCAATCCACACCAATCTACCCCTTCTACTCTACCCCACTCCACCCCACTCTACTCCAATCTACCTCACTCCAATCGACCCCAATCTACCCCACTCCGCTCCAATTTAGCCCAATTTACCCCACTCCACTCCACCCAATCTACCCAATTCAGCCGAATCTACCTCACTCCTCACTCTATTCTACAGACAGTGAACTCCAACCAACCCCACCCTATCCAATCTACCCCCACTTCACTCCAGTTTGCCCCTCTCCATTCCAATCTAGCCCAATCTGCTCCACTCCACCCCAATCTGTCCCACTCCACTCAAGCCTACCCCACTCCAATCTGCCCAACTTTACCCCACTCTAACACACTCTTCCCCACTCTACTCAACCCCAGTCTACCCCATTCCAGTCTACCCCAATCTACAGCACTCCACCCTACCCCACTCCACCCCAATGTACCCTACTCCACTATATCCCAATTCACCCCATCCACTCTACCCCAATCCACCCAATCTATTCCACTCCACTCCAACCTACCCCAGTCTACCCCACTTCACTCCAGTCTATCCCACTCCACTTCAGTCACCCCAATCTACATAACTCTAATCTACCCCACTAGACTCAACACCTGTCTACCCCGCTCCACTCTACCCCAATTTACCCCACTCCACTCCTCCCCAATCTACTGTACTCCACTCTACACTACTCCACCCCACTCTACCCTACTCCACTCTACCCCAATCCACCCCACTTCACTCCAGTCTACCTCACTCCACTGGACCCCAATCTACCCCACTCCAATCCACCCCAATGCACCCCACTCCAGTTTATTCCACTAGTCGGAAGCTGGGTTCTTATTGCAGTACTCCCCCCCCCCCACCACCACACCCCCACACACTTTTTGCCTGGTATTTGATGCAACTTTGACCGATGTGCACTGGGTTCCTGCTAACCAGGTCCCCAGTAACCAGTGTTCTTTTCCTAAAACTGTACAATTGTTTTCCCAATTGGCAAAACCTTTAGCACCCTTAGTAAGTCCCTAGTCAATGGTACCCATGGTATCTAGGGCCTAAGGTAATAAAGAGAGTCCCTAAGGGCAGCAGCACAAATTGTGCCACCCTAAGGAACCTTTCACCAAGCACATGCAAGGCTGCCATTGCAGGCTGTGTCTTGATGCAGACAAAAGTGAAAATACAACATGTCACATCCCTGTGTGCCATGTCCCCTAACACTGCATGTGATGTTTGTAAGTTGACCGCACTCATGCCCACCTCAGAATGCCTGAACGCCACGTCACGCGAACGCTGTCAAACCGCGCCGCAGCAGGAAGGCTCGAGCCTCGAATCGTAGTCCAAGGATCCGGAGGCATTGATTGCGGGCATGACTGTGGGAGTTGGTGAGGGTATTGGTGGCACTTCACGCATACAACACCACAGCCAGGTGAGCTCTGGGCATAGCGGCCGTAACAGCATTGGCCTACCTCTGGGAGCCGAGCAGCATGCGGCATACAGCGGTGTCGTCAGTGCCTCTAGGGCATTGCTGGCAGCCTGTGTTTGCCATCCCGCCGCTATTGCTCCTGTCTGCCATGGTGGTGGAGTTGGGGGCACTCAACTGACCCCCTCATCATTGCGTAAAACAGTGAAAAAACAGTGAAAGGCGACAAATTCCTTCCTTAAGGAGCCTAAAAAGGTGGTGTGCTGAGCTGCTGATTCGCTGATCTGCATGAGCAAGATTGGACTAATCAAAGTTGATACTGTGGTGTTTCTGTGGTGGTGGTGGCGTTCTGTTAAGCAGTAAGAATTTTTCCACCTAGATATCTTGTATCCTGAAAAGGGCAGTGAGCTTTACTTTTACACCTACAAATGACCCCCAGTAAGTCTTCAAGGGTCTGTGAAGTGAAAAAGGGAAGAAAAGAAAGAGCCCAGCTAAACTCCCCCAGTACAGTGATGAAGAGTAGCCTTAAGCAAGCAAGTGCAATAGATGGCTGCTCAGAATTGGGGAAGTCACCTGAGGTGGATTGAGCTGGGTCCACATGGGCATCTCCCATGGTGAAATCAATTAAGGAGTTCATGGAGAAGCATTTTAGTGATATGCTGCCTAAAAAGGGAAAAGAAAATCTATCCTTCGTTCCACTGATCTCTTCCCCTCAATTCCTGCCTGAACAAAGTGTAGCCCAGTTGAAGCCAAGGTTAACTTCGTCACCTTGCTTGCAATTGAGAGACACTGGGGAAGTAAGTTCCGAAGAGGAAAATCCAGGGGCACAGTGGAATCAAAAAATCCTGGTTTTGGATGAAACAGCTACCAATGGAATGCTGCCTAAGGCTCTAAATGTCACTGTCTTCAGCTTTGGCTGCGAGCCTGGGGAGACCTTGTTAAGTCCTATAAATATGGTGAACGAGGAACTTCTTTCCACGCTACCACCTGACTTTGATGTTGGTTCATGCCCCTCATCATCGATGTTGGATATTATGGTCCTAATGCAAAAAACTTTGCAGGGCATTTTTGAGGCAGTGGTATTGAATACTGATATGTTGAAATCGCATGAGGTGAACTGAAGCAGATAAATGGTTGTATGCCTAAGTTGGTGAGACCTGTTGATGGGAGGGATGAACTAGCAGGTCAGTGTGGGGGGGGGGTGGTAGGTGATGGGCCTGTGAGGGTGTGACTGTTAAGCCCGCGGTTGTGGCCCCAACCTCAGAGGGGCTACCCTCGGTATATATGTCCAAATACCCGATGCTACTAAAGAGAAGAGGCAGCCGCTATGGTGGCTACTCCTCTGCCTTGGGGCGCCTAAGTCTGAACAAACAAATAAAAGAAAGGGAGCAGTGGTCGAAATTTAGGGGTAGGAAAAAGAAAACCCTGTGTGCTAGACAACAGTCTCAACCCACAGTCAGAAGTACAGAGATGAGAAAAGGAGGGGGTATAGGTACTATTCTGGCTAAAGGTAGTCTATCTACCCTGCACCCGGCCAATTTTCATAAAAACACACGTAGGCAAAAGAAAGAGTGTAATTCCCCCCTGCCCCCCTCCCGAGCTCAGCAAGCTGGTCTGGCCGGTCAGACACAAGAGGGGCAAAAGGAGATTAAAGAGCATCAATAGGGTCAAAATGTGGGATTTAATAAGGAGAGTAAAAGAAGGGAGGAATTTAGAGGGCGTAGTCAAAATTTGAAGGTACAAACTCCAGAGGTTAGATTCATTCCAGAGGTGGAACAAAGTCCTGGTAAAGTCCTGGGGGTGGGTGCCCCTTTGTCCCATGGACCCAGAGAGGGCTGGGGGAAGGAGGTAAACTATGGGTTTACCTAAAGCCAGCCCCAGAAAACAGACAAGAGAAACTAAACCCTTTAAATTGGTCTTAGCATCTCAATTTTTTTTCCTCTTGCCCAAGTTTACACTCAGTCTCTACAACTGATCTGAAACAAGTGGGCTTTCTGGAAAATGGAGTTATTATGGATGTCACAAAAATCCTGCTGTGTTCAGGGTTGGTTAAAGACACCCTTCTCAAAGCGGAAAACAAGATAAAATTCCAGGGGGTGAAAATATCCAGAGACACATTGCACCCTTAAGTCAGGGTTTTCTGAAATGCCATGGAGGCCTTGAGGCAAACCAAGTTAAATGGGGTCTGCAGAAGGATTATGTTAGGCATAGACACATAAAGGAAAAGCAATGAAGGTAGACTTCAAGTTATTTTCCCCAAAGAGGAAAGATATAAATATAGGGGCATTTCCTTTCAACAAAATAGGTATGACTGCCCAGACTGGGATGGGGCCATGGGTGAATGGACCAATCTAAGTAATGTGGACTAGGGATGGGTTTCCCTGCACAGCATCAGCTTGTTCTCCCGGAAGTCTCATGAGTTAAGCAACATAATGGCGTTGCAGGTGTTTAGAGCAATAACAGAGCAGTACTCAATTCTGTGTTTCTAGGAGGGAGACATGGCTGTGCAGAGAGCCCCGCAGATGGATGGTTTTTTGGGGGTCAGTCTGAAGGCAGTAGGTAATGCTTCAGGACGGCTCTCCGGGGGACTGTTAACGTTGGTATCCACTAAAAGTTCCTCAAGGGCATAGGAAGTTAAGACACAATGCAATTGGATTCTCTCTTGTGGTATGCAATTGGCAAATGCAAGTACAGGAAAGGAATTTATCATTATTTTTAACATCTATATGCTTGCAAGAAGTATTTCCAACTATAATGGAAATATAGAATTGTTCAAAGAAGATGTGGTTAATATAGGTGCACTGTAACCCCAATACCTGATTATTTTTATGGGGGACTTTAACCATAAATTGCTTTCCGAGATTGTGGATGAAAAATATGAGGATTGCTTAGCTGCTTTTAATATACAACGTGTTTGCTTGTCGTCAAATAAGGCATCAGGAAGGGATGTAGCTTTGTTAGACTTCCTTATATCAAATGGCCTTGTGAGCCTAAGTGGTTGAGTGTCTGCAGACCAGACATCCCTGCAAGGAAAACTTTCCAGTATGGCAATCAGAATTGCTCAGATGATTATGTGTTTGAACTGTTATGCTTTTGAATTAATTAGAAAAATTGAGGTTCTCCAGCTGGAGGGGACTGATCATTGCCCCTTAAATACAACCCTTAATTTGGATATTGTACCTAGGCAGATGATGGATCTCCCTATAAAGGTTGGATGTTCTAAATTTTTAAGAACAAGAATCTCAGAGAAGCAGCTAAGCTTATTGAAGGCCCTTCACAAATATGGGGGATTAATATCCAGAAAGGTACCCCTGGAGCTTCTACCTTGCTGTGATGAAATAATAAAAAAAGGTAGTTTCTTGCCTAAAAATAGAAGTGACGGCTTTCAACACCACTCAAAACAAAATTAAGTCCATGAAGAAGGTCAGCAGCAACTGATTTGATAAAGAATGTAGAATTTTAAAACGTAATATTCGGAAGCTTGAAAGAGACACAAGATACTCAAGAAATAAAATTGGGGGTCTTCACCTTCTAAGTTTTAAGAAATAATTTACAAATCTGGTCCCTAGGAAGAAGCAGGAATCAAATGTTAAATGTCGAGAAGTAATGATGGAGACCATAGAGAATAAAAATGTAAGGACATTTTGGAGGTTGGTACAGAGTGGGATAGGAAATTCCCAGGGACAATTGTCAGGCTTGGTGGGTGAGGATTCTTGGGTAAAAGTTCTGGAGGAGGCCTATAATAATGGTGCATCATCTATTCAGTGCCTTATAAGAGTCCTTATTAAGGAGGAGACAAAGGAGAGGTTCACTGAGTTAATGATCAAGAAAACAATTAAAATGCTAAAACTTACAAGGGCTTCAGATCCTGATAATCTACCGGCGGTAATAATAAAAACAAATACTGCATGGTGGACAAGCTTGTTTAATATGCTCTTCCAGGAAATTCTCTCGACAGGAAGATTTCTGGATAGTTGGAAGGAAGCGGTAATCAAACCTATAAATAAAAAGGCGAGTATGCCCTCCCAGGAAACTACTGGCAAATAAACCAGTTGGATGTAAGTGACAAGGTCTTTTCAAAAATCCTCTTGGGGGTGTTAAAGGAGTGGGCAGAAGCAAATTTAATTATACTGCATGAACAGGGTTGTTTTAAGGAGGGTCACTTTCGACGATTGACTACTGTTTTAGTTTATGGGCCATTGCTAAGAAATCTATAGAGCTTTGTGGAGTACTGTCCTGTTGTTTTGTAGATTTTAGTTGTGCATTTGATTCTGTTGATTGAGTCTTGTTATAGGAAGCTTTAAAGAAATATGGAATCCCCAAAGACTTGCTTTTACTCTTACTGAAACTACACATGGATAATTGGGCCCAAGTAGAACTGGACAGTGGGGGATCCCTTTCTAAGAGAATTAATATAAGAAATGGACTGAGACAAAAGTGTGTATTGGCACCAACATTATTTTCCCTGGTTTTGGCTGATCTCCCCAAAGTTCTAAGTCAGTCGAATACGTTTAGCCCAAAAACGAATGGCATGCATGTTAGCTGTCTTTAATATACAGACGATTTGGTGATTTTTGATTTGAGAGGAATTGGTCTTTAGAGAAAATTAGATATATTTGCTGATTACTGGAAGAAGAAAAAATGTAAAATAAATATGGAAAAGACCAAAGTGCTTCTGATATGAAAGTTGAGGAAAAGCTTGGCTTGGGCAATAGATAAAGTTAAGAGTTAACAAATATAAGTATTTAGGGGTGTGGTTCTCCCATGATTTGGGCTGGAAGGATCACCTTGCCTCGACACAAGCCCAGACACTCTCATTGGTAGGGAGACTGAAGAAATTTGACAATCACTATGGGGGGCCCTCCCTGCAGCAATTGCTGGCGGCCTATCAGGCCACAGTTTCAGTATGATGTTGAGTTGGTTGGCATAGGGGGCAAAAAGAGTTGGGACCTTGAAGAAGGAAAGTGCATAAAAAGACTACTCTCTCTCCCATCTTCTATAGTTCAGGCAGTTTAAGTGGAAATGGGCTTGACGGGGTAGAAGCATTTAGCACATGTGGAGATAATATTTTGCATACAAATAGATTGTGTGGAAATCTCTAAAATCTCTGAAATGTAAAAGGGAGATATTGCAAAGTGAGCTAACCTGGTCCCGTGGAGCTAGAGGGAGGATCTTAACTTGTTGCAGGGAATAAAAAAAAAAAAATAGAAGATATTATTGACCAGATAGGGGTGAGTAAGGAGGGGTTGAGAAGAACAACTAAGCAGGTTTCCAGGGAGGAGGATCTTATATATTTAAAGAAGAAACAATCTGTCTCCCACTTCATAAATTAATGGATGGGATTTGAGACCTTTCCCTATCTGGAGAGACTTCCCAACATTAAGATGCGTTAAAGTCTCTCGAGATTTAGATGTGGGTTAAATCAAGTTCTGATGTCAGAAAGGCACGGTATTCTGCTAATTGAAGGAAAAATTTGTAATTGTGGCCTCAACACGAAAGGGGATTTAATTCACACCCTTGCGGATTGTCTGTGGTTTTTAGCTCAACGGAAGTCCTTTTTAAAACCTTTTTTTTAAATATGATATTAAGGGGGCAAGCGGTTAAATTATTGGTTGAAATGAGCTAAGGGGTGATTTTTGCTATCTATGGATACATTTTTACAGTCAAATTGCGATATTTTTATTGAATTGAGTGGAGTTTTTTAAAAATTCACTGTGATGCTTTAGGAGGTGTAGATTTTTATGTGGTTGGATGAATTGTGTTTTAACTGTGTTTTATATTTTGTTTTATATTGATTGTTTCCTACCGGTCTTATTTGCTACTTGTGCTTTAAGAATCTTTGTTTAAAAGACTAAGGTCTAAATAAACATATGTTTTGACTGACTCATATTTGTAAGTCACCCCTACAGCAGGCCTGACAGCCCTAAGGCAGGGTGCTGAATAGTACATGTGAGGGCATACTTGCATGAGCAGATATGCCCCTGTGCTGGTCAGTCCTATTACTGCCAGTGCAAGTGACCAGTGAAGCCATTTTAAAACATGTGCTCAACACTTGTGAAAACGAGTTCCTCAGCTACATGATGGATTCACTAAAGATAGGGATGTTTGGTATCAAACATCTCATATTGATAAACCCACACTGATTCCAGTGATGGATTTACCAATGTATGCACCCAGAGGGCACCTTAGAGGTACCCCCGGAAAACCTACCAGCTTCTGGTGTGCTCCCTGTTTGGCTTCTGCCATCCTGCCACCCGAGACACCGTTCTGACCTCCTAGGGTGAGAACCGTTGCTCTCAGGAGACCCAGAACAAATGCCTGTTCAGGAAGAGGGTGTAACACCCCCTCCCACAGGATGACCTGCTGATTAGCCTTCCTAGGCTGACAAGCTTCAAAGAGCTGCCGCCTTTGAAGTGCGAAAAGAAGGAAGTGGGCATATAGGGGGCACAGTGACCCTAAGAGTCAGTAGCCCATTGGCTACTACCCTACACTCCCCTACTGGCCTTAAATTCAATATTTTGGGGAGTCCCTGGCACCAGAGGAGCAGATCCTGATGACCTAAGAAGAGAGAGGACACCGAAGAGCCACAAAAGCAGGGAGGAGAGAAGAAGCAGCTGACCTGGTGCCAGCCTTGCCGACCTGTCTGCATCCCTCATCATAAACTGTGCCAAAGTTGACTCGTCCTGGAGCTGTTGACTCCAGAATTTTGGGAGGACTGCCTGCCTTTGATAAAGAACCAAGACCTCCCATGTGATAACGGACCTGTTCCCTGCACCTTGTAGCAACTCCAAAAGAAAGGAGTCTGAGGCCTCCGAAACTGCCAAAACCCGACACCACCACTGCACCCGCCGTTCCAAGCCCAAGTCGAAGTGGGCCAACGGTGCCAACAAGGTCCTCCAGAGCCCTAATCCATTGTGGTTTCACCCCTCATGGCCCCTGCGACATTGCCTGCAGCCTCTGCACGTAGGCCCCCTCTACCGTGACCGATCCGGTAAGGTAAAACCCAACGCCTAAGGACACCTATGCACCTGTCATCCCTGGACAGTAGAGAAGAGGACCAAAGGTGCCCCCCGTACCCGAGAATCATGAGGCCTGAGCCCCCCTTTTGGTCCAGCCTGACTGGCCTCCTAGCCAGAGCATTCAGCTTCTTTTCACAGAGACTGATCTCAATTAAATACCATTGGGCTCCCGATGCTGTTTTGCACCCTGCACCCGGCTGCCCTCGTGCCGCCGGTGGTGTACTGTTGGTTGATGTGAGTATGTTGCCACGTCGCCAATTTTAAGTGTAGATAGTTTCCACAATATAGGTCCTGATGAATCGCATGTAGACTTTTACAGTGAGCGAGAAACATGTTGACCTCATTTGCACCAATAGCGACGCTTAGACCTAAGACATAATACTTAGCCAAGCACCACATTGTTTATATTTTTAACTAGGGTAGGAGACCCACTGATTAAAAATTGTCTTCACGGATACTCCGAACCTTATTTTAAATCACACACATACATCTACACAGTTCTGGCCCCTCACCCCCACTTCACCATACGGCTATTGGAAAAAGATCTCCGCCAAAGTGCCCCTACTACAGGGAGCCCGTTGGGTATTGCACCGCCGACCCGACGAGGAGCAGCCCAGATGATGAAGCATGACACCCGATTGGGTGTGTGAGGGCATTACAATACAATAAATGGACTCCCAACTCTGAACCCAAACGTTCAGGGTGGTGTCAATTTCCCTTGCTCGTACACTCTTGAGGAACAGCATAACCTTCTTCTTCTAATACTTCAATTAGGGCACCTATGCTGGACCTCCCTCGACACTGATAGAGGAAAAAGCCCTGTAGTCCCTCCTTTGTATACTGATTCTAGCACGGCTAAACCCCGTGGGACTTGTTGTTGGTGGGTAAGATCTGTTCTATCCCCCGCTAGCTCCATCCAACACCACTACATTTGAGTGGTAGTTCCCTATATTACTAGGTATATTCCTTTCTACGATTCACTGATAACCTCAATATGGAAGGTCAGGGCCTAAGTTACGGAGAAGAACTAGCAGCAGAGATATTGAGGGCCCCATCTATTCTGGGAGCAGAGAGTGGTGGCGCCACAGGAAGCCAGTCGGAAGATTGGCAGTCCCTTTCAACCATGAAAAGAGAATGGGTTAGGATAACCCTGCACGGAGCACTAATGACGGAATATTTGAGGGCTAATATATCCCCCAATGGTCTAGTTGTCAAGAACTTCCCGAGAAATTTCTTGGAGGACATCCTGTTTAAGACGGAGTGGTCCCAGATCTCGTGGAAATGCACGAGGGACCTACTAATACTGGTAATCAACACGGCAAAGAGACTAGCCGATGAATTACTAGCACGGATTCAAATAGCTGAGAGTACCCTTAAAAGTGCACTACCAGGCCCCAGCTTTAAATCGAAACTCACAGAACTGAATAACGAGATTGCTGAACATAAGGAATACCTTATGAAGCAAAAGGTGGTCAAACTTCAGAAAGATATTCGACGTTTTGACAAAGAGAAGGTATATCCATACCTCAAGCAGGATTTCACACCCCCTGACTCGAATAATCTCTCTGATACCAGCTCAAATTCCACCAGACGGGGCTCATCCAGCAATAGTGACTCCAGCGGAGAGAACTGGAACACTAACCAAACGAGAAGGGGCGGTAGGCAGGGATACTTTGGGTACCAACCACCACAGTACCAGCCACCACAGTACCAGGGACCATCTTACTGGCAATACCCCATGTACCCCCAGGGCCCACCGCAATTCGGACCCCCAGGCATGAGCCAACCTTTTTAGGCAGAGGTTGGGGCAGAGGGCGCGGGCGAAAAGAGGAAACCCACAAGAAAAGAGGGTACAGTGGGAAGAACCCCAGCAACGGACAATGGAAACCAGGAGTTACACGAAAAGGAGAATTTAGTAGTGAATCTGTCCACTAGGACATTGACTGAGTTGGAAGAAAGAGTCTTACAAAAGGGTCTGGGCTTCGTCCCCACTCCCAAGGTGGACCAATTCCAACAATTATGTGAATTACAACAATTCTTCCGCAAAGTACGCCTCAGGGCCTTCTTTGACAATAAACCCCACCTACAAGTAAATGACTCAGGACTACACAATCCCTCCACTTTCACCCCCACCAGCGGCATGATACCACATGAGGTTGCGACCTTTGAACAGGCAGTCCTGAAGGACACACAGGCAACCACCAACCTGGGACATTTTTGCAATATTCCTAGGGGTGAACTGATGGCCGTTGAGACGCTGGCTAACGACCCCACAATAACTATAAAACAAGCAGACAAAGGGGGTGCCACTGTCATCATGGCTACCCTGGATTACGAGACTGAATGCCTAAGACAGCGAAGCAATAGAAAATACTATACACCAATTGCCAGCAGTCCACTGGAAAGGTTGACAAAGACTATCTCGGCTCTAGTCTTCTCCGCAGAGACCCAAGGGTGGGTTAGTAAAAGGAAGCCTCCTTCCTAATTAAACAAGAACCTCGGACCCCTTATTTCTATGTACTACCTAAGATCCATAAGGGGACCACCCCGGTACCGGGTAGACCAATTGTTTCGGGGATCGATTCCATACTCGAACCGCCGTCACAATTCTGTGACCACTTCCTGCAACACCTGGTAAAGCTGATTCCTTCCTATATCCAGGACACCATGGACGTACTCCGTCTATTAGACGAGTTTCAACCCACTAATGTCATCGACTTCCTCATCACGCTAGATGTGGAAGCGCTCTATACTAACATCCCTCAGAGAGCCACTCTAGACGTGATAGAGGAGGAATTGAGTTCAGTAACATGGGAATCTCCTACACCTCGCAGTTTCATTATGGAATGCGCTACCCTAGCTCTCACCGAAAACTTTTTCGAGTTTAAAGGCCAGCTCTATCATCAAACTCAAGGTACTTCCATGGGAAGTACCTTCGCTCCCAGCTTAGCCTGTTTATACATGGCGGCCTTTGAGGGTAAGCTGATTTTCCATGAATCCAACCCATACCAGTCAAACATACGGTTGTGGAAAAGGTTCATAGATGATATCCTCATCTTCTGGACAGGTGACTCGCAGTCCTACACTGAATTCTTTGAATGGATCAACAACCAGAATCCATATCTCAGATTTACCAGCACGGTGTCTTCCAACCAAATTGCATTCCTGGACATAACTATCAAACTTGAGCAAAGTACTTTGTCAACAACTATGCACAGGAAAAGCACTGACCGCAATAGCCTATTGCTGTATAGCAGCCACCACCCATGGGCCCTAAAAGAAAACCTCCCCTTCGGTCAATTTCTACGGGTGAGGAGAAATTGCAGCACATTAGAGGCATTCAAATCTGAATCTGAAATCCTCGCAAAAAATCTGGCAGCACGCGAATACCCACCACGCAGTATAGCTCTCTCTAGGAAGAGAGCTAGAAATAACAACCGCGAGGGCCTGTTAGAACCTAGAGAGAAGGCCCCTACTGAAACCCTAACCTGTGTTACCACGTTTACATCAGCTTCTAACCAACTGACCAAGGTTATAAAGAAGCATTGGAACATACTTAACACTGGCGGGATGACTCTGGCACAACCGCGCTTTGCGTTCAGACGCTCCAGGAATCTCAAAGATATGTTGATTCATACAAGACCTAAGGCACCCACGGGGGGACAACAAAGAACACTGTGGCAACTACCGCCTGTAATGGGCCATTATCCATGCGGATCATGCACGGCCTGTGCCTTTACAAAAATACAGAAAACCATCACCTTCAATAACGGTTTCACGTGGGAAATAAGGTCGCACACTAACTGTAATACACACAATTGCGTATACCTGATCACATGCCAATGCGGGCTGTACTACGTAGGGATGACCACACGCCCCATAAAACTACGCATCTCAGAACATCGTAGCAGTTTCCGTTGCCACAAAAGCAACACCAAAATGTGCATCCACTATTTGGAAAAGCATCATACACCAGAATCATTACAGTGGGTCATCTTGGAGGCTTTCCCCAAAATCTCAAAGAATGCCCTACTTGTCAAAGAACAGAGGTGGGTATACAGATTATCCTCCCATATTACAGGACTCAATGAGGAAATTCCTTGGAATTCTCTGAGGATTGAACATGAACAGACTAACCACATGAGAATGGGTTCCTGTGCACAGAGACGACAATACACTACCAGGGGCACACAATTACTATAAATGCAGTAAACAAACCAGCCAACATTTACCACTTTAAAATGGCCGCCACACTATAGTACAAAAAACCATGGGAAACACCACTCCAAGATGGCCGCCATTTCCAACTAGGAACAGACTCCCGCCTTTTTGGTTAGAGACCTCCCACTTTAGAAAGCAGCGACGGACTATAAAAATAGATCAGCAACTGACAACCTCTCCTTCCGGACCCGGTAGATGTGGGTAGGTCGACTCGATACGTGACAACAGCACAAAAGTGAGTACTGCCAATGCGCGCGCTGTTTCCTTGCCATACAGACACTGAGGATGGTAGTTATAAATAGTTATAAATAGATAATCCCTCTAGTTTTCACTTATACCACCGCCCTGAGCTATTGGCTGTCCCCCTTGATGGTGATTTAGATATACATTCTGTGAACCACGAGCCCGATGAGAGTGAGTATGTGGACAAAAAAGATGTTCTCAATACAACAAGCTCCCCTGAAATATAATTGCATAAGTCATGAACCTGTTAAGAATGAGTATGTAGACTATGAATTGAGGTGTGCAAGGCAACTAGATTTTTATAAGCCGTATGACTGACCTTTGCACCATCCATGCTCTCTCCTAATTGACCTCGTGTAGCTCGTGAGGAACTCCTCTAGTTTGACCTACCGGGTACTGATGCCGCCTGGTTAGCTTACAACAATGGGTGAGTCCAAACGATATTTACCTGCTGCAGTACACTTGTGCCACTAAGGTTGTAGTTCACACTAGCTCACTGTGGGCACTCACCGTGTAGCACAGTTGTTTTTACAATGTTTTTAATTCTCTGAACTTTGGCTTTCACAATTCACTGACAGAAAACTAAATTTGAGTCACAAGGGAAATGATACTGTATATATATTCGAATGTGTACCATTAATACCAATGTCACCCTTCTCTCCCCACACAGGTAGAACCAGGTCTGACAGGTACACGATTTAGGTAGTTACCTGGTTGATGTGAGTATGTTGCCACGTCGCCAATTTTAAGTGTAGATAGTTTCCACAATATAGGTCCTGATGAATCGCATGTAGACTTTTACAGTGAGCGAGAAACATGTTGACCTCATTTGCACCAATAGCGACGCTTAGACCTAAGACATAATACTTAGCCAAGCACCGCATTGTTTATATTTTTAACTAGGGTAGGAGACCCACTGATTAAAAATTGTCTTCACGGATACTCCGAACCTTATTTTAAATCACACACATACATCTACACAGTTCTGGCCCCTCACCCCCACTTCACCATACGGCTATTGGAAAAAGATCTCCGCCAAAGTGCCCCTACTACAGGGAGCCCGTTGGGTATTGCACCGCCGACCCGACGAGGAGCAGCCCAGATGATGAAGCATGACACCCGATTGGGTGTGTGAGGGCATTACAATCCAATAAATGGACTCCCAACTCTGAACCCAAACGTTCAGGGTGGTGTCAATTTCCCTTGCTCGTACACTCTTGAGGAACAGCATAACCTTCTTCTTCTAGTACTGTTGGTGCTGCCTTGGACCTTGCCTACCACTCAACTTAACTTCTGGAGATTGGTCCCGTAAGTCGCTGTACTATACCTGTTTGCAGAACTTGTTCTTCCTTCCATAGGATGACATTGCAGAACTCAAAAATTGCACGGTGTCCACTTTTTGAACAGAAAATAGTTTATATCTAAATACGTACTTACCTGAACGATTTCTCTTTGATGCCTAAACATATATAAATATACTTCCTATTTTTATAAATTGGTGTGGATCTCCTTCTTGCGTCATGTGTCATGTATTGATCATTGTGTGTATTTGCAGATGTCTTGCACTCCTCTCGGTTAAGCCTGCTCAACCACACAGTACCCCTAATAGAGCACCTTAGGATTGCTAGAGCAAGCACCTGTCCACTTATAAGAGAACTCCTGGACTCTTTAGATGGTATATCAGATTATTGATATATTGCATAAAGAGTCAGCTTACTACACCACTCCACTCTACCCGATTCCACTGCGCTCCACTCTACCCCACTCCACCCCAATCCACCCCACTCCACTCCAATCTACCTCACTTTAACTTTCCTCAGTCTGCCCCACTCCAGTATACCCAGATCTACCCCCACTCTGCTCCAAGCTACCCCACTCTACCCCACTCCACTACAATCTCCCCCAATGTACTCCACTCCAGCGTCTACCCTACTCCACTCCAATAATATACCAATCCACCCCACCTCACTCCACTTACTTTAAGCCAGGCTGAACAGCAGCTACACTAGCGTACAACATGGCTAAAACACATTGCCAAAGCCAATAGCTCTTGCATAGCTGAGACTATTGGCTTTACCAGTGCTTGTTGTTTATTAAATTTTACTCTATTTTACTAATTTGTTTCTGGATTTTTAATACTGTGTATTTTGACTTTGTTACTGTTTTGGTACTGCGTAAATACTATACACGTAGCCTGTAAGTTAAGCCTGTCTTTCCTGCGCCATAGCTACCAGGGGATTGAGCTCAGGTTTAATTAATTACTTAAGTGGTTCACCCTGACAAGGATTATGATTATTACTTCAGGTAGGTACTTACCCCCTCAACTAATAATCCAGTTTCTTGCAGTGACGTAGCACAGTGTATACTACCATGCCAATTTTCAAATTGCTCATGTAAAGTAGGGTGTGGCTTCAAAGTTTGCAGATTGCCACAGTAAAGCATGTACTACCATGGTAAAATGCACATTGTCCATGTATAGCACACTGTGTCATGCCAGTTTTTACGCAGCAATGGTGAAGCACATATTGCATGCTCAGTCTTGGTAGATCACGTATACTGCTGTAGATTGGTTTTCTCCATGGGAGAGGATGTGGCCTAACGGCTAGAGCGTCGACCTCTGAGCTGGAGAACCGGTTCGAGTCTCGGCAGGGACGCTCAACATCTTGTGATTCTGGGCAAATCTCCCTGTGCCTAACAAAACAAGCATTTGCAATGTAATAGGTCTCGCTATATACTGGAGGCAAGATGGCGTCTGAGTAGCAGCTACCCGATTCAGCTCCGCCGGTCTGACCCCTAAACAGACTCAAAGAAGCTCTTTCATGCCATTGTGATCGCGCTCAAGAAGCTGAACATTACCTGATAAAATCTCTATCGCATGGACCAACAGTACAGCATAACGGTCACAGTGATCTCCGCGTGGTTTAGAGATCGGAATGGGTGGCGAGGTGTAACGCGACGTCTGGCAGCAGCTTCACGAACAGCGAGCCGCGCGGTTCCGGCATCTTCGTCCCGCACTGTCCTGCGGCGGCTCTCAACGACGTGCCGCCTCGAAGCTACTCTATCGGCTCTCCATGAACTCCTGACGGCTCCGTCAGACACGGAGAGAGGAGTTAATCACTGCAGCGGGCTCCAGCTTAGAAGCCGAAAGTAGAGGATACTTTGTTTCCAGGATTTCCAGGATACTGAAGGAAAGCAAGTAAGGATGACGGGGCGAGGGGGAAAAAATACAAAAGTTAAAAATAACCATCTACCAGCCCCCGCGATAACCGAAGCTGCACAGCAAAACCATTCAGAATTCCCACAGAGGCGCCCGGAAACACGGGGGCTGAAAAGCAGGGAGCAAGCTGAAAGGGTGAACTCAGCAGACAAGACCGAGCGGACGGCTAAGCAAGCGAAAAGATTGCAAGTAAAAAACGCTAAGCTCACGGATAACACCCAAATGCATAACTCTCAGCCCCTAATTTCCAATATGTTTGGCCCAATAGAGGGAAAAACACATAACGAGTTAGTTGAGGGGGCAGCACCGGAGGGTCAGTCTATCTTAATCGCTCCTGGTGTACCCCTTGCAGACGTCGGGGAGGCGCCTCAAGATCTCGTGGCCTCCTCGCTGGTGATCCCAGCAATACTTTATTTTATTTATTTTTATTTTTATGTTTTATAGAGCGCGAACTTGACCCGTTAGGGTATCAGAGCGCTTTACAGAATCCTAGGGTTGTACAAAAGGCATGGAATAACAAGAGTAAACAATCGATTGGGAGGGGGCGGGGTGTTGGATACATAAGGGATAGAAGGATACATAGGTACAGTTTACATTGCAGTTACTCAAGACAAGGCCCCAGGTTTCTTGGAGGGGTGACAGGGTCATCCGAGGGAGGCAATAGTCGGCAGTTGATCAGGGTCTCTGTGGTGGTTGAAGGTAAAAAGTTTAACCGAGGAATTTACCCATAAGGAAGGTTTTGGCCTCCTTTTTGAAGCGTGCCAGAGAGGGGATTCTTCTTATGACGGGTGGGAGAGAGTTCCATATTCTTGGCGCGGCCCCAGCGAAAGCCCGATTGTAAGTTTTTTTTTCCTAAAACGTGCAGGCTGGAGCAAGAGGTCTTTGGCGGACCGGGAGTTTCTGATTCCTCCGGATACCACAAGTTTCTGTGCAAGGTATGCAGGGGAGTTTGAGTATAAAGCCTTGTGTGTGATGCATGCCAGCTTAAGATGTATCCTGGCCTCGAGAGGAAGCCAGTTCAGCGCTTTCAGGTGTGGAGAAATGTGATCGAATTTCCTTGTGCCGGTAAGTAGTCTGGCGGCAGCGTTGAGGCAGGCTTTTAAAGGTGCCAGGGAGATCTTGGGTAGACCCGAGAGGGTAGAGCAGCCATATTCCAGTCTGGAGATGACTAGTGCTTGGACTGCCATTTTTAGGTCGGGAGCGTCAAGGAAGGGTTTCAGTTTCCAAAGGTAGCTCAGGTGGAATCTGGCTGATTTGGCCATCGAGTTGATGTGGTCCCGCATGTTCAAGTTGCAGTCGAGGGTTATTCCCAGTGATTTGGCTGAGTCCACAATGGTCGGTGGGTAATTTAAGGCTGTGATGGCCTTAATCCATATCTGAATCTCAGTGTTGGTTTTAGGAGGGGAAATTAGGAGAAATTCTGTTTTCTTTGCATTGAGTTTGAGTTGATTGGAGGCGAGCCATTGGACGGTCAGCTTCAGGGCCTCATTCAGGGAGAGAATCTCCTCGAGGGATGAGATTTTGATGTAGATCTGAGTGTCGTCAGCGTACATATGGTAGGAGATATTTGCAGTGCGTAGGGACTTCGGCAAGCGGTTCTAGGTAGAGGTTGAAGAGGGTGGGGGACAGCGTTGATCCTTGAGGGACTCCAATCGTGACCGGAGAGGGAGCAGACAGGTTGCCGTTGATTAGGAATCTCTGTGATCGGTTTTGGAGGAAGGATCTAAACCATTCTAGGACAGAGCCATCCAATCCCATCCTGAGTTTGAGGCGTTCGAGTAGCTTTCCATGGTTGACCGTGTCGAAGGCAGAGGATAGATCTAGGAGGATTAAGAGACATGTTTTGCCTTGGTCAAGGGCTTGGAGGGCATCATCAACGATGTGGAGCATGGTGGTTTCAGTGCTGTGTCCAGGTCTAAATCCGGATTGGAAATCATCGAGTAGGTGGAAGTTATTGATGTGTTGACTTAGCTGCAGTTGCACACACTTCTCCAACACTTTAGCTAAGAGAGGGATGTTGGAAATAGGTCTGAAGTTGTCAGGGAGGCTGGGTCCAGTGACGGCTTTTTCAAAATGGGGAGGACTTGGCCGGCTTTCAGAGAGTCAGGAATCGATCCCTGCCGGAGAGAGGCGTTAATTATTGCAGTCCAGCTAGGAATAATGTATTGGGCGGCGGCAGCTAGGCAGTTGGAGGGGAGCGGGTCGTTAAAATGGTTATTCGGGTTTAAGGTAGATAGGATTTTAGAGACGGAGTCTTCGTCGTAGAGTGTGAAGTCGGTCCAGTGTGCTTGATTCTTAGGTGAAGCCTGTCGGGGCGGCGTGGAAGGAGGAGTCAGGTTAGTAGTGGGTAGCGAGTATGAGGCGGAGCTAAGTTCGTTACCTAAGGCTTTGATTTTGTCCGCAAAAAAAGAGGCGAATTCCTCGGATGATATTAGAGACTTGGGATTTTCTTTCGATGTTTTGGCCAGTTTGTTGGATTGATGTTTGACCAGTTCAAAGAGTTTGCGGGGTCTGTTCTTGGTGTTCCCCAGTTCCGATCTGAAGAATTCTTTTTTGAGTTGAGGATGTTCCTGTTGTAGGTATTTCTGGCCTGGCGGAGAAGTTTTAGGTGTGCGGCAGAGGGGTGCTGTCTCCAGATTCTTTCGGCTTGCCGGAGGGATCTCCTCTCATTGTTGAGGGATCCAGTGAACCAGGGGTTTCTATCTTTGATTTGTGTTCTTTTTAGTTTTAGTGGGGCTAGGTCATCCAGAATGTTCGATATGGTCGCAGAGTAGTGATCGTTGAGGTCATTGACCGTAGTGATATGCGAGGGGGGGGGGAGGTCAGATTTGCACCGAGCCTCCAGTTCTCTGTGGTCCAGGTTCTTGGTGTCTCTGACCCAGCGTTTAGGAATCACCGGCTGCGGTGCCCTAGTCTTGTGGGTGCCAGGTAGTAGGAAGGCGATGGCGTGGTGGTCAGACCAGTCACATGGGTCTATAGAGATAAGCTTGACTGTTGATTCCTTAGAGATGATCCAGTCAAGAATGGCCCCTTTCGAGTGAGTTGGGAGTGAGCAAGATTGGGTCAGGGCTTGATCGGCCAGGAGGTCTTTGATGGCGTTGACATGAGGATCCTTGGGATCATTCCAGTGCAGGTTGAAATCGCCAAGGAAAATGTCTTTAGCGTTGGAGGAACTCTTAGCTGTGAAAATTTCCATGAGGTGGTCAGTGAAGGAGTCATTCCTGCCTGGGGGTGGTAAAAGATGTGCAGGTTGCACAGTAGGGCGGAGTTGCTGCAAATGGAGAGGGCGAGGTATTCGCAGGAGTCGGTGGTATCCGCCAGAAGTTCCGTGACAAGAAGGTTAGAGCGATAGATGCAGGCGATGCCTCCTCCTTTCTTGCTAGGTTGCCTGTCCAGCCTTGCAATGTTATAGTTGGGAGGGACCAAGAGGTCCAGACATGGGGATCAGGATTCGTTGAGCCAAGATTCTGTTAGAATTGCTAAGTCGAAATTTTTGTTCAGGATGAGGGCAGCAATATCGGCGGCGTGCTTAACTGCCGATCGGCAGTTAATTAAGAGACCAGTCAGAGAAGGGTCGGAGGGAGTGTCGGGAGTCGGGGCGGACAGGGGTACAGGCGCTAGATTGCTTTTAATCACACTTCTGTTACGGAGGGTAGCTGATCTGCAGGGGTTGATAGTGACCGTGCAGATGGGATGTTCGGCCCTCACGTGTAATAGGCATGGGGTAACTGGGGCTGCGTTGTAGTCCCGGAGGATGGCAAGGATTTCCTTTTCAGTGAGGTCTAGCGGACTTGGTGTGGCGAGGGTAGGGTTGTAGGAGAGGACGAGAGCTAGGGTTTCCTCCTCCGAGAGGTGGCAAGGATGCTTGCGAGGGCGAAGGTGTCTCAGGGATAGAGGTAGTGGGTGTTTGGGGAGCTCTGTGATAAGAGGGGGGTGGGGTTCAGCAGGGGCTTTAGGTTAGCGAAGGAGAGTTCGGCGCGGTGAAGGAGGTTCGTTAGATCCAGAATGGAAGAGTGGATGCTCTGAATTATTTTGGCAGCTCTGTGGTGCAGCGTTTCGGTATCCATGTGAGAGGGAGGCGCTAAAGGACAGGGGGTAGTGGTTCAGAGGCAGTTCTATCGTCATGCATACGGGATGGGATATCAGGGCTAGCTCGACCTGTGTCGTAGGTCTTTGGGGGCGTCTCAGTCTCACGGTCGGAGTGGGGAGCTAGTGGGGAGGGGACCAGAGGTCTAGGGCCGATTCTGTAGGCCAGGCCGGGAGACGTGCTAGAGGGGTTAGAATGAACCGTGTTAGGAACACTTGGAGGGGTGGTCTGTGGGCTAGCAGGGCTAGCTCGACCTGTATCGTAGGTCTTTTGAAGCGTACCAGTCTCAGGGTCGGAGTGGGGAATTAGTGGGAGGAGACCAAAGGTCTCGGGACGATTGTGTTGGCAAGGCCGGGAGACGAGCTAGAGGGGTTAGGATGAACTGTGTTGGAAACCCTTAGGGAGGTGGTTTGTGGGAGGCTAGTCACGCTAGGCAGGCTGGTCGGAGGGTCGTCGAGGCCGGTGTTGGTTGCCCTGCCCGGGTCGTGCACATGGTTTCTGAGGAGGGTAAAAAGGTCAGCAAAATTATTGAGGTTTTTGGTTGAGGCTTGGATCAAAACGATGCCGCTTTTGTAGAGGGTGATGGTGAGGTCGGCTCGCAGGGTTGAGGAGGGCGCTATTGTGAGCTTAGTGCCGTATGGAATGTTCCTGGTTGCGCGTACATTAAGGAGGTGCGCAAAGGTATTGCGCCAAGAGGGGGTTCTTCTGGAGTAGAAAATGAGGTCATTAATGATTATGCTGTTGTCCGCGCTGTAACGCAGGTCAGAGATCAATGTCTCAGGGTGATTTTTCAGGGTGGAGTGCTTGAAAGTTTTTGCAGCGGCTTTGGAGAGGTTGGGGGGTAAACCAGGGTATATGAGTTTTCTCCAGTAGCGGTCAGGCCGGGACCTGCCATGCTTGCTAGGTTGGGCACTATAGGAACGAAATGGGTCAGTAAGCAGCAAAGGGGATGGGTCTCCACATACCAAGCGAGGGAAGCTATAGTGACTGACTTGGTCTCTTAGAGGCAGGGAACCACATCACAGCAGCATGTGTCCCCTGGTGGACTGTCTTGAGGGAGCGGGCTGTCTAAGCGTTGGGGCAGAGGCTCAGACGTACTTGCGTAGTAGTGACATCCTCTTTGATGTATACTGCAATCCGCTGTCTTTCCCAAAACATCTACGCTTTTTGCTGTAGTCCCTGTCGGTGTCTTTATTGTCATTGGATTCCTTATGTCCGTGATCATTTGGATAGTATCTTCATAGGAATTTAAAAATAAATAAACAAATAAAAGTGGCTGGGTCGTAGGTAAGAAGTAGATCCCTGAACTTTTCAGTTCCAACAAGTCTTTCATTGACTACTATAGCAAGTCAGAGTCATTCCAAGATGGCCGCCACCTTATCGAGCCTGGCTCAAGGTGTAGCTGTAGACCCTTATTTGTTTTTATGGCGTAGTCCTCTTTCTATTGCCATTGCCAGTTGCTGCCATTTTCGTGGGGAATGGAGGAGCAGTTCTGTGCTCAAAATGGCTGGGGCAATAAAACTGCTGTGCCACAGACCAACAGCTGTACTGTACAGCTACAAATCTGGTAGTAGACCCACTCCTGCAGCCTGGACATCGAGGGTTTCCCTGGTTAAGATCCTGATGGTGGGGGCTTCTCATCTGCAGCGTTGTGACTTCGGGACAGGCTCACCCTTGGTGGTCCCAGCCGTTTCACAGCTCCGAGGAACCCCCTGCAGTGTTGAGCGCGATCGTTCCCGGTATGGAGGAACCTGCCTCAGGGGCGAGGCGGCAACAGCTCCCCAGGGATTTGGCTCGATCAGGGTGTTCCCGTTGCCAGCTGGAGGCTCGCCTTTGTGCTCTGCGCTAATCTGCTAGTTCCCAGCGGGCCCCCAGGTTGTTGAATGGTCTGCAGCGGGGGGGGGGGGGACGGACTCACCGATGCCTCAGAGTCTGGGCGATCATCCTCGGTCAGTCCCCCAGCAGCCCACGTCGGAAGATGGATACCCAGCCCTTTGTTGATGTCGGCTGGATTCGCGGAGCAGCGCTCGGCTGGGGCTCCGACAGTCAGTAGCAGAGAGGCATCCGACGGACTCATCGAGCGGCCAGCTCTTCAGATCGATGGCCGACGGTCCTGATTGAGGTGAGGGGGTCCAAAACGATGGTCTGTGCGGTGCCGCTGGGCCAAGCTTGCGCTGTGTTGCTGTGTGCTGATGTAGGAGGGCAGCAGGGCGATGGATGGCCGGGTTGTACAGGGATATTTGCCGATATCGTGATCCCTAACCCAGGAGCTCAGTGGAGGAGCTCTCGTCCGGTGGCCATCTTGCCAGTATGTTGATACCGGTCCTAACAACCTCTGCACCTCCAGAAAATTCAGGGGCAGCCGCAGAGCCAGGTACAAACGTAGGAGGTGAGCAAACAAAGAATGCCCCCCCAGCAGTTCTTCCAAATCTGGATATAAGAGTATCCGGGACTGAGCCCAGTGCTAAGGAGATTGTAAATATTGTAAATACTGGAGCCATTCCACAAAGGAATCCAGCAAATCCAGCAAACATAGTAAACCATCAGTTAGAAATCCCTGACAATATGGAAAAACTCTATTCTGTCACGGATGAATCAGAGATGTATGAGACTGGCATATCCACATCCAGTGATGGAGAGAGACATGACTGGGGAAGCAGTACGAACTCCGAGGCCTAATGGAAAACTGCTGCACCAAAGAAGAAGTCGGAAAAAAAGAAAAAGACAAAAAGACAAAATGGACACAAGAGTGGGGGGACCACGGATCAAGGAAGTAATGCCGAGCTCAGATGGGACTACTCGTCCTCTCAGTTTGCGACTCCATCAGATTGTACTGTATGCTCAGGCGGCAACCCTTCAGCTATGGGAGATTTGGGGAGTGGAAACTCCGGAATCTCCAGAAGCAAGGAAGAACCTACCCTCGCCGAAGTCTTGCACTCAATCAAGAGCTTTCAAGAAGAGGTTAAGCTGGATAATCGAAAAAACCGACTAGCTACACAGAAATTACAAGGCGCTATAAGGAAAGTGGGTCGAACCTGTGCTGAAATTGCTGACAGAATGTCGTCAGTTGAAGTGCGTACCGAGAATCTGGAAAAAGACGTTTCCTCCCTAAAAGTACAGGGAGATGTGCATGATGGCATAGTTAAAGACTTGATGTTGAAGATCGAGGAACAGGAGAATAGATCGCGACGCAATAATCTTCGCATAAGGAGTGGAAGGGAGTGACCCTAGGGCTTATATAATCACGCTTTTCAAAGGAGCATTTCCTGAGCTGCAATCCTGGGACTGGGACAAGGAGATACAGCGCGCTCATCGTTTCCCATTAACACCTTCCAAACGTCCTTTGTCCTCAGCGCAATACCCTCGTGCAATGTTAGTGTATTTTGGCAACTTTCTTTTACGCCAGATACTCTTTGACTTAGCAAGACCTACTAGCAAGAAGGAATTCAATGGCGTTACCTTTTTCAGCAGGCCTGACTTTGCCCATGCCACAGTTGAGCGAAGATGGAGGCTGAGGCAACTATTTGCCCCTTTTCAACAAATCGGGGCAACAGTATATTTACAGAATCCAGCATGCCTAAAAATTATTTTCAATGGGTCACGCGCAGTTTTACTTCTGAAGTCCAGGCCCAAGCCTATCTGCAAGAGATCACAGAGTCAAGAAGAGACAGAACCAAGGACTAAAATATTTAAGACTTAAGGCTTAATGTTTCAAAATTGGGGACTTTTAGCGAGTTCAAATGGTTACAAATTGATTCAGCACAGATAGAGTGGATAGTCTAGGAAAGGGGTTGGACCGGGGGGGGGGCACGGGACCCTGATTGCTCAGATGCCCTCATCCTGGTTCTTGCAGAACCAGGTAGCCTCAGTGGTAGGTGGTGGGTGGTGGGGGGGATCCATGGGGGTTGGGGTAGGGTGGGGGAAGGGGTTGGCACCAAGAGGGATGACTCGAATTTTTTTTCTCTATTTGACTTATGGGTATTGGTATTGGAGTAATTTTGCTATATTTAATGAGTAAATTACGTATAGCAACAATTAACGTGTGTGGCCTTAACGATCTCAAGAAACGACGAAATACGGCTGTAGCACTTCGGCTACTTAAAGCAGATATCCTATGCCTGCAGGAAACGCATATTGAAAGAACTCAGATTCACCTTTTAGACTCGCTTGGCTATACAGTGGTAGGGGCCACAACACAAAATGCTAGGATACGGGGGGTGGCAATACTATCTGCGAAACGCTCACTTCAATTTACACGTACATTAGCTGATCAAAATGGGAGGTGGGTCATCACAGAATGTTGAAGGGAAAATGGAGATTCATTCACTGTATGTACTTTATATGGTAGCACCGCAGACGACCCCGCAATCTTTGATTTTATGAATAATGAATTGGCCGAGTGGCCGCTACCTTTAATCATTTGCGGTGATTTTAATATAAATTTGCCCGCTAATAAGAACATAACCCTAGATAAAAATTGGATCGATAGCGGTCGGAAACCAAAGGTCTTTAAAGCTTTGAGGACTTTATGTCGCGAACAGGCACTCACTGACATTTGGCATTCACAACACCCTACTGATTCTGGCCACACTTTTTATTCTTTTCCACATAAGCTGGTGAGATTAGATTTTATTTTTGCATCTCATTCTATTCTTCACGCGTGCTCAATAGAAAAGACCCCACGTATTGTGGCAGACCATAATCCCTTAGTGGTGGAAATAAGAGGGGTAACAGTGGTTAATAGAGATTTGGCTAGCTGGACCTTTGAACGATCTCTACTTTTAAATGATGAATATTGTAAACATATGAAGCACTGGATTCCACAATTTATTAAGGATAATTTAGGCAGCACAGGGATTGAGGTGGTTTGGGATGCACTAAAAGCAGCAATAAGAGGAGAGACACTAAGCTTTTCGCTTTCCTTAAATAGAGCAAAGCGTCAACTGCAGGATAATGTGCAAACCCGATTGGCTGTTGCAGAAGAAAACTTAATTACTGTTCTCAGGGATGGCGATGACCCAGCGGATGCGCTTGCAAAAATAATGTCAGCAAAATCAGCTGTCATGGAGCTAATTGCCAAAAGAGCTGCAGATAGATTAGCAATTTGGAGGAAGGAAGCATATGAATGTAGCGAGCAGGTCGGACATCATCTCGCGATTAGGGCAAGACAAAAAGCTACAAGGAACATCATTACTGCAGTTAAAGACCTCACACAAAAAATAATTTCAGATCCAGAGGGCATTCGTAAAGAGTTTCTTGCCTACTATCAAGATTTATATCATGAAACTACCACAGCTCATTTAAATGATATCACTACTTATCTTAACCAAATTCCAGCGGTGCAATTATCTCAAGATGACCAGGCTCAACTTGATGAACCCCCTCAATGGATAGACGCTCTGCTTTGTATTAATAGCCTTCCTAATGGTAAAGCCACCGGGTTAGACAATATTCCAGCTGAATTTTATAAAAAAAATTCCACTGAACTAAAAGAGGTTATGTTCCACTTATTCGTACATGCGTTCAAGGGGGGGAGACCACCTGAATCATGGTCGCAAGCCAAAATTATTGTTTTCTTGAAAAAGCATAAATCTGCGCTAGACCCTGCCTCTTATCGCCCTATAACCCTGATAAATGCGGACTGCAAAATCTATTCTAAAATATTAGCGGTTCGATTAGCAGGGGTAATACATAAAGTAATATCACCTAGGCAACATGGATTTATCCCTGGACGCGGTACTGTAGATCATATTAGGAGAACTATTTCACTGTTCGACGCCGCCCAAATTTCTAGAGACCCAATAGCCCGTATTCTACTTGATGTCGAGAAGGCCTTTGACAGAGTTTCCTGGCCTTTTTTATGGGAGACCCTGTCAAGGGTCGGGATAGGCCAGGGACTTATACAGGCATTTAAGATGATATATTTTCAGCCCACCGCAAAATTATTTTTAAATGGCTCACTAACTGACACTTTTAAAATAACTAGAGGTACCCGCCAGGGATGCCCGAGTTCACCTCTCTTGTTTGCACTATATATAGACC
Organism: Calotriton arnoldi; assembly: GCA_963921515.1. NCBI lineage: Eukaryota > Metazoa > Chordata > Amphibia > Caudata > Salamandridae > Calotriton > Calotriton arnoldi. The sequence goes on from CAWUFW010003218.1 coordinate 628,534, forward strand.
CCTTTTTACGATTTCTGGAAGCTAATCGAAAAATTAGCCCCATTATTTCTCACGGCTGGGAAACGAAAGTACTGGCCTATGCCGACGACATTGCTCTGGTAATGGTAATCCTGGAACATCTATGGTTGAGGTTGAAGTAGAGGCGGCTAGATTTGGACTTTTATCAGGATACTCCCTTAACAGATCTAAAACCCAGATCATTTGTAGGAATGTCAGTATGGGCGACGACACTAGACAGGTAGAAAAGGCTACGTACCTTGGAGTAGATGTTATGGCTAGCGTCGAAAAGATAGTTGACTGTAATATTGACCCCTTGATTGATAAGATTTAACCCGAATTAATTTGACTACATAATTTGCATCTTTAGATAATTGGTAGATGCAATATAATTAAAATGATTTTTTTCCCTAAATTTTTGTACCTTATAAGAGCTATCCCGTTAGAATTTAGTACTATTTGTTTGAAAAGGATCGAAGACCTGTTCTCTCGATTTATATGGGATTATGAAAAACCCAGAAGAGCTTATAAGTACCTTTCCCTACCAAAGGAAAGGGGTGGGCTGGCTCTTCCAAATATAAGACTTTATTATTGGGCAACTACTCTTCTGTATAACCTTACTCTTTTTTCCGATAAGCCAATAGATAACCCATTGGAAGATATACCTACACCTATAGAACTCATAATGGGCAAAGATGCATGGGGATTGATCTGGAGGTTTCTGAATGATTCCCACTATAAGAAGGTACGTTTCAAGACGTTGGCTGCTGGGTTCAAAACCATGAAATCGGCCCGTAAAATGTTAGGACTGGGTCGCTTGAATTATTATACACCGATTTATAACAACCCTAACCTGCCCGAAATTTTTAAAAACTTAATAATCAAAAAGTGGCAAAACAAAGGCCTGTCCAAACTCAGCGATTTTTATTCCCTATCCGATATAGCTTCTTTCGAAAATCTCAAAGAAAGATATGAATTGGATTGGAAAGATTTCTATAAGTACCTGCAAGAACGTGATTTTTTAAGGAAAAAATGCGGCGGCCCATCAGGATTTATTAATAACTCTATTATAGACAACTTGAGAAAGAACCGTCCATCCATTGGAACTGTGTATAACTCTTTTAACTCATTAATGCCGGATGATTTGGCAACGCGGGCTAGGAAGTGGAAAGAGGAAATTGATATCTCCGAAGACTTATTCTTCCACTCAACTGAGCTAGCACAAAATCTGTTAATTCCGGCGCGGCTTCAAGCCCAGTATTATAAATCCTGCTTTTCGCTTTATTATACTCCGAAAAAGATTGCAAAATGGGGGACAGGGAGAGGGACTCTATGCCCCCGAAGCTCTTTGGATCAGGCGGATCTCAATCACATGTTTGCCTCTTGTGACACATTAAACAACTTAAAACTAGAGATCGCAAACTTTTTAAAAGAAGTGCTAGGGAGGGATGTTTTTCTTTCTCCTTCCCTGATTTGTCTTGGGGTGGATCAGGAGATCCAAGGGAAGCCGGGAGAGCAATTGGTTTTCATAGGCATGGCGGTATATCGACTCTGCCTAGCCTCAGCCTGGCTAGATCCATCCCCCCCAGGTTATCATCAATGGCTAACACGATTAGTGGCGAATTATAACTTTGAAAAAGCCATCTATGAAAAAAGAGGGACACGGTCCTGCTCAAAAGGTTTAAAGATCTGGGAACCTCTGACCAGATGGCTCGAGAGGTAGTACTGGGCTCAAAGCGATCTCCGGTTCGGCTCTCCCGACATCAACTACATCTAAGTGTGTGTCTAACCCCGGGGAGGGAGGGGTGGGAGAGGGGGTATAAAATATATAAAAGTGTGCATGAGGAAAAGTTGCTGATTCAATATAAACTTCTCTTTTACAACAGGCTATTTGAGTAGTCGGCACGTGTAACTAGTATTTGCTGATTTAAAATATGTATGTTTTGCACTTGTAAACTGATTGAAATTTGAAGCGCTATTTGCAACATTGTAATCATGCACTAAATAAAAACATTAAAAAAAAAAAGTAATAGGTCTCGCATTTGCGAGAGTTTAAACTATTGGCATTGTAAATAACAATGCCTTTTATTTATGTTTTAAAAAGCAACACATAAGTAAAAGTCATTTACAATGCTAATAGTTCAAACTCTTGCAAATGAGAGACCTATTGCATTGCAAATGCTTGTTGTGCTTCTGACTGCCGCCTGCCTCTCTCCTCTGCCTCAGCTGCTCCTCAGGTTTCAGAGCTTAGTGCAAGGGGGAGGGTGGGGGCTGAGCCTTCTTCCAGAGCCGCTGCTCTCCTTGAGTCCTGCTCCTGACCCCTCTCCCCCTCTTCCGGGTACTTCCCGTCTACCCCGAGAGCAGCTCGCAACTTCCACCTCCAGGCTTCCTCTTCGCCAGTCGACCGCAGCCACCCCTGCTGGCGAGGAGGGGCGCATAAACATTCTGAAATATAAAGTGATGTTGCACATTTACAGCGCCCCGACGCACGGGCTTTGAAATAATTAATGACCTCAGAGATGAGCGTGGAATAACCCGGCGTGAGATGATATCTCCCCCAGAGCCCTAGCATTTCTTGCGAGTGCCGGTAATGAGTGACTAGACTTTGTATGGGGTACTCACTGAAGGGAAACCAGAGGGAGAGGATGTGGTTCAGCGGTCAGAGCTGCCGAATAAGGAGCTGGGGACCAGTGTTCGAGCCTCGGCTCAACATTCTGTAATTATTAGAAAATCACTTAATCTCCTGCCCGGGATCTAAGCAATTTAAATTAAAAATAAATAAATAAATAAACAGCGATCTTGGAGGGTCATCAAGCAGTGTTGTGGGGGGTGGGGAGAGACAAATAAAGAAATAAAAAAACACGGTTGGGGCGGACAAGCAGTGAAGCATCTGAAACAAATGGTGTGGTGTGCCGGAGCAATTCAAAGTAAACAAGCCAGCCACAAAGTAAACATAACACCAGAGGGGGTAGTGCAGGAACAGATGCATCCCATGAATGCTATGTCCATTAATTAAATAAATAGTTCTCAGAACTGCTAATGAAAGCTCCCGAGTAAGGACACATGTAAGAGGGCCAGTCCTCATGGGAGGTAACAACAGAAGGCAGGGAGGTACTAAGGAGGGACTAATAAGCCTAATAACAAATCAGAAGCCAACATTTACAAAAGACAATGATACAAGCCAATGAAAAATATGGGCGGAGCTTCAAGTCCATACCTAAATACAGCATGTCTCGAAGAGGCAGCACTAGCTCTGCCAAGGCGAGATCTAAAAATGAATGTGTCCGTCTGTAACGCAACTGGTGCTCATGTAAAGCGCTCTGATACCTTCGGGTCTAGTTCGTACTATATAAAACTCCCCAAAAATAAACTGTGGAAGATTTCAAGTTGATTTGTTTGACAAGACTTTAGTCTTGAAACCATGTTGAAAACTGCATCTTCTGATTTACACATGCATCTTATTGTTTTCTTCGGCCTATTCATGATTGCAACTCTTCTTACATTGACAATAATGTCATTGGACCAGATTGTTTGTCCAAATTTGGTCTGCCTGTCCCGTTGTATTTATGCTCACATGCAAACCAGAGTTATACTTGGTTCATGCTTTTTCAACCGTGGATTACGTTCTAACCTTGTCTTTTGACCACTCACTTAACTGGGGTAAGCCTCTTATCTTGAGATACAGGTCCATGGATTTTTCATTATGCAGTATGTGATCTGTCACCAATATTACATGGTATGAGCAAACAATCCGCAACGATCCACTTTCCATGTGCAATATAGATTTTGATTCGGGTGCAAACAGATGTTTATTCCTGAATTGGGATTCCGAGTTTTGAATTGATTACTGCTCGTCCGCTATTTTGCTCGAATTCATTTCTCCAAGAAATCCTGGTACAAATGTGTCCAAAGGAAAATGGTGAAACAGAGTAAAAAATGCTGGACACAGATGAGCAGACTAGGGTACTGCGTGCTATGCTTCAGTCAAACTTGCGTAACTCAGAACGGGTGGGTAATACCTCACTTGGTAAATACTGTACAATACTGTATGGGTATGTACTGGGTGCGGTATTACCACCCACAGTAGCAGGGCACTCAGAATGATGCCATTAATGTGTATTTGTATGGACGGTTCATTGGTGTATTTTTATGTCTAGCCCAGGGACAACTAGCTGCCTCATCAGCCGCATGTAATAAAAACAAATCATAAATATACACACATAGGGCCTGATTACGACTTTGGCGAAGTGGGTCTGGGTTCGCCCCGTCACCGCACTGCCAAGGCCATTGTTGGGCCACCTGCCAGATTGGGAGTTTCCTTCAGTCTGGAGGGCTTTTTTTTTGGCGTTCCTACAGCTGTGCCTTTAAAAACGGGCACCGCAATGGGAACATGCAGTGCATGCAAACAAGAGGGCACATGTTATGCCCCCCTGTGTGCATCCAGAGGGCGTAAGGCACCATGGGGTCTTGCAGGGACCCCTTTCTTTACGCCACGGTTTTCATGGCGGTTACACCGACATGAAAACCATGGCAAAGAGAAACTTGTAATATGCTTGGCAGGACCATGGCGGTCCCGCCAAGCATATTACTGTCTCCTGACTGCCACACCACCACCAGGGAACCGCAGTTCCCTTGCGGCTGCAGTGGGGCACTGGTGGTCCGACCGCCCTTATTGTAATAGGGCGGTCGGGAGACTGCCACCTCTGCACCTGCACGAGTCTGGAGGCCCATGGACTCAAAGGCTTGTAATTGGCCCCATAGAGGGACTTTGAGTCAGGCCTTCTCATCAGTTGGTCTGGTCTGTTCAACTGTCGTTCACTCTTTGCCTGTGCTCAACACAGCATACAGCACGCAGCTACGGATCCGCCCACTTCAGCCATTGGCTATCTTGCACTGCGTAGGAGGTATTTTACCCGATTCCATGTGCACATTTGCCTAAGAAGTGCTCTTTGTACTGGGACTTTGCGTCATCTCTCCTTGTCCATTGGTGTGTTCATTTGTCCTTCATTTTTTGCTTCTGCACAACATGTCACATTGGACGGGACAGCTGGTCAGCTCACTTCAGCCTTTGGCTCTTTTGCTCTACGAGCAAAGTGTTTTACATGATCATATATGCAAATCCACGTAAACAATAAATACATTTTGGGCCAGGGCTGATGGGCTAACACTTTGCCAGTGCTGTTATCGTTCCATTTTTTCCTTTTTTTCCTTTTTTCTACAGTCATCCTTGTGTGCTTAAACTATGTCTTCAGGTTTCGGTAATTTAAAGCCAACCTATATTTTTGTGGTAATAATAATTATATTTTTTGTGATGTGCTTTGAAACGTCACCTGCTGCTAGGAAGCACCCACGCTGTTCTGTTAAAATTATACACGATGGTTAATTTATTTTTAAATTATACATTTTTATTGCAAGCATCTGGCCTCGGTATTAAGATGGCGGAATGTTTTTTCTTCTTACATGTTAGTATGAGCGTGTAATATTAATTAAAACGTGCTAACCGTAGCTTCAGTCTGCCGTGTTCAGACGTTTTAGCTTTGCCGATGCTTGTTATATCATGCTTTCAAGTATGCCCCTACCAAAGGCAGACCAATATATTAAAAAGCTCTGGGCTACGAATTAGTCACATGAAAGTTGTATCGAATAAACCCTAATTGTACTGATGAATGAATGAAATGCGCACTTACCCAGACGTCTCCCATTTAAACTTGACCTTTCAAATATAAGGTCGCCGAGTCTTCCATCCAATCTGAAGGCTCCGCTCCCACCAGCTGCTGCAAGTTTGTTGAACTAATATCTATAAATATCAAGGGAGAAAGGCAGTGACTTCTGGTTATGTGGGCATCGCTGGGTCTCTTTACAGTGTGGGCTACACTTTTCATTTCAATATCTGTTTCTTTTGCGTTTTTTTGCATCGTCTCTGTCTTCCGGGTTCGCGGGAAGAAACCCCACTTGTTGCAGGTGAGTTTTTTCTAGGTTCTTTTGTAGCATAACTTTAATTGCTGATAGAGCCATTCATTTCTGTGGTGTGTTTTTAGATGTTGTTTAAAATATGTTTGTCCTTACTCATACGCCAGGAAAATAGTTCAGCAGGTTAAGTGCTCGCTGCTGACATCTGTAGGTAACCTGAAGGTCCCCGGTTTGGTGTCACTCGCAGCCCGTAGCCTTCCATCCCATAGTTTCAATCAAACGTGTACAATTGCTTTGGGAACACACGAGCGGTTACTTTTTGGTAACATGCTTTTGTAAAAGAAGCAGCAAATGAATTCTTAAAAGTTTACACAACATCACATCTAAATACTAGTTCTGGCCCTGCCGGCATCTGAAAAAATGAACGAAAGACGACTGATGCGTTCTCTTTAAAAAGGCAGCAACCCTGTTTGCAGCTCTGTGCACCATGTTTGCCATTTACGTTGCTAAATTCTTAGCCTGCACAGAAAAGACAGGTACTGAATATAGGTCAGTGTGACAGTGAGCTTTCATTAGAAATCTGCTGGGCAAATATGATTACCCTGGTGTGCCTGGCTCAGCCTTTCATCCATTTTGAGGTTCTGAGGTCGATAAAATTGGCACCCCTGAGCTATGTGCTCTTACTCATTCTATCACAACTCTGGGAATTTGGAGATTTGCCATTGTATAAATGGTCGGTTATCATTTTCATGAGTTTGAATATCAACAATTAACGGATTCATAGAGGACTTTCTAACCTATGTGGTGAGCATAAAGACCATGTATAAAATATGGTCTGGTTGCTATGCTGTTGGCTGTGGATCCATGAGGGAGGGCTGGTGCTACCTTAATGAAGCTTCAGCAACTGCCTTGTAACCTCACCGTGAATGGCCTCAAGAGGGCGTCGTATTGAAACAAATGCCTCAAATAAAGGCTTCTTTTTAGGGTAAACGGTGCACTTGAATGTGAAAATGCAATTTTTGTCTCCGAAAATCTTTTCACCAGAGCTGCCAAGAGGCTGAGTTCTAATCCCAGACTTTCCATCTGACAAAAATGTGTAATCCTGGCCAAGTCGTTTCATTGTCCTGTGTATGTAAAACAAATTGGAAGTGCTAAGAAATGGGAAACTTCAACTTTAAAGGTCTACACAGGACAGTGAACAATCAATCAATCAATCAGGGGTTTGTATAGCGCAACTACTCACCCGCGAGGGTCTCAAGTCGCGGGAGGGGTCTCCTAAGGGTGCTGTGGTCATCTGAAGAGCCAGGTCTTGAGGTCTCTCCTGAACTGGAGCAGTGTAGGCGTTTGCCGGAGGTGGAGGTCGTTCCAGGTCTTGGCTGCGAGGTAGGAGAAGGACCTTCCCCCCCCCCCCCTCCCCGTTCTGGTCTTGTAAATGCGTGGCATGGAGGCCAAAGAGAGCTCGGCTGATTGGAGTTTTCTCTTGGTTGTGTGGAAGGAGAGGCGGTTGTTTAGGTATCCTGGTCCGATGTTGTGGAGGGCCTTGTATGCGTGTGTGAGGAGCTTGACGGTTATTCTTCTTTCGATGGGGAGACAGTGGAGGTTGCGGAGGTGTTGGCTGATGTGGTTGCAGAGGGGGATGTCTAGGATCAGTCTGGCTGCAGCGTTCTAGAGCTTTCAAAGGAGTTTTTTGTTGATTCAGGCATAGAGGGCGTTGCCGTAGTCCAGTCTGCTAGTGAAGAGGGCATGCATGATCGTTTTTCTGGATTTGGAGGGGATCCATCTGAACGTTTTCCGGAGTATGCAGAGGGTGTTGAAGCAGGCCGAGGTTACGGCATTGATCTGGCGGTTCATGGTGAGTGATGAGTCCAGTATGATGCCGAGGTTTCGTGCGTGGTCTGTCGGGGTGGGGGAGTTTCCAAGAGCGAGGGGCCACCAGGTGTCGTCCCATGCTGAGGGGCTGGAGCCAAGGATGAGGACTTCTGTTTTCTCGGAGTTGAGTTTCAGGCAGCTGCCCTTCATTCACGTGGTGACAGCTTTCATCCCTTCTTGGAAGTTGTGCCTGGTGATGTTGGGTTCCTTGGTGAGGGAGAGGATGAGCTGGGTGTCGTCGGCGGAGGAGACGATGTTGAACCTGTGGTTTCTGACGATGGTTGCGAGGGGGGCCATGTAGGTGTTGAAGAGGGTGGGGCTGAGGGAGGATTCCTGGGGTACTCCACATCTGGTCTTTGTTGGTTCTGAGAGGTAGGGCGATAGTCTAATTCGCTGAGTTCTGCCTATGAAAAATGACGTATCCAGTCTAGGGCCTTTCCTCGGATGCCGGCGTCATGGAGTCTGGTGGCTAGTGTGCGGTGGGAGACGGTGTCGAAGGCAGCTGAGAGGTCCAGGAGGATGAGGGCTGCCGTTTGGCCCTGGTCGAGGAGGTCGCTGATGTTGTCGGTTTCGGTATGTAGGGCGGTCTCGGTGCTGTGGTAGCTGCGGAATACGGATTGGGATATGTCCAGTACATTGTTGGTTTCGATGAAGTTTGCTAGCTGAATGTTGATGGCCTTTTCGATGACTTGGGCTGCAAATGGAAGCAGTGAGATGGGCCTGAAATTCTTGAGGTCCACCGGGTCTGCGGAGGGTTTCTTCAGGAGGGCGTTGACTTCGGCGTGTTTCCAGTTGTCAGGGAATGTGGCGGTCTTGAGGAAGCAGTTGATGGTCCAGCGTAGTTCAGGTGCGAAGGCCGTGGCGGCTCTGTGGAAGATGTGGGGGGACAGGGGTCTGAGGGTGCTCTGGAGTGGATGCTCTTCATGATCTTCAAGGTGTCTTCTGTGGTAAGCACTAACGACAGAAGACACCTAAACCCTAATACTACAATGATATTTGTAGTGTTAGGGTTTAGGAGATACGGTGGCCAGAAGGGCACACAATCTTACAGTTTTGAAGACTTTCCAGTACAGATGGATTACACACAGGATTTGTCAGTTACTTGGCAAGAACTCTGGTAATTGCAGACCAATTGTGCTTTTCAGAGATCAAGTGGGACTTGAGAAGTGGACGCAAGAAAAGGTTACTGGGAATGACCCATTTTCTATTTTGAATATGTAGTTGGGTGGACAATGACTAATCAAGCTAGGAGTACTGGGATGCATGGCTCTGAAGAACTGAAGACTTTGGATCAGATGTACATGGAAGCAGCCTCTAGCATATCGAAGTACTTCCTGGTTGTACTGGAAGTATGCTTTTGAAATTACCACCCATCTTACACCTGTCAATGAAACATTGCCTCATCTATTATGTGTCTCTCCGGCCCTACTAAATCACAGGCAAAAACTCTTATGCCCATCTCTAAGATCCTTGCAAATTAGGTCATGTCGTCCAGCCATAATAGCTTTATTAAGAGGGGACCCGGTACAACTATCACACAAGGCAGTGAGGTTCCTTAAGATCGCCTCCAAGAAGCTGGAAGAGTATAGCACTTGATCCGACGTTCCCCTCCATCTTGATTTACCAGGGGAGAGCTTCTTTCAGCACAACCCCAACACTGCCCAGTAGTAATAATTCTGCAAAAAGGGGGCCTGGTGCAAACATTATGCCACGCTGCAAGGACTCTCAAGCAAGCCTGAACATTGCCCAGTAGTAACAGGTCTGCAAAGAGGGAGCCCGGCACAACCATTATGCCAAGCTGCGAGGCATTGTCAATCAATCAATCTGTCTTTACTTCGGTTCAAGGAACCATAAAAGAACTTAATTGCATTGTCATCCAGGTGTTTGTTTGTAGTGGGTAACTTGGAACGTAGAACTAGTATTGACAAGATAAAGCACCAGAAGAAAAGTGGATTTGCCAACAAAAAGTGAGGCAGTTGTGGGGCAAAGAGGCCAGATGCTGCGCTGGATAAGTTCAGGTGCTTTTAAACCCAGAAGGTTTCAGAAAGGTAGCCTGAGTTTTAGGCTGGGGTTGAGGCGGATTTAGAAATGTGAGTGAGCATCACTTGCATTTTGAAATCTGGCTGGTAGCCCCAGCTTCATCAAAATGGTTTCCAGCTAGTAGATTGTTTCAAGCCTCAGCATTAAGCATGCTGGGGGTGTAATGCTATTATTTATTGTTAGAACAACATCTGGCTCTTTAAATAGCAGCTGCGCTTTTTGCTTTTTCCTGTAAGGTCCCCTGTGGTTTTAACAATCGCCGCTGTGGACTTTGAATCTCAGAAACCACCATGGGGATGGGCAATTGTTTTGGGGGGTTTATATTTTGTGCATTAATATTAACAATTGATTTGCTTTTTACACATGATTTTACATATATAAACGGAATTAAAATAATTACAATTGAAACAATGTTCTAAAGGTATGTAGAAATATGTTTATTATTGTGTTTTAGGTATGCAACATTTCTCTGCGAAACACCATTTAGACAATATGGATGCCATCTCTGTCACTCACTCCTGCTCCCTTCTGCACATTATCTCCCCACAGGCTCCACAGAACACAGTCAATCTGACGTAGAGTGGTTTATGTCCACTGTTATGATTACATTGCTTTCATTTATTTTTTCACTGTTCCCAGTAACTTGTAATGTTTGTCAAAGTCCTTCTGCTCTGATCACTAGTCTTTTCATTCACTGAAAGTTTTTGTTGTTTAATGTGTCATATTTGTTTGACCATCTCCAGATGACATTAGCATAGAGGTTGTTAAATTTTTTTTTAAAGAATTGGGACTGTGCTTATGTGTTCAGGTAATGACGTATATTATTCTGGTGTTCTGATTTACTAAAGAATTGACACTTTTGCTCACACCACGAATATTTTGGCATTTTACTAATTTTCTATGCAAGAATTGTCTATAAGAACCCCTTGATTTTGGGGGTAAGAGAGAGATTTTAGAAGACTTTCCATTTTTGCTAAGGATGCTGTTCCTCATTTTGCTGCTCATTGGGGGCTTAGACTATTTCTGAGTTTATGTGCTCTGTATAACTTTTCTCCTGAGAGCCTTCATGGTATTTACCATGTAACGCTTAATGTTTGAATTTTGTTAATAAAATCCTTTAACTTTTCATTGATCTAGAACTCGATTATTGAGCAGGCTCCATTACTTTTATAATTGTTTTACTCTGCAAATATGATGTTTGAAGAAGCGCCTTGACGTGTAAACTAGAATTATGGGAGAACGAATGAGGTAAATTTTGGGGTGTCTCCACTTTGGGGTACGGTTTTGCTCCCACAGGGACCTACTCTGGTGCTCATCAACATGGCTTCAGGCTGCTACTGCCTAGTGCCCACCTGCTTTGAGTATAACCATTGTCTAGTTATGTTTGGTTGGTGGCAGTTTATTGAGTATTTGGGCACAGTTTTTTTTATTGTAATAAGGTCTACCAAATCCCATAAAGACCCTTGTATTGTCTCATAACTGCACAGTCCCTTCACCTTCTAGTGATTACCACAGATACTTTCCTGAAATCCCTATTTGAAAAGTGAATGCATGCTGTTTAATGGTTGGGCCAGTACTGCAGTTGGCCCCTCTTGTTTCTTTATGCCATTGCCTGCATCCCTTGAACTTGAAAGGAGTTGAATGGTAGCTGCCTGGTTCTGGGATGCAATATACAAAGCTTCCCTTCCATCCAATTTCAATCCAATTTTCATGAGACAAGTTGTCCTTCCAAAGTGTCTGGGAACCTAACATTTGATTCTCTCTGGGAGTTATGTACCTGTCCAGTTCCATTGCACTTCTTGATAAGTACTGGGAGTACTTTGTAAAGTAACACCCTGACGTTTTCTGTCGACCTGACACATAGCTGCGCATGCCTTTTCCCCATTAGCTGGGGCTAAACTGGATGAATTTCTTATTCTGAATCTTGACCGGAAGCAGGCTGAATTCCTCAAATGTTTGTCAGAGGACTGGAAGCACTCCTTAGTGTACCAAACATCTTCCCAAGTTAAGCCTGCCTGTCCTCCTGAATTCATGGTAGTTTCCCATGATCTGGAACAGCAAAGACATGGAAGAGAAATGACCAAGCTGACTAGGACATTGATAAAAGTGCAGATGAGTAGATTGAGTAGTGGCTAGGTTTGGCAGGCATACTGGGCCTGCACCAAAGACGTGCAACTCACTTGTCCACACCACACATCTCCCTGCAGGGTGTAGTGGTGAGCTGAGTCCTCTGAACCTCCCTCCACTCTCACCTGTGTACTGCAAGAGTACCTTGAGATACACTTGCTCACAGGCACCAGAAAAGTCTAAACTGATAGGATATAACTTCCTTCCCATATGCTACTGTTTCTGATTCTCATGGCTAAGGAAAACTCTGCCACACGTGACCGTTTTAGAGAAGGAGGCCATTTTTGATTACTGGAGACTCTAAATCCTGCAATGCATATATCCAGACTACGAAGACACTCTGTGATACTGGAAAAACTCTCCCACAACCAGTAGAAATTGAGGTAAAGACCGTACAATGATGTTCAGATGCCATGTCCTGGACGGTATTGTATCCACTTCCTATGGAACCCACACGGACAAGAAAGCGTTAACTACTGTCACAGCAGGACATACAAACCTTAATAGAAGCTTGGACCTCCCCCGGTCCCCACCTTTATTAACTTTTCTTCAGTACATTGTAGCAGCCAGCTCTATATTTCAAGGTACTTTGCCTCATCTCTTGCTACATGGCAAAGGCTTTATCTTCCAGCTAGGCAACTAAAAGTAATAAGGATTGATGTAAGGGTCTGGAGCAGGAAGCTTTGCCACAATTCTGACACTTATTTAGCGGTGACACTTATTTAGCGATCATAGGAAATCATCGAGCCTTATGTAGTTCTTAACTTCTCGTGGTCTGCGCTTTTGGCTCATGTTGTCTCTTTAATTTTATAGGCAGAAACCGCCATCTGTATTTTCTTTCGCTCATCTGTGGTTAAACTGTTTAGGGTAATAACTAGTGAATTGTAAGGGCTAGAGATCTATCTTTTCCTCCAGAGAGCAGCATAATTTTAACTGTTCTAAATCGAAGAGCATGACAAACACAAATTTACTATTAAAAGTACATCTGGCTGGTATTGACCTTTATTTAACAACCCCTCCAAAGAGTTAGACCTTGCAGCTCGAACATAGCTACCATTTAAGAGTTATGTAAACTACAGAGAATGCCCTAACTTGGCCATGAGGAACAATATGCCGTACTTCTCACCTTCAAAATGCTAAGTGCTACCTGCAAGCAAGAGGCCTAGTGAACGACTGACACTCATAATGGGAAAAATTGAGATTATAGGCCCTTGCATGCTTCGTCCTTTTGGTTGAAAATAACAGGACTGACCGAAGGCAATAGAAGAATGATATACATTTGGGCAGAGAGTGAGCGGAATAAATCTGAAAGGAGAGGAGAGCAAGTTGAGAAAACGAGTGACAAAGATATCTCTGACATTTTTAAAGGGTTTGAACTCTGCTTAGCTTGAAAGAGCTATAATACTAAAAGATAGCAATTTGCACAGTCCTTAATTACTGCATTAATTGCAAGGTGTAAATATAAGGTCCCTATAGTCTACTCATAGTCGTAGCTACTAACTTGCCTGTTTCAGTGGGATACCTCATTCAGCTTTGGGATTTTAGACGACTGCAATTTGTATTTTGATGCTTGCATTCCCATTCTTATGAAGAAGGTGAAGTACACACTTTATCCCTTATATGTGTGTTCCTACAAATGTTTGTGCTGAAAAGCGAGAACTCGATAAAGAGGACCAGCAGCTATGTCATTGCAAGCTCCAACACAAACCACATTTAAATCAATTTATACACAAAGAAGCAAAATCCTCTCAACTCACTCAAGGGTTCAGTTTGAAAAGGCAGGCGTTGAGCTGCTTTGTGAACATGTAGGAAGGTGTTAGTGAATATTAATATACAGACCCCAAATTTGGGAACTGAAGATGATATAATTGTTTTAGATTTCTTGATCTGGGAATGTTAAAACCGGCCTTAAGCTTTGAATTCTTACTTCCTCTAGAAAAGTTCCTCTTTGAAAGTAAACTGAGCCAATTTCGTTTAATCACGTAAGGGACATGGTTTCCGCTTGCATTAGGAAAAGGTAAGTGTGTTTTTAGACATTTTAATGAGCCTGAAACAACCACTTTCGGAAAGCTCAATTTTCTTGTGTTTTTTTGGGCATTTTGTTAAACTAAACCCACCCCAATACAACACCCGTTTTCCTTCCTTACAATGCTGGAACGATAAAATGCCTTCGCAATGGATGTGAAAATGAAAGGATAGAGAAGGAGATGCTAAAATTTCCCCAGCAGTTGAAAAAGCATATTTAGAAAATATTGCAATTTAATTTCATAACAAATACTTTTAAAACTGAACAGAAAATCTAAGCCTTGCTCCAGCCTACCTTTGTACTAGGAGGAGAGCGGGCTATTCTTCACTGCTGCAGGCATTTTGGGGATTGAAATGGAACAGACCCAAGTAGTAGTAAAATTATAGTTGTTTTTAAGGGGAAAGCTAAAACCCGTAGTCCTTTGACATCTTTAATTTTAAGCAGCTATAGTGTCACAAAAGATGCTACATGTCCTTCAAAGTAACTCCTCTACAAGATATTGAAGCTTCAAAATTTACTGCTTTTCCCGATTACATTTCTAGATATTACAGCTCCTTTCAGAGTAGCCAGGAGAAATTTCGCAAAACGTACTAGCGCAGTATTCCTCTGTCTTTTCCAGAAAAAGCAATAACTTAGGATATTTGATTGAAATAGGATTTGCGCAGATGCTTAATTATTTAATAAATCCGGATATAACTATCACTTTCAGAATCATGGTTAGGTGAAAGGCAATAACCCAAATCTTTGGCAACTGTTTAAGAGGCGCCAATTTGAATCATACAAAACAACTAATTTAAAATCTCAGAAAATGTGTCCAGATTGCCAAGTAGGGTTACTTAAACTCTTCCATAAGGCTAAGAGGTGCGAAATAGTGTGCTTTTTTATTGTATCTGTCAGGCAGATGTTTGCCCATTTATGAACTTAAATGCTTTGGAATGCACAAAGGTAGTGGTGAAGAACAAGATACAATGTTCAGAATATGAAGGGAGTAGTTCTAAAGAGAACGAACTGTGTAGACTGGAATACCATTCCAGTGGGGAGCAGTTGATTGAAGAGTGAGGTCTTCCTTTCTCTCCTGTAGGAGACCGACATAGGCAGGGATCTTATTTCCAACTTCTTGAAATGAATTCTGGTGCAGGTCTTTAGCCAGTGGAGAGAATTTAGGAAGTACCTGCAGTGAGACGCCCAGGTGTATTCTTCAAGCAGTACGGTAGCTTGACCACCGAGTCTCAAAGGGACCTAGGTGCGGGCCACCTCTTTATATGAAAGTGAAAGGAATGAAAGGCATTCTTCTCCTAAACACATTGTGAGGTATTTTCTTGGCACCCTAAGTTACTACAACATTGCCGACTCTGGGATCTCCAGAGACACTCGGATCTCTGATCCATTATGAAGGCAAAACTCTCGCCTAAAGTCTGAAAGGTGTGCAAAGGGTGCAGATGCAGGGACTCACGACCCAAGTCTTTTCTAGTTGCCACGTTGGAACTAAGGGGTTGAATTAAAGGTGTCACCCCTAAAATAGTCCTAGTCCAAAAAAAAAAGGTGGCACCACAAACATGCCTAAGCCTAAACACTAGTCCCTGTACTTTTAGATGGAGACGGAAAAAACATAGTGGGCCAGCTCACACCTTAAAAGTATGCGGTCTGTATCACAGCCTCAGTCAAGATTTCCCAGTGGTGGGGCACCCATGGTAACTGCTGTGGTTGCTTTTGGAAACTAATCAGCCTTCAAGGTTTAGCTTCACCATCACTTCAGTCGCTAGTCTTCCCACAACCACCATAGCTGGAAAGATCATACAGATGGATTCAGAATCAGGGCAGCCTCCTCCAGCCTATGTAAGAGGACTAACAATGGGGAGTAGTTCCTATTGCCTGTCTTCTGGTCTCTCTGAAGACAATGAAAGGGCTTCACAGGTACCCTCCAGATCCAGGGCGTGACAGGATAGTACAGGCTCACCCCTCTCAAAGTGTGAAGGCAATGCAGTGTCTCCTTCACCCAGATAACATTCTTGCTTCCTCATGAGAAATTGGCTGTGGCAGCGTAATGGCTTAAATCCTCGTTGCATCCAGACTCAGCATGGCCTTGAGCTCCCATGCTAGCTTTATTCTGATTCCAATTAAGAATTCCTAATTTTGCTGGCTCCCAGTCCACTTTCCGCAACTCCTTTGGTCTCACACTGGCTTTCTTGTGGCCTTTTAAAAATAATTTTCCCTCTTTTGATTTGTTGGCTCCCGATCTGCCATTTCTGCATCCGGACTTCATACCGGCTCAAATATCCCCACTTCCATCTTGATGATGAATCCTGAGGTCGAAAAGCTGTTGAAACTGGTGCTAAGACATTTTTGAATGAACTTGTTTTCATACAGATCATAAGGAATTGAACTGACTCTTTTATCATGTTCTGATCATTCTTTTTCCCTTTTTGTATATTTTTTCTGTCGCTGTTGAATAACCTTGTTCACCTTTTCCGGGCTAGACATTTTTATGTTATCTCTAGCATTGTGCTGCCAACTTCACATTTGAACACTTTTATTCTGGTATTTTTCATAATTACAACCTGAAGTCTTATGTTCAGTTCTGTAAATAAAATTATATAATAATAATCTTCTTCTGTATTTATACTCTAGTTCTAGTAAAATATTTATTCTAACTATCCCTTACTATGAGACTGCTATAGTACATGTTGCCCAGTTGGACCTTTTAGTTTCACATATTACGTATCCCTGTCCAACTTTGGTCTATGGGTTGTTCTAGAGGTTCTCTTACATGGCCAGACTAGGATGCAAGTGCCACCCCAAGTATCTCCCACGTTCAAATATTTGGGGGCTGAATTTTCTGAGGGGCAAGATGGCGGCTGTGTGAGAGCTGTGGGGAGCCGCTCTTCCTACCTCGGCAATTCAGTTACTGGATATGAGAGAAAACTTCATATTTTGACGTAAACTTGGCAACATTTATTCAGCACGTACCTTGCAGCAGCAGGGGCTACAATCCGGCTGTAATTTGGTTGCAGAGCAAAAAGCTGATGAGGCTCCTGTCGGTGATCGGTGCACTGACGGCTCGAGCATCAAGGCTTTTACTTTCAGCGGCATCAGCGGCATCCGGCGTTAGCCAGGCGGCTTTGAGGAGGCCCGGGACAATGCGCCGGTACATTGTATCACGAGGGAATCCATCTGCTCCCGGTACGGTAAATCGATACTTTGTTGCAGCGGAGAAGAGGCTGATAGGATCCGCAATTATGCCGCCAAAGACCAAAGGGCTGACGAGAGACAGTAGCGCGACTGGAGGGGTCAAGGCTACATCGTTGAATCGGCGTGCAGCTCCGGAGGGGAAGGGGCTGAATCAGAGCCTGAGTCAGAGCGACAATCAGCAAGCAGATCTGGACAAGGAAGGGCTGACCAAGGAAACTCCCAGCGGGAAGCACGGTGGTGAGCGTCCCGGCGCGATGGTTACCAGACCAAAGCAACCAACTGTTCCTGGGATGTTTGCCGGACGGGGTGCCCCTAACATATCTGGCGAAAAGAAGGTATTTAAGGGTAAAGGCAATACTTCTTTTAGAGCTAATGTAGGCAGCTCCAAGAGTTTGGCACTGAGCGAAGACTTGCAAAATGATGGTAATCTAGCAGAGACTTCCCCCGAACTAACTGAGACTGTTGCAGGGTCCGCATCTCTGTCTGGGGGGAACATAGAAAAACCTGCACAAGGTATCTCTGAAGAAGAGAGGCAAACCGAGAATTCTGCACCTCAGGATGTTATTTCCAATGAAGTACGTGATGTAACTTACACTGCTGCCCATAAGGAGCAACCTAAGGCTATTATCCAAGCAGCAGGCAAATATCTAAGGACACCGGATTATGGGGAAAAGTTCTACTCACTGACTGACGACTCGGATTTGTCTAATACCAGTAGCAAAGGTGGTTCTGATGAGGATCTCACAGAGGGGGACAGTGGCACCCCCCTCACTAAACCTGCTACACAAAAACGTATACCTGTGCGCACAAAGAAAAGGAGCACAAAGGAGTCAGACAAAGATAGGGGGTTTACGTCCGATTATAGCCAGTCTAGCCAGATAAAGTGGGACTACTCTGCCACTCAGTTTGGGAGGAGTCTAGAGGACGAGCTTGGAGTCCAAGCTGCAGCCCCAGAGGGTGCGACAGAAGATCATGGCACTGCGGAACCACAAACTCAACATCCGACAATGGATTTAATATATTCTACACTGAAGCAAATGCAGACCGAGGCGCGTCTTGAACATAAGAGGGCTCATTTAGCCACTAGAAAATTACAGGGGGCTGTGCGCAAAGTTAGCAAAGCCTGTACCGAGACTTCAGAACGTACCACAGCTTTGGAAGAACGTATTGTGCAACTGGAGGGCAATGCCGAAACCTCCAATCGATTAACTGAGTCTAACGAAAGCAGGATGTCTGATGTTCTCTGGAAACTGGAGGACTTTGAAAACAGACAACGCCGCAACAACCTCCGTTTACTTGGGATTGCAGAGAAAGCAGAAGGCGATGACATCCGGGGCTTTGTATTGAGGCTATTCAAGGAGGCCTTTCCCGAGTTAGGTCATTGGAACTGGGAGTCTGAAATACAGCGGGTGCATCGATTTCCCTTGATGCTCAAAAAAAAAGCCTGGGCAAGATGATAGACCACGAGCCATCCTCATATTCTTCGGTAACTTCCTCCTCCGACAGTCTATATTTGAAAAAGCAAGACCCGATGCAAGGAGGATGGCAGCGGGGCATTCTTTCTTTGTCCGGCCTGACTTTTGTCATGCTACGGTAGAGAGGCGTTGGAGACTGCGCTCGCTGATCCCTTCATTTCAGAAATTGGGTTGTGAAGTCTTCCTTATGAACCCTGCCAGGCTCAAAGTCATCTGCAAGGGGGCGATTAGAGTATTTTCTTCCGAGATCCTGGCACAGGAGTTCCTGCAAGAACTTTCTAAGAAATACGATTCGATTGTAAAGTTGTAGAGTTGGAAAACTGGGTTTTTTGTTTTCTCTTTTTCTCTCTAATGTTTTTTTTTTTTTTTCGTAGGTGGTGGCTAGGGGCACACATCATGCAGGAGGCATCACAAGGGTCCTCGGACCTTTTTTGCCTTTTTGAACAGGGTGGGGTGGAAGTTGGGTTGGGTTGGAGCCTGTGGGTGAGGGGTGGTGCCTTGGGTGGGTCTTTGAGCACTGGTTTGAGATGGATATTTTCACTAATTGCACTGTTATCTGGTATGGATCTATTTTATTTTTTTCAATTAGGAAGATCAGAATAGCCTCTATTAATATATGCGGGTTGAATAACCCTGTTAAAAGAAGGAGAATCAGTCTGGAGGTCCAATTCTTAAAGGCAGACATTATTTGTCTTCAAGAGACTCATGTTGAAGCTTGTAGAAAGGGGGTACTGGAGATGGCGGGCTATCAAATTATAGCTTCCACAACACAAACAACGAAGACAAGAGGGGTGGCAATTTTGGCAAGGAAAGGATTGGGTTGCTTCCCGCGCTCTTCTGCTGATAAATTGGGGAGATGGGCAATAACACAATGTTGCCTTGACCATAAGATGTTTACTCTTTGTTCAATCTACGGCTCTGTGTTGGATGATCCGGCATTGTTCGAATGGCTGAACACTGAACTAGTGGGCTGGCCTTTACCTTTGATTATATGTGGGGATATGAACATTAATATGAGCTGTCAGGTATCTAGGAATAAGGGGTGATGTACCAAGGTCGTAAACCTAAGGTTTTTAAATCTTTGATGCAACTTAGGTCATTGCATGGGCTAGCGGATGTATGGGCAGAACAGAAGGGGGATGACCCCGGCTTCACATATTTTTCCGCACCACATCAAGTGCATGCGAGATTAGATTATTTTTTTGTGTCCCAGGTGGTGTTACTAGGCTGTAAGATTAGTAAATATCCAAAAGTTATGTCTGACCACAACCCCCTGGTAATAGAAATTGATATTAGACTAGAACCTCCACAGTCACGATGGACATTCAATAGGGCCTTACTAAGCGAGGAGGGGTATCGACAGCACTTTAAGGAATGGATTCCTAGGTTTATAGCAGAGAACCTAGGGAGCACAGACTTAGGCATAGTCTGGGATGCATTGAAGGCAGGGATTAGAGGGGAAACATCAAAATATGGATGGGAATCACAGAAGAAGGACAATATCTTGGTACGTACCCTGTATGAGGATTTGAGTAAAGCGGAGGCCAATTTAGTGAGGGTTTTAGTCGAAGGGGGAGATGCGGAGACTGCTCAATCAAAAATTATAATCACTAGGTCTGTAATCACCGAGATCTCCACCAAAAAAGCAGCCGGGAAATATACCGCATGGCGGAGCAGGGTATATGAGAATAATGAGAGAGTGGGCCATTTACTTGCTGAACGTACTAGGGAGAAAACGGTACAGACCAGGATTAGCGAAATCAGAGATCCTGGCATAGGCATGGTAAATAGCCCTGATGCTATTCTTACGGCATTTCAAAAATTCTACCAAAGATTATACACCGAGGATATTCAAAACAAAGATGGGGATATCGAGGATTATTTAGAAGGGCTATCATTTGATCAAGTATCTTCTGAGGAGAAAAACAGCCTCGGTGTTTTAATTACATCAGATGAACTCATAGCAGCAATAGATTCTATCCCCTCAGGCAAAGCTGCAGGCACTGATCTGATTCCAGGAGAATTTTATAAAAAATTTAAGACACAGCTTATGGCACTTATGTTGGAAGTATTTCGCAGAGCACAAATAGAATTGCTGATTCCCGATTCTTGGAAGAACGCTAATATAATAGTCTTCCCTAAAAAAGGCAAACCCCTCATAGAATTGGGCTCATATCGGCCAATCACGCTGGTTAACAGCGATGTGAAAATCTTCTTTAAAATTTTAGCAACCAGATTAGCCGCGGTTATTAAAAAACTAGTTTTCCCGTTTCAATACGGATTTGTTCCAGGTAGGGGCACGACCGATCATATTCAACGTATAATCACGTTGTTTGATTACACGAAGGTGTCAGGAGACCCTATGGCTGCAATATTACTTGATGCTGAAAAAGCGTTTGATAGGGTCTCCTGGCCCTTCTTATGGGCAGTTATGGGGAAAAATGGTTTGGGGAAGGATTTTATTGGAGCAATTAAATGCTTATATCAGGATCCCGTGGCTAGAATTGCAATGATGGTGCTTACATCAGAGCCAATTAAAATAATAAGAGGTACGCGGCAGGGGTGTCCCTGTTCCCCGTTACTGTTCGCCCTATATATAGATCCCTTAATCAGGAAAATTGTGGGGAATGATAGGATCTCAGCTGTTCCTTCTATGGGAGGGGACACTAAGATCCTTGCATATGCGGATGACCTCGCCGTAATCACAGCCAATCCATCAGAGGCTATTAAAGAGGTTGAAAGGGACTCAAAAGATTTTGGTAAAATCTCTGGGTATCACCTTAACGAGGATAAGACAATGATTGTTAAAAACTCAAATGTGGTTATGTTCGATACACGGATAGTGGAAAACACCAGATATCTGGGGGTTGAGATTTCTGCTAATATTGATAAAATTACACAAATTAATCTGGAACCTTTGCTACACAAGACTAAAACAGATTTCAACAGAATGAACAATTTGCATCGCACACTCTTAGGGAGATGCAATGTTATCAAGATGTTATTTTTACCAAAAATTCTTTATTTTTTTAGAGCTATCCCAATTGAAATAAACAAGAGCTGGTTCTCGGCATTTGACCAAATAATTTCAAAATTGTTGTGGGCCGGGAATCGCCCCCGAAGAGCGTTGAGATTTATGACCCTACCTAGAAGTCGGGGTGGCTGGGCAGTTCCAAATCTCCAGGTCTATTATTGGGCAGCAGTTTTGCAGCGAATGGCAGTTGTATTGGGGAAAGAGTCGGCATCAACTGAGGAAACACCTAGCCCCTCTATATATAGGTTACTGTTGGGATCGGATTCCGTCAGCTGCCTTCTTCGGCATATTGATTTCGCTTATTTTAAAAGAGTGAAATTTAAGGTGTTATTGGGATCATTTAAAGTATGGACGTCCATTAGGAAGAAACTTAAACTAGGTAGGATACATAGATACTCTCCCCTGGCAGACAATAACCTATTACCTGAAATCTTACAAGATGGCTATATGAAAGTTTGGATGGATAAAGGTGTAAGGCATATTGGGGATCTGATGGATGATAACAATATCCTTTCCTTTGACGCAATTAAGAGTAAATTCGGGATAGGCAATAAGTATTTTTTTTAAATATTTACAAATTAGAGACTTTGTTTCTAAAAAAATACAAAGTTGTCAGAGAATCCCCTTACTTGAAGCAGTACTAGGGACACCTTCATCACTATCTCCCCTCTGCAAACTGCTTAGTAATCTAATGGGCGATGATTTTATTAAACACACTAATCGCTGGCAGAATTTGTTGCAAGCAGGGATAGAGGTATGCGAGGACTCTCTCTTGTTAAGTCAAACTGCATGCTTCTCGGCAAACCTACAAGTGCAGTGTTTTAAAACCTGGCTTAATTTGTACATTACCCCAGCTCGTATAGCAAAATGGGGAGGCTCGCGGGGTTCTTTCTGTTCTCGATGCGATTACTATGCCGCTGATAGTGTACACATGTTTGCAACTTGCCCCCGACTTGAACATTTAATCACTGAGGTGGGCAAATATTTAAGAGGCATGCTGGGGTATGAGGTGGAACTTTCGCCGCAGGTAATTATGCTGGGGGTCAGTAACCAAGCTATGTCGGAACCAAATCGTGCTCTGTTGTTTGCAGCTATGGCAGTGTTTAGGCTATCCTTGGCCAGCGTGTGGCTGGATAAGGACCCCCCCCTCAGTTTATTGCTGGCTAGGGAAATTCCTGGCTACATACCGTTGGGAAAAAGAGGTGTATAAACGAAGGGGGCTTAATGCTAAAAGGAAGGGGCTTGCAATCTGGCTTCCAATAACGAATTGCACGAATGAGGTTAGGATTTGATTTGAGCTGTTATGAGTTAAGGGATTTGCATAAAATGTTTAGACTGTTGGAACTATTTGGGTTATCACTGTATTAAGGGTTTTACCATGGATTATACATCAAGGTCTTGTTATAGCTCAAACTAGAGCTACAGCCATGGGCTCCATTGGGGTGGGGGGAGGTAGGGGTAGGATAGGGGGTGGTGGGGGTGGTGGGGTGGGGGGGTTGGTTAGATTAGTAGGGGTGGAGGGCGTAAAGATATATATCAGACATCTTGCGCATATGTTTTGAAATGCCGATTGGATAAACCTTGTTTATAAAGATTCTGTATGTGTTGGATGTCTTCAATAAAAAATGTAAAATAAAAAAATAAAAATATATTTGGGGGCTTCTCCAATCTACTTTTGGCCAAATTGTGTTGGCGTCTGAGCCTAAAACTCACAGTCAGAGCAGTCTGGACTGGGCAAGGTATGATGTTGACTCACCTCAACGTGGCAGGAAGCATCTACTGTTGCCATTAGAAATGGCTACAACACATGATATGGTGG
This sequence comes from Calotriton arnoldi, assembly GCA_963921515.1. Classification (NCBI taxonomy): domain Eukaryota; kingdom Metazoa; phylum Chordata; class Amphibia; order Caudata; family Salamandridae; genus Calotriton; species Calotriton arnoldi. Next base: position 652,020 of record CAWUFW010003218.1, read on the forward strand.
AGGGATAATTTTCATTCAAGGGGGAAAACCTACACTAGGACAAGGGGAATTGGTTGGAAACAACCACCAGGTTTCAGGGAGAGAAAAAAAGGAAGGGTGTGCACTCACAATAGGATTTCTTTGAAAGACATCATCAGCTCTACCATCAATCAATCAGGGGTTTATAAAACACGGCATATCACCCGTAAGGGTCTCAAGGCGCTGGAGTAGCTAACTACATTGTGGTGTTCATTCGAACAGCCAGGTCTACTCTTGAGTCCTTTCCTGAATTCCAAGAGTGATGGGGTGGTCCAGAGGTGCAGGGAGAGGTTGTTCCGAGCTTTGGCCACCAGGTGTGAGAGGAGCGTCCTCCGCTGTTGCTTCAAGGGGGGTGGCTGTGAAGAAGAAGGTGGCGGATCGTAGGTGTCTGGTTGGTTGCTGGAAGCTCATGCGTTTGTTGATGTAAAGGAAAGCACAAATTTGTGCAGCACACATAAGCAAGTAAAGGAAAAATAGTACTAGTACAGACAATACTCTGTGCATCTCACATGGTGCCTACAAGAAGTTATGTGTTTGAGTACCAATTTCCACCAGATTAAGACAACTGCCTTGTCTTTTTGGAGTGTTTAGGCATAGAGCAAAGTAAAGCGTCAAACACCACTGGATCATTACGAGCCGTCAGCAGCTGCACCGTTGCAAAGTAACAGAAAATCAGTAGTTTCAATTGGTGAGGCACGATATATTGAAATCGTTTTGGGGCAATGTACAAACTTTCTGGACTTAAAAGTACAGAATATATGTATATAGTTAGTTTGAAATCAACTAATATTAATAGTATTATGTAATAATAAATTGTGTGGACTTAAGGTGAGATGAGAGAAATTATGTATTTAAACATTGTAACATCCTCATCTTTACTTTCTTAAATCTTTACTGACCTAGAGTTTTTAATTTGATGTGAATATTGTGCGTGTGTGTGTATATGTGTGTGTGCGTGTGTTTTAATACATGATTAGAGAGATTATCATTTTGCATGCTTATGAGTGATTTACAAATAAGCAATAGTGATGTTGTGTGTATTATTTTATCCTTTATGTTTTTCTTTGTAACCCCGCTTTGGCACTGTGTTTGAGACAAATCTCTTACCAGATGGGCTGATGGTACGTAGGTGGTTAGTGAAATAGATTTGTTGTTGCATTAGTTACTTTCTTTCCATTGTATTAATCTTGCACTTACAGAGGATTGTTTCAAAAACCTTTAGTGGTTTCACTTCTTGCGAGTTCATCTGGGTCAACCCACATGCGACATCATTTTCTTTGATGTCATCAGTATCAAAGGTCATGTGACATCATTTCCTGTGATATCACCAGGGTCGAAGGGTGCATAATGTCACTTCCACTATCCCTGGGATTATGATGAATGAATGTCCGTGGACCATCCTCTGTCATCCATTGGCTTGCAACTTTGCCAATCGTACTGGCTCAGCCCAGTGGAATATTGACCTCCAAAGTGTTTGCACTGAGCAGCATGATGAACTGCTTTGCACATATAGTCCTCAATGACGGCTCATGCTAGCTCCATCCTGTGTGTCTCACTCTCATATGCTTTCGCTGCATGAATCAGCACATTAAATCCAGACATATTGACTTTGCCAATACATATTAAGACTACCACCAGGGCTGGATTAGTGAGTGTAAATTACGAACATTTATCCCTTTCCGAGAGGCAGGAGAGTGCCCAAAGAATTGAAAGATTTTATCCTTTGCCTGTGTTCTCACACCAGACTTCCTGGCGTTCCCCAGAAAACCTCTGCTTTGTTCCCAACAGTAGTTCCACTTTTGTGTGTTAGAAATTCAATCCATACTCACATGTCTCAGTTGTCCACTATATTCACAGTGGTAGTGGGCAGTATTTTGCTTTTCTACATGCATAGTTCCTAAAATCGGATCCAAAATCAGATACAAACAAAATCAGTTCCCTGTATGCTGCAAAGGCCTAAAGCGGAATGGGGTTTGCTTGCCTCAGGAAGTCCCCAAGTTTGATTGAACGTGCTGCAGTTTTAAAAGAAAATATTCGCTCCTTCACCAATTCTGAACAAAAGTAGGAGACGCATTGCTTGGTGACTTTGATCTCATGATTAATGCAATCAGTTACCTTCTCTTTCACTCTTTTCTTCCAAAAACCCTGTACCTGCCTTTGCTGCCCCTCTGTAAGACCTTATCCAGCCTAAACTGAAAATCATTGAGTGAGGTTTCAAGCGCTACACCAGCAGGGAGTCTATTCCGTAATACAACTCTTTGCAATGTAGCATACATTTCCTATAGCAGAATTGTACGTCCTCCTTCTTTCCAGCCTTAGTAGATGACCATGAATAATCTCTATAACTGTCAGTCACAACACACATCTTTCCAATCGCTGAGATCACCTGGAGTCTGACAGAGAAGAAAGAACTGTCTCTCTGTCCGGATGTAATTGTAATTGCATTTATATAGCACTTACTACCCCTGACGAGGCGTTGAAGCGCTTTTTCGGCGAGTAGCACGCTACTCCGGAACCAATTAAGGATTAGTGTTGAATTAGTATAGTGAAATATGAAAGTAATTTGAGCGGTGGATAGGTTAGTCAGTTGCATTTTGTGCCTACAGGTTGACCTGTTTGAGAAGAATAGGGACGGAGACTGCCAGCCCTGCATGTGGTACTGACTACCAGGGTGAGCAGAAGCAGCCAAAATGCATCTGAGGGTCTGTCGGTCCAGAGAGACTTGAGAGAGTGACTATCATGCTCCCGAATGGAGTGTCGACTTTCTTGCTTGAAGCGGCCTGCGCCATGGCACTGTCCAGAGGTGTGCCTGAAGGAGACTGTGCCACTGACTCTGAAGCAACTGTACCATGGCACTAATGAAGTGTGATCTAACGGGCTGTGACTCGGTGTCCCAGCAAGTGCTCTGTACTATGGCAAAGTCCTGAAGTGTGCCCAAACGGACTGCACCTCTGTGACCCAGAACATTTGTGCCCAAAGTGCAGTGTGTCGCTGTAAGCTGGGAAGTGTTTCTGAAGCAAACTTCCCTGGGGTGACAACTGACCAGACCTGTGCGAATCAAGTTGCTGTCCCATCCCTGTGAGTGGTGTCGGATTTGCACTGCTGCTCTGAGAATGCCTTTGGTGGCCCATGACCTCTGTCTGTGCCTGACACCCTGCACCCCGAAGGAGATCAGTGAACAACCAGAGACCACTAGAGATTTCGGAGGCTGACACCCTACCAGACTTAGAGTAGTGACCTCTGCAGATGCTGCTTCCAAGGATTGCTCCGGGGTGCCAAAGCGCCTAGAGTCTGCGCATCTTCTTTCTGGAGGAAGGACGAGATACAGACCCTAACCGTGATTATTGGGATGAACTCTAAATTGGTGAGATTTACATACTGGGACTAAACTGAGCACACAAACTCTGAACGAGAGGAGTAACACTGCACCTGTACCTGAAACCAGCTGTACGAAAGGGACGATGGGGGGGAAGGGAACCTTGAACCATAGGTACTGTGGCCCTGCTCCAGTGGATATTCATGCCTGCATATTGTAGTGTATAATATTTTATTTTTGAGTCTCTTAACGTGCTTTCTTTTTCTATAAAAGACAAGCAGTGGGTTGGACAATCAATTATTAATCTGCTGGGTGATTGTTGAGTTCTAAGCTTGATGCACACCCACAGTACCTTCCAGAGAATGCTGTAACTGCTTGCCTTCACTTGTTGTAAAGGGGTTGTACTTGGACCAATTAGCAGAGCCATAGTAAGATGGACCTTTGCAGAGCCCTAGTATGATGGACCCTTGGACATCAGAGAAAGACAACTCCTGCCCCCAAAGCTGATGCTTAGATGCATCCCAAACCGGGTCTCACACTGGCCTTTTGATCGCAGCATAAGTTTGACATTTCTTTAACAAATTTTGCAGACACCTTTCAACTTTTTTTCTAGTGCGATAGCTGTTCTTATGTCGGACTCCAAATCTGAACACACTGTCCTCAATATGCCCTTACTGGTGCCCTTTACAGTGTACCATGGCCTCCCTGACCCACAGTGACCTGGTAATCTTGGGTCCTTCTGCAACCCCTACCCCACTGCAGGGGTGTGGAATTTAATAAAATATCTGATTGTCCATGGGACAAGTTGCTTCAAAAATCTACTTGTCCTGTAACAAAATCCACTTGTCCTTTTGGTGCCATTTAGTGCGCCGACAAATTGTGGCAGCAATCACATTATGTTAGAGCTCTGGTAATAGCCTCTCTAATCATGCCAGAGCTCATAACATAGTAGGGTTTGAATACTAGCAATTCACTTATTTTCCACCCTTCTACAGATCTACATACTGGGGCTGGAGGTGGCGGTAACCAGTAGTTCCCTATGGTTGGAGTGCCCTTTTGAGTCTGTGTAAACCTACTAAATTGCATGTTTTATGGGCTTTCATCAGCTCATCTCAAATATTTTCCCATACAGAGGAAGGTTGGAAAATTACTCCTGACAATAGCAGAAGTAAAACTTCTTCCAGGTTTGGGGAAAAAAAAGTGGTTGGTGGGAAAGCGAACTTGTTACTGCTCTATAGATTTTCCCATGAGCAAATCTACACATGCATATTTGCTTGTGGTAAAATGCAGTTCACAAATATTTTCTAGGAGTACGATTTCCTGGCCTTTGTCTGTAAATTCTTGTGAATTCATAAAAGCCGTAAATCTGCGCAAATGGAAGGACATATACCATGGGTGCACTGTTGTGACTTTCTTTAAGAACTGGGCCCCTATTTAGGTCTGGTGTTAACCAAGACCAGACCTTGCTTTTTTAACACAATTCTACCTCTCTCTCTCTCTCTATCTACCGGCTGACTTCACTGTGAGTGACAACAATCTGCTCTTTCACAAGGAGCATATCGGCGCAAAAAGTAGTTTTGTTCAGTGCTAGGATACTGTGGCTTTGTGTGGTTTTTAGGACCAAAACTATTTTTGCTTTTAGCAATGTTTGTTATAATATTGAGGGCCTGGCAGCTCCCACAACAATAAAGTTTTACAAAAACCATGTCAAAACAAAACACGCATTTTTTTTTTTTAATATCTTTTTTATTGGCATTTGTAAAATATAGCATTATGATGTGCAATACAGTTCCATATCCACAGCAAGAACATCATCTTTAAATCATTTCCTAACAGTTTTCTCATCAACACATTATTTATATATCGCTGCATCAACGTATGGTCCTCTATATCATTGAGATTACAATTATTTCCCCAATATGTTCATTGTCTCTATGCTGTGTTCGGGAGACATTACATTATCGCCATGGTAAAGTGCGTGGGAGGGAGTGGCTGGATCTGTTAGCAACACTGTCTTTCACAGATCTACACGTATTTAGAATGCATACATGATTGCCATACACCAACTCAAAAAAAAAGAATAGGAATAAGGAAACACAAAAAGGGAAAAAGGAAAACAAACTAATTCAGTGCATCCTTAAACTTAATGCACAGTTAACAACTGTAAAACTACCAGGGGTCCACAGTCAATACCATTATCCAAGACAATACGATCGGTGCCATTATGTGGTTAGGGGCCTCCCGAGGGAGGGGGGGAGAAGCGGGGAGCGCCCAGAGAGCCCCAAACAAACAGGGGCAGTGACCAGCAACGAACACAGCCAGGGAGATATCCAAATAATATAATAGCCTAATATAGGGGGGTTAATCCACCCTGTACCCTCAGCCAAGAGGAAAGCCAGATCTATAAACCTATGCCCCATTTTCTTGGGTTTGGGTCTCGGGAATAAGCCCAGAAGGCATACCTCCGGTGAGCGCACCATGTTCCGCCCGAAGACCCTGTTGACGGTGTCTACTATCCTGGTCCAGTAATCCTGAAGCCCAGGACATGACCATACCATGTGATCAAAATTGACGTCGAGTAATGAGCATCTAGCGCAAGCCTGGTCATCTCTATTATACACTACATTCAGCCTGTGCGGCTTAAGGTATGTTCTATGGAGAATATTAAATTGTAAGAGCTTAAATGCTGCATTTCTAGACACCTTTTTTGGGCTTCCCAGGACCCTCTTCCACGCCTTCTCGGTCAGCTGCCTATTCAGGGTGCCCTCCCATCTCTCCTGCACTCGAGGCAGAGGCCAGTGGGTCATCTCCATTATTGCTAAGTAAAGCCATTTTATTAGGTGTCCCGCCATTCCCAACGTTACCATGTCCTGTAGGACCGCATGAATGACAGGTTCCGTCGCGTCTCCTCCCCACAGCTCAGCCAGCGCCCCCGTATCTTATGCTAATTCAAGAACTGTCCCTGTGGCAAGTCATGATACTCCAAAAAGTCGTCTAATGGGAGCAGCACCCCATCCCTATGGCAATCCCCAACCGTCAACACTCCCGCCTCCTCCCAGCCCGACAGCTGCGGTTGTGTAAGAGGGGGCCCCATCCCTACCTGAGGGAGTCCCGTAAGGGGAATACTCGGTGCATAAAGCGGTCTCTCTTTGGATCTCGCCGTACATCTATCCCAGCACGCTACCGCCACTGAGAGTAGAGTATCCATGTGTTTAATCTTCTGGCGACGGTTAAGCATTCTAGGGAGCAAGGCCATTTGGATAGTACTATCCTGCAGCGATAGTGTGTCAAGCCCTCTCCCAGCAAGCCACCTGGCCAACCACTGGAGCTGTGCTGCCAAATAGTAAGCTTCAAAATCCGGGGCACCCAATCCTCTCCACGTAAGCGATAGCTGCAGAGTCTGCAGGGATACTCTGTTACGTCCACCATCCCACACAATAACATGTCCAGGGTTTTAAACCAACTCTTTGAGATCACCACCGGCAAATTGATGAAGAAGTATAGCAGTCGTGGGAGCACCACCATTTTAGATAGCGCCACCCTAGCCATTACTGGCAATTTGAGGGATCTCCAGAATGTAATATTTACCCGCAATGCTCTCAGGGCACTCCCAAGGTTCCCCTCAAGAAGGTCCCCCTGACGGTGGTAAATCTGTATTCCCAAGTACCGGAAGGAGGTCGACGCCCACTCCAGGTCTAACGGAAAGTCACGCGGTCTGGCCAGGTCCGGATTCAATGGGAACACGTCGGTTTTTTTTTTTATTGAGACGTAGCCCTGAGAGCTCAGCAAATTCCTCCAAAATCCGTAACACTATCAGGATCCCGTGAGACCCATTCCGCAAATAAATCAATACGTCGTCTGCGTATAAAGATATTATATGGTGAGTCCCATCGAGAACCACCCCCAGCCTCTCACTCTCCTGCCTAAATCGTTCCGCTAACGGCTCCATGGCGAGAGCAAAGAGCAATGGTGACAGGGGACACCCCTGGCGGGTTTCTATATATAGAATATGGGGTAGAAACCGCATTACCTGTGCGCACTCGTGCTCTAGGATCTGCATACAGAAGGCGGACCCATTGTGCCCAACCATCCCCCATTTGCATTTTCCCCATGACCGCCAATAGAAAGTCCCATCTCAGTGAATCAAAGGCCTTTTCCAGGTCCACCGCTATTATCACCGCTTCGGGATAGTAACTCAGGTCCCTATGAAACAGAACGTAATACAACCGGCTCAAGTTATTGGATGTGGAGTGGGAGTGGATAAACCCGCTCTGGTCCGTATGGACCAGCCGCTGCATCTGCGGCAGAAGTCTAGTGGCCAATGCTTTACTTAGGATTTTAAAATCAATATTTAACATAGACAGGAGCCGAAATTCCGTTACCTCTGCTATATCCTTTTTCGTCTTCGGTAAGGGAATCACCCAAAGCTTCCCTAATCGATGCCGGTAGCCGCTTCTCCTGCAGCGCAGCCGCATACACCTGTTCTAACCTCGGGGCCAATATGTCCATGAAAGAGGAGTAAAATTCAGTCGGGAGGCCGTCAGGCCCAGGCGTTTTCCCCCCGCGCCATCTCCTTGATGGCTGCTCTAATTTCCCCAGTCTTGACTGGTAGTGCCAGCGACTCTCGAGAGTCACGGTCCAAGCTCTGCAATCCCAAGTCTCCTAAGTAGTCCTGTATGTCCTCACCCCGCAGTTCACCCGGCTTCCCATAGAGGGTCTCGTAATACACCCGGAACGAGTCATTTATGTCCCGCGGGGAGCATAGTACTCGTCCATCCACGGCACGAATACTAAGGATGGGGGCCCCCTACTTTCCGGTCTGATCAACCAAGCCAGGAGCCTCCCTGCTCTGCCCCCTTCTACATGTTGCTGTTCTTGGTATGTTCGGTAATCCAGTGTCCGCAGCCTATCCCATGTGGAGTTACAGAGGCTCTTCACTTCCGCCAGTCGACCCTGCACGTCAGCCCCTCCCGGAATCTCTCTATCTAACGCCAGAATCTGAGCTTCCTGGGATTCAAGTTCCCGAACAATCTCCCGTCTGGTCTCTACTATTTGCCCCAAACATTGCCCTCGAATTACCACTTTAAAGGCATCCCATTCTATCAAGCGGGAGCTAGCCGTCCCATGATTTTCAGCAAAATAGGCAGTCATAGCTTCAGAGAGGCGTTGTGTAAAGCCTTCATCTTCCAGCAGGGTGGGATCTAGGTGCCACAGTGGGATTGGGGCCCTCTCCGAGGTAGGGGCAAATCGTATTAGCAAGGGACTGTGATCTGAAAGGGATCTACCAAGGTACTCAGCCCCAGAGAACTGCGGAGCCAGTCTGTCGGAACAGAAGAACATATCCAATCTCGTATGTAAATCATACAGGGAAGAATAATAAGAGTATTCTCTTTTTTGCGTGTTGTGCAGTCTCCACACATCTATCAATTCCCACCTCCTCAACCAGTTCTTGAGTCCTGTTGTTGTAGTGGCTGCTACTGTACCTCTTAATGGGGGAGTAGATCTGTCCCAGCCTAAATCACATACACAGTTAAAATCGCCCCCCCAGAATTAAAATCATCCTGTGCCACTCCTGCCAATGCTCCAGAGAGCCGCTCTAGAAAGGAAATCTGATCGCGATTCGGTGCATAAACACTTCCCAACGTTATGTCCCTGCCCTTCAACGTACCCCTGACCACTACAAACCTCCCTTCCGTGTCGATGAGTTTCCGGGAGACCTGGAAGGGGACCCCGGTCCTTACCCACACAAGCACCCCCCTTGCAAAAGCTGAGTAAGTAGTTGCAAATAGCTGCCCCCGCCATCTACGTTGCAGCCTTGTCACCTCCACCTCCGTGAGATGGGTCTCCTGCAACAGCACTACATGGGCTCCCCGCCGTCTTATGTAATTCTGGATACTGTAGCATTTGGAAGGAGAACCCATACCCCTAATGTTCCAAGTCAGGAGTTTAAATTCCTCAGCTTGACTAGCAGTACTGGCCATCCCTCGATACAATCCCTCCTCCCGTGACCCCCCCAGTGCACTGATCTGTGTACGTGTTGCGAACCTCCTGGTGTGTAACAACACACCCAACAAAATAACTCCCCGACCCACGAGCGGACTGACAACGGTCAACTGCCCAAACCTGCAGACAAACTGCATTATACTAAACTTCAATAGTTAAATAAGGCTCAAAGCCACTGGCGCCCGAACCGACACAGGAGGCCCAAAGCTGCAGAGCTAGGGTCTAAGGGGAGCGTGTCTGTCACCACAGGTACCCAACAAGAGCACCAGTAAACACCCAGCGTGCGCCAGCCTTGATATGCCGGTCCAGCCCGCACCCAGGGGCGCACCGTGCCAATTTCACCACCCTCTCCTGGACCCCTGACAATGAGAGCAGGCACATGATCACAACGCATTAAGGAGGGGGGGGGGGGAGCAACAGCACAAGGGAGGAGAATGGTGAGGGAAAAGCCAAAGGAAGTCCTGAAACCACCGCCCACAAATTAAATAATGTCATCTGCTGTGTTCGGAGTCACAATGGGTAGCTAAACACTGTCACCGCGGGAGGCATCAGAGCCTGTTTCTTCCGTCCCTTTCTGCAATTCCGTTCCGCCATCCGACGACGACCGCCGACCCTGCATCATTGCCGCCACCGCCTGTAGCGCCTCTGTTCTCTCCTTTGCGGTCTGTGATGGGCTAGGTTTCTTCGAGTTCCCCCGATGCTTACGTTTCTGCAAATGCTTCCTGGGCTCCCCAGCAGGCGGCCGAGCCACCTTCGAGAGGGTCCTGGGCCGACCCTCCGTTTGGTAGACTTCCAACCATTCCCAAGCGGCCTTAGGGTCCTCACAAAAGTGCGTCTTCCCATCCAGCACGATCCGCAGTCGGGCCGGGAACATCAAGGAGTATTGGATCCCCTCGTCTCGCAGGGCTCTCTTGACCTCCAGGAAGGAGGTGCGGCGTCTCTGAACCTCCAAAGTATAGTCAGGGAATAGGGACACTTTGCTATTTTCGACCACGTATGGACCCTTTGTGCGCGCCTTCTGCAATAACGCATCTCTGTCCTTGAAGTGGAGCAATCTGGCCACCACCGGGCGTGGGGGCTTCCCCGGGGCCAGCGGCCTGGCCGGGACGCGGTGTGCCCTCTCCCAAGGTGTAGAACCGTGACAGACCCTCCGGTGCAACCACTTCACGCAGCCATCCCTCCAGGTATTGGACCACATCGTCCCCCTCCACTGCTTCCGGCAGTCCTAGGACTCTTACATTGTTCCTTCGATTCCGTCCCTCAGCGTCCTCGGCCCTCCGTTCTAGAACAGCCACCCGGCTGGACAATTCCCCCACCTGAGTAGACAAGGACTGGTGCGCTGGGGTAATTACTAGCAGGGAGGATTCGGTCTGTTTCACCCTGTCCGCCAAATTTGCATGCTCAGTTCTACACAGACCCAGACCCACTGCCACTGTGCTGATATCTTGGTGCAGCGTCGCCTTGGTATCTGCAATGGCCGCTAAGATTTTGGCCAGTTGCTGGTGAACAGGGACTTCCGTGGGCTCATCCTCTAACTCCTTGTGCACCTGTTCCGATGCTGCATCCGCGTGGTCTGGGGGAGGCCCCATCTGTTTCCCCCTTGGTTTCCCCATCATCAGGGGAGCAGACTGTACAACGGAGGATCCGGTGCGTCCCTCCCTGGGTGGTCAGGGGGCAGCCGCCAGGATGCCAGCCAATCCCCATCCCGGTGTAGAGACACAGAGTTCCAAAGGCGTGGGTGACTCACCCCACACTTTATCGCAGCAGCCCCCGCTGTTGAGAGTGCCTTCTGGGATCCCCAGCCCGCTGTCCCCGATGCCCTCGGGGCACTCAGTACAAGGTCTCAGGGCGCCACTGGCAGGTGGCAAGAACCACGGGGCTCCCTGCTTCGTGGTAAGCTCACTGCTTGTACGACTTACTCCTTTGTCTTGTCCTCGTGTTATCCAGCACAAGGCCTCAGGACCCGGTCCCCAAAGGTTCGCTGCAATCCAGTGACGAAGACACCGAGGCCTCACAGTGCTACCGCACCCCCGCCGCGATGCTCCACTGGGACCGTAATCCAGAGAATCAGCCAGGCACCACACTCAGGTCCAAAATCTCGGGAGGCTTCGCACCCCCCAGCCCCGACACAGATCTTCACAGGGCGTAGCGCGCTCTTCCTGCTATTCCTACAACGTGCGCGCCAATCGGCTCCCGGCTGCGGGCCCCTCAGATTCCAGGGTCACCAATAATCACTCAGCCCTCACCAGGTTCCCAATCCGGGCCAATGCTGCTGCAACCTCACTCAGCTACGGGGCACCCCCCACTGCAGGGGGCCCCTGGTGCCAGCCAAGCACTCTCCGGTTCAGTCCCAGGCCCAGCTGTGACGCAGCACTCCACAGCCCCACAAGCACATCGCCGACGCGCGTCGTGGCCTCACCCCAAGCTGCAGGCCGCCGACACCATACCACAGGCCTCAGTCCATCACCTGCAGGGCGCATCCACAATTGCACCCCATCCGGGTCTGCCAACGCCCGTTGCATGCAAAGAGTCTCCAGGACGCTGATCACCTCCAGGGCACTGCTACCGGCCCCTGCCTCTCAATCGATGCCCCGCTCCACAACCCCAGCTGTGCAATACCCGGGGGGGTGGGGGGGGGAAGGAGTCCAGCCACAGCCTCGTGCCTCAAGTGAGCACTCTCCACTGCTCCGCTTGGCTACAACGGCAGCTCGGCGCCTCCCAGCGCCTTCAGGGCCTCACCTCTGTCAGACGGTCACGCTGCAGCGCAACACTCCGGACACCCGGTAGAGGCAATCTTGCATCAGCGCTGCCGCTCAGTGTCAGCCCCCAGCAGGGCCATAAGACTCCGGTGCTGCTCCGTTCCCCGGGGACCGCCAGTCATGCACGTCCCCGATTCCAGGCTCCAACCACAGGTCCGCTCCTTTGTTGCAACTGCACGGGCGTCTCAGGCCGCCATTTTGATATGACCTCATCAGCCGCGCACACAGCCCCGGGCCCGATCCTCCCTCACTCCCAGCCCCTCCGGCAGTACAACCAGGGTCCAGCTGACTTCAGCCGGTCGGGCACACGATAGCGCGCTCCGGCGGACACCTCAATAAACAGGAGAAACGGCACGGCTGGCGCGGAGCTCTCAGCTCACGCGTCCGCCATCGTTGGCTCTCAAGCCACGCCCCTCAAAACAAAACACGCATTGACAAAACCAAAAGGCTGATCACCTATGTCATACATATTGGCTTTGCCAATGCTTGTTTATTTTCATGTTTCCTATAATTTTGTTGAAACTGGTTACACTGCTTTTTCATTGTGAATATTTTTGGGAAATACTAGCATGCATCAACCCATTTTACTAAATCATGCTTCAAAGAAATGGTACCTAAAATGTCAAAGTAGTTTAGCAAACCTTTTTTTTCCTAGTTGCATTTTTTTAATAAACGTTTTATTTTGAAAGCAAAGAATCATCAATCTTGTTTCACTCTTTTGCATATGTTTGCATCTAATTAGAGAGCATTGTGGAAGCATTATACGTAGCCTCATAGTGTTAAACATTGCAAACTTGTGTACACATTTTTATATTGGAACCGCCGTCAGTAGTGCAGTCTGAACTTAAAAGATTTCCTTAGCGGGCTCTCCCTAAGTATAAAGGCTTTGTATTAATGAACCGTAAATGCAAGTTTGGACGGCATTAACATATGGGCACAAATATTACCTTAACTGCAGACAATGCCCTTCCCTGATCCATAATGTGGTACTGTAATCTGGCAGCCAAAGGGTTTGTGCTGGAGGGAGTTGGGTCTACTTGTCCCAAGGACAAAATAATCATGAAAACTTGCTGTTCTTGAACCCAAACAATATGTCCTGGGCGTCAGGCTATAGGAATTCCACACCCCTGCACTGCAGATGTACAAAAATGTCTTATATTTTTCTGATGGTTAATGTATTACTGTACGGTCACTTTTGTGGTGACTTTTAGTCCATAGTTTCTCCTAATGCCAACCTGTGAAGTATACTGCCACCAAGGGGCTGGACCAGAAACTGCTTTTCAGATGATCATTCATGGCCAAAACATCACACGGATAGGTGACATTTTTAAAATAAAATGTATTTAACTTATGATTTATTTATTTCTGTAGCTTGAAAAGGATGAATTTACCTTTGTGGTGACTAATGGGGTCATTACAATGCCGGTGGGACCAACCTTCCGACCGCCACAGGCGCAATCCAATTCCGACCGCCGAGCCCGGGAAATTTCCCCCCACTTTATTACGATGCAACCGCTGCTACTGCTGCTGTATCATCTACGGCGGTGCACATCTCCCCGAATATGTCGCTGAAAGTGCGTACAAAATCACTGAAAACATAATAATTGTACACACATGCATGACATATGTGGGGATATGCCTTGTGCTCCATGTACCCCATTGCTGGAGTGTGGAGGAATGTGCACAGTGCAGTCAATGGGGATACATACCGCAGAAGGACTTACCTGGATTCCGGCTCCACAGGGTTGTAGACATCGGGGTACAGCTGCTCAGGTGTAGGAGGGACCTGGAGAAAGGGATCCGTGGTGGAGATTGCTGGGGAAAAGCGGAATTGGGTGAGAATGCACCCCAAAATGTTTGTTACCAACGACTCGAGGCAGTCATTCGGACCGCCACTGTCGAGCCATCGGAAACCCACATCATAATCTGATGGCGGTCGGAGATCCCTGCAGTGCCCTATGGCTGCTGTTTTTTCTCCGACCGCCATCTCTGTGGTTGGAGAAAGGCTGTCGGAGTGGGCGGTCTGTCAGCGGTCGGTCGGAGTACACGATGCATGCATCGTAATTCAGCGGTCGGACCGGCCGATTCCGATGAGACCGCAGCGGTACTGCTGCCTCTGAAAGGACCACGGAAGCCGGTCCGACCGGAATCGTAATGACCCCCTAGGTTACTCTTAGTCTCTAGTCTATTCACTTAGGTGCAGCTTCAATTTTACAGCTGTCAGAATTTGTGTATTCTGTTTGTTTAACTCTTCTTATTTTTAACTTCTTTCCTCAACCTGTGGAATATATTGCTTACTAGTGCCAGGACCAGAAACTGCTTCTCAAATAAACATTCATCAGCCAACTATCACACATGTTGGTAACATTTAGTATATCACTGGTTAGGTATACTCAGGGCCACTGGGATAATGTGATAGGGAGAGAAGAAATTATGCAGCAGATTTAAATAAATTATGCAGCAAAATGGCTAGTTTTGCAGCGTAAAACAGGACATTTTGTGATAGTATTACTTTTTTTAGTTTGTCATTTTTTACCCATATCAACAGTCTGTGCCATGTTTTCACATCATTAGTACTAGTTTAAAACCAAAATACAACAGTAAGCAGTCGAAAAATGACCAGTCAACATTTGTGAAGGGCCTTCCTTTGTGCAGCAACACATATCACCGTGTTTTTAGTAACTTTTGATCTACTTGATTGAATTTTGTTTGTTAAAATCGGGAAATATGCAGCAGATGATGAATGTGGCAAACATTTCAAATCAATAATTATCTGGAAAATGCAGCTGCCGCAGAATCTCTTAATTCTAGTTTCTGAGTATAATAGATCCTCAGGGCACAGAGGAGATACGATTTGTTATTGCTACTACGGTTATCTTGTGTACCACACCATAAGTAACTAAATAAGTCTTAAATCTGAAGATTGGTAACATTGCCCCAAGGTCGTTTTTGCATGAAACAAGAGCGGCCAAAAATGGATGCCTTAATAAAATATGACTTTGCCCCACCTTTTTATTGATCCATTATGAATACATCTTACACTGAATAACATCACCAGCAACAAACACACCTCGCACTATTCTGTTCAAAATTGGAGGGTGCGACAGGCATCTTGGGCATTGGGGAGGTGGGTAGATCTAAGCCCGCAGCATGAGGTGATTGGGTGGGGGGGTGTTAGGGGTCCGGGGTTTTTTCATCAAGGACAGGGACGAGGCAATGAGGGCCCAGAGTGGCCTGGATGGGGTGACGCAGCCGGGAACTGAAGGGCTAATGGGGGATGAGGAGAGAGATGCCCTGGGCCAAGGTCTGACCCTGAAGATTCTCCCCTGGAATGTCAACGGCTTGGGGGACAAACTCCAGAGAGGGGTGGTTAGAAAGTATCTGCTCAGACACAACCCAGACATAGTCTGTCTACAAGAAACTCACCTGCTAGGTAATACTTGTGGGTTTCTGGGGAGGGGCAGATACAAACTACTGGCACATGTGGGATTTACAAAAGGATCCAGTGGAGAGGGGGTCCTGATTCACTGCTCTCTGCCTATGGAGGTGCTTCGCACCTGGGTGGATACGAATGGCTGTCAGGCAGAGATCCGTGGCCGATGGTATGGGGAGGATGTGGTTATATGGTCACTGTACTTTCCCCCAGGTCTACCGTCTCTTGGCCTGGAATGCATGGGGCCCCTGGTTGATGTACTCCCTGGACGCACTTACTATTGTAGACTGGGACATCAACTTGACGCTGCATCGAGACATGGATAGGGTGACAAGATCAGGGAATGGTGGACAGGGTGACAAGATCAGGGAATCTTGCAAGACCTGACACATGACTGGCCAATTTTGTAGAAGCCCTGAGCCTGGTTGATTTATGGCAGGTGACAAACCCGAGTGTACGACAGTACTCGCATGTCGCCACGTCACTGGAAGCTATGTCCCGACTGGATTATTTCTTAGTGCCCACACATCAGATGAGTAGGTGCTCCGGTAACATTTTCCTTTCCTGAGGCATCTTGAACCATTCGACACTGCTTACTGTGCTTCATATGGGTATACCGAGCCAGACAATGACATGGAGACTTGAGGCATAGGAACTGAAAGATAGGGAAACAAAACGATGGTAGCTAAGGCGACGGTCAGGTATTTTGCAGAGAATGTGGGCTCAGTACAGTCGGCAACCAATCTGTGGGAGGCCTATAAGGCGGTCCTGTGGGGTCAGTTAATTGTACGGAGGGTGGATCTTAGAAGGGATAGGGATGAGGAGTGTCGGAAGCTTGAGGAGAAACTGCTGCAGCTTGAGGCCGACTATGTGGCTGCCCCCACCAGAGACCGGGCCCATAGGATTGAGGAAGTCACGCGGGAATGCATTGTCCTGGTGCGACAAGAGACGAGAGGTCAATTTCGAGCTACTCATGGTTGGCTCTATGAGGTAGGCAATAAGGCTGGCAAACTTCTCGCGTGGCTAGACAAAAAGGAGGAGGGGCAGTGCTGAGTCGGGGGGAATTAGACAGCAGAGAGGGAGCCAAGGAAGACCCCCTGGAGTATTGCACTGGAATTTGCAAAAGTATCTAGAATGGCTCTATCAGAGTCAGGCTACCGCTGGTCAGGGTGACTTGGAGGCCTTTGTGCGGTACATTCCGGCCCCCTACCTGGATCCTGACCGGGCTCAGGCACTGAAGGAGAAGATCACGGAGGGTGAGGTTAGTACAGCTATTTCACAATTGAACAATGGTAAAACTCCCAGACCCAATGGCTTCCCGGTAGAATTCTATAAAGGTGTCATATCAAAAGTCACGAAGCCGATGCTTTCCATGTTCAATATGGCTAGAGAAGTGGGCGTCCTGCCACCCGACCTCGGGGAAGTGACAATTGTTTTGATCCATAATTTGGGAAAGGTGGGGAAGATTGTGCCTCTTATAGGCCGATCTCCCTGATCAATACTGAAACGAAAATCCTAGCCAAGATTCTAGCAGTCCTAGATCGCCTAACACCGGTGATTGACCTCCTGGTTGATCCCGATCAGTCAAGCTTCATGCCATATAGGGCCACAATGCATAATCTGAGAAAGTTGATGGGCTGCTTTGCGTGCAGCAAATGCCTGCAGGAACTGGGGGTCCTCTTGGTCCTGGCGCTGAGAATGCTTCTGACTCCCTGGAATGGCCCTACAATATGGCTGTCCTTCGAGAAATTGGCTTCGGCCCATATTTCCTATCTTGGATCAGCCTACTATATAAAGACCCATTCGCAAGGGTCTGGGTCAACGGGGGCCTGTCAGATCGCTTTGGCCTATCCAGGTGCATCAGGCAGGACTGCCTGCTATTGCCCCTAATATTTGCGGACGCTCTTGAACCTCTGGCTTCATGTATCCTGATGGATGCACAAACCAGGGACCTCAACTGGGACCCAGGATGGGAGTATTTCGTCTCATTATATGCTGATAACCTCCTATTATACCTTGCGGACCCATTGCGTTCAGTGCAGAGAATCCTGGACATCCTGGCAATTTTTGGGTCCTATGCGGGCTTACGTAACAATTAGCGCAAGTCAATGGCTTTCCCTGTGGTAGTGGACACCCTGGCAATGATAACGGTCTTGATGGCCGACCCAAGGGTTCCGCTATCTGGGTAGTTTTGTCACATCTGACCAAGCCTTGTACATGCAGGAAAACGTAGAGAGGGTCCTAGAGGCCTACCGCAGGGATGTTGAGAGATGGCAGAAACTACTGCTTTCACTCCTTGGCCGAGCGGCCCTCTGTAAGATAATCTGCCTTCCCAAATACCTGTACATCCTACAGAATACCCTATATCCAGTCCCGGATGCCTTTTTTCGTAGGGTGGACAGTGTAACAAGAGTGTTGCTCTGGGATGGCGGTGTACCAAGAATAGCCCTTTCACTACTGACCATACGCCAGACAGAGGGAAGCATTGCCCTCCCGAGCCTCCAACTTTACCATTGGGCCTTGCAATTGCTGACCATTAACAACTGGGATTTTTCGTCCCAGCAGGAACCTTCCCTGCGAACAGACTGCACCGCTATTGACTTAACGGAGGCGGCGGGCTGCCTCCCTTCCCCATCCTGCCACAGGCGGTAGTCACTATTTGGCAGACGGCGACACATGCACTGGGTTGGCGGGCAGGGTGACATTGCGAACCCCTCTTTGGGACTCGGACCTATATCCTAAGCATTGGGACATTGAGGATCATCAAAAATGGGACCTGCTGGGGATCTCCCAGTTGCGAGACTTGTGGAGGGATGGAGCAATACCCCCATTTAGTGACCTGCAAATTGAATACGAACTGTCGGGGTGTCAAAATTTGAGGTATCAACAGATGCGTTTCCTCCTAGATAGATATGGGGTATTGCAGACCAAGATAGAGGAGGAATCCCCACTAGAATATAGGACATTGGGGTCCCCCCTGAAAGACCCATGCAGTGTCCCGGATGTACTCTACACTCTTACTAGTCTTCCATCAGTGGACTCTTTGAGTGAACAGTGGGAGAGAGGCCTGGGTAGACTAGAAGACGATGACTGGGGTCAGGCGTGTGGGTATCCCGGAGCAGTTGCGATCCGGGCAGACTTTCGACTGATCCAACTAAAATTCCTGCATAGGGCATACTACACTCGGAGTCGGACCTGTCTTTTTGGTATGGGTCGTGCTGCTGATGACTGATGCCTACATGCCTCCCGCTTGCGGGGCACTCTCACTCATAGGCTCTGGGGATGTCCGAAGATAGGGGCCTACAGGACGCAGGTGGGCGATACGATATCAGAAACCCTGGGTGATAAAGTGCGGCTTACACCTCAATTGGTTTAATTGGGAATTTGGTGCGAACAAACCCTGGACCGATACACCCCACTGTTCTGTAACTTGGCCGTGATGGTGGCCCGCAGAGATATTCTGAAACACTGGGGGGTGCTCACTCTGCCCACCATGCGAGAATGGGAGGGCTTGGATTGGTGCATGGGGGCAGAAAAATTAGTGTACCAGGCGAGAGGTTGCCCTCACAAGTTTGAAAAAATCTGAGGCCCTTGGAGGGAGGGGAAAGAGAATGGCTAGGGAAGGCCGTAGGATAATTACTTTAATGATGGGCGAACTAGGCATCAAACACAGGCTGAAAGAGAGGGGACCCAAGCCTGATGTGAACATTAACTAGAGGCCATTCATGTTTGCTAAGCTGCTGTCCTGGCCCCGGTCCCCGGAAGATTCAATGTACTACTGTTTGTGTATTTGCCTACATGTCCGCGAATGTTGGGGAGGGGGCGTGTATTACGTTGTTTGTTTCTCTGTGCAAAACTTGATAAAGAGATATACTAAAACAAACACACCTCACACTGGTCTTTTTAATATAATTTGCATAAATAAGAATAATAAGTTGGAAGCGATGTGCCAGGCTTGTAAGGTTTTATACATTTTTTCAGATAGTTGCCCCTGTCTCGGCGCCTATGGGAAATTCCCTTTTGAATATGCTGTATGAGCATAACGGATTAGCTGGTCTGCAATGATGTTATATTGCCTTGTCAAGCATGAAGGGGCTACGGCCGCGCGGGGATAGGATGTCGCGCGAGCAGTGCCTGTGGTGCGACAGTCGGCTGGGGAGAGGGGAGCGCGCGAGCCACAGCGAGCAGGTGCCCAACTTGTGCTCTTTCTCCACTCTGCAGAAAAGATGTCGCACTCGTCGGATCAGCACCTCGAGGCCCAGACTCTGGGGGTCGGCAAAGCCATCGCCGTGCTCACTTCAGGAGGAGATGCTCAGGGTAAGGGACCGTTCTTTCACACTTTTTGTATTGTGGCAACACTTCACCGTTAAGGCCCGGGCAATTTTAATGGCAAAATAATGCAACGAGTGGCAGCGAATCTGGGTGAAATTTTTTTTCATTCTGTTGAAATTGCATCATATTGCGGGGGCAGCTTCTTTCCCCTTTAATCTTTTTTATTTTGATTTTACATTACTTACAGTTGAAAGAATACGCCCAGAGCCAGACTATATACATTGTACAATCTTTTCTGTGTGCACATTTTTCAATTTTGCACTAGATGGTATATCTTTGTCTCTAAAGGAGAATGTTTTCAAGGTGTTTCAGAGTTCGTCCTGTAGAAGTTAATGTTCAGTTATTATATAAATGAATTTAGGATTTTTTTTTCTGTAGTGTTGGTGAGTCTGCAGCAGTGCCCCCATTCAACAATGATGCATGTTTCTCTGGATCAGTTGTTAACATAGGAAAATATCTTTTTGATGTTAAGTTCTTTATTTCAATTTTTCAAACATTTTCGTCCTATTTTAAAGTCACAGTTTGAAGTATCTCTCCTGGCTTTATATTATGACGTTATTCTGAACGTTTGGCTGAAATATTTGAAGCTAATACAGCTTGTGTTCCTCTTTTTAAAAGTCCTTACCCACGCGTTATTGCTGTTCCCCACAGAAAGAGAATATATCTTTCCCACTTCCCTTTGCATATCACGCCAAATACATATTTTCTTTTCTTACTCATACCAGCCCTTTCCGACTTTGTATGCGTATATAGAATTTTATTTTCAGCCATCTTGACCTTTACTAGCATAGACTACATTTGCCCTTGTGACTGGGCGAGTTATGTGACACTGGGTTCAAAGCATCAGCCAAAAATACTTTGGAAGATGAAATAACACAACCCCCTGCGAGCTCTGACAGACCAGGACAGGCCAGATAATTTCCGCTAGAACTGATTCAAACCATTTCTAAATGTTAAAGTAAGCAACATTTCGTGATTTTAAGCCACGAGGAAAAAGACTCATTTTCATTAGTTGTTGACTTAAGCAGCGTTTGGAGAGCGAGTAAACAAACTAAAAGATTTAAATTGTAAACCAGCTAAAAGATCCCAGATTTCAATTGTTTAACGTGTGCCACTTTTATAAAGTGTAAGGCTTTCTTTTCCTCCCCGCCCCCCCCCAGTTTTCAAAAACAACTTTTTCAAGGCAAAGGCACACTATTTCAAAACCGTGCGGGCTTTTTTGCAAACGTTAGGATGTCACGTGATACCCTCTGTAGAGCTTCCAAACAGGTTCCTGCTGTTAAGAGGTTCCAGTTGCTGTACATAGTTGATCTGTGTCCAAACAAATGCCGCCGCCTAGATTTTGGGCCTTGCAGGGCTGTCTCCAAGTCGAGTGTAGTAACTTTGCCGAGTCACGTTTGGCCAACTTGCTCCTAGTGCTTTGCGAAAGGCGAGGCACGAGTTTTTCAACATGTCACTTTAAAGAGATCAAGCCAGTTGCTGGTATGGGGAAATAGAGAAAGAGGACGCACATTATAGTTATTTTGGGTGGTTTATATGGCGAGTACTTTTCTACTTTTGCTGACAAGAGAAGTGTGGCTGTAGGCACAGTGTAGATGGAGAGTAGGAAGTCTCCTGTCTCCCAGAAGCGGTCTCTGGCCTGATACAGTATATTTCGTTAAACAGTACCATGATTTCCACATCCCTCCTATATCCTGGTTCCTCTCAGTGTCACTCCTCACCCTCTGGCTTGTTACAAAATTCTGTTTCCTCTTGCCCCCTCTTCCTCCTGACCTCACCCATTACCTCCCTACCTCGCCTGCGCGCTCCTTCACCATGTGCTGGTCTGACGCCTAAGGTCGGCTGCCGCAATGACCACCAGGATCTTCTCATTCCTTTTATTCTCTCCCCTCCTTTCATGTCTCTCAGTCCTACTTTTCCATCTCTCCCAGCCTCGCCTTGTCTTAGAGAAGATCACAACAGGGATTAGGGCGCTATACAAATAACCAACAGAACTTAACTCCACTGCAATTTGAGATGTGTAGGTAGAAAGATAGGCACACATAAGCAGTCAGACATAAAAATGGAACTATACATTGGCAGACAGATTGAACTATGGATATTTATTTTAATTGTGAGCCAGTAAGCTTCGGAGACCTTCAAGGCAGATCTTTGTTGAAAAGAAAATACGGTTGGAAAATAATGGATTTAGATGCAGAAAGAATGGGAAAAACTAAAACAGAGCAAGATGTACCCATAGGGAGGGATTTTTCTTTGTTGTTAGCATGAATCAGGCCCCAGTAGGCGTTGGGATGCTTTACAGAGGGGATAGAGTTAAATATAGCAGAAAAGAGATGCATAAACACCATTACTCATAAGACAGAAGCTTACATACATAGCATAACATATGAGGGGGCTAGGTTCATAGAGATTCGTGGATACAAAAGGCTTTTCTTTTTATAATCAAACAGGAACTAAGGCTCTTTGGAGACTGACTGCAAACAGATGATGTGATTGTAAATTTACCAAAAATGGATGGTCAAAAACTCAGCACATTTACCAAGTATTTTGATTGTATACTTTATTTGGTGCTGTATTATATGTTGAATTTATTCTTTCATGGGATGATATCGTATCATCAGCCAATGAAATTTATGAACAATAATATGCCGAAAAATGTAATTAGCCAGCTTCGCAGGTAGGAACCCCAGTCGGCTTTAATTCTTATAAGGTCAATGACATCTGCTATTTAATATTCAACAACGTTGCAAGTAATAGTAAACACAACGGGCATATAGGCCATTATTGGTCAGATCCTGCCTTTTAGGTCTTACAAGATGATTCAGATATTCCCAGATATTGGAAGAGGGCACCTCACCCACATAATCATGGCATGTTCCACCCTAAGGGGCCCAACCAATTATGATCAAAGTATTGTGGTTAGAAGCTAGGATCCAGTGACTAAAAATACCTCTGTATATACCCAGAGTGTATTTCTCTTTATTTTATGGGTATCCTCAGTATGATTAAGAACAACAATGTTGGGATAGTTTCAGAATATGATACATCTGCATAGCAACATGCTTCGGACTCTTAAAGTGTCCAATCAGGTCAAAGGCCTTATTCAGGGTAAAGCTCTATTATAGATACCTAGCTATCTGAAATGTTTGTTATGTTAGCCGTGAATACAAATGGTCTTGATGAGTCCTGCTGCCCTCATACCTGATTGATGAAGCAGGAATACCCTACATAGGGTTGCTACTGCTTCATGGACATTATGAGGAGCACCTCCCTGTCGTCAAACATTCGTCAAGGATCAGTGCAGACTGGAGGCTGTCCTTGGTTGTCTTTTCCTCGCAGTCTTCCTTAAGTGAAGTAGGACAACAACGTTGAAAGCTGGTGGTTGTATGGCTTATTAAAAAAAGAATGATTATTATTACTGCATAATTAATTAGTCGTTACCGAAAGTATCTTGTGCTGTAATAGCCTTTGCCTTGTATAACCAAAACTGGACAATTGAAGGCATACAAGGGTCAAGATTAAAATCCAGTCTATGTCGCTGACCCAGTGAAAACAATTTGACTATCTTAATCCCTGTTCGCAGTGCCTGGCCTCTTTAGGCTCTTATTTGTCTGGTTATCAGTCTCAGTTGAGAGGTCATTTAAGGGATTGACCCTCCATTCTCAAGATATGGGCCTAAATAGGTAGCAGTCAGTGGCACAAAATCTGGAGCATAGAATAACATGCGGACCAAGATAATTCCCTGCTGTAAAGCCAAAAGTAGTCCGTTTCAATGCCAAAACCACATAGTCATCTAGGTACTGATTGGTAGTCTTTTGAAGTGCTCTTGAGGTTATCTAAGGTTCTGAGACCACGAGGTACATCAGCCTTACAGCAGATTTTGGTTCTAATTGGCCATGGTTTCTGGCCCTGGTGTGAGCAACACCAGAACACCATCCAACTTGCTTGTTTCTTGTCCAACTAGGCGATGACCTGTCTTAAAACTGAATGTATCACATTGATAGGGAGAAACTACAGACTACTATAACCTGCACCACCGCATCATGGGCAAAATAAGGTGCAGAGTCTGCGCTTCAGTACTCTTGGGACCAGTTTGCTTGCAAGTCCCGAAGGGCCACGTCTCCCAGAAATCCCAATCCTTGAAGTAGGCATTCCAGCATTGATCTTTTTGGGCTCTGCCTACGGCAGTTTTCCAGATTATCCTCATGAGACAAACGTACATACAGCGAAAAATTGTGAATTATTTGCATAGTCTATTATCCTGAACATTTGCTGCCCATTAGGGTTTTGGGTACCGCTGTTGTTTGGAGAAAGCTGGAATGTCTTTGGACCCTTCTCACTTTCACTCATTCTCAAGTCCTTCTTCTGCCCAGGGAACAATTTGTCTTTTCCATTGAGAACATAGGAGCAGTTGTCAAGGTCCTGTTTTTGAGGGTATTGGCTGATGGAAGGCACAATCTTAAGAATGATTCTGTGACCCTGGGCTTGCGGCCTGCTCTCCCTTTGTATCCTTCTAAAAAATATACCAGATACCTTTTATCTGTCAACTGATGATTTTTCTCTGTCAACCATCCTCACCATCAACACTTGCTCACTCCCTACTTTCGCCGCTTTGATGTTTGAAGCATCCTTAAGTTGAAAGTTCTGCACAAGTAAACCTATACCTTCTTTCCTCGTTTGATTCCCTTTTCTCTGCTATGTTATGTGTATTTGTAAAACTTGCTAATCACCTGAGAGGGAATCCTTGCACTTTGCAGGTGGCGGGCAGCTGTCTCTTGGTGAGGTTACTCAAAGAGCCAGGTCTTCAGCTTGTTGTGGAACTCGAGAAGCGATGAGGGGGCTCTGATGTGATGAGGGAGGTTGTTCCATGCTTTGGGGGGGGGGGGGAGATATAAGAAGGCCCAGCCTCTGGCTGTGGCTTTGTGGATGCGGGGTATGCCTGCTAGTGAGATTCAAGCTGAGCGGGTTGCCTGCGAGGTGTGTAGAAGTGTAGGGGGCTTTTAAGGTATGCAGGGCTGGTGTTGTGTAGTTCTTTGTATGTGTTTGTGAGCAGTTTGAATTGGGTGTGTTTGTGGATTGAGAGCAAGTGCCGTTCTCTGAGGTGTGGGGTGGTATGGATGCGAAGGGGTAGATTGAGTATGGGTCTTGCTGCGGCGTTCTGAATGGTCTGGAGCCGGTTCAGGAGTTTCTTAGTGATTCCAGCATGGAGTGTGTTATCATAATTGAGTCTGCTACTGATCAAGGCCTGTGTGAACATTTTCCTGGTGTCCTCAGGAAGCCATTTGAAGTTCTTTCATAGCATACTGAGGATGTGGAAGCAGGTGGAGGTCACTGCGTTTTCTTGAGCTGTCATGACGAGCTTCTAATCCATGGTTATTCCAAAATTTCTTGCATTGGTGGTGGGGGTGGATTAGGGTCCGAGGTTGGTTGGCCACCAGGTGGAGTCCCAGGCGGATGCTTTCCTTCCGAAGATTGCTACTTCAGTTTTGTCTGTTTTCAGTTTGAAGCAGTTGCTTTTCATTCATGTGGTTACTGCGGTCATGCATGTTGCAAAGTTGTTTTTTGTAGTAAGGATCTTGTCTGACAGGGAGAGTATCATTTGGGTATCATCTGCGTAGGAGAGTATGTTGATGTTGTAAGATTTGATTAGATCTGCTAGCTGAGTCATGTAGATGTTGAATAACGTTGGGCTTAGGGATGATCCTTGAGGGACTCAACATACGAGGTTCTTGGCCTTTGATGTGTATAGTGGCATGTTGATTCTCTGTGTTCTTCCTGTGAGGAAGGAAAACATCCAGTTGAGGGCTGGTCCTTGTATGCCTGTCTTGCACAGTCTTTTGAATTGGGTAGAGTGGGAGACTGTGTCGAAGACTGTGGAGAGGTCGAGTAGTTTAAGAGCTGTTGTGTCTCCACAGTCTTCCTGATGTCATTGGCTGTTGCAATGAGGGTGGTCTCAATGCTATGGTTAGTCCGGAAACCTGACTGCGTGTTTTCTAGGAACTGTTGCACTGAGGTAGTGGGAGAGTTGTTTGTTTATGGCTTTTTCCATCACTTTGGCTAGGTAGGTGTGAGAAGCTGGCCTGGTATATGAGGTCCACTAATGTAAGTGGGCACCTTGCACTAGTCCAGACAACCCTTATGGTGATTTAAGAGGTCTTAGACAACCTTAGAAAGCTCTCTAAGTGGTAGCTGTGGAGAGCAGCCTTCAGGCTTAGTCCAGCAGGAGTGTAATACAATAAGGGGGTGGTCCCAGTGGTAATGCAATATTAAATGGACATCAACATCACCTGATAAATCAATTATAACCAATTTCTAAGCATACTGAAAATATTTAATCACATTGAACATATAATGCCTCATGTTCAAAGATAGCACATTTATCACACAGGTTTCTGCATAGGTGCCCCAGAAAGGGAAAAAGAGGAATAGGTGCATCAATGTGCAAAAGTGAGGGTGAGTGATGGAGGGAGGGCAGTGAACAGTGTATACATCAAAAACGCATAAACAGGCCTAACCAACCTTAACCAAGGCTAAATTATTTACAAGAACAGAATGTCAAAATAGGACACAGTGAATCTATCACTGTTGTCCACATTCAATACAGAGAACACAGAGCTGTCGATGTTTCGACCCAGGGTTGGTGTAGGCAATTTCACTCCTTACAAGAGGGTCTTCATCAGGACCATAGGGGCACCCTTAGTCCACCTAGCCATGCGGTGGAGAGAACAAGCTCGGGCCCGAAGGCGCCAAATGCAGAGAGGGACGGATTCTTTATATTGTATGTAGACGTCTACGGCTTAATCCAATGGTTTGGGGAAGATTAGCATTAATAAATCAAGATACTCCATCCGTCTAGTTGAACGACTTCACGTTTCTTTTAAGCATTTCTTTAAGCATCCGATTGCTGGCTGTTCAGCAGGAGTGTAAAGCAGCTTGTTTTACCAGAATACAATCTTATAGTATAGATTAAGTGAAAAAGAACCACACAAAGTATTTATAAAAATATGTATCTATTATATAATACTCTCTAACACATATAAATATCTCCTACACGGAGATAAATACATTGCACACAATACTTTAGCAAAGAAACACAGTAAATAGCACGAAATACACAGTGGCCCCAGGGGGGGACCAAACCATATACTAAGAAAGTGGTATAAGAACCACGACTCGAGTCAAGACAGTGTCGAGAGGACGTAGAAGTGCTGGGAACCACCCAAGGTGAGTAGATAGGGACCCCACGGAGAGCGTGTGCAGTGTGGGAACACGACCGCGTTCTCCGTACAACTCTACGTGTAAGTCGTGGTTGGATTTGTAAAGATTAAGGACCCTTCCCAGTGGACCCTGAAGAAACCCAGTGGAAAACAGAAGGTTGGAGAGCCACCCCACCCATGGATCCCCTAGTACCCATGTTACCTACACCAGGGAAGCCGAGTGCATGCGTGTGAAGTGGTGTCGGAAACCGCTGTCGAACCCAATGGAGGACTTCAGGAAAGTGCCGCTGTTGAAGAAGGAGAAAGTGTCCGGTGGAATCCAAGGGTGGATTCTAGATGAGAGGTACCTGCAAGCAGAGGATACTTGGAAGACCAGAGGCAGAGGAGATCAGGAGACTTGGAAGACGAATGCCCTCCGATGTCGGGTGTTGCAGGATGGATGACGATGACCTTGACTCTGCAGCTGTGAGGACCAGGCGACGCTGAGGAGGACCAGGAGCCTTGCACGAGCTGTCCCACGAAGGATGTCGAGTGCTGAGGGGTCGGTGTCCGGCGGTAGCACCAACATGCCTTGGCAAAGGCAAGCCACGCAGGAATCAAAGAAGGAGCAACGTCGGAATCAACAAGGTCCAGGGGACTCACCCAAGGCAGGGGAGTCAGGGCAGGACCCGAGCAATCAGGGGAGCCCAAAAGAAACAAGTGTGACCCTCAAGTGGACCCACAGGCTGGAGGCACTGGAGTCTCAAGATGACCTCGATCAGCTCACCAAAAGATGCAGGCCACGATACACACGATGCAGTATGGCTGAAGATTCTGATCACTGGAGGTGCTCGAGGTTGGGGCTACTTGGAGCCCGAAAATCTTCTTGGAAAGATACCCACAAGCCTTTGCAACTGCAAGTTGGACATGGTGCACAGGGGTTTGGTTATTGCAACCCCCACGAGGTATACTGGCCTCAAACTTGGTGAGAGGGCAGGGCAGGCCTCGGGAGCTGTGGAAAACCACCACCTGTGTTGCCGAGCCCACAGAGTCCGGAGGAGCCCAGGATCTGCAGACCGGTCGACTTAGTTGCGGTGCCTGCGAATGCAGGGAAGTGACTCCTTCACTCCAAGGGAGATTTTCTTCAGGTGTCTTTGATGCTTGTCAGGCCTTGGAAGGTTGCTGTATGATGCACAGACAATGCAGCAGACTGGAAGCTAGATGAAGTCCGGCCCAAACAAAGTCCAGCGAAGTCCAGAGTGCCCAGACGGTAGAAGAGCAGTGGTGTCTGTTCTGAATCTTATCCCACGACAAATCTAGGGATCTACACCCTGGTAAGCCCTCATGTACCTTAGGGAAAGGGACGGGAAGATTCAGGGGACCCTCCCAGGGGAGGGTCTGGACAGGAGGGAGGTTACACCCATGTCCTTTGTCCAGTTTTGCACCAGAGCGGGAGCCAGCGGCTCCCAGGACTGGTTTGAACTGGACTATAAATAGTGACACCAAATGTGCCCCTCATGCAGACTGAGTGGCACTAGCAAGCGCACCCACCCCATCCCAATACGCTTAATCCTGTCAGGGAGGTGGTCACACCTCCCTGTGACAGGATTCCTATTGTTCTGCCTTCCCCTGCTCGAGCTTGGCTCAGCAGCAGGAGGGCAGAATCGTGTCTCTGGTCGGCAGCAACCATTTTGTGCTGTCCGGGTCAGGAAGGCTGGTACCGGGAACACTGAGAGCCTAATGAAAGGCTCTTCCAGTGCTTGGAATCATACCTCCCACACCGTTTACGGTGTGGGGGTATGATTCCAACATGCTTGATACCAAACATGATAGGATTTGTTGAAGCCGTTTTGAAGAGGGTCATCACGTAATTACACGGTGCCCCTCTATATAGTATATGGCTGCTTCACTGACAACCCGGGAGAATGGCCTTCGTAGGCTGCAGGGGTGTCCTGCTCATGCAGGGGCTCCCTCTCACTTAGAACCAAGCACCTTGCCTCCAGGATTGGAAAGGCCTGCTATAGGGGTGACTTATAGATTTTAAGTGCAGTGACCCTAGGAAACCTATATCTTTAGTAAGTGGTGGTAGCACCAGCTTAAACCGGCTGCAATGGCAGGCCTATAGTTCCATTTTGAATGGTCTCTCATGGGTGGCATAATACATGCTTCAGCCCATGAGAGACCTCTGGGGTACCTATGCCCTGGGTACCTTAGTACCATATACTAGGGACTTATAAGGGTACCCCAGTATCCAATCTGGGGTGTACCTAAGTACTGAACACAACAATTTAAGGGAGAAAGCAGAGAAACTGGGGTCCTGATTAGCAGGATCCCAGTCAGACTAGTCCAAAAACAGCTTAGCACCAGGCAATAAGTGGGGGTAACCATGCAGAAGGATCTTACCTTCCTACAGTGGGGTAGAAGGAAAATCATGGCGGTAGTTTGCTAGTTGTATGGGGTCTGTTGATAACAGTGCGTTGACCATCACATGTTTCCAGAGATCCAGGAATGTCTCAGAAGTGACAGAAGTGTTCATGATGCGGGTGAGGACTTTGCTGAGAGGGGCTACTCCCATGTTGTAGATGTGGTGGGGGGCAGGGGTCTGTCGGTACCTCAGAGTGGCTAGTACTCATAATGTTGGCTGGTTCCTCCATGGTGAATGTTTCCGAGCCCATCACAGTATTTTCGTGGGTGTTTTAGGGTAGGCTGGAAGAAATGCTGTAGATGTTCAGTTGCAGGTCGAAACTGTTGTATATGGGTTTGATTTGCTGCTGAAGAATTCTGGGAGGTTGTCACATAGTTCTTGCGAGGGGATGATGCAGTTATTGGTGGCGGCTGGTGAAGTGAAGTCTTTGAGGACCGCAAAGATTTCTCTGCTGCTGTTAGAGCTGTTTGTATGTGCTCAGCTAGGGCCTTCTACCCCTTAGTGCTTTGGAGCAGCATAATAACAGTCTACTCTTTATATAAACATGACATAAAAAATGTAATAGCGCTCAAGTGCAGATGTTTTCTTGGTAGGTCAAGATGTCTGGGGAGGACTGTTTGACAGAGGAACTAGGATTTTTTCTGCACATTGACCTTCTCTGATGTTAAAAAATATAGCCAACTTGTAATAAGCTACACTTTTTATGCCCATGATGTTGAGATAAGTGCCAGGATATGCAGTATAGGTACTGTAAGAGCTGGCTTGCTGGCTTCACTTTAACTGTGACTTGCTAACTACTCGTCCAATGAAAAGGCTTCCCTGAGCTAATATAGGAACAGAACCTAGTTTTGCAGCGTGAATCTTTCTGGATTCACTATGCTGTGCATTATTCCGCCATCTCGTGGTTGGGTCCGGATTCGTAGTCTTTTCTTTGTTTTTGTGTTTTTTTTTTTTGTTGTTGTTGTTGGCCCAGGTGGGCGGCGACGCCCACCATTTGGTGTCTTCGGTGACGTCGTCGCGCTCCGGCGGAAGCTCCCACCTTTGGTAGCCATCTTCAGATTCTTTTTTCCGCCGTGGGGTCTGGATCGTTGCCGAGAAGTTCCAGAAAGTTTGGACGAAGAATCTCGAAAAGTCGAAATTTCATCACAGAAGATGTACTCCTGAGACACCGGACGACGACACTAGTACCGGAGAAGAAGGACGACGAGGTAGAAGGTCCACGACCGAAATCTCGACGCCTACAGAGAATGCGCTCACAGGGGGCTCCCTAAGCGCGGTTATGGACAAGACTCCGTTCAAGTTCTGCAGAAATTGCCACCACAAATACGCCCAAAAAGACCAGCACCCAGTCTGCAACCTCTGCTTGCCGCTCGACCACGCCAGCGAAGACTGCAACGCGTGCTCGGCGTTCACCCGAAGACCCTCCGGGTGAGAGACAGACAGAGAAGGGCGAACTACAGCATGCAGGGCCAGGGACCAGCACCATCTCTCCGAGACCTGGGTCTCTCGAGCGGAGAGGAGGACAACATCGCAGAGGGACCAGAGGACTGCGCTGTCGTCGAAATCGAAAGAAAACGTCGAAGGAGGTAAGGGAGTCGTCGACCCCAAAACACCAAAGCGACGCTCGAAAGAGTGAAGCCAGAATCCCTAGCGACACTCCGAGAAGTGTAGCAAAGTCCTCGAAGGGAGCGTTGCCGCCGAAACACTCGACGAAAGCAACAGCACCAAGGGACAAACAGCCGAGCGGATCCTTGGACAAGGACTCTCAATCGGCGAAAGCCTCCGAAAAACGAAGGCGTCGAAGGTCGTCCCGAAAGGAAACCTCGACACCGAGAAAGGAAGGCCCGGCGTCTGTTTCGACGACCGCGACCACGAAGAGAGGCACTGCACCACTTGACGCCGAAAAGGTCCACGAGATGGCGAAAAAGAAGAGGAGGCTCGAGGCAGAGATGGCGAGCATCCTGCAACGCAAAAAGACTTCGACGAGAAGATGAAACAATACGCTATTCCGTCGAAGCAAGCCCACGAGGCAGTCGAGGAGTTCGAGGCCGAAGTCGTCGAGACCCCGGGGACACCCGAACAGCTCGAAGACCAGGACGAGGAATACTACTACTTCGAGGCCGAAGGCGAAGAAGAGATGCTGTCTTACAGGGACTCGGCGTCCTCTGAAGTACAAGACCTAGACTGGCAAGACCTCGACACAGAGTCACCAGAAGAAGGGGTAGACACTTACCCCTCGAGACCTTCGCCGCCAGACGACATCGGAGTCTACAATGAGGTCGTGCAGAAGGCTGCAAAGACTTATGGGGTCGAAATGCAGGAGGAAAAAACAAAAGCAGGTTTCCTCTTCGAAACCCTGCTCCCCCAACAGACAAGGAGCCAATTTCTACCCATGTTACCTGGCGTTCTCGACCAGGGAAGGGAGGCCTTCAGGGAACCAGCAATCTGCAAGGCGGTTACCCGAGGAGCGAAAAGAAGTATAAGCACTCAACAAAAGATCCTGCATACATACAGGGGTCTGTACCAGCAGACTCCATTATCGCTGCAACAGCCAGGAAGAGGGCCGGTGTGCCCACCAACACAGGCCCACCTCCAGACAAGGAGAGCAAAAGAATAGACCTCACAGGACGTAAGGTGGAGAGGAACGCAGCCATACACTGGCGTATCGCCAACTCCAACGCCCTCATCAGCAGGCATGCATACCAGCATTGGGCAGAAATGAGCCAGCTCATTAAGCACCTGCCAGAAGAACACCAACAAAGGGCCAATTACCTAGCGGAAGAAGGCAAGGCCATCGCGAACACTTGCCTAAAGTCAGCCTTGGACGCAGCAGAGAACTCCAGCAGGCAAATGATGATAGGGATGACTGAGAGGAGACACGCATGGCTCAGGATCTCCGGCTTCAAACCAGAAGTACAGAGCAACATCATCAACACACCGTTCGACGGTGAGAAACTGTTTGGAGCAACAGTTGACAACAAATTAACACAACTAAAGACGGACAACGAAACTGCAAGGTCCATGGGAGCGCTGCAGTTCAGGGGAATGAGAAGAGGGAACCCCTCAAGGCGAGCCAGTGGTAGAGGAGGCAATGCACCTACCACTTCACACCAATCACAACAACAAGGGTACCAAGGGAACAACCAGGGCCAAAACCTGCAGGGACAACAGCAGCAGAATTGGCAGTACCAACCCAGAGGACGGTCCTTTCGAGGGCGCGGGTACGGACGGGGACAGGCCCGAAGAGGGGCCAGCAGCCCGCCTCAAAGTGACTCCACACACAGAACAAGCCCCCCACCGTTAACACCAAGGTTGAGGGAAGTCCGCAAAGGAAAAGATAAAGAGCAGAAACACACAGCAAATAACCACCGAGCATACGACACCAGTGGGAGGAAGAATAGGAACATTTCTCACACAATGGAGGAAAATTACCACGGACAAATGGATACTAAACACCATACAGCACGGGTACTGCATAGACCTCCAAAAACACCCGCCAGGGAGAAGACCAAGACATCGGTCAATACCCGCAAGAGAACTAGCCCTCCTCCGCCTAGAAGCAGAGGAACTGCTACAAAAAGAGCAATAGAGCCAGTTCCAAACAACGAAAGGAACAAGGGAATATACTCAACGTACTTCCTAGTGCCAAAGGTAGACGATACACTAAGACCAATACTGGACCTCAGATTCCTGAACAAGTTCGTAAAAACTCAAAAATTCAAGATGACTTCACTTCAGGAAGTAATACCCCAAATCCAAGAAGGGGATTACATGGCGACCTTAGACCTAAAAGATGCATACCTGCACATACCCGTCAACCGCAAACACAAACGGCTATTAAGATTCGTGATAGGCCACGATCACTACCAGTTCACAGTGCTAGCCTTCGGACTAAAGTCCGCACCAAGAGTGTTCACGAAATGCCTAGCAGCAGCTGCAGCGCACCTTCGGAGAAGGAGCATACATGTATACCCCTACCTCGACGACTGGCTGGTAAAAGCAGGATCATACAGACTCTGCAAAAACACATCAAACAAGTCATAGAAACACTGTCCACATTAGGTTTCTCAATACATTGGGAAAAATCGTCAACAGAACCCCAACAAATCAAGATATTATTGGGGGCACAAATAGACAGCACACAGTCCAAGGTGTTCCCCAGCGACAAGAGAAGTATAGCGCTCCTGAGGGAAACACGTCATTACCGCAAGGGGCAAGTTCTGACAGTGAGGACGGTGAGCAGGCTAATGGGAATGATGGCATCATGCATCCACCTTGTCCCGCATATCAGACTGCACATGAGACCGTTCCAGGAATGGATACAACAGCAATGGTCACAAGCCACAGGGAGTTGGGAAGATCTAGTGGTTGTCACACACGCAGTGCAGAAAGAAATAGCGTGGTGGAAAGAAGAGAACATATTACAAGGGAAGCCATTCACACAGCCAACTCCAACAGTGACCATCACAACAGACGCCTCACAGCAGGGCTGGGCGCGCACATGACCAGACTCCGCGTCAGGGGGCTCTGGTCACAACAAGATGCAGTGAAACACATCAACTACCTAGAACTCAAAACTGTGTTCCTAGCCTTAAAAGCCTTTCAAAAGCAGCTTTACGGCCAGCGAGTGCTGATACAAACAGACAACACAACTGCAATGTTCTACATCAACAAGCAAGGTGGGACACAATCAGCACTGCTGTCAAGTCTGGCACAACAGATCTGGAGATGGGCCATCCCTCTAAGGATAGACCTGCTAGCAATACACCTCCCAGGAATAGACAATGTAGAAGCAGACCGACTCAGCAGGCAGACGTCTGCATCCCACGAATGGGAACTGAACCAACAGGAGGTGCAGCAACTGTTCCAAAAGTGGGGAACACCACGGATAGACCTCTTTGCAACACCCCAGAATGCAAAATGCCAACATTACGCATCCAGACAGCCGGACCAAAGGTCCCTAGGGAATGCCCTATGGATAAGTTGGTCGAACGAATTTGCTTACGCTTTTCCCCCGATACCACTGTTACACAAAGTACTCAGCAAATGCAGGAGCAGCAGCATGACACTCATACTGGTGGCACCTCAAACATGGTTCTCACAGATAATGGAAATGGCGCAGGAACCAGCACACAGGTTCAGCAGAAGGAAAGACCTCCTCACAATGCAAGACGGAAAAGTGCTCCACCCAGAACCAGACAGCCTCAGCCTAGCAGCATGGCTCCTGAGGACCTAGAATTCGCACACCTCAAACTACCTCCAAGCACCATGGCAGTACTCAGAGAAGCAAGGAGACCCACTACAAGAAAATGCTACATTGCAAAGTGGAAAAGGTTCTCACAATGGTGCATTACAGAGGGACTGCAACGAAAAGTCACAAAAGAATCAACAGTACTGCGATACTTAACACACCTACTACAAAGCGGGCTGAGCTACTCGTCACTAAGGGTTCACCTAGCAGCCATAGTGGCCTACACCAGGGGAGAAGCGGTGAAAAGCTTCTTCACCTCCCAAGTGGTCAAAAGATTCCTGGAAGGGGCTAAAAGAATAGCCCCCTAAAAGGATGCCAGCCCCAAGCTGGAACCTCAACACTGTACTGACACAGTTGATGAAATCACCATTTGAACCCATACACAAGATCACACTGCACATGCTCACACTAAAAACGGCTTTCTTAGTGGCCATCACGTCACTGCGAAGAGTCAGTGAACTACAGGCTCTCACACTACAAGAGCCCTACTTGCAAATACACAAGGACAGAATTGTCATGAGGACGGACCCACACTTCCTGCCAAAGGTGGTGTCACGGTTCCATATCAATCAAACAATACAGATACCAAGTTTCTTCCAGAAACCTTCAACACCCTCAGAAAGGGCGCTACACACGCTAGACGCCAGAAGGGCAGTGATGCACTACATAGAAAGGACGAAGGAATGCAGGAAAACAAAACAACTCTTCGTTTCCTTCGCAAGCAGTTTCCTGGGACGACCAGTAACAAAAAATACCATTGCACGGTGGATTGCACAAGCAATACAACTCTGCCACAAGCAGGCAGGACAAGAGTTACAAGGAGCCGCCCAGGCTCACTCAACAAGGAAAAGGGAGCAACGGTTGCGTTCCTAGCGAACACACCTATACAAGACATTTGCCAAGCGGCAACATGGTCTTCCGTGCACACGTTCACCAAACACTACTGTGTTGATATCCAAATGAACAAAGAGGCACAAGTAGGACAGAAGGTCTTACAGCACATTTTCAGCAACCAATGCTCATCTTCCACCCAACCACCGCAATAACAAAACCGCTACTAAGTCTATGCACAGCATAGTGAATCCAGAAAGATTCACGCTGCAAAACGAATAGTTTCTTACCTGTCGGTGTAGTTTTGCAGCTTGAAGACTTTCTGGATTCACTAGCGATCCCACCCGCCTCCGCCAGGAAGATAACATAGGAGGTTAAGGGTACAACTGAACTACATACAAGGTTAAAGGGATCAAAGAATAATTGAAGGATTAAAGGTTAAAGACATAGACAACAAAAAACTGTAAGAGGAAAAGAAAAAAGAATCCGAAGATGGCTACCAAAGGTGGGAGCTTCAGCCGGAAGCGCGACGACGTCACCGAAGACACCAAATGGTGGGGCGTCGCCGCCCACCTGGGCCAACAACAAAAAAACAAAAACAAAAAAAAAACAAAGAAAAGACTACGAATCCGGACCCAACCACGAGATGGCGGAATAATGCACAGCATAGTGAATCCAGAAAGTCTTCAAGCTACAAAACTACACCGACAGGTAAGAAACTATTCGTTACATTGCTTGATCATAATTTTGCCATGTTTTTAAAGTTCGGCGTAAAACCATGGGAGTGGATCAAAAGGGTGAAGTTGAGTGATTTCCAGATGGTAGGGGTAAGAACAAAAATATCTGTCCACCTAATCTGGATCTAGGGAAAGGTTTGGCAAGCCTAGTGGCAGAAGAGTGTAAGACCTGGCCCTCTCTGCAGGGTCCCTTTGCCTTCCCTTCCATATTTTTTGTTTTTTTGCGTTCCATCCCTTACTTTGCTGAACTCATGTTTTTTGGCTTTAGGACTCTGTGCACTTTACCACTGCTAACCAGTGCTAAAGGGCTTGTGCTTTCTCCTCCAAACATGGTCAAATTGACCTTGTAAGTCCCTGCTGATCCCAATTTAAAAAAAAGGGGATAGGTCCCAACCGCCATGTTACCGCCCGTTTTCGCTAATTGACTATGGGGCTATAACAAAGATAGGACCTTCCAAAGAGCAGAAAATAGTTTCACTCGCCAACTACTGTAGGTCCCTGTTAGTACTTCTACTTTAGTATGCCACAAAGAATTTTGGTTGACACTTCTGTAAGATTTAATTGGTTTGGCCCCTGGGTAAAAATTTGGGGAACACCTGAGACTGCAGTAACCAGAACCTGTATTGCCGATTGCTTGTCCTTAGACAAGGCAAATCAGATTCAGTGGTTATCTTACATAAAGAAAAATACCTTTAATGCATTAGGCCTTACGAACCTGTATGATAAAACCTTTTATGATTAGTCATTGTCTTAAATTGTGTGTTAAACAGCTTTACCTGGACTGTTGTATACATCTACACCTAGAATCAGCCCAGGCTAAATCTTCCATTGTTAGATATCTTTCGATATCTACAACATATAGTATGGAGCCATACCTTGACTGGATAGAGAATCCAGCTTAACGGCATTGGTTAACAATACTCAGCCTGGAAACACTGCATTTTAAATTTGCTTTTTCTATACCAGGGGTCTGGAGTTGGGATCTCCCACCCTGTGGATGTAATGGTATTTCAACACAGAGCACAAGTCACTTTACCCTATCTTGCACACTATATATGGAACCGAGACGCTCCTTTTTGGTTCCCTTTTTTCGTAAATCAGATCTCATAATGAATGGTTA
Source organism: Calotriton arnoldi (assembly GCA_963921515.1). NCBI lineage: Eukaryota > Metazoa > Chordata > Amphibia > Caudata > Salamandridae > Calotriton > Calotriton arnoldi. The sequence continues at coordinate 689,441 of CAWUFW010003218.1, forward strand.
ACATATTTGCAATTTTTAGGCTCGCTGGAGCTGTGCTTTGCTGTATTAAATTGTATTAAAACTGCATTTCATATTCGGAATAGATACGTAATTTAATGTATTGTCCCTTGAGATTGGCTTTGAACTTTTTATGTATCTTTTTTAACATGTGCAAGATATTTCTAAAGTCATCTGTTGTCGGATTCCTTTGGTAAAGAAAATGGTTTGTATGTTTTTATTCTCATGCTATGCAACATCATCATAAAAAACGTTATTTCGGTCATAAGACCATAAAAGTACAGGTGCAATATAGCTCATCCAGGTGGATTAAAAATCTGACGATATACATTGATAGCCTAATAAAAATATTAGTCGAACCATGGTTTAAGTTTCATTAAATAAATAAATAAACACATAGTGCACAATGCAAAACAAGAAAAACCTTTCCCTGTTCCAAAGTGAACGACATAGTCCGCTATGCTGCCTTCGATCTAGGGGTGCGCTACGCTCAAAACCATTAAATATTATCACTAAAATATGAGCAAACAATCAGATTAAAACAATGTAAGAAACTGATAAAACATATAAAAGGTAATGAAGCTATCTCACTGTTTCAGCAGTTTCCTTCTAATTGCCCATATGTGGCCCAGAAACTTTGCTACTGAGCAAGCAATTACCGGTCTAGGGTCCGATCTAAGGATACGAAGAGCTTCACCATAGATGCATGTACCCAACTGCTTGCAGATTGGTTTAAGCCATTTAGCTCTTGGGTTGGAGTACACCGGACAAGCAAAAAATACATGGGCGGTTGTCTCTACTGTAGAGACGCAGCTAGTCCTGCTGTGCCACCAAGAAGCCCCATGTATAATGTATGAGAATTGAACCAGGGAAAAACCCGCGTTCTGAATGCAGTGTCATATCTAGGTAAAAGGTCAGTGCCTAAGAACCGTTATGTATGTAATGTAGGGAAGGATATAGGTGAAATGTTGCAGTGTTACCTGCGCCTATATAGGGTACCTATATGGAATATAACACCCACTCCTCTTCCGACTGGACGACATATGTAACCTATAACTGTACTACTAGCATAACTAGATAGTGGTACGCACAAAGTTTATAAAAACATCTCTTTAGCTAAAAATGTTTTAAAACTTCTAAAAAAATTCTAAAACCGAAAAAAAATGTAAAAAGAAAAATTCTGTCTGTAATCCAAAACTAGACAATATGAATTGTGAGGTTTCATGACAGGAAACAAAGGATTGTTCATTGGTGAGGTGCAAGTTTCAATCACCCCTTGATATTCAAGTTGATCTAAGATCTCCCTGACCTGTTTTTTAGCTTCTTGCTTTATTGGATACTGCCTTTGTGCAGTCGGAGTATTTTTCAAAGGAATTATGTGGTGGGTTGAATCCTCATCCCATCCAACATGGTTTTTGTATAATGCCGGAGCCTGGGCTACCGCCCACTCCTGCGCATATGTATGTTGTAAGTGCCTGGGAATATGGTCTGAGAAGGCCGGAAGAATTACCGTCTCTCCTTTAGGGCAATCCATGACGAATGCTGGCGGCCAATCTTGTTCAGCTAATAAAATATCATAGCCAAACGTCCGGTTCTCCCAAAAGAGACCTCTCACTGTTCTACATTTGTCCCCCTCCATTTGGAGCGTTATTTCATAAACTTTATGTGGGACACTTACCCTAGTATCGGGTTTTTCTACCGTGATATAATCATTCAAGTCCGCTGTCACCAGAAATTCCATCAGGTTCTGGCGAGCTATTGTTATTTCTGCCGCACTGTCTAGCATCGTCAGAGCCCATTCCCCGTTCAGTAGTCGAGTCCTCAGAATTCTGGGCATGTCTGATCTTTAGACCTGCAACTTTCTTCTTTTTGAACTGTGGCTTTTGCTTTGGTTTTTCTTCTTTTTTAGAAGTGTACTCTTAAGCGTGCTGCTTCTCTCTGGACTTTGTACGCTCTTCTTGTCTGTCTGACCTTCCTTCCCTCTCGGAGTTTTTCGATGAACCCTGAAAGGAACGAGAGGAACGTGTATCAGTATCCTGATACCTGTCAGGTTTCCTAATATTTTCCCTATTCCTAAGGTTGTACCTCTTTTCGGAGCGCTCCTGTGGAGGAGATCTACCTCGGGATTGAGATCTATTTCCTTTAAAGTTTTGTTGTTTTTTATTGTCCCACTTCTTCTTAGTTGAAGCAGGTGTCTGCTTGGAAGTGTCCTTTTCAGGACTGCCCATCAGTTGTGGTTTTAAAGCTTTCCCACCCAAACTGTCTCTGCCTAATTCTGCATATGCAGTTTCAATTATTTTTGGTAGTTCGTGTTCCTGTTCTAAAGAATTTAACTCCCTCAGGCGTTGGCGGATTGCCACTGAAGCTGCTTCCCCTTTAATATTAGCTAGTATTATGGCTGATACCTGGGCATAGTTACCTAGTAACTTCATCCCTAAGTTTAGGGCAGGCTCTACTCCGTACTCATTTTGTATCTGTCTCAATACATCAGGTACTACTGCTAATGACGGGATACCATGAGTTCTGGTATAAATGGCAGCAAAGACTGTACCACAAGTGGTACAATCCTCTAATTGTGGTGTTATCCCCATGGGCAAGGAGATTGTTAGCATTCTGTGTCTTTCATACGGGGTAGTATTCGGGAATACTGCCTCTAGCTGTGTTATTTTCTGAGCTACCCAGAATGGTATTGTTCACGTTTTGTGGGCATTTTACCCATTACCGCGTGTAATGTTTGTGGTGTAATTTTAGTTGCTGTACCCTCAATTTCAGTTCCATTTGTTGCAACTATTGCTGGTTGGACTGTAAATGTCCTCATGACGAATTGCGTCAAGTTCCTATAGGTTTTAATAAAATCTTTATGTTGTATGAGTAAGTCTCCTGGTGGCATTGTGTCAATGTCAGGATGTGGTGTGTAGGCTGCTAATATCGGCCAGGTTGCCCCTTCTTCTCCGAGCGGGCCGAGTCTTACGCTTCTTCTTGTATGGGGTTGGGCGCCTTTAAACCAGTACAAATGTTCCTGGTACGTGAGCAGAACCTCAATGTCCTCAAACGGACAATATTCCGCTGGTGCATCTCCTTCCTTGTAGGAGTGAAATGTTTTTGTTCTTGCATTTGCTGCTGGGAATGTAACCCACGAATAAAATACCTCTGTTCTGTTTGATTCGTGTGCCTCAATCACGAAAACTACTATGCCACCCCTAGATGATAAACCATTCTCTAGCAGTCTCAGGGTGACTGTATTTCAAAAATTTTCGGCAATTTGTATTGCGTCTGCATCTTCTTCTCCGGCTGAGAGGTGTAGATCTGTTCTTGCGTTATCTTTGTCCTCAGTCATTTTGTAAAGAAGAAGTTTTCAAGGGAACTAATATAAGGTGTTTTTGCACAATTTAGGAACAATGTGTCCTTCAAGCTTGATTAACCAACAGCCAATAAATAGGATTTTATAGCCTACTCCGCTGTGGTGGAGTTTGTGCCCACCCACTCCAGACGTCTCTGGTGTTTTGTGAGTAGGGATCTCTGAGAATAGCACGACTGAACTACTCAGATTCTACTGTAAAATAAGTACCCAACCAACGTTGGCGGCGCCATGTCGTGTAGTTCCTATATAACCTATACAGAATCTGCGCGTTTGGATAACATAAACTGTGGGTTCGGTGGCGGACTGATTCCGTGCACCCCCACCAGATACGTTAGCCTGTCTGTATTAGCTAGCTCACAGTGCCACTATAATCTCCTTTTTATCACAGAGAGAATAGATTCTGGCAACCTCAGAACATGACAACCCTGATCCCCCAGGATCGTGGAAACAATATACAACCTTTCGCTCAGTCACTCATGCTCACTTAGTTTGTCTCAGAGTTACACAGAATAACCATACTGGGCGTTTGTCAATAAGGATTTATTGAACAGTTGTTATTCTAGTGTAGCATATATGAGCTGCAACAACCATTAGACAGTAGCAGAGATATATGATTAGCAATATTACAAAAGTAAAGGGATGATATAGTTCTACCATCTTGCAGAAATCATGAATATATACAAGTACATAAAACACATGATAAAAAGTGCGTACTCCTACGATGACTCCCTAACTAGATGTACCTAAATGTACCTAGCATCTATGTAGGTGTTATGCCAAGAATCCCTCTAGGATCTAGTCCACCCCATTACCTGAGAGTTTAGAGAATGTGGGACCCCGTCCTGGTCTCGAGTTGGACACCCAGCGAGGGATGTTAGACCACTGCTAGCTGGAGCGTCTGCATGCAGGAACCTCAGCGTCTCTGGTCAGTGTGTCAGCCGGGAAGTCACGGTCTCCTCTATCTTCCTAAGCAAGATGTGCTGTAAATATACCCATAGGTCTCCCCAGGGGTCCTACCTTGCTGTGTTACTGTGTCGGCCTAAACGATGACGTTGGGCCTGAACTTTATACAGAGATATTATACAGGAGATGGTAATCCTACTGTTAGTCCTGCTGTGCTTCCAAGAAGCCTCATGCATAATGTATGAGAATTGAACCAGGGAAAAACCCGCGTTCTGAATGCAGTGTCATATCTAGGTAAAGGGTCAGTGCCTAAGAACCGTTATGTATGTAATGTAGGGAAGGATATAGGTGAATGGTTGCAGTGTTACCTGCGCCTATATAGGGTACCTATATGGAATAAACAGAAGGGAACCAAACCTAAACAGCATATAAAGTTTCCTGTCTTGAGGTGATTTGACAATGTCTAAGTATTGTTCATATGAACTGATCAGTTTAAAATCCATGAACTCCCTAGTTAAACGTCCCCATGATGGATTAATAAGTGAAGCCTGTGCTACCCAGTCCCAATACTGCTTTGTGACAAAATCTTTGGTAGGGAGTAATGCTGGGTCCTTAACATCCCAATAGCCCTCTAATCCAATTGCGGCTAATAAGGATTTCACATTTCGTATCCAACCTATCTTATTAAAATAGTCAAGTGCACTTACTTCCATAAGAGCAGTGGCATACGGTAGCAACTCAGGGGTGGACCTTATGCGCAGCCAAAACAGTAGAGGGTGTAGCTTGGCTTGTCTATGATAGGAACTCTATCCAAGTTCAACCTTAGCGGGTGGAGTGGCATACTCTGGGGTAACGAGACTAGGCACCTCAAACTTATTCTCTGATTTCGAGAGAGCATCCATTCCTTCAAAGCCCCACAGTTCAGCTCCATAAAGAGCTGAACCTGCTGCTTTGGAGTCGTAGATCTGAAGTGGGGCTACCACTGGTTTGCTGAAGGAGGTACTATGTTCTTTTAACAGGGCCCCTACTATTTGCCTGTGCTTCAGGCACAACTTGGTCACTTGAGGCTTCCATGACATATCTTTTGAGAGAGTGATACCTAGATAGTCAAAGGTACTCACTCTTTCCAGAGGGACACCTAATAGGGATAATTTACCTCTAAAGGATTTATGAGGATTAAGCAATAAAAGCTTCGTCTTTGAAGTATTAACCTCTAATCCACGGGAATTTAAAAAATCGTTAAAGCGATTTAGGAGCAGCTGGAGCCCTCATGGTGTTTTGGATACTAACAACGTATCATCAGCAAACAATAGGGTCACAGTTTTAACCCCCCCCCAGAGTAGGGGCATCGGCTGGGGCATGACAGAGAGACTGAACAACGCCATTCACAAAAAGGGAGAAAAGTGTGAGTGCCAGTACCCAGCCTTGGCGTACTCCCCTACTAACATTTATTGGGTCAGTAAGCTGGCCTTGGCGACCCCAGAGAACCCTGGCAAAGTTTGCCTCATGGAGGTGAATAACGAGAGATAAAATCTCCAGGGTAATTTCCATGTTCTTTAAGACTTGCCATAGCTTTTTCCTTGGGACAAGATCGAAAGCTGTCTTTAGGTCGATAAAGGCCACATAGAGGCTCCCCTGACCGATGACCATGTTCTTCCAAGTCGGAAGAAGGAAACAAAACACCTGGTTATGATGCTCGTCTTTTGTCTAAAACCAGCTTCAAAGGGAGTCAAGATGTTATGTTCACTAATCCAGTCCTGTATCTTTACAAAGAGTGCACGAGCGATCACCTTTGGGACACAGTCTATAAGACTGATAGGTCTATAGTTGCAGGGTGAAGATCGATCGCCTTTCTTGTGTACAGGGATCACCTCTGCTCCCTTCCAAGAATTGGGCATTTCGGGCCCCCTCTGTTATCGCGTTGGCTAAGGACAGAAAGTAGCTTGTCCAGTTCTCTCTGTCATATAAGAATACATCAACCGGAATACCGTCGGGTCCAGGGGCTTTTGCCTTAGCGATTGAGTCAATGCAAGTCCTGATTTTGTTTTTAGAGAAAAAATCCTTACCTGTGACATAGGCGGAATCTGGGGGAGATACTTGTGTGACTGACATAGAGGGCCCTGAATATTAAAGCGAAAAGTGGTCATACCATGCTAAAATAGAAATATTATTGGTCGGTGGTAATGGCCTATTGTCATCCTACCTGGTAACTAAAAGACAGAACTTCAGCGAATCTTTGCTGGCGCAGGCCTCCCCAATTAACCTCCATCTATTGTCGTCCCACTCCCTTTTGGCTCGCGCCTAGACTGACTTATACAACTTCCTCAGTTCTCTCTGAGTAAAGTAGTATAGCAGTCTTGGGAGCATGAACATTTTGGTAATGGCAATTCTACCCGCCACTGAGAGTGGTAATGATGTCCAAAAGGCTATTTGGGTTCTGAGTGCCTTGACTGCCCGCAAAAGATTGCCATCTAGTAATTCTTGTGGACCCCTATATATTTGGATACCTAAATATTTGAAGGTGGTGGGTGCGACCGGGAGAGTTAGGGGACCAAAGCGGTTGGGATCCAGTTGCCCCTAAGAGTGGAAGTAAAAAGCGTAGGATTTGGTCTCATTAATGGTAAGGCCCGAGACATTTCGAACTGTTTAAATATGCGTAGAATGGGCCTGAGGCTGTCCTGGAGGTTTGCGAATGGAAAGGATAATGTCGTCTGCATATAATGAGCGGGTATGCATAATATTGCCAACGCAGATGCCCTTTCCCACTGCCTCTTTCTGGAGCTTTATTGCTAGGGGTTCGAGCGCTAGCACAAATAGGAGTGGCGAAAGCGGACAGCCTTGACACGTACCTGTGCTACCTGGGTAGGGCTGCGAAACGTGCACGGCTGTGTGGTCTCTCGCTGTGGGTGCCGTTTATAGCATTTTGACCCAGCGCATGTATTGAGGAGGGATACCGAATTTCCTGAGTGTTGTCAGCATGTACTTCCAGCTAAGGGTGTCAAAGGCTTATCTCAAATCCAAGGAGATGCACCCAGCCCCTGAGAAATCCGTAGGCGTAGCATTCAGGTCATGATAAAGACGCCTGATATTGAGAGAGGTACTACGGCCTGGCACAAAGCCACACTGATCTATATGTATGAGTTGTGGCAAGAAAGGAAGTAAATGGCAGGACAGTATCTTACTTAAGATTTTGTATTCAGTGTTTAAAAGTGATAGTGGCCTGTACCCGGTAATATCAGTCAGGTCCCTGCCTGGCTTGGGAAGGGAAGTAACTAGCGCCTGTATCGTAGTGGGGGGAAGGCACCCAGATTCTAGAGCTGATTGGTATAGGCGCTCTAGGTAGGGGACTAGCATGTCCGAGAAGGTGTCATAAAATTCTACAGGGAGACCATCTAGCCCCGGAGTTTTATTGCGCGGTAGCTCCCTGAGAGATTCTTTGATCTCAGTTTTTTAAATTGGGACTGCTAGATCGCGTTGGTCTATCTGAGGTAAATGGGGACAATCAAGATCATCCAGGAATGCTTCTATTGCTGCACCACTCAATCGTTCGGGGGCCTCGTACAGTGCCTTGTAATACTCCCAAAAAGCTAGGTTTATGTGCGGGCGTGATAACTTCGTGTATTGGGGTGGGGGAAGGCGCGTCACGTAAGATTCGTGCCAGGAGAGTGCCCGATCTGTCAGCTTCTACATGTCGCATCTGTGTGTATGATTGGAAATCTATGACACATAGCCGCTCTAGCAATTCACCGTATGTTATGCGTGCTTCTTGTAGGGCTGCCGTCGTAGTAGGGTCGGAGACTGCTTTCTGCTCTAATTTATTCAGTTTATCTTCCACCTCCCCTAACTCTTTGCTAACCATTTGTCGAGCCCCTACGGTTGCACTAATAGCAGCACCTCTCACGACAGTCTCCTATTCCGTTAGGCGCGAGGACTTCGTATTCGCATTTTCAGCAAAATAGTTAGTAATGGTTGTGGCCATAGTGTTACGAAACACTGGGTCCTTAAGCAGGTGCGGGCGCAGCCTCCATGTTGGGACTGGTGTAGGTGGCCAAGCCCCAGCGCTGGCAGCATGGTCCCAGCCGGTCACGCCCGCTGCGATCTGTGCGGCTCTCGTTACCTCCAACAGAATCGCCTTCTCTGCCGCCTGCCCTCTCAGCAGCATTCAGTGGTGGGAAGCCTGGGTAGCGCCTGGGATGGCCCCGCAGTGCCGCTGATTTTCACAGGATCATCCGTCCCGGTCTGAACTCAGCTACAACACGTCCGCCATGTTTGGCGGTTAGCCACGCCCCCTTCCTCACTTCTCTCACTAGGTCCAAGTACTTAGTTCTAATTGCCAGGGATAATTGACGTCTAAGGCCCTTACACTCCTGATTAAACCAAGCAAACTGAGATCCTGGCTTTGGTCCAGGTTGGTGGGGGCGCATAGGTTCAATAAAATGTGCAGCCAACTGCTCAAAAAAGCAAGTGTGGCAAGCCGGAATCTCTTTCAGCCCTCCCGGGTGATTAGTTAAGCTTAGGATCTCTGCTGTGGAAGTCAGTAGGTTTCCTTTAAAAAATTGAAGCTTACCTTCGACCAGAACCACCTGGGGCCACTTGATTTGTTGGAAGTAGCTCCCTTGACATTAGAGCAGGTTTTGGATAACTAGGTGGCTCCCCCCAAGGCGACACCAAAGTGAGGCTCAGGGGATTATGATCGCTGTCGGTAGTAGAACCCACAGCCATATCAATGACTCTGGGCCATAGCCTTAGGTCCACCAGAAAATAATCTATACGGCGTGTGTTGTTCTATTAAAAGGGTTTGCACCCAATTTGTCCGAGCCATTGGCGGCCCTTAATCCAAACTCCAGGGAAAAGGCATTGAGTTGGAGTGCCACTTAGGATCATTTTTTAATTGGGGCAAGGTCAAGGTGGGGTACGTGCCACAGCGCATCCTCCTCCCTTGTTCCACAAAGATCCTCCAGAGGTTCAAAGGTAATGTTAAAATCGCCAGCTACAATCAAGGGAGATGGTGAGGTCCTATCGTCCAAGAGCTCCCTCCCCCCCCCCCCCTCCGGTTCCTCTGGCATGAACATTATAAATGTCAAGAGAGAATCCATTCTGGCCTTTAAGTTGGATAGCTAGGATGTCAGAGCTACTAGATGGGAGCTCAAAGATTGTACAATATAGTGCAATTCTGACCCAGATTAACAGCCCCCCCCCCCCCCCACAGGGCGGCCAGAATTTCTGGAACATTACATATCCTGGGACGTAAATGGGGAAGTACTTCAGCTCTCCTGGAGTATACAAATGTTGAAAGTTTCGATATATTGGATCCAATGCAGGAAGGCCATTTTCGACCTTACCCCGGCCACATTCCATGACACCAGTTGGAGCATGCTGGACACTTCCTCGATATTTGTGGAAATAGATCGTGGCCCATCTTGGGGAATTCCTACCTGAGCATGAGGCTGTGCTAAACAAACAGGTGGTGCTCCTCTAGGCAGCTTCTTTTAAGGGGAGGTGACTCCCTTCTATTCCAGTCTCCATGAGGCAAGGGAGTTGTAATTTAGACCTTAATAGGTTGACTTCTAGTTGTAAGAGTAGTCTGGGTATTCGGAAGTTGGGCCAATGAGGGCTTTGACCGTGAACAGATTCTGGAGTCAATCGTTAGCTTCTAGGTTGGAATCTAAGCCGAGGTGGAGGACAGAGGGGTGAGCAATTGGTGGCGGGGGGCATTGAGGCAAACTATACTTGAGTTGAATGCTTGTGGATGTAAGAGTACAAAAACTAGCTTCCAGAGCTATCAAATTGTGGGCCAGCTTCCCATCAATCAGGCACAATTCAATACAGTCCGTAGGATTATTGGGGCAAGTAAGCCTTTTGGCTCGCAGTATGTCATCCCTTATCACTGAACGGCAACCCCTCACATGGCGAATCCAGTGTTTGGTTTTATTTATAAGGGAGTCCTCACCTTCGTGCCTTAGATGAGTGGAAACTTTTAGGCACGTTGATCATATAAATACATTTAGGAGCCAATGGCACTTGGTCTCCCCAAAATGGTGGATTGAGGTCTCAGTTGTGCCTGGGTAGATGATCAGAGGTGCGGGAAAGGCCCTGTTGTACCAATGGGCCTCTAATTGCTTACGGTTGCACTATTCTAACCCACCAGGGATCTCTATGTGAGGCTACTTCAGAAAAGCTATGCTTGGTGTTTACAAGGGCAGCTCGCGGGGAATGTTGACTGGGCTCTACATGCACTGGGCAGGTTGCGTTACCGTGTCGGATAGTAGCCTGGATTGAGTGTTGAGTGTCACTCACGCCTTTAGCTAATATAAGTTTAACCTGCTCTGTGAGTTCTTCAATTACAGATTTCAGCGTGTTAACTTCTGCCCTCAGATCAGATATGATCCTGGAAACAGTGGTGTCAAGGAAGGATAGCCCTTTATTTGATACATCTTCTCCTTTGTCTCCCCCATCATCCTCCCTGCCTGCCACCGCTTCCCCTCCCTCCGTGCCTCCCTCCATGTCTGCCCTTCCCTCTTGGTCGTCACTCAAATTTTGGAGAGGTGTGAAACTAATGCTGTGGGCGAAATCAATGTCAAGTGAGCCTTAGCCTATTGGAGTTGCATGTGTAGCTAAATTCCTTGCCTCAGCGTCAATTGGCACAAATTGGATAGACTTACTGCTGCGCCTGTTAGGTTTCCTAAACATTGAGGGAATACGTTTTTGTGATCTCAAATGTAAGCCAGAAGGAAGTCCACCTGGGCTACTGATGGGGACAGTCCCAGGCGGGTCTAGAATTTCTTCACACTTCACTAATAGATCATCAATTCTATCAAGAACACAGTTACTCCCAGCATGCTTACGGGCCTGCTTGGCTTTATAGGATTTCGCCTGTGCCTCCACACCCCCACACTCTACAGATTTTCTTTTCCCCATTTCTAGTCTGAGTCCTGTGGCAGACAAAAGCCCTTGGCCGACTGGATATAGCTGTAACAAAGGCCTCTAATTAGCCACCTGGAGCACACAGTACCTTGTCATCCAAAGAGCAGATGTTAGGGGGTGGCCCAGCCCAGCCTTTTCTGGGCTCTGACTGGCGTAGACGTCCCACCCTTGGCCCGGGCACACCCGTGCGCACTGCGAGAGGCCAACGTCGGTTTAATGGAGGTAGGCCCCTCCCACGTGCTGGTGCAGGCTGGGGGACCGAGTCCCACCCCAGGAAAAGGCAAAGCACAGTGCTGGCGTTGCGGGCTCACTCACTGCCTATTCTGCACGTCTCAAGCTATGCTTTTATCGTCTTTGGCCAAATAAAGTTTTATTTGACTGACTGACCTTGTAAGTCCCTAGTAAATGATACTACATGTACCAGGGCCTGCAAATTGAATGGTACTAGTGGGCCTGCAGCACTCAGTGTGCCATCCACTAAAACAGCACTTTAAAAACATGTCTCAGGCCTGACATTGCAGCTTGTAGTGCAGTTTTAAAGTGCCATTTAGATCTGGCAAAATACATCTTTTGTGAGGCCTACACTTTATTTTTTAGTATTTGCAAGTTACCCCCTACTAAGGCCCTAAAGGCTTTTAGGGCAGGGTGCATGGTATTTAAGAAGTAGGACATGTGTGTTTAGGTTTTACCTGTCCTGACATTGAGAAACTCCTAAAGTTGTTTTTCACTGTTGTAACACCTATCTCTCCCATTGACTAACACTGTATTACCTTAGTTGTGTTTAATAAGTGCTAACTGTAGATTGTGAGCAGATATAACAACGCTGTTTACACTCAAATTAACTGTAATTTAAAAACCCCTCAATGGTGAAATTGGATATTGTTTCAATTATGAAAATGCCACTTTAAGAAAGTTTGCATTTTCTTGTCCCAGACAACTGTGCTTTTGCCAGTAGTGTCCTGGGTCGTCACATGACAGTGACTTGCTCTGCTGCTGGGGTTTGTGTATTGCTTCCAGACAGTGATATAAAGAGGGCTTAGGTGTAGACAGGATGGGCCATCCTAACACAATGGCTATGGAGGGGCTGTAGCCAGTCCCACTTACACTTCAAAGGGATTTGCCTCCAGCTCACACAAAATAACCAGACACCAGGCCTGCCCTTCCTTTTGTCACCCCAGACAGTTAGGAGCTTTGACTATGTTGAAGGGGAAGAACTTTCAAAAAACAATGTTAGGGTGGGACAGGGAGTCCCCCCACAAAAAGGCTAGTGCCTGGCATACATTTTGGACTTCCAGAGCCACTCATCAAAACATTCCTGGGCCTGTGGCAGATTCAGAAGAAGGACTGCCCTGCTACCAGAGGACTTCCCTGTTGATTGAAGGACTGCCTTGCTGTCTGAGAAAGAAGATTAAACCTGCTTGCCTTCTTCTCAGGCTACCCAGAGTGACTCCAAGGATCAGTTGGCTGACCGACCTTCTGTGTGAGCTACAGGGAAGCAACAAGCTTCAGAGGCCTCCCTGTAACTGCCTAGATGACCTGCTGCAACTGGACCTGTCTGAGCTCTACTGCTGGCCTGTGCTGGAGTAAGTCCTGATCGCCAAGAGGTGCCTCTCCAGGTCTTGGACCCTTGGTTCACCTACTAAAGAAAAGGTGAAAATCTTGAAGTTTGGACTGTTAGTGACTGCGAAATGACCAGTTTGTGGCAAGACCCTGCCGCCTGCGATGACCGGCAGTGCGAAGCTCCAGAGAGGCCTGCTCTTCCTGCCACCAGCGACGACTGGCAATGAGGGAGCTGTAGTTTGCGCTACAGCAACACCAGCCCTCGCTGACCGCCAGCGCGGAGCTACAGCAACAACTGTGCACGATGCCCGACTGGCTCTTCATGCTACAGCGATGACCATCCACGTTGCTCGACCAGCTCCTTGCGGCCTCCTCCGACTTGAATGGAACTTTTTGCTCCAGGCTTAAGAAGGTAACTTTGTAGTGAGACTAACATGGCTCCTGTATCCTGCCCATGCTCCATCGCGGTTAGCCTCAAATTGTGAATTTCCCCAGTCTAGAGCGACCAGATGACTGTGAATGGCGCTTTGTACTCTTACTCGCTATTTTCCTTTAAAATGTAATATCGCCGGTTCTCCTGATTGGAATTTTGTCATTGTGGTATCAATTTATTTATTAAAATGTACTCTATGTTTCTAAATTGGTTTGGGATTTTTCTTGTTTTGTGTTTTAACTTTGTTACTGTTTGTGTTCTGCATAAATGCTTTACACATTGAACCTAAGTTAAGCCTTACAATTTTTTTGCCAAGCTACCCGAGGGTTAGGGGCAGATTAATTTAATGGCTTTTGTGGTTTACCCGAACGAGGATTGTGGTGTTTACCTGAGTGGAGCTTCCACTCACTGAACCAATAACCCAATTTCTTACAAAGAGCATCTAAGTGATCGCCTTTCACATATTTGCGAAGGTGTTTCTGAATGAATGCAGTTGGCTGAGCACAGAAGGAGCAGTGGATAATGCGGGGCACCTTATAGTTAATATGGTTCTTCAAGGAAAACCAATAAAGGGCAAAAAGAATGTGGCAAGCATGCAGAAGGTCTCAAACAGCAAGACAGACCCTTAATTTTTAGTTAGTTGAAGATGAATCGGATAGTTTGGAAAATGTAGATGTCAGCAATTTGATTAATCCAATTTAGAACAAATGTTGGCAGAGACTGATATGGTACATACCACTATAATTAAGGAAAGGAACTTGAATATAAATACCCCATAGACAATGACTTGGCTCGCTCATGCAGGCTTGCAGTTCTGGTTTCTATCCAAGCTACAAATATTAGCTTGAGTGCATGCTTTGTGAAGTAAATGAATATTCCGGGAAAAAGTCTTGGTATAAAAGGAACAATTTGATCAACTGGGGGAAATTCTCTTAGAAATATTAATCTTTTTTATTGTTGACATTTTTAAATTATGGTAATTGTTTTATATGCAATGGTTGTAATTAAGTAGCATAAATACATTGTTTTAAATTTTGTACTATGAATTCAGGAAAGGAAGGACTATTCATAAATAACACGAGTGGTAGGTGCAACTGGAGACCTCTTTATAAATTTAGGGTCCCAGACACAGCTCAAAGTTAAAGCGGTATCCCAGTTTATAAATTGCTTTTATCGGGTTCCAGCAGCATCCCATTTCAGATAGCCAATAGCTGTCCAACAAAAGGGAGTTTTGAGCACCACTGACGTATCACCATTCAGTTTGAGCCTCTGGCTTCTCATTCACTCCCAGTCCCCCTTCATACATTGCTGAAACAGTGACATCATTCAAATTGCTCCATCTGTTCTAATAACAGACTGGGTTCCCTCAGCATACATGTAGAAGCTGAAGCCATGATGCAGATAAGTTTGTCTCAAAGCTCTAGATCAGTGGTTCCTAAACTGTTTAGAACCATGACCCATTTTTTAGAATGACAAACGTTTGCGACTCATCTACCTTTAATGGACATGAAGAGGGCGATTTTTGAATGTAACTAAAACTTTGTGTGGTAACGCATATTCACAGGCAGCACATTTTCCATTAGAATGGTCACTAACTTTGCACAGATATACAGTTTTACTGATAGAACTACATCGCACACAAATGATAATGTGCGGAGGCCGGGTTTCAGCGAGCATTTATCATTTGTGCATCACCAAGTAAAGTGTCTTGATTTGTTTTGATCCTATTAAAATCTCTTTTTCCAGCACACTTCAGAATTTTTTTTAAAAGTGCTTCATTTTTGCTGTTCTAACTGCTGAATGCATACAGTTCATTTACGGGTATTTACATTTTGTTGTGCTTTGCAAAAACACAACATCCCAGAGCCTCTCCTTTCATATTCCCTGGACTCCAGCAAGATTGTCACATAATTCTCTTTAAAAAGTCCTCTCACTTTGTAGTCGGAGAAAGAAAAGTAACATCGATCCTGCCGCAATTTACCAGAGGACATAGCTTGATTTTGACCTCTGTCTTTGAATCACAGCAAACATGACAAGTTAAACACAGAATTTAAAGGTATCTTTATTTATTGCTACCACTTTCCTGACTCACCAAAAATCAGCTTGTGAGTCATGACTCACTGTTTGGGAAACTCTGCTCTACATACATGTTAAAGCAGTACTGTGATGGGAAAGATCCCCAAGGGACACCACAGTTCAAAGGAATAGGGGTTGCAGTGTAATAAGTCATTAAGGTGAAAGCTTGTGACCAATTTGTTGAGAAACATATGAACCAGGAATGACCAAGTCTCTTATTTAGGCCCTGCGTGTGGTCTAAAAGGACAGAGTGGTGGACAGTGTTGAATGTCGCTGATAGATTGAGAAGCATCACAGTGACCTGGAAATGATCTGCAGTGCTTGGCTTTGGAGCATGAGTCTTGGTGTGAATAGTAATATGAGTTCCTTTTGTAACCCGCTTAGATAGATTGCCACTCATGGATGTTAACTAAGAGAAACCTCTTATTTGTAAGCAAGTATTACATGTCCTCTCCCTGTACCACCCTTTCATTGGACAAAGCTTTGCTGCTTTATAGTTAGGCTTGTACTATATAAATACACATATTTATATATATATGCATATGCCTAGAGCCTGACCACCCTATCTCTGAGGGGAACCAAGTAACTAACTGCATTTATATAGTGCCTTATAATAAACAGTGAGTTTCCATGCGATAGAAGTGGTAAGGGTAGGTCAAAAGCTGGCCTTCCCAACTCTGATAGCCAATTCCAGCCATCTCTTTACTAGCATCCTGATGCTACTTCCCACTCCCCTCTTAAGAATTTTGATGTTCCCCCCTCCACCCACCTTCAATAGCTTGAAAATCCCACTTTTTTGCATCTTGCTGCTGCTACTCCTTCTTATGATTGCTGATGTCCCTTTGCCCCAATTCAACATTCAGCCATTTTGATGCCTAGAAACCCACTTCAACTCTAATGTCCAAACCTCCCATTAGCATCTTTATACTCCATCACCCCTCATTCCGCATCATGGCATACTCTACATGCAGTCATCCTTCCCCTAATACCTCCATAACCCCCATGAACACCATGATGTCCTGAAGGTCCACCAAATATCTGTTAATAATGCATTTTCAATACAGACCGTGGCCTCCAGCTGCAGGTAGTGGTTTGGCACCAGTTCATCATACATGAGCTGCAGCCAACGATCATAGTAGATGTATACCAGGGACGTCAGAACTAGTCCGATTTCTGGTTCAGTGCCTAAACTACTGAACTTTGATCTTAGAGGCATAAAATACCGAGCTCAGCAAATGATACAAAAATGTAAATTATAATATTAGTTCTGCAACCTGAAATATAATGATAGAAAATAGGCCTCTCTTTCACTTGCTAGAACTACGCACTTGCTTAAAAAATATATATTTAGAATGTTCCCCAATCTCCGTGATCACTACAGAGTCCGACACATTGATAACATTCAAACACAAATTGCACCTCTTGTTAATGAGTGCACTCACATTCAAATTGCTTCATAATCCATCATTTAATTATTCTTCAAATATTTTACGTAAACATCCAAATCAATTAGATTAGGCTATATCTTCTATACATCATGGGGACAGTAACTAAATACATTTTGTGCATTTCCCTTCATTTGGAATAATCCTTGAATAAAACTACCACCTAAATTAGGTGGGTGGAGAAGTTTCACCACAGTGGAGGCAGAGTAATCTTCGCCATCGTCAAACTATGGCACACCAAACTCAGGCGGACTGACCATAATATTAGTGGGGAGGGAACTCCGTCACAGTGGCGACGGAGTACCCTCTCCGCCTACATTTAAATTGGTTCCTTCGTCTGTCAAATTCAGTGCGCACATCGGCTTACCATCCGAATTAGTGCACAGTCTAACACAGACTGTGCTACTAGATCCATACCTAGACCTATCATGATTTACACTGTTAATCTTTTATTTTGACAGACAATGTTCTTGAAGGCACGTACTGCTGCCCCCATTGCTATATACCCCATTTCTTTTTTGGGAGAGTCTGATTTCTCTCACCTAAATGTAGAACGACTATGGCTCCTGCGCCAAGTGATCAAGCTGGGGCTCAGGTATTTCTACAAGATCCTGCAAGGCTGAGGATTTTGAGATATGGACATATTTGTTTCTATTCATTGAAAGAGGAAGCTACAGATATTTTAAAAGAACAGGCAACGATCCAAGATAACCTCTCTAAACATAAGCAGGCGAGTAATACTAGTGATTTTGATTCGTTTGTATGATCAATATGATTATGTGGACATGTGGTTACTGTTTCATCGTGAGGAGTGGTTTAAGCTTTACTGGACAAAGTAGTTACATAAGTGTTTGGTTAAATGGTTGGTCGGGAGGAGCGGGGCACAAGTGGATACCTATACCGGACTGCAGCTAAATGGAATGATTTTTCCCGGTGAGCTTGGGTGGAGGTCAGTGACAGAAGGAGGAAAAGGGACAAGGGTTGATGAGAATGGGTGTCTACGGGGTTGTAGGACTGCACAGATGGAAAAGGAGAGATGAAGATAATTAATAAGCAAACATGTTTAAAAGGTCAAACGAGTTTAAAATTAAGGTATTGATTGAGAAGTGAAGCAAGAATTGGAATGTTATAGTTCCTCTAAGCTTAATGTGTTAGAACATATGTGGTTTAAATAGCTCACTTAAGCTGCAGCTAGTAAAAGATGAATTGAGAATGTTTAAGCTTACAACTATGTCTTGTTGAGATACACATCGCTTTTAAAGACCGCGCTGAATTTCGACAGGTAGATTATGAGTTGATTGCCTGCTCAACTCAGCAAGACTCCATAAAGTAAGTAGCCATACTTAGTTAAAGGGCACGCCCAGTGAGAGCATTTAAAACCAGCAAGGACCAGTTTATGGAGATGGGTGATTGCCCAATTAGAGATAAACCAAGTATTTTATTGCCTGTGTGCGGTTAATTGTCCTAATTGGGATGACCGTCAGATGTTTAATACAATAGCTGTTGAATTACCTGTTTGGGCTGGGGAGATATTAGTAGTTGGAGATTTTAATTGTGTGATGAATTATAGAAAAGACTCAACAAATTATAAAGTTTCCCTCAGGATGCCAAAAATTCATAATTTTATTCAAAATTTCTTGATAGCCCACGGCCTTTAGAACGTATGGCGAACTGTTCAAAAGTAACAACCAGGTTACAAATATTTTTCTTTTGCTCACCAGCATTATTCTCATGTTGACCTGATCTTGGCTGCATATAAATTAATACCTAATATAAATATTGAAACTTGTTCTGAATTGTGGTCTGATCGGAATACTTTGTTAATAATGATGGGTATTAAGGACAAACCTTCATATATGAGATCTCAAAGGTTGCCATTTGGGCTCCATGATGCTGGGTTTAAAAAGGTAAGGGCAGTTTCTCTACACAATTCTTTTGCTTATAAATCTAGGAACAGTCCTGGACAATATATTGTCTGGGATACGTTTCACGCATATATAACAGTAGGGGCAATAAAGTTCTTTGGCAATCGAAATTGAGCATAGTGTGCCATAGAGAGGCACATATTTACTGATTTAGTGACTGTAGAAACAAAGCATGCTTGCTCAATTTGTAATAAGGAGTGTAGAAGTAAGATCAGGCTTGTACTTAGAGAAAACAGCTGCCCTTTATAGATATGGAAAGTGACTGAACTATGAATTTGATGAATCTATTGGTAAAGTTTTAGCTTATAAAGCTAAAAAGATGCAACAAAATGATTACACTAAGGACATTGTGGGGTGCAGTATAGAGCAGCCAAAGGAGATAATGCAGCAATTCAATTTTTTTAAAAAGAATTATATAATGATGGTATTATATGCTCTATAGTTACCATAGAGACATATCTAAAGGCAGTAAACCTGAGTCAGCTAAATGAGACAGAGGCCACTTTTCTGTATGCCTGAATCTCACTAAAGGATAGCATATAGCATCTTTACCATCTGGTAAAGCTGCAGGGGAGGATGATCTTCCTCTTGCTTTATATAAACCATTCAATCATACATTAGCTCCTTTGTTCTGCAAACAATTCTAGGTATAGACCATGGCCATGCTGTACCTACACCGTGAAACATTACCAACATTGCCCAAAAAAAAAGGGTAAAATAGTGGGAGTGAGGATCATACTGTTCCATTTAGCTAGTAAATACAAATGGTAAAATATACTTTAAAATTCCAGCAATACTTCTTGCGTCCATCATTGACACTATTATTTGTGCGCAGCAACACGGTTTTATACCTGTGCACGCTACCACTATACACACAAACACTGCAATTTAAATATTTGATATTGGCAATACTGTACATGAACCGGCCGATATGATCATCATAGATGTCGAGAAGGCATTCAATAGTTTCCTGGCCTTTTTGTATGGGCCACTATAAGAAGGATGGAAATAAGCCAAAAGTTTCTACATCGAGTTCAAGTATTATAGAGAAATCCTGAAGCTAGAATTGTAATCGATTATCAGATTTTCTAAACTTTTCTTATTAGTACTGGAACCCATCAGGAATGCCTGATATCCCTCATGCTGTTCTCAATGTATTTAAAGCCGTATCTACAGCATATAATAGACAATAAGTGCATCATTCCGATGAAGCTAAACAATATAGAGGCGGAAATCAATGCCCATACTAATGACCTGCTGTGTGCTCCCCAGACGCAATTCAAGCCATTTCCTATATTGAAGCTGCAATATTAAGCTTTGGGGAAATGCATGGCTATAAATTGAATATTAATAAAACACAGTTAATACTGAATTAGAAGTCTGAGAATAGGAATACAGAGTCACGGAGTTTGCAGCTTGCGTATCCTCCCTAAGCATACATGTAATGAAGAAGAGAGTAGAAGGAATGAAGATGCATTGTGAATGATTTGAGTTGTGGGTGCAAGAAGCCTGGGAGGAGGAGGGGTTGACAGTGAGTGTGATCTAGGATGATTTCCTTGATAGCCGGGTATGGGGTCTTCCCGTCGGAATTGGCCACCTGATAGGCGGCTTGAGCCTCACCAGTCAGTAGGGGCGCGAGGAAGAAGGGCCACTTATCTACTGGCCAACCACATGCCCGGGCCGCTCTCTCGAAGTTCAAGAGGAAGGCGTCCGGGTCCTCCCCTGTCTGGAACTTTTGCAATGCAACCCCCGAAGGTCCATGCGGTGGTCCCGGGGCCTGGGACTGTGTGACCTGGTCGGCCATTATCCTATGTAGATTGTCCATCTGGGAGGTCATTGAATCCGAGAAGACAGTGCGGTCAGCTTCTGCCGAGGTCATCTGTCTCTCGACGGCCCATCCTAACTTCTCCTGGGCCTGGATGAGCTGCTGGATTAGGTTTTCCATTATTGAGGTGCTAATGGCTGTATTGCCTGCATTCTCCACCAGTTGTGGGCGTGGGGACACAATGCTCCGGAAACCGTATCGTGGTAAAGCGGGTTTTATTAAACATAAACGCCTCCTTCTGTGAGAAGCCAGTATTAAGGCACGTGACAATACTCCTTGTCCGGGTCTTCTTCCGCTGAGTTGCTGATGAGACGTCCTCGGGTCTGGTCTGTACCTTGGTCCGACGTCGCTCGGGTACATGCAAGAGGGAGGAGAAAGCAATTCAATATTCTTGCTTGGACGTTCGTGGGGGGAGAAAGGGGAGTGAGGGATCACCAGTGAGTGCTCGGTACTTTGAAAGTAGGTGCAAGTGCTGCCGGAAGTCAGGAAACGGAGCAGGAGGTCAGAGTGAGAATAAAAACACCCTCTAAGAGTCGGACCTCTCCCGTGCCCCAACCCACCCCGCAACCCGGCTCCGTACCTTGGAAAGCCACGCTTCTCCTGAAGCGAGGCTCGGCGAAGCGTGGGGACGGTGGCCTCCTGGCTGCTTCGGTTCCTCTTTAGACTCCTTGGATCGTAGGTCCGGTCTCGCTAGCTCCAGCGTCAGTCTCCGGTCTGCTCCTCTCACGTCGGTATCCTTCTCTTCCTCGTCCTTCCCGGAAGCGTGTTCCTCTATGATTACGTCGTCCTCCTTTCTTATTGGCCAGTTGGTGCTGACGTAGGTTTGGGAGGCGGTCTGTCCATCGCCTGGGGTCGGATTAAAGGGGCCACATTTCCATGCACAAGCGTCCGCTTTCTGTGCGGAAAACGAGTCGGCAGTCCACTCCTTCTGCTGAGGAACAAAAGGCATCATGACAGGGGGAACCGACCACCATTCTGCATCAGGGTCTAGAGGTTCGTAGGGCACCCCGTGACACCGTGCTGGCTCCCTAACTAGCGAGCTCCTTTAGAGTGCCAGTATTGCAACAGTGGCCTCCTTGATCCCCCCTTTTGTAACATTACAGGTCAGGGACCAGAAGCTGTGCTAAAGTACTTCTGGGACTTGTTGGGCTAAGACCTGTGGAGCGGGAGCCGGTGGGGGAGGGGGGTGGGGGCAGCGGATTGGTTCACTGTAGTCCTTGCACTGAGAGGGTGATTAAAAGCCAATGCTATTGAAGCATAACTTGGGCCCTTACCAGAGGGAGCCACTCCGACCACAGATCAACCGGTGCAATAGCTCTATGGCCCACAACAGTGCTTTGCCACTAGTTGCCTGCACAACGAGGAGGAAATCCCGACTAACAACACTGTTTTTTTCATGGTACTGCCTGCAACATTGAATGGTGTCTTGGCCCAGGTCCACCTCTGTGCGGGGATTTCTTCTCTGGGTTGGTGTGGGTTGCATGTGCTGTGGTGGCAGGATTTCTGGAGCTGCTCTCTTGCAATACCGCTGGTGCGCCACAGCAAGTGGGCCCGCACCCTGCATCAATTGACTACACCTGGATCATGTGTTGCCCTCTCTGCCCGTACCCAGTATCCACTCCACATTGGGACGACCTCGGGCAACACTGCAAACCCAACCTACCAAGGAACTGACTTGCTCTCCCCTCTCGGCCCCTAAGGGGGGGTGCTCCACCTCTGCCATTGTCGCTTGAAACACCCAACAAGCTGGACCCCAAACTGAAAACAATTGAAAGCTTGTGGGTCTGCAGCTAGGGAATAAAATCAATGTGGTTGAATTGAGTCTTTTCACAATGATCACATGTAGCTGGCCGAACGTGAATCCCAGATGGAGCGTTCACTTCAAGAACTGCAACCACTAGCGAAAGATCCTCAAAACAAATTGCTTGCGCTGTTGGACCAGATTAGATACCTGAAGGGGAGAGAGGAAAACGCCAATGGTCATGTCTGCAGGAGCAATATCAGGATAGTGAGCCTCCCAGAGTGCGTGGAGGGCCCTAACCCAGTGTCATACCTTGGAACATGGCTCAAACAACTCATGCCACCGCAAACCTGACCCTCTTTTTCTCCATAGAGTGTGCTCATACAGTCCTGGGACGTTGACCTCCTCTGGAATCTGCACCACAATCTTTATTTATCGATTATTGGCAAAGCTTCTCCACAGCAAAGATCTTGAAGCAATTCTACAGCATGCAAGCCGGATCTGCCAGAGGTAGATAACCACAAAGTAATGGTGTCCCCAGACAACACTTTGACAGGGCCACCTTAACGCATATCTTTTGCTGGTGCGAAACGTGAACTACATGAACTTGGCCTCGAGTATTCCCTATTATTCCGAGCAAAGCTCCGGTTCACTGTTCAGGACAAATCTCACTTCTTTGAGGATCCATCTGCTGCATGGGACTGGGCAGAGTAGTTTCCCTCCTCTTCCCCCTCTGGGGCAACTGAGGGTTGGGAGCACAATCTGTGGGCACACATGCAAACGATGTCGGTGCCGGCCCAGAGCAACGACTCTGAGTGACATGGCCTCATCTGAGAGCGAAGCGGAAGAAAGCCAGCATTCAGCCCTTATCGCTGCGGCAACATTTCACAAATATGTCACACCGCATGACTTTCCACAAACTGGTCCTCCAGTGACTCTGAATACACCTGTTCGCAGCTATCAATCATTGAACTATGAGGTGCCCCTGACGTGACGCCATAGACTGCAAATGAACTATTGAAATGTAATGTTGCGAACTATAGGGCTACCTATAGTCATTATTTTACTCCCTGATGCATACTTACGCGCAGGGTGATCCTGCTCCTGATGCTAACCTTCATCCCTGCATGATTGCTACATGCACTGTGTCACCACTTACCTGCAGCACTGTACCCTAATGACAATCGTGGGACCGTTAAACCCCATCCTGTCACTGGCACTCATCCTAAAAAATAAAGCGCTTACCTGTACTGCCGGCTACCGCCTCTTCTTCTCCGCCGTCCGTCCTTCTTCCGCAGGAAGCACACAGCCTCCCAGAATCCCCTGACCAATCACAATGCTGCCTTAGTAGCGTTGTGATTTGGCTGAGCGCTGTGGTTCGGCGCTCAGACAGGGGCTGGCAGGCTGTGCATGTTCTCCATGCAGGCTGTAATACAGCCTGCGTGGAGAACATGCAGAGTGCGCATGACGGTTTGGACGGCCCGAGGTACATGCATGCAAGGTGAGTGGCGACTGAAAAAATAAAGAAATAGCCACTTACCTTTCTTGCTGCACGACGTCCTCACTCCGGTCTTCTGCTCTGTCTCCTCCAGGCTCCAGAAAATTCCCCTAACCAACCCTGGCGCTGCACTCATTCTGGTAACCAGCATGAGAGCAGCGCTAGGATTGGATGGAGTGGCCTCTCTCAGGGCTCTCAAAAGCACTGGAGGCCTGTGCTTTCTCTAGCCCAGCTGTCTAAGACAGCTAGGTTAGAGAGGTTTCAAATGCACATGTCTGGCAGGCCGTCATAAGACGGTTGGCCAAAGAGACATGCACACTTTAAACAGTGCACAGTCAGCCCACCACTCCTCCCTTCTGCTGCTGTCACAGGCCCCGCACCGTCCTGACACTCGGTTCAGGATGGGTGTACGAAAAATAAAATGTTAATGAATTAACTTCATTACCATTTTATTTTTCTTCTTGGGCTTTTCTGGGGGCATTTAAGTGGGGCGACACTCTTCCACTCTCATCGAGGAGACACCCCTGGTCGAGAGAGCAACAATGTAATTGTTTTTTGACTAAGTTCAGGACAAATGATTGGATTGGTACAATTATCCAAAGATGAACATCCTTGCCTAAAATCTGCCCTGCAAATAGTTGTTCTAAGAAATATACAAAATGGGGGCCTCTTTGAAACAATATGGCTCTCTCTAATTTACAACAAATAATAATAATGCAAGACCAATTTCAAGAATACAAAATCTTCATTCCACTTTTTTTCAAGGTTCAGCTTCTTATCAACTGCATTTACCATCAAGATTGACACTTAGTTCCTGAGCATTCTATTTTTCCAAACACTTAGAAGATGGTTCTCCCTCTGATTTTAAAATAGTTTCTGTAAATTACTGGCAACCCTTTTTCATAAAGAGTGAAGTCAAGATTGTACCTTTTGACTAAGACTAAAATCAAAATTAAACCTAATCCAGAGAGGCTCCATTGACCATTCAAAGTTTCTGCGTGGACATCGAATCTGTCTCTAGAGGCACAACTGCAGGGCACCAAATGTGATTCAGTGCATTTCACGAACACAGCACACACAGCTGCATAACCTTCTGATTATGAGCTAGAATTGATGCAAAACTAATGTTCCTTGCATTTATGTATTTTATTAGGTATGAATGCAGCAGTTCGAGCTGTGGTCAGAGTGGGGATCTACACTGGTGCCAAAGTCTACTTTGTACATGAGGTCTGTCTGCCTGTTGATATCTGCACTGGAGTATTTCCCAAAAATGTGTACCGTATTAAAAATAAATGTGTACATTATTTGATTTTGCAAACATCTTCTTACTTCTAATAAATGAACAGAAAACAGTAATGATTTGGTGCCTCCAGTGTTCCCTTTTTGAACCTCAGTATGCTATTTAATTACCTTAGTTATTCTAGTGTTACTTAGATGAAGGCGTACAAAAATTCTACATAAAGTAGAACAAATGTGCAGTGTTGTAGAGTATTTATAGCTGCATTCGTTTTGTACTTCATATTCGAACAATTTACCAACATAGCTGACATTTGTACATTCTGTTGCAGCATGACAGAGGACAAAGGACACTTTTAATATTCTTATCATAGGACTTTTAAGTGTTGACATATGCCGTTTTTCTAACCCCGGGCTGCAAATTCTGTAAATTGCTAATTTGTGTTTATTTTTTTACTCTTATCGCATGGCTTTGAACGATGAAATATTATAAAAACGGTTTTAAAGTGCTTTGTGTACTATATTTTTATTGTTAATTCCACATGCAGGGCTACCAAGGACTCGTCGATGGCGGTGACAATATCAGAGTGGCAACGTGGGAGAGTGTTTCAATGATGCTTCAGTTGGTAAGTAGGGATGGTCTTAATTTAACTTGCACCAGTGAGCTTTATGGTATTTACAAAGTTAGGTTGGATGGGTTACTCCATCAAAAACTTAACGGATATCCCTTCCTCCTTATTATAAGAGCATTATGTCCAGCGGCACTTGTAATAAAGCAGGTGGGATATCCATCACATTTGACGAAATAACCCGTTTAAAGCTTTAAAACTTAGCAAAACTAAGCTTTCTGGGGTAATTTCGTGTAAAGGAAGTGTTTGCAGAAGAATTTTCTGCCAAAATATGTTTGTGAGGAAATGCTCCCGCTAAAAGCAAATTGTTGCTGATTTTTGCAGCTGCGAAACCAACTTTTGCAGTTTTTTGTTATCACAATTCAGAGTTTGCAACAGTCACGTAAGTTCAGGAGTTTGCCATGTTTGATAGAAATTTGAGGAAAGAAACTTGCAAGTCTTGAGGAAGGAAGACTTATTTATTTGCTGAAATTATATTATGCCATACAATCACAGTACTAAACCAAGTTCTCACCTGTGTGTGTGATATTGTCTGATTATTGTTATTATAAATTTTTCAAGCATTGGCATAGCCAATAGATCTAGTTTGCAATTGGGCTCCACTAAAACAGCGTCCGGCAATTATTTAAAACAAAACACAACAATTAATACTTTCTGTATACAACCCATCTATGGAATACATTTAATTTATGGTAATTTAGTTTACCTTTGACATGTAAACTAGTCCTTCATGTGTTGCAGTCCAAGTAATCCATAGGAGGCAGAACGATAAACCAAGCAGCTGATCGTATGTGGTCTTAGGGTAATACTCCTCCCAGTAGAGCCAATGCCTGCTGTGTTTATATTGTAAAGAATTGATAATAATACCTCTTGCAGAAAGCTGTTGTGTCAAGTCAGACCTAAAGAAAACAGCAAAGCTGGTACAGGAAAGTACATCTTTGCTTTTTGAGTGGCAATGCGATAAAAATGAACTGTTGAAATACCTGTAAAAAGCCCTGTTTAATGTGCTACTCGCATGTGCCATATCTATGTGTAACCTGCAACCGCCTATGAAGTTCCACATTAGGAACTTGGAGTTTCAACATGTTAAAATCAGAATGTGATGTGCCCGACCACTACCCCAAGAGTGTCCAGTGCAGGTGCAGGGCCTCATCCACATTGCACATATGGTTCATCTAAATTAAACTCATTTACCCAGTGGCTTTCATGAAAGCCTTTTGTGCATCCAGCCTTCTTAGGCCCTTGTTGTTTAACTTCCCCGGGGCCTTTTTGCAATTTAGATGTGGGCAACAAAACCAAGCATGTAAAACATGCTTTTGATTGGATAGGGTGGAATAAACAAACATGGTCGTGAAAAGGTTGAGGTTTGAATTTTATTGTAGCAAGAATTCAGCTCATTAAAATGCATAATGGATTTATTATTGTTACTGAAAGTGTTACAATGAATTAATTTGACTATTCCCTAATTTTAATGATACCCCGTTTACCAAACTTAGGAAAGGTGTAAGGCTGATTCAGCCTTGCGGAGACTCAAACGCTTGACCACAGCTTGTGCCCACCTCAAGCGTTTAAGACACTGAGCCATCTTGATCGTTGCTCTTGGGTGGAGTAGGCAAGGCAGAGCCTCAACTTTGTCAGTACGCAAAGCCATTGATCAGTGAGGAAATATTCGCAGCCCCACAAGGCCTTTTGCAGTGAAACTAAAGACACGTTTGTGCATTGAGATTCTACCTCAGTGCACACATTTCACCTCTTCTCCGTTTTTACTGTGTAATGACCACTCAGCAGTTCTATATGTCGCATAAATGTAAGGGCAAATCTTGTCTTGAATTTGCAGCTTCGTCTCTCCTTTGGTGCTGGTTTCATTGTTATCATGGCGTTAAGTTTCCAAATTGCATTGTGTTTTGCACTTATGACCATTGCAAAAATGACTCTTTCCTTATATCAACCATGCTTCGATGCAACTGTGCAGCACAAGAAGCAGGACATACTTGTACATCCATATATCTTGCGTATAGTTTGCAGTCCATTAGAAAACGGACTGGCAAACATTATCTCAAAAATGCAGACAAATAGTCTCAAACGTGCATAAAATCACCCTACAGATATCTCAAACTGCTTCAGACTCAGTTCCTAAATCCAGCCAAACACAGCTCCCACCTATTGTAGGACTGTGTTAATTGACTGTTCTAACTCCAGTCCTAGTATATTAGACTGTACGTGTCTGTTCACTATTCTAAGTGCATGCTTAATTTGACATGGAGGGGTATTTACGTAGGATCGAGATTTTTGTGGCTGTCTATAATTTTGGGTAGATGTTTTTGCAGTCAGAGTTCTCGAAGCCTTTGTTTGATGTGCTACTGAGTTTACTGCTCTGCAGCCCGTGTACGTCTTAAGTCGTCTTCCATCTGCTAATGTAAGAGCGCTTTGAAGCAGGGGCCTCTACATGTCGCCCCGTGGCGCAACACAAGTGCAAAAACAGTGTTCACACGCGCAGATTGTTGAAAATCCGCAGCCATGGAAGAGGGCATCGAGTAAAGGCATAACCTTGCAACCACCTTGACCTTTCACTGGGGATCTTTGCCATAGAGGGGTTGTCTTGAGTGTAACAGGATCCTGTGTTTGGAGACCATGTGACTGTCTAAAAAACTTAAAATAGCAGGGGGCTGTATCTAGGAGATGCACTTGTAAAGCTTCCAGGCTGACATTTCAAACCTAGGGCTAAGTAGGGACAGTAACACCAATTTCTGCTTTTAATTGTGTAATTATGGGGTATAGCCATGTATAAATATGAATCTACGTAAGGAAACAAGCTAAGCCACAACATTCCTGTTGCTTTAGTCAGTGTGGACTTGTATATATTTGGTGTTTGTGTTTAAGTAACGCTGTGAGTCAAATTAGAGACCCACATGCACCCCCTTGAGTTTTGTCCCTTCTTCAATAGCAGCTACTTAGCAGTGGACCGGCTATGGGCAAACTTGTCAAAAGGGGACCACACATCCTCAAATAAAGACACAGACTATGCCATCGCAGGAGGATCCTTTTTCACGTTTATTAATTTCTAGAGATGAATTAAATAAGTAACATTGCCAGTGAGTTGAATGAGCCAGTACCTTTAGGCAGGGCAAGACCTTCACAATGGCTGACAGCCTGCACCAAAGTTTATTTTCCACACTTTTCCATGACGGAGGCAGGGAGCACAGCTTAAGTGGTGGCAGTTAGCCAAGGGGAAGTACCGTCTTGCTTAATGTCTACTGCCATATGGTAATATCTTTTTTACACAGAAGATCTACTTTAAATTGTAGTACTCACTCTATTTAGACCCAAGTCGGACATTGTAGTTAAGTAGCTTGAATGAATATGACTTCCTAATCGACAGAATCATGTAAAGGTACGTCATTGGTAATTTCTTAAAGGGAAATTTAGCCAAACACTTTTTAAGGTCGAAGCCTACCAGACGGTGCAGCTATCTTGTTGCGAAAAGACTTCTTAAGGTCATTCTTAAAGCTTCCCTGGGAATGCATTCCACCCATTGTTTACCATTGGCTTTGTGGTTTGCAACAAACTCACATTTGCTTGCATTCTATTTGCTGGCTTTGTTTATTTTAGGCTGTCTAGCATGTCTTTGTCTTTCCCATGGAGTATAGCCTATTTACCATTGCTCCTTGTATTCTTCCACGAGTGCTGTCTGTAAACAGACCTTTACATTTTGATCTTATCTTACCACATTTCCTGTGCATTCAAAGACGGAGGTCAAATCTCAGGCTCTGTCTTCTAAGCAAGCTTGGTGTTTACTTTTCTTTCGCTGACTTAAATTGAGAGGATTTATATGACAATCTTGCTGGATACTGGGGGTGGGAAAGGAAAGTTTTTTTCTAGCACAACAAACTTTAAATGTCTGTAAATGAACTGTGCAAATATTTCAGACATCCGAATTAAGAAAAATCAAATGAAGCCCATTTTTTTTGTAATTCTACAGAGTGGTGGAAACATATTTTAATACGATTAAAACAAATCAATGCACTAGGTGATGTCATTTCCACACATTATTATAAAACAGTATGTGCAAATGTAATGGTAATTTCATTTGAAAATGTATTGTGTGTAATGGCAGTGCGCTACCACGCCATGCATACTCCACTTTACGCCATTCCACTCTATGACACTCCACTCTGCGTCATTCCCCACCACTCCACTCTATCCCTCTCCACTCTATGCCACTCCACTCTACTCCTATCTACACTACTCTGCGCCACTCTATGCCACTTCACTCTAGGCCACTCTACTCCACTCTACGTCATACAACTCTATGCTGTTCCACTCTATGACACTCCACGACACTGTACGACATTTCACTCTACCACAGTCCACTCTAGGACACTCCACACCACTTTACTCCACCCCATGCTATGCCATTCCACTCTAGAACACTTTACTCTACGCTACGCCAGTCCTCTCTGCTCCACTCCACCACACTTTCCTCCACTCTACGCCGCTCCAGTCTGACACTCTTCTGTACTCCATTCTACGACACTGTACTCCACTCTATACCACTCCACTCTACTCCACTACTCTCTATGCCGCTGTACTCCACTCTACGCCCCTCCACTCTACAGCCCTCCACTCTACAATACTCTACGACACTCTAACCCACTCTATGCCACTCCACAACACTCAAATCCACTCTTCGACACCCTACTCCACTCTACAACACTCTACTCCACTCTACGCAATTCCCTGTACACCACTCCATGCCACCTTACTCCACTCCACTGAACGACACTCCACTCCACAACACTCTATGACACTCTACACCACTTTGCCACACAATGCCATTCCAATCTACGACACTCTATTCTATGCCACTCTACACCACCTTATGCCCTCCTTTCTACGCTCCTCCACTCTACGACATTGTACTCCACTCTGCGTCACTACGCTCCACTCCACTTTATGTCACTCCACTCTTTGACAATTTACTCCACTCTAAGCTATGCCACTCTTCTCTACGACACTTCACTCTACACCACTCTGCTCTACAACACTCCACCTCACTTCACTCTATGCCACTCCACTCTACGACACTCTAAACCACTCTATGCCAGTCTAGGATATTTTGCGCCACTCCAGTGTACAACACTCTACTCCACTCTACACAACTCCCTCTATGCCACTTTACTCCACTCTGTGCCACTCCATTCTGTGATACTCCACTCTACTCTACCACACACTACTCCACTATTACACTCACACCACTCCGCTGTACGCCACTCTACTCCACTCCACTTTATGGCACTCTAGTCTATTCATCACCACTCCACGCCACTCTACTCCAATCTATTCCCCTCCACTCTATGCCCCTCCACTTTATGCCCCTCCACTCTATGCCCCTCCACTCTATGCCACTCTACTCTGCTCCACTCTACTGCACTGCACTCTGCTCCACTCCATGACACTCCACTCCACTCTAAAATACTCTACTCCACTCTATGCCCTTCCACTCTACGCCACTCTACTCCGCTCCACTCTACAACACTCTACTCCACTGCACTGCACTCTACTCCACGAAACTCTGCTCCACTCTAAAATACTCTACTCTACAATACTCTACTCTACTCTATGCCCCTCCACTCTACGCCACTCTACTCCGCTCTACACCACTCTACTCCACTGGACGACACACCACTCTAAAATACTCTACTCCACTGTACGACATTCCCTCTATGCCACTAACTTTTAGCCATGCTGAATAGCAGCCACGCTGGTGTACAACATAGCTACAAGACATTGGCAAAGCAAAACAGCTCTTACATAGGTAAGACCTATTGGCTTTGCCAATGCTTATTTGTAAAAAGAGTTGAATAACTGAATACTGACAACTTGAGCACTTCTTTATACTACCTACATTGAGTGTACAGCCATGTGGAGGATTTCAAACCAATACCTTTTATAGCTTTTTTAAGGACGGCAATTCTAATTTTGCAAAGAGTGCATTCCTCATTCTCAAGGGCAAGGGAGTTTGGGACCAAAAAGCAGAATTCAGGAGAGTGGTGGACAGTCAGGAAGGTGCCCATGAGCTCAGGGAGGTGTACGCTGCCAGCGAGGGTTGTTGAATGTCTAAAAGGTAAAGCCGGTGGGCGGAACCGGCATTCATTTTTTGGGGACCTGCACTTATTTTTCCTCATCAGGTATTGACCACGAGCAAGAGAGAGGAAACACACACATGGGAAAGAAGGAGGAAGAGAAAGAGGGAATAACTGGCAAAAAGGGAGAAAGCAGGGACCAGCTAGAGTGAGTAAAGGGGCGGGGAATGTCTGGTAGTGGATTAAAGAGGCATGAGGTGAAGTCAACACTACGCAGTCTTAGTATTCCTCAAGCTGATTTTTGAGAGCACCGCCGGAACAGAGTTTTGGGCACTGGCACTCTTTCTTTTACAAATTAAGCACAGACTAAAGACGGCATAGATCTCTTACCACCGAGGCATGGGAGCCATTAAAGACGACTGAAATCAAGAAATTGCAGGATCAAAAAGGCCTCTGCTCTCCTGTGATGATGGTGGTTGTTCTGCGGTTGCATGTAGCGTGGAATATACTTGCACACTGAAGGTACTGGTACTCAGACCAAGCCAAAGGTTATCTGTTTCTTAGTGCAAAATCAAGACTGGAATACAAAAAGTACCCATACGTAAGTTTTTGTGATAAATGCTTTCCAGACCCAGCCTTCTTAAAGCAAGAGGCTTAAAAAGCGCATTCACTGTTCACACACTAAGCTAGTATGACCACTTCCCTCTGGGTCATTATGGACAGGTTCCAATCTTGGAATTTTGTATGATAAACCTAATGCATTGTGGGTGTTTGTCTTGTTTTGCTTGCATTTTTAATTAGACTAACACATCTGAAATCACTGATTTGTGGGTGAAAAGATCAGGACTGGAGAAAGTGTCCAAAATGACCTGGAGAGAGGTGCCCACCCTACTCTGAGCTGCAAAGAAGCATCCCCTCGAGGGCCCATTTCCTTGACCCTTTTCTCCTTGTGGTCCACCTTCCTCACCCAAAGAGACTTCCTGGTGAATAGAGGATGCTCCTGTGCATGCTCGAATGTCCGCTCCAATCCTTGATCCTAGGTATGGACAGGTTATCATCTTAAATGCCTCATTGGACTGCAGTGCAATTATAAGCATGGCCTGTGCTTGCATATCAGGGCACGAGTCGGGGTACCACGCGGGTGGACGCCGTCCCCCCTGCTCAAAAGCTGGGCTTTCTATGATGGCGTCACTTGCCCGCACGGCCGCACCTAACTTTCTTAGATGGCGGCCGTTGACTTACCCGTCGATCTGCCAACAACAGGGCTGGCTACCGCCTAGTTTCAACACTCCCGGCTACGGGACTTTAATCCTTGTAAGGTTATCCTCGCTCCCAGTATAGGGCTCGCAGCTGCTCTCGGCACACATCCGGCTTCCTTCACGCCCTTTCTCCCCAGATTCTTGTGTAGCGCGCGAATGCGCTACCTATCAAAATTATGCTTTGCCCTTTGACCCTGCCCCCATCAGTTCTAAACTTAATTGGTGAACGTCTTCTTTGTTCATGGTTCAGTCTCTGTGAGCGGCACAGGAAAGAGACCTGAGATAAAGTTGTGCTTGTGATTCGGAGACACAGGTGTCGCGTCGCGCGGCTCGCAGCACATCAAGGACGCGACAGGGTGAGTAGCATCAAGTCTTTATTTGTACAGAGTTATCGGCAGTCGGGCGCTGCGCTTCCCGGGGTCTGACCTCTCACCTCGAGGTCCTGTATGCGAGTGTCCTCATCCCCCCGCCCCTGACCGGATGTAGTGTCCGGTGTCCCCTGCTCCCCCCGACCCTGAGCCCCAGGGTCTTAGTGCCATCCTGTGGGCACGACATCTCCCCCTTTGTTGCAAACAAAAGTTTCTTGCCACTTGTCCTGTCGACTCGTGACGGTGATGAGAGAGAGAGAGAGAGAGAGAGAGAGAGAGAGAGAGAGAGAGAGAGAGAGAGAGAGAGAGAGAGAGAGAGAGAGAGAGAGAGAGAGAGAGAGAGAGAGAGAGAGAGAGAGAGAGAGAGAGAGAGAGAGAGAGAGAGAGAGAGAGAGAGAGAGATATATATATATATATATATATATATATATATATATATCTGTGAACTGGTGGTCTCTTCACATCTCTTCGATTAGTCTCTTGGTCTTTTTGCATTCCCTCTTTGGTCGCTGTTCTCCGACAACTGGTGATGTATCTTCCTGCCAAATCTCTCTGGTCAGTTCCTTCTTTGGCATGTCTCCTTCTTCTTCCGTTTTCACCTCCTTGAAGTGGGAGCTGTTTCTTGTGACCTGGTGCTGGCCGGCGGTAGCTGTAATCATGGGCCCGTTCACTTTCACCACCTTCAGCGGATCCTTTGCGAACGCGCTGTCCGATTTCCTCACCTGCCGTTGTTTTACGAGCACCATGTCTCCTTTCTCTAGCTCGTGAGGCGTTGCATGTCTTCTTTGATCAGCGTATTCTTTCATTTTTGCCTTCTGTCCCATATCTCTGATGACGACGTCCTCCTGGTCTGTTTTTTTTTTTTTTCTTTTGTCTGCGGCAGTCTTGTCCTGCTCACTCGCCTCTAGTACCAGTTCAGCGGGGCATCTCCCCGTGGAGCTGTGTGGTGTGTTCCGATAGTCCCTCAGTACCTGGCACAGGGCTTGTCCGATTGATACTTGTGTTAGCTTTGATCTTTGCACCGCCTTTTGATGGTCCCCATGAACCGCTCAGCCATCCCATTTGCTTGTGGCCACAGTGGCGTTATTCGTCTGTGATTTATGCCTAGGTACGCCATGAACCTTTTGAATTCCTCCCCTGAGAATGGTGGTCCATTGTCTGTTTTCAATGTCTGTGGCGAGCCCCATGCAGCAAAAATGTCGTCCAACACTGGTAGCGTAGCGTTTGCCGACGTTGATGACACTGGCGTTACTAAGGGGAATCTTGAGTATTCGTCTATCACGACCAGAAAATAGCTTCCTGTTTCTAATGGCCCGTAGAAATCTGCTGCCAGCTCGGTCCACACCGCCTGTGGTAGCGGGACATTTGCAATGGTTCTGGTTTGGACGGTGGTCCTATTATTTGACATACGTGGCACTTTGTCACCATCTTTTCCACCATGCTGTCAAGTCCCGGGAACCACACTTTTTCTCGCAGCATCTTTTTTGTCGCTACCATGCCCCGGTGTGACTCGTGTGCCAACTCCACTGTTCTCCGTCTTAACGTTTGGGGCATCACTATTCTTGTGCCCCTCATTATTGTTCCGTTTTCGCATTCTGACAGTTCCTCATTTATTCTTTTCAGTGCCAGCAGTTCTTCTTTGTCTATTCCTCTTCCTACGTGCATGTTGTTGTTTACATGCCTCCATCGTTGCGCCCTGTTGATCCTCATTGCCTCCTGCATGGTGGCGTCCTGTTTCGTTTCTTTATTTAGTTCACTCTCTGTTATTGTTGCCGGTGTGCTTAGTTTCAGTGCGAAGTTTAGGTACTCTTCTGCCATTGTGGTTGCTTGAGAGTTTTGTGGCAGGGGTGCCTTGACACGTAGTCTGCTGGGTTTTGCTCTTTTCCTGGCTTGTGAATGATTTTGAAATTGTAGTCCATCAGTCTGATTCCCCACCTTTCTATTCTTGGCGGTATCTTTGCATTTGGGTTGCCATATATTGTTATCAGGGCCTGATGGTCAGTCACGATTGTGAATGGTTTCCCGTATACGAACATGTGGTAATGTTCACAGGCCCATACTACTGCCAGACTCTCCTTTTCTGGTTGAGAATATCCTTTCTCGACGTCTGTCAGGCTCTTGCTCCCATACGCAACGATGTGTCTTGGGGAGTCTCTCCCCGGTTGATGTTGTGCTAGAATTGCTCCCAAGCCCACGGGGCTTGCATCCACTGTCAGCTCTGTGCATAAGTCCGGGTCAAAGTAGGCCAGATGATCCACTGCTGTCACTGCCTTTCTTATCTCTTCAAACCCTTTGTCACACTCGCTGGTCCATTGAAACTTGTGTCCTTGTTTCGTCAGCTCTCTCAGTGGCGCGCTGACAGTGGCGAAATCCTTAATGTAGCGTGCGCAGTAACTTGCCAACCCCAGAAATGACCTCACTTCTGCCACATCAGTCGGTTTCTTTGCCTTTTCCAGTGTTTCTACCTTGCTGCGGTCTGGCCGCATTCCTTTTTGGAAAAAATGTGACCGAAAAACACTAGCTCATTCCGCCCCAGTTCGCACTTTTCTTCATTTAATGTTAGGCCTGCTTTTTCTAGATGTGAGCATACCTCTCTTAACGCCGTGTCATGTTCTTCGTCCGACTTGCCGAACACCAGGATATCGTCACTGTAATTTAGGCTGTTCTTGACCGGTCTGATGACTTGACGAATTGTCTCCTGGAATATTTCTGCGGCCGATGAGATCCCGAAGCTCAAACGTTTGTACCTAAATAGTCCTAGGTGGGTGGAGAACGTCGTGATGTATCGGGACTGTGGGTCTAGTTCAAGTTGGTGGTACCCCTTGCAGAGATCCAGTTTTGAGAATCTTCTCGTGCCTGTGAGACAGCTGATCATGTCGTCTAGATGTGGGCCTGGGTGTCGCTCACGTTCAATCGCCTTGTTTGGGATCCTCATGTCCACACATATTCTTATCTTTGATTTGTCCTTTTTTGGGACGGCCACAATGGGTGACACCCATGGTGTCGGCCCATCTGCTCGTTCTATGATGTCCTGTCTCATCAGGGCCTCTAGTTCTTCCTCAACTTGTGGCTGTAGGTGTATGGGTACCCTTCTGTGATGTTGCGCAACTGGTCTTATCGTTTCGTCTATGTGCAACGTGATCTGCCGTCCTTTCAGCTTCCCTAGTCCTTCTATCAGTTTGGGGTATTCTTTTAGAATGTTTTTCTCTTCTGACATCTGATACGTCATTTCCATCAGCCCCATCACTTGTGCCGTGACGTTGCTCAACAAGCATGGCGCTGGCATGTCTCCTTTGAGCACATGTATCTGTTCCGTTAGCCTTTGATCTTTGTATCGTAATTCCTCTTTGAATTTCCCCAAGTTGATCACTGGTCGCTTTGCCCCCATGTGAATACTTTCACTCTGGATGGCTTTAGAGTCGGCTTCACTTTCATTTTCTCATATTCAGAGACGCACATGATATTGCACGTTGCGCCACTGTCCAACACAAACGTGGTATCGTGTGGCCCCACTTTTATTGTTACGGACTCCGTTCTCTTTATCTTCTTCTTGTCCACCAGGCATATTGTTTCATCTCGCTCTTCTTCGTCTTCTTCTGAGTCTGTGTTGACCTCTGTCATGAGGTATAACCGTTGTTGCGAAGTCTTGTCTTCTTCACCCTCTTCCCCTGATTCTGCGGACGAATTCCTCACCTCAGTCTCGACATGCCTGATGTGTCTGTGTGTCGGCATCCTCCCTCTGCTTGTTCTTCCACGGTCATTTCTGAACTGTGCCCCTTGACATACACTTGCGTAATGGTCTCGTCCGTTGCATTTTCGGCACGTCTGGCCAAATGCTGGGCATGGCCCTCGGTGTGGGAACTCGAGTCCGCATCTGTAGCACGTTCCTTCTTGCTGCTTCTTCCCATTCTGGCCGCCTCTGTCTTGTCTCCAGTTTCCTGTTTTGTTGTTGCTTGCCAGCCTATTAATTTGTTCTCCACCTCTTCCCTTTCCACGTTCCATTTCTTTCGCGTGTGTTGTTGCTCGTGCTTCCGCTCTTCCTAGTGCAAGGATGTTCTCCAGCGCTATTGGTTCTTTAAGTATTCTTGTTCGGAAGTCTATGTCCCGACAGCCTGCGATGATTAGTAGTTGAATGGCCTGCTCGTTGTCAAATTTATCAAATTCACAGTGAGTCACTAGTTTCCTTAGCCTTGTTGCGAAGTCATCTAGTGACTCCTCGGCCTGTTGGAAGGAAATCATGAAGCTGTACCTCTCAAAATCAGTATTTCGTTGCGGATCAAACTTATTCGTCAGGCACTTTGTTAATTTGTCGTAGGTGTCAGTGTCTGCAGTTGGCAGTGTTCACATTCACCTGTCTGCAGGTGTAGCAGGAGACTCCGTCTTTGGGAAGGGCTTAGGTAGTTCCAGAAGGCGTGGGGGCCAAAGCTTGGTTATTCCATGTTCTTGCTCCCATGCATGGTAAATGGTGTGACAGTGAGTCGATTGCTATCACGCCTACTGAACAGTCCATTTTAGAGAGCTGTAGTTAGTGTACTGCATTTCATAATTAATAAATAACAATATCCTGCCATACCTTTATTAAAGTATGACACTATCTGTAAACTTATGTTTACTTGTTCTTTCTTCATGGTGTGGCGACCTTCATGGAAACATCCCTGGGGATCCCATTCTATACTTGGAGAATCCTCCTGTCTCATGGAGGACAATGAGTTGCTTGTGAGGATAGAATTAGAACATATAATTGTGTATAAAGTGTACATTTAGTTGTCTTATTGATAGTCCTCTACCTAAAACGCAGTGAATCGACTTGCCAGTTAATTTTGTGTTTTCTGTATGTGCTGTGTGCTTTAAGCAACTCTGGAAAATATTGCTTTCTTGGGGAAAAGGGTGCGTTTGTGCTTGAGAAGGGCATGGAGTTTGCTCATCCTTGGATGATACAGAATTCCTGTAAACGCTGTGTTTCAGGAGGGAAAGCAAGGGCTCATGTTTGCCCGATGACCTTGAAGGGAAGTTGGCTCTAAGAAGCTGCAGTCTGCAGCTAATTGTGATGCATGTCCAGATACTGCAGTTGGCATAGTGAGTGTATCTGATTGTACTCTTCCAAACGCACAGATTAACCGTGAGATAGGTGTTGTAGTCCTTTGCTGTCTTGCACCCAGTACTCGGATAGCGGGCTTTGCACTGTTGAGCCTTTAACGAAACTCCTATTCGCAGGCCTTGGTGTAATCTAGGCCAACAACACTCAGTTTGGATGTCAGTGAGCCCCCTGCTAAGTACCAGTTTGTTATTTTTGAAATGTAAACTGAGCCTCTATTAACATACAAGACCTCTGCGCCGAAGGAACCAGGTTTTTAATGATGATAAGTTCCTTTTAATTTAGCACTCCATGTCGACGCTCTCTTACTAAGTGCTGTAAATAGCAAGTATCATTATTATTACCCAAGTGATTGGTACTCAGTTTACCGTATAAATGAAGTTGTCAAACTGTACATTTCCATATTTATTTAATTGATAGACGCGCACTCATACTTTGATGTCTGTCATGTTTTAGCTAGTTAAGCTGGCAAATATTACATAACAATACATCCACTGTAAATGCTAGCATTATACCATAAATGTATGTTGACATATGCCATTATTTAAAGAAATGTCATCCTGTTTTTTAATTTCCATGCTCTCCAGCTGCTGGCCTATAATTCATGAAAGACAGCGCAGAGAGTCCCTTAAAAGTAGGACAATTTTCTGTATTTATCCACTTTTAAAAATAAATGCAGACAGAAAACACATTGTTTTCTGTCTGTATTTATCTGTAAAAAATCCATAAAATCGGAAAACGGGGAGCCTTACACATAAGCACCCAGAAAACTTGGCAGCTATTTGTATTAATTCGAGTTATGCACTATTATCCCATCACTTTGCGACATGGAAGACCATCCTAACTGAAATACACCATACCTACCTTGCATGGGAATCATTTCAACCCATTTTGTGCAGCTGCACTTTACAAGCGTGTAACATAGCTTGAGGAACTGCATCTTTTGCTTTGCTCTTGACCAATTCTCCTCCGCACATCATGCATGACCTTTCCAATTGACTTTCCTCTTAGTTCCCTAGTGGAATTGTCGTTAGGGCAAGGAAGCATGGATGTTTCTAAGTTTAGGTTTAAAAATGATCACTTTTGAAAGGTCTAAGTGCAGTCATTAAAGGCAACCTGCTGTGCCGCCAACATCCAAAAGCGCTTTAACCTCTTCAAATTTTACAATTTGGGTGCTCAAGATTGATGGAAATCTATGGAATGCCTCAGACTCGTTTCTAAGGAATGAATGACCATGGCAGCAGATTGCCACCATTCCTTCAACTATGCTGCACATCTGATGTCACTTCCTGTCGTGATGTCACTTCCTGTCGTGATGTCACTTCCTGTAACACCACCTAACTTGGAGAGTCCCCCCACTTCTTTTTTTAGGACTTGTGCCCTGTTGCATATCCGTGTTTACCGGTTCACCTGTCGCTCTTCTCGAAGTTCCCCCTTTTTACCTCAGCATACTCACTGGTGACTGTAGGATTGTGTGGGGACTCCATGTCTTAGAAACTCTTTGCTTGCTCAGGCATCAGCTCCCACCCTTGAACCCAGGAACGGGCAGGGCAATCCTCTTTAAACATCTCACCAGACTGCCCTGCAAGTGAGAGCCATGATCTGTCTGTTTCCCTGTCCCTCTGGTCCTCATTGTATTCCCTGTCCCGTCAAGCTGCCTGGTAAAGTCAAATATGGGAGACAAAGTACCAGCGTTTGACTATTTGGGATGAGGTTCTCTGATAACCTTGACTGGAAATTTCAAACTGGGAAAACAGCTGTCTCTCTGTTTAAAAATTCAAATGCAATGGGGCATTTTAAGGCCAAGTAGGAGTTGAACAAGCATTAAAGGACGTTCCATCTGCATCATATGGAGTGGATCTGTGATGTCACAGCCATATATGGTGGGTGTGAATACTTTTCTTAGGCAGCTTGTGCATTTAAATCAATTGACGCCACTGATTCTGCTGCTTCTTTAGGTTTATTTCCCCTTTGCTATTAGGGCTTGCACTAATTTCGTAGGTTTTAAAAAACAGATCAAAATGTGGCTGTTCTAATGACTGCTCCTGACTTTTCTGTTGCCTCAGTGCCAAGATGACCCTTTAGGGGTGAGTCGCTCACTATTCCAAGTATTCATTAACATAACATAACATTTCGATAGAAAACAAGCAGAGAATAAGCTCAGTTTTGCTATGCATTAGGCTATGGTTAAATCATAGATCATTTAGGTACAGAAATAATATGATTGATAGAATGGTGCAGCCGGGATATAGTGCCTTACCAAGGATTAGTCATGTTAAGGTTACAGTCTGTGAGATGAAATTCTGGGCAATGTAGACCAGCCAGAATTAAATCATGGCATGTCAAGTTGAGTTGTAATGAGTAGTTATGAAGATTGGAAATTGCTAAAGACTGTTGTGGAAATTATATCCCTACCTTAGCCATTATCTCCAAAGTAAGCCTTCTATCAGCTAGGAGTGATACCTTAGGTTAGATAATCCTGTAGAACTTTGAATGTTGGCATTCCAGTTTCGATCGGAAGTGTTAACCCTTGCAACTTCGGCTTGATTATAAGTTGCACGATATTGATCAGGTGCAAACTCTGCATCCAAAATTAATGGAACCGCGCGGCAACAACACACCAGTACTCTGCAAGTATGAGTTAACCCTGCAGAATAATTCGTATTTGTAAAGTGCAAACATATCACCTCTCAAGGGTTTCAAGGCGCTGGAGGCCATCGGGGAGATTAAGTGAGCTATTGCCCAGAGTCCCATTATGCTGAGGTGAGCTGCCGCCGGGGATCAAAACCGTGGACCCCGTGCTCTGGAGTCAGCCGCTCTGGCTTCTGCGCCACACCTCTCCAGAATGGGAAGCAA
Source organism: Calotriton arnoldi (assembly GCA_963921515.1). Lineage (NCBI taxonomy): Eukaryota > Metazoa > Chordata > Amphibia > Caudata > Salamandridae > Calotriton > Calotriton arnoldi. The sequence goes on from CAWUFW010003218.1 coordinate 730,655, forward strand.
CTAAGCTGACCAGGATTTTGCAGATCGCATTACAAACAGTATTCCTTAGTATAGCGGGGTTTAAAAATCACATTTGCTCTGGTGTAGGGCGGCGGTGTTGAAGGGAGGGGCAGAGCCGAGGAGGGGAGAATGTTGGCTGGCACAGGGATGTGCATTGTCTGTGGGATTGAGAGGGGCTTTTAAAAGGTCCAGGCTGTACAGCAGTCCTTTCTCAAGATTACCTTGCGGGACAGATTTTCCGTTGTGTACCATTGTTCCCGCATCCGGCAAGACCAGGTGAAGGAACAACAGACCCTTTATTATTGTGCAGAGTGGAGTGCCGCACTCCATAGGGGAAGTAATCAGATGTTATGCGCTCCTACCTCTCCACCTTACATGCAACGTTCAGTGGCCAGATTATACTTGGGCTGCATGGAGAGTAAGGAGAAACAAAAAAGAGAACTAAGTATGGTATATTTATGCTGATGGATGACTTTAATAGGGGTTAGGAATGTTTTAAGATGTGACTGTAGCATTATAAACTATATGGTATTCTTTTTAAATGTTGTACTTAAATTAGATGCTGATAAGATGAACAATTGTACATTTTTCTATGTGTGTATGTATCTTAATGTATACATTTTTATGGCTTGGTTTTACAATATTTATAGACTGGGCCTGCGGTCCACTCCTTTCAGCCATTGACTTTCTTCGCCCAGCCTCTTTCTGCCATTGGCTTGAGTCGTTGTCAGTTACATTTTGGCTCAGGAGGGAGTATTCATCTCCTACCTAATGATATTGGCCATTTGGTTGTATCCCTTGGCTTCCACGTGAATGCTCGCATTGAACGGAATGAGGGACTACTATACAACTGTCCGCTCCTGCTGGCTCCCTCCTGTGTGTCTCGCTCTAACATGCTAATGCTACATGCTTTAGCATGTTAAACCCAGACCCTTGGGGGTTTGTCAGTGCCTGTTATGTACTGCTGTGATTTGCCTCGAGTACTTGTCAATGCAATAAATACCTTTAGAAGATCATGCAAGCATTGAAAAGCACAGAGGATTGTGGAACGTGCAAATATTTTACAATAGCTGGCTCTGTAGGCATCTCATTCAAAAAATATGCTCCCACGTTTTGGGGGAGGTGCCTTAAGAGCTAACTGCGGGTCGTTCTGTCTAGGCAAATCTGTATGCCTTGGGTTGGACCATCAGAAAAGCAATATTTCTTAAAAGGTGGACTGAACCATTTACACTGGTATTCTCTCTAGGGCGGCACAGTCATCGGAAGTGCTAGATGCCAGGATTTCCGGGTACGGGAAGGTCGCCTCAAGGCTGCATGCAATCTGGTACAGAAGGGAATAACCAACCTTTGTGTAATTGGTGGTGACGGCAGCTTAACTGGAGCAGATACCTTTCGTACTGAGTGGAGTGGCTTACTAGCTGATTTACTTAAAGCAGGTAACAGGAAAATTATCCTTGTCTTTACTTGTCTCTAACATGCTGACTTTTCGCATAGTCGTCCTATTGATCACCTGTCTTTGCTCATTGTTGTTCTTGCCTCTGATATGCTGATTTTCCTCACCATTGTCTTTGTGTAACTTTCTCTGATATGTTAGCTTTCCTCTTCCCTGTCTTTCCTCACAGCTGTCCTTGGGCTTGCTTGTCCTTAACATACTGACATTCTTTATAGAAATTGATCTTGTGTTTGTCATCAGATCAATGTCTCCTCTTATAGCTGTGCTTGGGTTTGCCTGTTCCTGTGCAGTATTGCATCTGGAACTTTGCCTGTGGAGGAAATCTCCTTTTATTTATCTGCTGCAGCAATACCACTCCACTGACCTCCCCTCCTCCTGTCACCCTCCTTTCTCTCAATTTGTCACCCCTTCCTTCACTCCATCTGTTCACCCTTCTCTTTATCATTCGACTCACCATCCACCCATATGTCCATTCATCATCCATCCCTCTTATCATTCCCTCCTTCCAATCAATGAATGAGTGTATTTATAGAGCGCGAGGGAATTCAGGTGCTTGAGGGTCATGATGATTCAGATGACTCTATCGAACAGCCAGGTGCTCTCCAGAATTCCAGTAGAGAGGTGGAGGTCCGTAGTTGCAGAGGGAGGTTGTTCTGTGTTTTCGCTGCGAGATAGGAGAAGGAGCATCCTCTGCTGCTGCTTCGGTGGATGCGACCCTCTGCCTCCATCCAGTCATCATCGATTCATACAACCACCTACCCATCGATCCATCCTCCTTGCCACCCTCCCAGCTTTCTCTCCATCCTCTTACCCATATCTCCCGCTATTCCTTTTTTCCTTTCATGATTCCTTGTTTTCTTTGTTTCCTCATCCCACAACTCCCTCATAAAAGTGAACCTGCAGTAATATCTATGGCGCTCAAAGGAGAGATTAATAATATTTTAACGGTTTTAAGTTACACATGCTGCCCAGTGGCACCCTCAGACACATTCCAAGCAGCTCAAGCGCGTGGTTCATGACGCCCCTGCCAATAAATTGTAGCTCCCCTGTTATTGCCCGGATGTGAACAAGTAGGAATTTAATGGCTGCTGCAGGCCCGCTGCGACAGGCTACGAGGCTAAATCAGAATATTGGAATCTTGTGATCATCGCCATAGACAACAATGGGGCAGGTGACTTATTATGGTTGTAGGGACCTAGTGCCTCAAAACCGTTGTAATCCTCCTCTCTGTCCTCATTGGTGCATTATGCCATCAATGCATGGGATCTTTTAACAGCATTTTAGCCCTTCTGTCAAGGGCTGGCTGGATCTTTATATGCTCCGCCCACCTTATTATAGCCGTTGCGTGTGACTCTAGGCCATTTGTATGGACTCGGCTGACTTATTCTATGCACACGATTGACAGTGTCGGCACAAAGGGGTAGCACTATGTCACAGATATAGATAGCATCGCTGCGGCAGTTATTGGCGCTTTAGCTCTAGGCCAGTGAGCGGTTTAGCTCTACATTCAAGGCATTTTGTGGGTGTTTTTAAACGCTACATGTGTTCTGTAAAAAGAGCTATGGATAACTATTGAGAAATATGTTGTGACTTGACCTCTCCATTCAAGGGCAAGCAGGAACCATTACACTCATAGCCCCTTTATAACCTTTTTATTGTGACTTCTTTATCCACGTTTCTATGTTTGCTTATTTAGTTAATTTCAATATTTCTAGACTTATAGAGGCAACAAACGTGCTCATAATAATAAAACATGATGCAATGACTGCAGCTGTTGGAAAATGTGGGACTTTGTGGTGCAAATTGGCATTTGACTGACAGGCCAACTTTGTTTTATTTGGTTCCACTCTCCTCTTAGGAAGAATCACAAGCGAAGAAGCCAAAGCCTCTAGCTACCTGAACATCGTTGGCATGGTGGGCTCTATCGACAACGACTTCTGTGGGACGGACATGACGATCGGTACCGACTCAGCTCTTCATCGCATCATGGAGATCGTGGATGCCATTACAACTACTGCCCAGAGGTGCGCACTTGTATGATTAGACTTTTCTCACTGACACTGATGAAACAGAATGAGACCCTCTGTGAGGCCCTAGGGTGGCTGCATTGGTCAGTGTACCAGATGCGAGATCTATGTGAATCTCAGGATCACCTCTTTCAATCCCAGAGCGAAATTCAGCTATGGAACAATATTCAAACAAAAAATCACCAATGGTGTTTTGGGTAGAAGTGCTACAGATGAACAAAATTGACATAATTATGTCCTGTGTCATGCACCGTTCTGATTGTGAAGCTCCCTAACACTTTCAGGAGTGCCCTCATGCCTTCGGCTCAGCCTCTGGCATCTGTTGCAGTTAGACTGAATCGTACAGTGAACACCCTTTTGATTAGCCATCTGTAGAGGTGGTTTTTCAGGGTTGAAGAAACTTTTTTTGTCAATGCCTTAGCTAGAATGTGTAGTGAAATGCCTCAGTGCCTCATGTCCTTATTCAGTGTGCCAGACCCTGGCATCCTGGAGAAAGCTTTCCACCCTTTTAACCCGCTGCTAACAATTTTCTGTGCTTGAGCTCTAAAAGCAGATTTTTGCTCTCAAAGCATATGACACTGTGCTGATAAACTGCAGCAAAGACCCTCAAAACGGGGAAAAGATGATTAAACCATAAAATTCAAATTCCAGGTAGCTTACTGGGATTGGGAAACTTCCACAGGTATGAATAAATGAAAAGTAATTGCCGAGGGCTCACGACCTATAGGATAATAAGCATTGGTTTATCTCACTCGTTTGGAGAGTTTCACAGGATGTCCCAAACTTGCAGAGTCAGAACCCCAGGGAGGGAGGGTATCTGTTGGGGACAGATCACATGTTTAAGTTATAGTCAGTGGAGTTGTGGGGAGTGGGGATAACGAAGGGACAACCCCCTGAACTTGGGTTACTGTAGGAACATGGGGTCAAGTCAATGAGAAACCTTGCTCAATGTTATATTCTGGAGTGGTACTCAGTTGCTAGTATATTTTACTAGTGGCAGCAGCCCGTGTCATTTAGGCAGATATTAAGCATCTCTCCATACTTATGATGTTCTCTTTGACATCTTTCTCCTGTCTCCTGCAACGGCAGACTAGGACGTTTCTCCTCTCCAGAAGTCCTTCGCAAGCTTCCTCAGGCGATGTCACCTTTAATAAACGCATTTTCCTTCGGCGCTGCTAGAGGCAGCCACATGGTGGAAGATCTCAGTAGCAGGATATCTGAACAAGAATTTTCCATATGATGGAGTTTTGCCACACTTGTTGCTTTCACTGTACCATCCAGGCTGGAAATGTTACCTTGAAGAAGCTTCGTGCTAATTGTTTGCTGAGAAAGTGCCTACGCAGTCACAAAACCACTTCAATGTGCTTGCTGCTAAAGTAAGATATGAAGGAAGGAATGCCACACAAATGAATGAGGGACATGAGCAACGAACCAGCAACTTCGTAACACAAGCTTGTTTTTATATAGAAGTTACTACCAGAGTTTTGTGGTGTTGCAACATTGTGAGTGGCATGTATTATTACCCTTTTTCATGATAGCCTTTCCTCAGAAGTAGGAAATGTAGAAATGGGCCACACCTATATTATTACCTATGACCTGCAAGTTGTAAAGCTTGGCACACAAGGTGCTTAAGACCAGTGAGCCACATTTAGAGTGTAGGAGCACACTTATATGTGAAGAACTTGCAGGTTTAAACCATAGTAGGATTTCTGTAGTGTTTGATTTTTTGTGTGATTTGTATGCACTACCTTCTAATGTGGGGCGCATGAGTGGACGGAGACAATAATAGGTAAATACAATGGTATTTTGATGCCATTTTATAATCACTGAATTCTAATGTTTACAGTGACACAGAACGAGATCTGGTGCTTTGGATTATTTCTCCATATACTTTTCAGTCAGGTACAAGTGAAACATGTTGTTCATTTAAAGTTCTCTAATCTCGCGTCTCTCTTTGGGTGTGACCACAAGACCTCAACCTTTGGTTGTTTGAAAACATTGCCTCCACTACAAGCCATGCTTGCAGACAATATTCACATCTCATATGGCCACAGAGGCCTTTGCTCCACCACAAGATGCATTGTTGCCTAAATCCAAATTACTTCGATTAACTGTTGCAGCCGCAGACCACCAGAAAATGCAGAGATGGCCCCAAAGTGCCACCAACCAGAGTACATCCTTATTGTCAGGGGTGGCTGTCCTGTTGGGTAGGTTGCGCTTCCCACTTCATTCGTTTGTTCTGCTCACACAAGCAAATCACCTCAACTTCCAAAGATGTCTGCAATACATCCTTTCCTTCTGAGCTAATCTCTTTTTTCCTGTCTGCATTAGTGATTGTCTCACATAGATTTTCGCTGGAGCAAACCAAGAGCTGCCTGTGAGCTTTTCAAATTCTCTCCTTCGGTCTATCGTTTTTATGGTCTGGCTTGACAGCGCAGGTGTCGTCAGACAATTATGTGAGCATCACTCTGCCCACGTGTTGGGAACCAGGAGTACATCTTTTGATTGGGCACAAGTTGTGTGCTTCCACAAAAAAAGTGCTAGCCCTCCAAACAGCTGTGATCATTTTGCTTATTTATCCATCTACCTGAGCTTAAACTTGCAGGGGCACACACATGACACTGAAATGCTTAAAAATGTCTTAGATAACTGGATAATTTAGGGCTTCTTTCTTTGGCAGCTGCATAGATGGAAGGAGCGCAGTCATTAACCTCCACGGAGTTTTAGGTCTGGCTTGACAGTGCAATTGTAATTTAACCTTTTAATCCACACCTGTATTTTTCTACAATTTTTTGCTTCCACACAAATGCATATCCGTTATCATGCTATCTATCTGTAATGCTTCACACTACCACAAAACATTCTTTTAAAGCCAGGCCTATTGGCATTGCCATTGCTTCTTTGTTTTGCAAAGACTGATTACGATGGGTTTTCTGGGCACTTTTGAAAATGGAATGTATGACTGATGACGCGTGTTCTCCATGATGCCTCTAAACATTTGTGCCCTGTTGTGATCTTTGCAGCCACCAGAGGACATTTGTGCTGGAGGTGATGGGTCGTCATTGTGGGTAGGTGATACTTTTCCTTCATGATTAGTTATTTATACTCTGGGTTTTTCTTAACTGAAGTCGTTTGGCATCAACAGCATCATGATTACCCTGATACTGTCTGGGTTTTTTTTGTGTTCCACTTAATTCTGATCAGTCTGTTTCTAATCTTTCGCAGTATTATGCTAGGTAGAAAACAGAGGTACTGGCAGATAAAACTAATAGCCTTAGATCAGGTAACTTGTTTTAAATCTAAGGTGAGACCTTGTCCAACCAACCAACCCAGTGGATGGGGAAGCTGGCATCACTGCAGGAGCATTTATGTTCACTTTCACCACCCTATGCCGGAGGACACCAGATCGCCATTCGACCTTGCAAGGCCATTAATCCGTTGTGGAAGAGAGCAGAAGTAGAGAGGGATGCGGAGAGATGGAGTTGACCGCGGGAGAGTGCTGGTCCTTATTGGCTTTCAGGGGCTTCTGGTTTGGGTTATCCTCTTGGAATTCCTTGCAAACATATTCTGCACTTTTACTTTTTAGACCTATAATCCAGAATTTAATGTATAGAAATCCGCAGCTTGTGGTGAAAAAAAACTCCTATGGAGTTGTTTGACAGATGATTTAAGCCTCTCTTTAGTGACATGAATCTGTTTTGATTATGGTTCGGCTTTATATTTGCAGATATTTAGCCATGGTGACAGCTCTGGCCTGTGGAGCCGATTGGGTTTTTATTCCAGAATCTCCACCGGAAGCAGAGTGGGAGGAACACTTGTGCCGAAGGCTGCTCGAGGTATCAATGCAAATTATTAAAAGTGATCCCTGTATCTGTATTCATAGTATGATCTTTACATTATTGTCTCTGTAACACTGTGATGAAGTAAATGTGTACATTCTTAGCTATTCGGTGCTGGAGAAGGGATATTATGTGTCAAATAAACAACACATAAAAATATAAATTAAAGTACAGCCCCTTATAAAAAATATGATAAAATTGGTTCCTAGGGGTTAAAAGGAAGCTCTTGAAATTGTAATTCATTCTGAATGGGTGGTGTGACAATACTGCAGCAAAGAATTGCTAATTGAACTGCTTAGACACACTGGAAAAAAAAACCCTTAACAACATCGATTGAGTTCCTGAAGACTGGACACTCTGAAAATTGTTGTAAATCTCAGTATGAAACTATCTTTCACCTTCATATGGCTCAGGTCTTTAAACGAGCCATAGTAAGTAGAAGCTCTGATGCGACCCAGCAATGACTGGGGTTATGTACCTCATTCTGAAGTGATCATACCTACAATTTCTATTATTATTTTGGAAACTGATTTTCATATGATTGATTCAATTCTGATGCAGCACAGATGCGCAAAAAAACTTTCTAATTGGGGGCAATCAAGTGGAAGTTGCCAGTCCTACACCCCTAATAGACAACTGGCAGCGGGATGCGACGTACTGTCAGGAACAACTCACAGCATATTGGGACTTGGGGGCATAGGGTTCCCGGCGGGTTGATATCTGCCCCCCCCCCCCTTTGTCTCCCACCTGGCATCACTCACAGCCACGGCTGATACTCGAGATAGCACCAGTCTCCAATCTTGAGAGGAACTACCCTCAAGGCGATCACCACCCCCACACATTCAATCAGCTGCCACCCAGCTAGGGCTTCCCCTCAGTAGCCACACACCCAACAGGACATAGAGAAGCATGCTGCCCTGTTCCCAGCGGCCCTCGCATGTATGATTGGACGAACCATACATTTGCTCTATTGTGTCATATGATTGCTGGTAAGCTTGTCTTGTAGCACTCCAACTTTCTGCATTAATGGCTTTGCTTATGTGGTTCTCCGCTTGTTTTGTCTCTATACTCTTGTTCTTCGGTTGTACCTTGCACGTACTGAATCTACCTTCAATAAATATAATTTTTAAAAAGTGGAAGTTGCCAGTAATTACGATTCATTGAAACAAGAATGTCGAATATATTGACAAATTTCACCTGTGCCTAGAGGCAATTTGGTTTGAACACTGCCTGTTGCACAAGCACACACACATGACTCATAAACATGCAGCACCCTTTACACCCAAAAACCTTACACCACCATCAGACTTGTTTGCCAATTAACAATAATTCAACATCAGCAACAGAGCAAACCCTCTCAACACAATTCACTAAACTCTGTGAACCTGTCCCATACCAAAACCGACCATGCACATAAAACCCATCACATCAAACAACAGAAATAAACTTACCACCTCTTAAAACTTCAAACATCCCCCTCTCAACTTCCACAATATACACATGCTCAGTCTTAACCCATCCAACACCCATAGCACACCAACGTAATGTAACCCTTAAAAACAGTGCATCCCCAGCACTCCCCTAGTCCAACACCCTTAATGCTAAAAGCCCCACACCTATCAGAACTTCAACAAGCCAAACGCCTCAGCACCCCAAAATGCATGGCAACCAAAACCACAACAAACCAACATTCTTAGCAAACCCCCAACAAACCAGTAATCTCCAAGGTCCCAAACACATCTTACCTTACCGTACCTTACCTTCTATCACCCGGGAGGGTATCCTGGGACTGAGCAGGTGTGAGTCCAGCCAAACCTAGAGCCTAGTGGGACTATTCGAAAAGCAAGGTCTTCAGTTTCTTGCGCAATTTAACGAATGAAGAGGAGGATCTTATGTGTAGTGGCATATTGTCGCATGCTTGAGGAGCAATATAGGAGAAGGCTCAACCCCCGGATCTGGTTTTCTGGATGCGCTGGATGTATGCAAGTAGGAGCCCAGATGAGCAAAAGTGTCTGGAAGGTTTGTGAAAGCAGATGCAATTGTTGTGGTATGCTGGGCCAGTGGTCTGTTGTGCCTTGAAAGTGTGGATGAGAAGTTTGAAATGTGCTTGTTTGTGTATGGGTAGCCACTCAAGCTCCTTTAGGTGTGTTGTGATATGAGTGTGCCCTGGGAGGTTGAGAGTAATTCTGCCTGCTGAGCTCTGAATGGCCTGCAGCCTTCTGGTGAGTTTTTGTTGATCCTGGCATAGAGGGTGTTCCCGTAATCCAACTTGCCTGTTACGAGGGCAAGTGTGTTGGTTTTCTGGGTGCTAATTGGGAGTCATTTGAAAATATTCCTCTGCATCTTATGACAGCATTGACTTGGTGGTCATGTCGAATTTGCTGTCAATGACGATTCAGAGGAACCTGGAGTAGGTTGTGGGGGTGGGTGTCAGTCCTACTTCTGTTCACCTATAGATAGAGTCCCAAGGTGAATGCTCTTCCCAAAGATTATGATGTTGGTCTTGTCAGTGTTCAGCTTCAACAGTTGGTCTTCATCGAGTGGGTGATTTCAGTCATGCAGGTATTGAACTTGATCCAGGTACTGGGCACCTTGTCCGTGAGGGAGACAAGGAGTTGTGTGTTGTTGGCGTAGTAGAGTATGTTAATGTTGTTGTGTGAGCAGACAATACTGGCTAGAGGGATTATGTATGCGTTGAAGAGGGTTGGGCTTAGAGAGAATCCTTGCAGTACTCCACAAATGAGGTCGTGGGCATCCGAGGTGTATGGTGCCAGGCTGACTGGGCCCTTCCACTAAGGAAGGAGCAGATCCATTGAAGTGGTTTTCTTTAGATTCTGATGTTGTGCGGAGGTGGAATGAGGATGGGAGACCTTGTCAAAAGCTGTGAAGAGCTTTAGGAGGATTAGGGCTGCAGTAGGATTTGGGCTGCCGTATCTCCTCCATCCAGAGTCATGGGTATGTCATCTCTGGCAGCGATGATGGCAGTTTCCATGCTGTGGTTGAGTCGGAAACCAGACTGAGTGGTGTTGAGGAGTTGGTGTTTATTGAGGTATTCAGTGAGGTTTCTTTTGATGATTTTCTCTAAGCCTATGGCTGTGACTGATAGCAGGGAGATCGGTCTATAATTGGCGAGCATTGAAGAGTTCGCTGTGTAGTTCTTCAGTTGCGTGTTTCCAAGCATCTGAGAATGTCACAGAAGAGGTGGAGCCATTCAGAATGGTTGTGAGCAAGGTGCTGATGGGTTGCAGTCCTCTGGAGTAGGCATGGTGGGGGCAGGGGTCCAATAGGGCCGCTGAATCGATGGACTTCATGGTGGCAGCAGTTTCGTTTGGAGTGATGATGGGCCATGTGATTAACATTGGTTCTGTAGATAAGATCAGGAGGCGTTTGGAAATGTCTTTTGGTTCCGGCTGTGGGTTGAAGTTACTGTAAATGAGAGAGCGCGATAGTTGCATAGGTCCTGTGAGGGGGTTTTAAAGTTGGAGGAGGCCGCTGGTGAGGTGAAATTCTTCACAATGGCAAAGATTTCTTTGCTTCTGTTGGTGCTAGCATCAACGTGGTCAGCCAGAGAGGCACGTTTGGTTGTTGGGATCATTTAGTGGTAGCATCTCAGGGCATATTTGAATGTGCTCCTGTCTGCCATGTCCTGGGTCATTCTCCATTTTCACTCCAGTTGTTTGCAGCGGCGTTTTCATCAGTCTGAGCTCCTTTGTGTACGAACTGGTCTGATGTTTAGATCTTGCTGTATTGCTGTGTTTGAGGGGGGCCAGGAGGTGATCCAATTCTTGATGGGTTTGGGGAGGCTGTTCCTGTGTTTGAGTCACTGCCCATCTCCTGTTCATTAGGAGAGTTCTCAGTGCTTGTGGCATATTTTGCGGTTAAAGCCGCAACTTTATTTTTCTGAAATTGGGTTTAAATTGAGGAGGTTTCTCCTCCTTCTTTATCTTTATGTCAGACAAGCGTTGGGAGTCCTTCTTCAGCTTCACTTAGTCTTGCTGTTTGCACTCAGAACACCCTCCAATCTCGTATTGTTTTTCAGATGAGTCCTGACAGGAACGAGAAGGACAAGTATCAGAACACTAATACCTATCAGGTGCTTTCAACTGTTTGCAATCACGCATTTTATAGCGTATGTCAGACGGCTCCGATGGCAGAGAACCTCCTCGAGATCTAGCTTTGTCTTTAGGTTTGGGTTTGTCCCATCGATTCTTTTTTTTTTAATTTTTTTTTTAGAAAACTCCGGGTTCTGCTTGGCATTGTCCTTGTCGAAACCAGGTTTGCCAAGTTGTGGTTTATTTGGTCTGGCTTCCAAATTATTACGATCTATAGAAGTATATACTTCAGCAATAATTATAGGGAGCTCACATTCCTGGTTGACTTGCGCCACCTGCACAAGCCACTGGCATATAGCCAAAGAAGCTGCTTCGCCTTTAATGTTAGACAGAATCATGGAGGAGACCACGGGACATTTTATTCCCAAATCCAGGGCAGCTGCTGCCCCATGTATATGCTGTATTTGTTTTAATGCCTCCCACAAGACTGACATAGAAAGGAGTACCATGCATGATGGTATAGACTGCAGCAAAGACTGTGCCCCAGGTGTTACAGTCAATAATTTGGGGAACCATCCCATGGGGTAAGCACATAGTCAATATTCTGTGGTTGTCTTGTGGTCCCATAAGAGGAAACACAGCTTCAATTTGACCAATTATTTGGGCTATCCAAAAAGGAGTTTCCTCACAGTTTGCGGGAATTTTACCCATAATTGTATGAATAATTACAGAACTTATTGTAGGTACAGCAGGCAACTGTGGTTGCCCTGCTAATGTCACCCTTGCTGGCACAGCCATCAAGGTGCGCGAAACATATTGAGTTAAGCATTTGTATAGTCTAACTAGACCATTGTATAATTGTACTAGCTCATTAGCATTGAGATTTTGCAAATTAGGGAATGGTGTATAACCAGCCAGCGCTGGCCAAGTGGTCCCTTCATTACTAAGGGGACCCGTGCGTACATGACTAAGTATGTGTATTAGGGCACCTCAAAACAAATTTTGATGTTCCCAATGAGAAAGTGGAATTTCTAAGAGCTGATACGCTCTGTATTGTTGTGGTGGTGCAACATTAGTGTATTCATTAAATGTTCCTGTATTAGCATCCACAGCTGGAAAATTGACCCAAGAATGAAATACTTCTAAACGATAGGCATAGTGGGCTTTTACCATGAAGATTATGTCACAGCCTGCATTGCCAAGGCCAGGTAAATTTAAATATGCATGGACAGCAAGTCTGCAATTGTGGCGCTGCCATTAATAAAACAGTAATGGAAAAAGAGTGCAAACACTAATATGGGTAATTCGTTTAAAGGTTCAAGCTTGAATAACCAACAGAAAAAATGAGGTGCTTCCTAAAATATTGTGGAGGATTAATCCCAAACACCACAGACATCCCCACCATGGCAAATTATCTATCTGTCTAGGCCTACTCTTACTGTGAGCACACAGGGATATATGCGAGCTCTGGGATTGGCAACAGACCCCATACATGATGTATATAGTTAGGTGGTCCGCATCATGAGTGTAAACTCAGTTTACGCAAGGCTGCATGTCAGGCTCTGCGGACATTTGTTCCAGGACAGGTCTCTCTGCCGTAATTATCTTTTCTGCCCCCAGCAAGACAAGACACAGTTTATATGATAAAACTACTGTGTTGGAAAGCTGCAGCTGCGCTACCATGTTATGTCCAAATGTTAGGAGCAGTTGCTGACTCGAAGAAAGAAAACAATGTATTCCAGGCAACCTTCTACAAAATGTGCAGACTGCCTCCCAAGAAGAATCACTGAAAAGCAAACAACATGTACAGCGTATTCCTAAAATAATGTCACAAAAACGAATGTGTTAAGTGTGGCTGTGCAAAGCAGATGCAGCCTAAAACATCTAATATGTAAAACTAAGGAAGAACCAAAGTGGGCCCAAAAGGGAAATCACTACAGGTGTTGACAGTGGTGTTCCAGTTCTTGACAGTGATGCAATTCCAGTTTTGGCAGACTGGTCTGGCGTTGGTGCATGTGCGTTGAACTGGGATGATTAACTTGATGAGGGTGTGGTCTATTTAGGAGACTTGTGTGGGCTCGTTGACTCTGATGTTGTCAGAGGTGGTAAAAATAGGGTCCATGATGTGTCTGGCAGCGTGGGTAGGTCCCTTTACTCGTTGGGTGAGGGCCAGGCTTTTAAGGTCTTCGATGACTACTTTCAAGTTGGGGTTGGCGTGGTCTTCCATGTGGAAGTTCTGGTCTCCATGTAGAACATAATTGCTAGAGTCTAGGGCTTCTAATGCAACAAATTCTGTGATGAAGTCAGTGAAGTAGGTGCGTGATCCTGGTGGTCTGTAGATGAGAGTGCTGTTTAGGGTGACGTTGGCTGTGACGTAGAGCTTGAGCAACGTGTGTTCCATGTTGAAGGATGAATTGTCTGTGGAGGTGGCATTTTTGTGGACGATGGTGAATCCGCATCTGGGCTTGTGAAGACTGTCTTGCTTGGTGATCTTGTAGCCGGGGTTGATGGCTGTGGCAGTCATGTGCTGATGCGGGGTTCAGCCAGGTTTCCGTGAGAAAAAGTGGGTCCGGGCAGCTGGTCCCTGATCTCTATGGCATGTTTGGTGAGTGAGAGGGTGTTGAGGAGCATGTGGAGTATTGTGTGGGTGGTTGCAGGACTGCATGAGTGTTAGAGAGTGGGGTGTTGGGTCAATGAGGGTGTGATGCGCATTTGGTGTGCGTAAGTGCATGAAAATGTACAGGAAGTGCAGGAGAATGCTCCCTCTGTGTTGTGTGGTGCAGCAAGGCAACAGCGTGTGGAGCCGTGGCATGAGCAGATGTGCCCCTGTGCTATCTAGTTCAATTGCTAGGTAGTACAAGTAAACAGGAAAGCCATCTTGAGTACATGTACTGGGCACTGGTCATTACGAGTTCCCCAGCTACGTGATGGCTTCACTGAAACCTATTGTGTTTCGTATCAAACACCTTGTCTTAATAAATCCATACTGATGCCAGTAGTGGATTTAGAAAGACATGCACCCAGAGGGCAACTCAGAGGTGCCCCTAAAAACCTACCAACCTCTAGTGTGCTGGCTGACTGGTACTGACCAGCCTGCGCACCAAAGACCCGTTTCTGACCCCTGGGGGTGAGAGCCTGCACTCTCTGTGGTCAGAAACAATGCCTGCTCTGGCCAGAGGTGTTGTCACCTCTTCCAAGCAGGATGGCAAGTAATTAGCAAATCAAGGCAGGAGGCTTCAAAAGCCTCTATCGCCTTTGATATGTGACCCCAGCTTCCCCCAGACAGGGGAAATGCCACACCCTGCCCAGGGCCCATTTGGCAGTAGCACAGGCAGGAAAATTAGGTATTCATGAGGCGTGTTCACTATCAGGCGAGTTACACCCCTAAGGTGGGCTACCTGAAGTGAACATGAAAAGTAGAATTCAACCGTATTGGTTTTTGGTGAAATTAGATACATATGGTCAGGGTTATGGCCACTTCCCATAGAAAGTGGTGATATTGGGGGTGGCACCCCAAAGGTAAGTAGCCCAATGGCTACTACCTTACACTGCCCTTAATGCCCCTAAATTGAGTGAGTATTTAGGTGGCACTCCTGACACCAGGAACACAGATTCGACAGACACAAGAAGAAGAGGACAAAAAAGAGTGAAGAAGGGAGAACTGAGGACTAGAAGCAGATTTTTTGGCTCCAAACCCTGCCTGCCTGTACCTGTCCCGACAATTGCGAAAAACCAACTCGTCCTGCCACTGTGCATCTGTCAAGAACCCCGGTGGGCTTCCGGCACTTCACAAATTGCCAGCAATCTCCCTTGGAGTAGAGGTGCTACTCCCCTGCAGCTTGCAGGCACCAAACAGCAAAGTCCGGTCCACTGTTCTGCTGGACCCCCGGCTCCACAGAAGCAGCAGCCCCCCAGGAAGAGATCTCCATGCTCCAGGAGGTCAGATCCATCTCCCCACCAAGTGAGAAGACGCCAGGACCAACTGGAGCCGCCCAGCACCAATACCTGGGGTACCGGACCCCTTGCAACAACTAAAGCCTGTTTGAGTCCAATCCGAATTCCAGTGACTCCAAGACCGAGCAGCCATCGAGGGACATCCGCACCGCAGAGACCCACTTCGAGAGTGGCCCAGCTGGCCTGTTTTTTTGTTCCCTCAACCGGCGAGACCGACATCTGTGAGTGACGTGACGCACAAGCCAAGCTGACCTAACCACCCTCACCCAGTCGCGGCCGGCATTAATTGCAGGTTGGGGGGTCACGAGGGGAGGGTCGCGCGGGGAGAGTGGGAGGTAAATTTAATAATAAAAAAAAACGTACCTGTCCGCTGGCTGGGTCCCACGTTTTCTTGGCTCTTGCTCTCCTGCAGGAACAGGAAGCAGGCAGCCTCCCTTCTCTCCCCTAAGCCAATCACAACGCTGCAATGGCAGCATTATGATTGGTGGGGACGCCGCCCAGCCAGGGGCTTATGGGGAGGCCATTTTCTCTATGTAGGCTGCATTGCAGCCTGCATGGAGAAAGGGCAGAGTGCGCATGACTGGTTTGGGCGGCCCCAGAGGGCCGACCAAACAGTCATTGCGCTATCAGGAGTGGGCACACCACTCTTCCCCTGCTCACATAGCAGCCACAACAACAACCAAAGTCTTCTGCTTTCTCGCAGTGCGAGAATCAGAAACATAAAATGGTACCTATTACCATTTTATGTTTCTGCTTCTCGCACTGTGAGAAAGCAGTGGGGAGACGCTCCTCTGTCCTAGTGGAGGAGCTGCCCCTGACTACACCCGAGCCCCTATCCCGGGTTCCCGAGAACCAACTGCACTTCCTTGTTCCCAGAGCCCTCACAAACCAAGCCCCCCTGTTGAGAGCTCCCAGACCTGTCCTCAAGTCCCCCTCTGCAGCCTGTTTCTAGGTGCCCCCCTTTCTACTTTGGTGTAGTGCTCAAAGCTACCAACCCGACCAGCACCTCTGCACCCGGACGCTCCAGGGCAGGTAAAGACTTACTGCTGGTGGTTCTTTGGACTTTGGCCCCTACCACCCTAAGTCCTGAAGGTATCATCGGAAACCTATTGCAAGTAACTGTATGCAGTATATGCCTTTTCCCCCATAGGATAGCATTGCCGTGTAAAGATGCATTTAACTGAACATTTTACTTAACTGTTAAACGAACAACTCGAAAAGTACTTACTTGATCACTAAGTTCTTGGTGTTGAAATTTATATACAAATACATGTTATTTTTCTAAATTGGTCTCAGATTTATTCTTGAGTGTGTCTCATTTGTTGCCTCTGTGAGTACAACAAATGCTTAGAACTACCCTCTGATAAGCCTAAACTGCTCGCCCACACTACCACAAAAGAGAGCATTTGTGATTATTACTTGAGCCTCTGTAAACCAATAAGAGTTGCCTGAACTCTCTGCACAGTCTACCTCATTTTGTTGCACTATATAGAAAGCCAGCTTCCTGGCGGGGTGTCAGGTTAAGGAGGGAGGATCAGGGTTCCTGGCCCTGGATACAAATGGGCTTTCCTTTGGCACACCAGCGGGGGCGTCTGCCTTCAAGTAGGTCCTGGGAAGAGGGGGACAGTGATATCACTTCCTGCGTAAGTGGATGATAGAAAATCCAGTGATGTCAAGCCCTATGCAGATGGATGATGGAAAATCCAGTGATGTCATTTCCTGTGTAGATGGATGATGGAAATAAGTCCTCTTTTTTTACTTCTTTTAAAGACCGTTTTAGTGGGAAACCAGTGATGTCACTTCTTGTGCAGATGGATGACGGAAATCCGTGATTTCACTTCATGTGAAGATAGATAATTGGAAAAAAATAATTCCAGAACCTTGCCCTAATCTCAAGCATGGTCAAAACACTCACAAATTCAACATGTATGACAACACAGCATCCCAACAGAGTCATCACATACATAAAGTGCCATAGACAACCTCGTTCACCATTACCTCAATATCTACTACACCACGATTTCTAACATTTCTTAAAACACACACACTCACAAACACACACAACCATACACAACCATACACACACTGCCCTCCTTATTGAAATAATATCAAGGGTTCCTTTTATTAAGAGTGTTAGGGTGGAATTCAAGAATTTGTCTTACATTATGGGCTTTCTGAGAGAAGAAGCTTTTCTTTTCATCTTGACACTGCTGTTAAATCAGTTGACCATGGGTATTGTGTAGTGGGCAGCGGCAAGGTTGGTGTAATGTCACAGGTATCGTATCGAAACCAGGTTATCCCTCACCCATCAAAGTAAAGAAAGTTCAGTGTTGAAAATAAATATCCCCGATCCATCTCTACATTATGAACTATCCAGCATGGTCTTCTCTGGGCACTGCCAGCAAGCTGTTGAACAACACCTGGGAACATGCCATATTATTCCCAGTAGTTTTAAAGTGAAGTCAATATCTGTCAGCTGCTTCTTGCATTCATCTTTACTGCTCTTCCCATTTGACTTGTGTTTTGGTCAGATGGTCTGTCTCTGATCGCCCTTCCTTTCCTTGCTGTCCACAAATGCCTGTTCTCTGTGGCTTCAGTGAGTAGTTTGATGTGATCTGGTAATCCCCTTTTAAATGTGCTGGGATCTGCTGGTGCCCTTCTGTGTATCTTCCCACCACTTCCTCTAGCTGGTTCAGGGAAGAGAAACCTTTTATCTGCTTCCTCCCATGGTGCAGCACTTGGACCAGTTCCTTCCTTGGTGATAGCCTAATGATCTGTTAAATATGCATGCCAAGTGTTGTTGTTCTTGCATGTCTCTTCCATCCACATCTATGTTGCCAAATCACTGGTAATGTGCAGGTCACTGCCAGTTCTGATGGCCTCTGCTTGTCTTTTGCCAATATGGCCACCTCGCTACCTGAGTATAGACTCTGATTTAGGCATGACTTCCCTGTCATTCTCCTGGGGACCTAATGGAGCAATGCATAGCATGGTCAAAGTGGAGATGTGCATGTTCTTTTTTGTATACTTCATTGACGGATGTCACTGCCAATGCGGCTTTAAGTAAAATTATTGTACATGCCATTCTGTAAGAAGCTGGCTTGGTATATGGTGTACACTTAGGAAAGTGGGCACCTTGCACCAATCCAGACAACCCTTATGGTGATTTTAGTGGTCTTAGACAACATTAGAAAGCTCTCTGAGTGGTAGCTGTGGAGAGCAGCCTTCAGGCTTAGTCCAGAAGGAGTGTAAAGCAGCTTGTTTTACCAGAACATAATCTTATAGTGTTAGATTAAGTGAAAAGAACCACACAGTGTATTTATAAAAATATGTATTTATTATAAGACACTCACTAACACAGCCGGAGATATGCACAATGCACACAATACTTTTCAATAGAAACAGGTAAGTAGCACGAAACACACAGTGGTCAACAGAGGGAGACCAAACCAAATACTAAAATAGTGGTATGCAAACTACGGCTCGAGTGAAGACTATACCCAGAAGAAGTAGAAGTGCCGGGGACCCAAGGAACCACCCGAGGTAAGTAACCAGGAACCCCACGGAGGCCGTGTGCAGAGTGGGAACACGACCGCGGGCTCAATACAAGCCAATGGGTAAGTCGCTGTTGCAATTTTAAAGAAGGACCCTTCCCAGTGGACCCTGAAGCAATCCCGTGCAAGACAAAAGGTTGGAGAGCCACCCCACCCATGGATACCCTAGGAACCAGGATACCTATAACAGGGAAGCCGGGTGCATAGGTGTGAAGTGGCGTCGGAAACCTCAGTCGAACCCAATGGAGGACTTCAGGAAGATGCCACTGCTGGGGAAGATGAAAGTGTCCGGTGGAACCCAAAGGCGGCTTCAAGTTGAGAAGTACCTGCAAGCAGAGGGAACAGAGTCTATGCCACTCAGGAGTGACCAGGAGGCATGGAAGACGAATGCCCCCCGATGTCAAGTGTTGCAGGAGAGATGACTGTGACCTTGGAGCTGCAGCTGTGAGGACCAGGCGACGCTGTGGAAGACCAGGAGCCGTTCACGAGCTGTCCCACGTCGGATGTCGAGAGTCGAGGGGTTGATTGTCCGTTGGGAGCACCAACAAGCCTTGGCAACTGCAAACAACATGGAAAGCGAAGAAGGTGCAGTGTCGGGACTAGCAATGTCCAGGTGACTCACCACAAGCAGGGGAGTCAAGGCAGGCCCCGAGCAATCAGGGGAGCCCAGAGAATTCAAAGATGACCCTCAAGAGGACCCACAGGCCGGAGGCACTGGAGTCACAAGAGGACCTCAAGCAGCTCACCAAAGATGCAGGCCCACGGTGCAAGTGTTGCGGTGAGGACGAAGATCTTGGTCGCTGGAGATGCTTAAGGTTGGGGCTACTTGGAGCCCGAAGATCTTGGTGGAAGGAAGCCAACAAGCCTTTGCAACTGCAAGTCGACCCGGTGTACAGGGGTCAGTTCCTGCAGCCCGACGAGGGATACTGGCCTCAAAATTGGTGAGATGACAGGGCAGGCCTCGAGGGATGTGAAGAACCACCACCTGTGTTGCTGAGCCCATCGGAGTCCGTGGAGCCCAGGATCAGCAGACCGGTCAGCTTAGTTGCGGTGCCTACAGATGCAGGGAAGTGACTCCTTCACTTCAGGGGAGATTCCTTCAGGCCTTGGAAGGTTCCTGTATGGTGCACAGGCATGGACGTTGCAGCAGACGAACAGGGCGACGAGATAAAGAGCCGCAGTAGTCTTCCTGGTTGCAGCCTAAAGGCCCAGAGCGAAGTCCAGAGTGCCCAGACGGTTGAAGAAGAAGTGGTGTCTTGAAATGAAGCTTGTCCCACGACGAATCTAGGGACCCACCTTCAGGTAAGTTCTTAAGTACCCTAAGGAAAGGGTTGGGACGATCCAGGGTTCCCTCCCAGGGGAGGGGTCAGACAGTGGGGAGGATACTCCCATGTCCTTTGTCCAGTTTCGCACCAGAGCAGGAGCCAACGGCTCCCTGAGCTGTTTTGGACTGGACTATGCAAGGAGGGCACCAAGCGTGCCCTTCAAGCAGACTGAGTGGCGCTAGCAAGCGATTCCACCCTGCCCCAATACACTAAACCCTGTCTGGGAGGTCGTCACACCTCCCTGTGACAGGATACCTATTGTTCTGCCTTCCCCTGCTCGAGCTTGGCTCAGCAACAGGAGGGCATAATCGTGTCTCTGGTCGGGTGCAGCCATGTTGTTCTGTCCGGGTCTAGAAGACTGGTACCGGGAACACTGAGGGCCTCCTGGAGGAGCTTTACAGTGCAGGAAATCATAGATTCCAACATGCTTGATACCAAACATGATTGGGTTTGTTACAGCCAGTTTAGAGATGGTCATCGCGTAATAACGCATGGCCTCTCTATGTATCTTAATGGCTGATGTACTTACAGCCCAGGAGAATGGACTCCGAAGGCTGTAGGGGTGTCCTGCTCATGCAGGTGCACACTCCCACTTAGAACCGAGCACCCTGCCTTCAGGATTGAAAGGCCTGCTTTAGGGGTGACTTATAGGTTTTAAGTGCAGTGACCCTAGATATAGGTAAACTTATATCTTTCATAAGTGGTGCTAGAACCCGCATACACAGGCTGCAATGTCAGACTTGTAGTTACAGTTTGAGTGGTCCCTCATGGGTGGCATAATACATGCTTCAGCCCATGGGGGACCCCTGGTGTACCTATGCCCTGGGTACCTCAGTACCATATATTAGGACTGATAAGGGTACACCAGTGTCCAATCTGGGATGTACCTAAGTACTTACCATACCAATTTACGGGAGAAAGCACAGAGACGGGGGTCCTGATTAGCAGGATCCCAGTCAGACTAGCCAGAAACAGCATAACACCAGGCAAAAAGTGGGGGTAACCATAAAAGCAGATCCTAATTTCCTACACATTCCATTAAATATGATCTGTTTAGCCAGCAGGGTGGCTCAGCAAAGCAGTGTTGAGGCTCACATCTAGTGTGGTTCAACAATATGGTATGCAGTTCCTACGGGGGGGGCAATGGGAGGTCAAGGGGAGGGAGGACGGACAAGTCGGAGAAGGAACACTAGTAGGGAAGGGGAGAGCTCCAATAGGAGCAATGGCCCTCACACACCCCAAGGGGTGTCATGCTTCATCATAGGGCAGCTCCTCGTCGGGCCGGCGCTGCAATGTCCGACAGGCCCCGCAGGGGGGCTCTTTGCCGGAGATCTTCTATGATGTTAAACCGGTAGGCCCTATGTGATGAGGCAGTGGGGCAGATGTGCTCTCACCACAAGTCTGCCCCACTGCCTCATCACATAGGGCCTACCGGTTTAACAACACAGAAGATCTCTGGCAAAAAGCCCCCTGCGGGGCCCGTCGGGCATTGCAGCGCCGGCCCAACGAGGAGCTGCCCTATGATGAAGCATGACACCCCTTGGGGTGTGTGAGGGCCCTAGCTCCTATTGGAGCTCTCCCCTTCCCTACTAGTGTTCCTTCTCCGACTTGTCAGTCCTCCCTCCCCTTGACCTACCATTGCCCCCCGTAGGAACTGCATACCAGATTGTTGAACCTATATGTTGCAGGGCATGTATGCTGGACCTAGATTGTAAAAGCCCTTGTCCCCTATTGGTTTATACTCACATCTAGTGTGACCCGCAAGTCTCGAGCTCAAATCCTAGCATGACCAGCAAGCTACGCTGGTGTACTCTCTAGATTAGAAATTGAGTACAGTTCAATTGGGTGATAACATCAATTATGTACTGCACTTGGAAAGAGCAAGACTTCATTCTTAAACACTATAGCAGAACAAATTATTATTATTGTTGTTGTTGTTACTGTCAAACATAATTGTCTTTTTTCAGACCAGAGGCCGAGGATCTAGATTGAATATCATCATTGTCGCTGAGGGAGCCATTGACTTACAAGGGAACCCCATCACCTCTGAAGATGTTAAAAATGTAAGTTTGAACTGTTCGCCATCTTGTTAACCTGTTGTTAGCAGCCTTCCATTGTTTTAAGTTGTAATCAGTGGTGCACAGATTGCTGCATGAACAAATCTTGATAAGGCTAAGATGTCTTCCAGTCTCTTTACATTTTCCTTTAGAGCGGCATTGTATTACGGAGAATGACTGTAAACACTGCACTAGCTGTGTCGTGTGATTGGTGCAGCCAGGCACTTCCCTATTGTTACCATGTACTTAGTGTTGCAACGCCTTCCGAGTGTAAACACTGCACTAAGTCTATCATGTGGCTGATGTTTAGCCAGCAGCACTTTGCATGTTGGTAAGGGACTTTTAAGAACATAGGGCCTGATTTAGTTCTTGGTGGACGGGTTACTCCATCACAACGGTGACAGATATCCTGTCTGCTGAAACATAAATCCCATAGGCTATAATGGGTTTGGCAGATGGGATATCCGTCACTGACTGAGTAACCCGTCCACCAAGATCCAAATCAGGCCCATAGTCTTGAGACAAGCTCAAAACTTCAGCACAATGAGGTTTTGGACGTTGGATATAAACGTCTCCTCTTTATTAGCACTGTCTATGCAATGCTGGGATTGTCGCAGCCAATCCCAATGCTTAAATGCTGGCTCAAACTACTTCAGACTAGGTTCAGTGAAAGAATGAGGCAGGGATATAGAGCAGGCAGGGATTATTAGCTATTGGTCTGCCTCTGTTTAGCATTAGAAAGGGCAGTGTGCTTTCCATGTATCCATTGAATTCAATTCAGGATTAGATTTGCCCATTCTAAATTCTCTCTACAGTATGGATATTGGTCTATCTCCCCCTGCAAGTGCAAGCACTTCTTTTACTGTGTTGGAGTCTGCTGGTTTATTGGGGGAAATCAGCCCATCTTTCTTGTGGCATATTTTCACGTCTCCTGTGTTACACTGGATACACCTAAGATAACAGTTCTAATGTTCCTGTTGTCATGAGGATTCTCGGTGCTAGCATCTCCAGAGTCTGTTCTGGATCAAGGCAGATGGTATTGAAGATGTT
Source organism: Calotriton arnoldi (assembly GCA_963921515.1). Taxonomy (NCBI): domain Eukaryota; kingdom Metazoa; phylum Chordata; class Amphibia; order Caudata; family Salamandridae; genus Calotriton; species Calotriton arnoldi. The sequence goes on from CAWUFW010003218.1 coordinate 753,966, forward strand.
GTGCAAGCACACAAGAGAGCATAAGCAGCTCGAGAATTAGATGTGCCACCAGCATTCTAAGCACTTAGCATTGAGGATTATCTAAATGCCTTAACTACTGCTAAATATAGAAGACAGTAGTAAAGGGAACTATAAATCTTGTGCATAGGACAGATGTCAGGTCTATCAAAACATACTGTTAATCCTAGGGTGCACTGACGAAATGAATGAAACAAAATTAATATTGTTTAGACACCGGGAAAGGTCTTTTCACGAATCCTCAGCCCAGCCAATCTAGAACTAAGCCTTGAGATACCCAATTCAACTTTTCTTGAAAGCACATCATTGATCTTCTGCTGAGAATAAATTATAGTTCCTGATACTGTCCCAAGACCCTTCTTTTGGAATGTTTGTAAAGTTTCTCTTCAGAACTACCCGTGACACGTACGGGTTTTGAAGCAATACATTTTTGGAAATTTCTGTAAGATGAATCACCTGGCACCATTTTTCAAAAATTGTTCTCAGGGGAAAAGCCCCCCTGTCCCCACACTCTTATAGACAGACTGAAATACGCTCCAAGCAATAAAGAAAAGATACGAAAACATTAGACTACATATAGTCTAACCTCCCCTCTATTTTCTTTACTTAAGTTGAAGCAGTTCTTAGCAGTCTGTCTTGTTTTAAGAGCTAAATATCAGGTTATTATTGGCAATGGTGCTTTTTATTTTTAACTGAATGTATACTGAATCCACTGGATTTTGCCTCTGTTGATAAGCTTTACTTATTTTAGTAATACTACACAGTGAATTTGGGGAGAGGCTGACCTTTACACGTGGCAAACATCCAAGAAAGTAAGGTTAATTAATATGATTGCTTGCATAGTGAGTCTCCGTGAGTGGGATAAGTACATCCTATGTTCACTATGCAGCCAGGGTTCAAGTTGTATGTTACTGATATATTACTGATAAAGTCCAAAAAGACTGAAAGCCTTCTGGGTTGCTTCTGTTTCTTTGCAGAAGAAAGAAAGCCAAACAGTTCAGGCTGGACTGTTATATTTGGTGTTGGCCTATACTGTTCAGCATTTATTTTACCCTTTCTGTCCTGACACCTGTAAGCTAAAAACAGTGGAAGGGAATGTTGTTCTGAGGACAGTGATCACAAAGCCTTTGATCAAGCATGGCCGTCCATCATTTTTAATATCTTATCAATATTATGGGAAATTAAAAGCAGTGCCTGTATATTTGCTCTCCAGCCTTTTCTCCTTGTTGGGTGTTTTTATGTACATTGTCTGGTCTTGTTCCCAGGTGCTGTTGCTGGTGGGGAATCTGTATATTTGATGTCCAACATTTTCTTCCTGGTGCTGTGGCTAGTGTGCTGTGGCTCTTAGGGTGGACTGGGTGGTACAAGTGATGGTACAGCCTTTTTTCCTTTGTCCAGTGCCCTCGTTACTGTTGCTTACAGAGGGTAGATAACACTCTGTTAGTTTCCTTAACTCTCCAGTGGTAGCGAGGGGAGAGCAATCAAGTTTTACTCAGTGGAGGTGGTCTGAAGCTTGTCTCGGGTACAAGAGCACACATGTTATTAAATACCTACCAAAATATACAACACATTTACACACAAAAACACCCCTCCATGTTGACAACTGTGGGCAGAAGTGGTCAGTGTTTCTGACGGCACTAATGCCTCAGTGATCTTAGTTAAAACATAGCTCTTCAGTCTTTCCATAACCAGAACAACAGACTCGTGCCTGGTCACTGATGTGCTGACTGACCTCACGGCCCAGCATCTTAAGTCATGAAGGAGAGAAGGGGTTTAAAGTACCAGCTTGGAAAGAATGAGAAGAGGCAGAAGTTATGGACCAAGGCCCTGCGTAGCTCTGGAATGCCCAGTCAAGAATAACGCCATTGACCTGTCTGTCACTCAGATGAACACCCAGGCAAGGCATCTGTGGTAATTGTAACCTAGCCTGTTCCCAACAGGCCCTCAGCTTGTCTTCACTTAATGTAGGACTCTTAAGTGTTCTGGAGTGTTCATCATGTAGACTGTGTTGTTTAGAACTCCAATAGTCAGTTGCTGTTGGGGTGTCCTGTGGATAGGACCTTTCTGTATATGAAAAGCTTATCAATAAAGAAGAGTTTGTACATCTAAGAGACTGCCGTACTTCTTCACACTGGCAACGATCTGGAAGACCAACGGACCTGGTAAAGAACTTCTCATCTCCAAGGCACGAAACCTCTACAATACGTGAAACGTCCTAACACAGCTGTGAGTCTGGTCAACTCTAAGGTACAGTCCGCGCTACCCCTGATCCTGCGTAAACGAGACTTGTTAGTTCACTGCTCTACCTAACAGACGTCTCTCTGCTCTATAACAGCGCTGCCCTCCGGCCCCTAAACAGTTCAAAATGGATCTTTCCCATAGTAGAGTGAGGAGTTAGACGGTAAACCATCAGCCTCTCCAAGATTCCAGTCCTCCAATCCTTGCCCTGGCCCTTAGCCAGCTGAATAGATTCCTTTAGTACACGGTTGAACCTCTCTACCATACCGTTAGTTTCGGGATGATAGAGAGCACAACGCCTGTGCTTGATACCTCTCTTTGCCAAAAACTCTTCCACTTCCTTCAAGACTAGCTGAACTCCATTGTCCGTTAAAAGACATTCTGGGAGACCTTCTCTACAGAAGGTGTCATCCAAGAATTTAACGACGTCGCTTGTCTCGAAACTTTGTGTCACTTTGACTTCAGGCCATCTTGAATACATATCCATCAACACAAGGATATAAGATTGACCAGACTTGCTTGTTACAGGCCCCAAAAGATCTCAGGCCACCTCTTGCCAACAGCGTGTAGGAGCATCACGTATGACCATCGATTGTACCCTTGTTTTGTATACCTTATCACACGCATTATACTCCATACAATCCCTCACCACGCGTTCCACAAGGATGTCAATTCCTGGCCACCAGAAGTGTAAACAAATTCTCTCTTTGGTTTTTGAAACTACTTGATGGCCCTGATTAACTAATTTAATGATTTTCATCCTGACTAGTGATGGGTGAACAAGCCTGGTGCCCCTCCAAAGCAAGCCTCCACTTACTGAAAGTTCATCTCGAACATTCCAGAACTTGCGGACCTCCTCCTTCAAGTTCCTTATGCCTGCCCAACCTTCCGTCACCATCCTACATACCTCACTAATCACCATATCAGTCTTCATTGTTTCCTTCCATTCTACTTCGCTAATCACTTCCTCCATGACCTCACACACTTTGTAATCATCATCCTCCCATGACTCTTCTGGGTCGGCGGGTACACAACCGCTCTGTTTGGAGAACATGCGGGAAAGACAGACAGCTACTTTATTCTCTGCACCAGGTATATAATTTACCACAAAGTCATAATCCTGTAGGACAACCACCCACCTACAAATCCTGAAAGAGACTGCATCTAGGCTTTTCTTGCAAAATACATCTTTTAAAGGTTTGTGGTCAGAACAAACCACAAAAGAGCTTCCCCAGAGAATTTATTTTAACTTCTTGATGGCCCAAAAAATACACAACGCTTCTTTTTCAATTACAGAATATTGTACCTCTGGACCAACAAGCGCTCTGGATAGAAACATGATGGTAGCCTCTTTATCATCTTTCACTTGTTTGAGTACTGCACACAAACCCTTGGAACTGGCGTCAGTAATTAAAATGGAGCAAGAAGAGGTGTCGGAGCTCTAAAGAGAGGGTGCACAACTCAGGGCTTTCTTGACGTCTTCAAATTCTGTTTGACATTGAGGGGACCAAATGATCTTCGCTCCCTTATTTAAGAGGGTCCTCAATGCGAAAGCACGGCAGGCAAACTGGGGAACAAGTTTATTATAATACTCTGCCATACCCAAAAAAGTGGCTAAATCATCTCTAGATTGCGGGACGGGAAGATCTTCAATGGTCTTTACAAGGTGATCTCTAGGTCTAACCCCCTTCTTTTGTCAATTTGTGACCCAGGTAGTTAATATCTGAGAGATTAAACTTGCACTTGTTTTCTCGCAAAGTCAAACCTCGCGCTTTAAATCTCTCAAGGGCTGCCCTAAGCCTATCATCATGCTCTTGTTGTGATGACCCATGCACCAAGACATCATCCTGGTATATCTTAACCCCAGCCAGACCATTCAAAACGTCTTCCATGACTCGCTGGAACACGGAGGCTGCAGAGTTCAAACCAAAAGGAAGACAAGTGAATTTGTAGGTTCCGAATGGGGTTATGAAAGCCGTTAGGTCCATGGAATCGTCATCAATTTTGACCTGATGATAGGCGGCTTTAAGGTCTAACGTGGAGAAAACCACAGCACCCTCCAATTGTGTCAGCATCTCTGTGATATTGGGGAGGGGATACTTGTCGGAAATACCTGCCCTATTAAGAGCACGAAGATCCACACACAGCCTCACCTCTCCAGAAGCCTTGCGTGCAATGACTACTGGAGCCAACCAATCGCTTGCTTCATCTTTCCCAACACCTACATGTTCCAATCTTGGATGAGAGGAAAAGGTGTGGGCATTGAGAATCGTAACGTAGTTCCATGGCAAGTAATTCAAGACCTTAAGTCTATCAAGAGAAAAGAGAACTTTGATGCTAGACATGCTGTTTCTCACACAAATGTGTGTGTGGGTGACAGGGTGAGAGTGCGTTATCCCCAGAAATCTGCTGTTTCCAAATTCTCTCCACCTTTTAAAGTGACGAAGCTGTTTCGTAATGCAGTGAAACTGAATGACGGACGTATATGGAATTTGGGCAGGATTGCCCTCATACGTTCCAGTGGCAAGACTAAAATGGATGCCCCTGCGGTGTCCTCTGATGTCCCTTCACCTTTGCGTAAGAGCTCTCGCTCATGTAAAGCTCCGGAAGCACTGCGTGACTTTGTTTTATGCAAAAATGTTTTACTGTGTTTCTTATGTTCTTGTGTTTCTTTAAAAGTAGAGGGGGAAGATGTGTGGTAATTGTAACCTAGCCTGTTCCCAACAGGCCCTCAGCTTGTCTTCACTTAATGTAGAACTCTTAAGTGTTCGGGAGTGTTCATCGTATAGACTGTGTTGTTTAGAACTTCAACAGTCAGTTGCTGTTGGGGTGTCCTGTGGATAGGACGTTTCTGTATATGAAAAGCTTATCAATAAAGAAGAGTTTGTACATCTAAGAGACTGCCGTACTTCTTCACAGCATCCTTGGAGGAAATGCTAAACACAAAGGGTGAGCCTACTACAGACTTTGTCCCGGGCAAGCCTCAGGAAAGAGCCCTGTATAGGTATTGAACAATAAGATTTACTGGATAAAATCAATATGACTATCCAAATGAAACAAGGATTACATGATTTAAAGAGACACAATGTAGACAGCACTGTACAATTTCTATCAATTTCACAAGAGAGAAACAAGTACTACCTGAAGAGTGTTCACACTTCTCAGGATTATATCAGCAACAAAGGTTTAGTGGAATGCCACACACTGTCTCAAGTTACCCTTACCTGCTCATAGGCACCCGTACAAGATCGGGCCTGGAAAGATCTCAAGTTCACTGTCCTCACCCAGATCTGGGACAACAAGAACCTTCTGCATATCCATGTGAAGATGGCACAGTTTAAAGTGAGGTGCTCCAAAGAGTCTAGCCAAAGAGGAGATAAGAGGGCTGTACACCATTAATGGCACTTACCCTATGGGCAAACAGTAAACATGGCAAGAGGACGTTCCAAGCATTTATTCTATGTCCAAGCATCTTTTTAGTGTACTTAACTAATTCATTGGTCCATATAAGAACAACAGAAAGAACACATATATGACTTTGCGTTCTCTCCGCATTACCTTCATGTCCATGGATATGAAGAGGTTCTGGTTCAGATATTATCTCACTGTTGTACAGAATCTGAAAACGAAATTGATGTGCTGGATATATAGAGCATTAGCGTTATTTCTTTCTGAACCTTTCAGATACTCTGAGACCCAAGTTGATGTGTGATTTTCGGACACATCGAAAGTAAACTGTGTTAATCTGAGGTCATATAGAAGATCAAAAGGCGAGGGATTTTCAATATCCCTTTATCTTATGGCAGAGGGTATTATATTCCTTATAGTTCACGAATTTAATCAGAATTGCTCTTAACAAGTTGCCACAGACTAACGCCACCTCCTGGACAGGCTAATGTCCGCACATTTTTTAGCATGGTGCACTTTATTCCTCTAAGGCGGCAGCAAGGCAGGTCCCTGACAGGTTATAAGGTGGAGCACAACAAGGGCCACTATACACTTACTAATTAGTCTAGTTTACTCATTTTCGACTAATAAGTCTCTACCATCTATAGGTCTGTATCTACTGAACTGCAATAGAACAATCAATAGGCCAAGAGGGGATAGCAAACAGCACTTTAAATCAGCACTCTCTGCACTTTATCCTTTTTAACGCATCTGCACAGTAGATCCCTACCAGGCGCAGACGACTTGGACTGCAAGGACCTCATTGTCCATCTGCTTATTCAATCTTGGTCAGCAAGTCCCAGTTCACTCATAAGTCCTTAGGACGAGCTAGGCCTTTTATAGGGTAGCATAATAGAAGCTCAACATGAAGAAACTCACCTTATTTTAAGATATACAACCAACTGTATACGAGGAGTTGGCATCACCAACAAATGGCCCTGCAGCCGAAGTTTTATCCACCTGCAAGCGAATATAACTTTGACTCAAGAGCTCATGCGGGCCAGGGGAACATTGCTGCTCCAAGGACTCAATTGAGTGGAGGGTCGGGGGGAGGGGGGAGGGGGGTACAGCATTGCACATTTTCCTGTAATGATTTTAAATAATCAAATGTAACATTCTTTTTTTAAATAATTAAATACATTCTATACATAACTTTTATTAACTTTATTTTCAATTCTATACATAACTTTTAATAATTTTTACTTTAGGTGAGTTTTTAATAAATCGTAAAAACAATTTTAACTTAAAATATATTTAAATTAATTAAATATTTGATTTAAAATTAAATTATTCGGGCTGTAGCTTTTTTTTTGTTTCACATTTCAAATAAATAAATTATATGAATTTACCTTACTGTTTAATGTAACAATATTTTACTATTTTTCATAAAGTTTATAAAACTTTTTAACTTTTCCGTACAATTTACTAGAGAGGGATCTCCTCCCCGGTGGCACAGATGTCCGCCTACGTGTGAAAAGTTACTAGTAATAACTTTGCACTCGTAAATGTTGCTCCACACACTGATTTCAGGGGGTGGAGACAGGAAGCCCTACACTTTGTCTTAAATTTAGACTTGTAGATGATGAATGGCCTTAAGTAGTAAATTTACTACAAAGTGTAAGAGTAAACTTACACATGTATATTTACTCACATGCAAGTTTACGTTTGTCAATAGCCTCCTTTATTTGTATAGTGAATCATGCTGTTTTTGAGCTGCTATTTAAACACAAGATTTAACATTTGTTTTGTGTTTTTTCTTTTTTATTTGCCTTGACAGCTCGTGGTGAAACGACTTGGTTACGACACAAGAGTGACCGTTCTTGGTCATGTCCAGCGTGGTGGGACTCCATCCGCTTTTGACAGAATTCTGGTAAGATATACCGCTTGTACTGTTGAAAAACGTGTTTGTCCAGTGCAGGTGATAGCCCAACCAAATATGTTTCTCGATATGCATAATATGGCAAAGCAATGCCCCATATGCTCCCATGTAGCAAGTTATTCCTTGTTAGCATTGCCCACTCCCTATTTCACTTTTTACCTGTGCTGAGTACATTTTTAATTCTTTTAGAAAAGGAATTGTATTTATGTGCATCATTCATCATGTCTATTTTGCTGTCTCTTATCAGGGAAGTAGAATGGGTGTTGAAGCTGTGATGGCCTTGTTGGAGGCAACACCTGATACACAGGCTTGTGTTGTAAGTCTCTCTGGGAACCATGCCATCCGCCTCCCTCTCATGGAGTGTGTGCAAGTTGTGAGTAACAAAGCCAGGCTCCCTGGTTTTATTTCAATATATGTCATACCGATTTTTAGAACAATAAGCTTTAACCTTGTCCCCTTGTGCACTGGTCCGGGTGCTACACCTAACTTTTAATGGTGGTTGTTGAATGGCAACACTACTGCAAAATTATATGGTTCCAATTACGTTGTCCTTTGTTCGTTTTCAATCCTCCAGGGTGACTAAGCCCTGTGAAAGTTTCACTTTAACTCTGACCATGAGGAACCTGTAGTGGACATGTGAGTGTTAGCATGGATTCCTGAGAGGGTTAAATGAGTGAAATCCAGAAACCTTTACATATATGCCATCTGCTAGCATATGGAAACAGTTGTCCCTGTGTTAGCCCAGGCCTAATATTTCTGCACCCTGTGTGGAAAGGTTCCACCTAAGTGCAGCTTAAAAGATATGTGCCCCTGAGGGATAGTGTAATATTTTGATTTAGTACTGATCCAAATGCTTCTGAATTGGAGAATCGCTAGAACAAGACAATGGCGAAACGCCCAGATCCAGTTACGATGCCACAGGGAGACGCCATGTGGAACACAAGATGGGGTTTGGGTAGGACCCAGTATATACATGTATTCCCGAGGTGCTTTAACACTAAGCTGTAAATTGCTTGAGGCATAGGCCTACTGGACCCTCTCCACCAATACCAAAGAAGCACAGAACACCCCTTTCCCCTGGCCCCACACCAGTTTCCCCTATTGCCCTTCACCCCCGGCTCGTGCACCACACACTCTCCCACAAAAAAAGCAAGTATGCATGGTTATTCCTCATTCTTTGGGAATTAACTCTTACTAGCTAGTGCTTGGTGTGGGAATACAAAATTTTATTTCCGGTCACACAATATCCCCTCCCCTAAACCTGACTGACTTTTAATTAGGGCCTATGTAGGGAGTACTCAGCGAAAAGGTAACCTGCTTTGTGGATTTCAATCCAGAGTTTTTACTACTTGTTGGATCTTTTAAACTTCCTCTCGGTGAGACAGTAAATGCATGTATTAAGTCACAGCGAGTACCTCAGCTACAGGAACAGTGTGCATATGGTATCTAGGTATCACAAATGTTTTATACACATGCTCACTCCTTCCCCTAATAATCTTGGCATCAGTACCCTCTGTTGTAGTCTGCTACTATGGGTTGCTTGTACGCTACTCAAAAGGAATTCGAAGTATATTTGTAGAAGCTATTCCTTAGCTACCACATTCCAAGAAAAACATTATTGTTTTCTTGTGGCATAAACTATGACAAACTTTAAAAACACATTTAGTGATAGTGGATTCTTATTACAATTTGACAAGGAGAGATTCTTGACATTAAAAGGTGATCAAGCATAATGAAATCCAGTTCTGGTGGTCCCAAGTTGAGAACTGTATATAGTTTTAGAAGCCTAATATGACATTTTGTGTATAGTTCTAGAGTCCTCATCAGTATTATTGTGTCCGGTTCTGCATCCATAGTAGTAGTGTGCATTATTGTGCCAATTCTGCAGGGTCACATCTGGCTTATTGTATCCACTTCTGGAGACCATAAAGACAATAGTGATTCTAGTTCTGGAGGACATGTGAAGCATTATGCAGAGAGCTAGAGGCCTCACTGAAAGCTCCATGGCCGGCTCCGGGGACCCTTCTCGTAGAGTTGTGACCAGTTCTGAAAGTCTCACCTGGAGGTCCCATCAGAACATTGTTATTGTTACCAGTTCTTTAAGGACATATCTAGAGCAATGAGCCTGTTTACAGGTACCTCATCTGGAGCAGGGGTGTCCATTGTTGGTGCATGAGCGCTAGGTCCACGCCAGACACTCCGCATGCCTGCTGATTACGTATATTATTCAATTTAGATCCATTGTTAGGTTTACATGTTATGTGGATATCCTGACTGTGGCCTTCATTAGCAATGTTGAACACACCTGATTAAGAGTATAGTGTTTTATTCGGAGACTTATTTAGAGTGTTGTGTTTTCTGCAGGAGGTGAAAACACCACATGAACAATGACAGGTGTGGGCCAGCCCAAAAAGGGGTACCGCGGCGGGGCAAGGAGTACACCAGGTTTTTCCTGCTGAAAACTGTGCAGGGAAGGATCCTCGTAAGGGTAGCTCTTCCACACGACTTGCAATCGCGATTTAACCAGTAACTACTCTTCCAGCTGACTCGGGATTTACTGAGAGTCTCGTTAGGAAGAGCCATGGTATTTAGCTAGACGAGGCTAGAGACTTAATAGGATTGATGTTTTCTTTCATCTTACTTCTGTTATGGTAGCTGGATCTCAAGGTCCGTCTGCACCTTCACTCATCTCCTGTTTTCCTTTTCTTGCATCCCTGACTTTATAAAGGGTAGTTTCAGTTTTTAGTCCAAGGATACAAGACAAATGACACAGTCAAGGCGTATTTAACCCAGAGCTGATTTGACCTCTGAGATGCACTCTGGAGTTAATGACTGAATGCCTCACAGATCACCTATCATCTTAGCTTCAATGTATGTCCTCTTAAGTGAGGAAGCAATCTCACCTAGAGTAACGCATGGTTCATCACACATGGCACACCACAGTCCAACCCCAGGGGTGGCAAACGATAGGCCACAAGTGGAGGATGTTTGCCAGGTTTTTAGGAAATTCACATTGAACGTACTTATATACTTTGATACTTAGTTGTAGTTATTTACTTGCTGGTTATCTTGAGAATTTGACATGATCAGACCTACTTTTGGCACCTATGATCATTGTCTGTGTAAGTATTGGGGAATCAAAGTAAATTAAATATCTACACTGCTGTATATTGACAAGTTTATACATTGTCAGTTTTAGCACAATAGCTGAGTTAATTCTTATGTTGAAAGCTGCAATTATGTTTTTATTTCCCTTTTGCACAAAGCCAAAACTGCAATGGCGCGGTTATTTCAAATTGCCATGCTTGTATAGGCCTCTGCATCATATGTTGGCTACATGTTGCAGAGAAGGCCTGATTCCAAATGCCCTGTTAAGTACACACAAACCCCTTAATGGTTTACCGTCTGCATATCTGATCCATAGCACCTCTAATTTAGTCCTAACTGGGCTATTCAGATCCTTTGGTCTATTTTAGTTAAGTTGTGCAGAATTAGGTACCTTGGGAAGTGCCCATGTTTGCCAATCACATATTCAATGTGCTCACTTCATTGTCCAACTACTTTTGGAGCAATCCCACGATATAAGACACTTGTGAAACTGATGAAATGTAATCTTTTTAACTTTTGAGAGAAAGAAATCTGAAGAGAAGACCATCGACTGAAGCCCTCATTCCGAGGAACCTGTGATTCCACAGTCGCATGGAATTAGAGTTTGCGACCTATTCAGAAAGTACAACAGATGTGTTGTACTTCCACATTAGCAGTATTTCCTTTTTTTAAAAGCACCCGCGAGGGACAATCCTGGGATTCCAGCATCCCAATATTATTGATATTACAGTATTGATACATTTGGATGAGGTAATACCAGATCATTGACCCTGGCACCCATATGGTTGAAATCTTTTTATTGACTTTAAAAATGGTTATCACAAACGCCTACCTACATCCACTGGCCGGTGGGACATCACTTTTGTAAAATGCTTCTTTTAATGAACATAAACAACGTAATGAACCCATCAACAACCCCCACCATCCTCCCACACCCCATCCGATCTGAGAATTGAGAATGTGCTATTATTTGTCACACCCTACTCTTAAATTTTATGCCAGGCAACCTTCTCTTCAAAGCCATAGGATGTCTGCTCAGTGAGCTGCCAGTCTCTTAGTTTGTTTGAGTTTGTGTTATACAAGAACTCTGAGATACCACAGGTAGATGAGTTCTCTAAATTCTGTTGAAAGAAAACCAATACACTGTCCCCAAATTTTCCCAAAGTGCGCCTCGTGATTCCCCAGGCCACACCACAGTTTTTCCATGCCTAGCAGTCCTAAATCCTAATGAGCTAGCCCCCATATTCCTGTGCTTGCTCCTTCCCTCATTAGGCTGTAATTGCTGCCCAGCTGCACATAGAGTAATGGAGATCACCCTACTCCGTGCAGATCTCAACGGGAAAGTTTGTGAATGTGGGAGACCTAAGAAGACCTATGTGGGGAATTGTGGAGTATCGGTGTTAAATACAGTGTTGCTCTTGGAGAGCACCGCCCGCCAATAGCGATGCTGTTTACGGCATCCCCATAGGAAATTTGTGGGCCCACCTCCCCCAGTGTCTCCAAATGTTTGCTGATCTTACGGGATGCAAAGTATGTACTCACTCAGGCGTGTGTGTAGTGCTAATATGAAACAGTTTATAAGACTGCTTCTTTGCAGTCTGTCCCCTACTCTAGTTGTCTTCCCACTCTCTATCTGAGAGGGAAGGTTCTGTTTCCATTTTCCACCTTTTTTGTGCCGGTGACCTGTAGTGTGGACCCCTCTCTGTAGGAGTCTGCAAATATTTGCAAGCAGTTGCTTATCATTCTGTTTTGTGATGAGCCTTTTTTCGCCTGGCACCCTTATAATGAGGTCTTGAGGATACAAATTAGTTGAACTGTCCATTTCCACCCCATCCAAAATGCTAATCGCACTTCTCAGTGGTATCAAACTAGACTGAATCACTTGAACGTCTCATTGAGAATTACACTCATTGGGCTATTGCAGAGGTCTATGCCGTAGCACTCTTAGTTTTATGTTTTCTAAAAAACACTAGATATATATATATATATATATATATATATATATATATATATATACTCTGAAAAATTCATAAATTACTTTGGAGTAAGCAAAATTAGTTTATATCAGCTTGTGATTTTTTAAAATTGTTTTTCATTTATTGCAGACTAAAGATGTCACGAAAGCCATGACTGAGAAACGATTTGAAGATGCTGTGAATCTGAGAGGCAGGTAAGATGTAACAAATTCTGAACTTACCCTTGGTCTTTAAAGGAAATGATCACAACATATTTTGTTTTCAGAAAGGAAAGCTTCTTTTTTTGGAGAGAAATGAGTCCCTTTCTGTTTTTATGTCGCTAAATGACATAAAACAGTACACATCACGCTTAAAATGCATGCTTCTGAAAATCTGTGTCTTAGAATGCACAAGAAATCCAGATGGGTTTTGTAATGGTCACAAGATTCATGAATACATTGTGGCTCAGAAGTGTTTCACTCAGACTCTACACAAACTCATGCCGGTGTAATGGTAGGGTGAAAAACTGCACAGAAAAGCTGAACAACATGCAGGAGTTATTCCCGCACCTTGGAATTACAGATACCCAAGTTACTGGTGATCACTGGCTGCAGGAATTGTGGCCCCATTACTGTGCCACTTGTAATCGGCCCTTTTGCAAACTGTAGAGGATTCAGGTGACAGGGCAACTTCTAGATAACAGTCACCTTCAAGACCCCATAACCTGTGTCAAACATAGCCAGAAGAGATGCAAAAATGACTCTTGTAAGCATTGCCTCCTTGGTGCCAGTGCTGCAAATCTGAGTTTCAGGTGCCAGAACTGGAGAGCTCCATTGGGTGTTAGTGCTTGAAAACACCATTCAGTTTTGGGAACAGAGGCAGTGAAGCTCAGCTTTTGATACCATAACAAGAAAGTTGTGTAGCTTGCATTTTATGCAGCGATGCAACTCATTCGGGCACATATAAATATTTTCAATTCCTACTTCTCTATGGGCTTATTAAAAGCCAGAATTGACTTTAATGTGGCCTGAATCACACATAAACACCACGTCTTAAGCTACCTCAAAGACAAGCTGTACACCTCAGAGGGTGAGGGAAAAACTAAAAAGACAAAGACACTGAAAAAGACATGATATTAGCAGGTGTTGCTGTAGATACACATGCTCTGCATTCTCCTGCCATATAGTGTTGTGCTTGGAAGTTTGCAGGTTGTTTTTCTTGGAAGAAAGGCTTTGGAGTCAGGGGATGGAGGGTGACCTCACCCCCTAGTTAGCAATGTGTGTGGCAGCTGACTTCATATTAGATAGTTTTTTTTCTGCCATCAGATTCAGAAGTGTACCAACAGGTCTTGAGGCTTGACATGTTCCACTTTTTTCTTTGAGTCTCACACAGTTAAACTTGCGACCCATAACTTGGGAAAACTTTTGTCGTCTGCGCTCTTCTTCACAACACCCTTCGAAAAATGATGCCCATCAATCAACTCGCAGCCACCAGGGTCTCGGTCCCTCTTCGGTGCCACATGTCCCTTCGCCTTCGAATACTTCTTTGTGGAGGTTCCCCAGTGCCACAAGAAGAATATGTGGTCCGACCGGCACGATGTGTGTCGCTTCTGCCTCTCCCCTGACAGTGCCACATGCAAAGCCTGCCTCACTTTTCAGTCGAAGAAGATCCAACAGTACCGATGGGAGAGACGTTGCGCCCAGCAGAAAATGCATCAACAATTCCCCGGCGATGCACTCGATATTTTCGGAGAACAGGCCCCTCTCAGCATCGAGGAAGGTGAAGGCACCGGCCCTTCCAGCATTTAGCTCTACCAATCATCGGCCAGTCCAGAGGTAGTGTTATCAGGTGACTCAGACCAGGAGGAATAAGAGGAGGTACCCTCCACAACCAGTGGCCCTCGAACAAAATCCTACACCAGGGTCATAAGTATAACTGGGGACGATCCCTGCTAAGCCTCTTAAGAGGCCCCACACTGAGGTAGAGCACTGCCCCCTAGGGGTTGGGCATCCAGCCTTGTGCCGAAATCATCACAGCCTCTAGGGCCTCTGCCGCCTTGGGCTTCAGTCAGCACCTAACAAAGGCCTTGGAGCTGACAAAGCTCCTGTCCAAGAGCATTGACCCTTTGTGGCCGTCGAGCCGCAAGATCCTGTATGCTCCTCGACTCCACTAGAAGCGGAAGTCCCTTCGATGCTGGGGATCAAGTAATCTTCCACTCCAAGGCCACCATCGACGTCAAAGACCCCATCGACGACTGGCTCTGATGACTCGGAGCAGCCAATCCTCCAAAGACTGCAGAAAGAGCTGGACATGAGACAGAAAAGACACTTTTTTCACACCTGACTGGAAAGATTTCGGCAAAGCCAAATTAAGTTTGCAGAACGTAAACCCTAATGACTTATCTGCCCTTAGTAACAATTCCCTGACTCCCCAGGTGGACATGGTGAATGTGCATGACCTTACAGAGCACTACAATATCCCCATCTAGAACATCCTTGACTCGATCGCCCCCCTTCAACTAAAAAACATATCCATTAAAGTCTCTAAACGTTGGTTCAACGAAAACCTTAATACTGAAAGACGCAATTTGAGACTAGCAGAAAGAGCCTGGAGATCCTCACCATTCACGCAGCACCTGAATAGGTTAAGATCAGTGAGGAACAGTTACAACAAAAAATCAGATGTTCAGAAGCTAACTTCTTTAGAACTCAACTGGACCAAGCCAGAAATCGACCCAAGAAACTTTTTGAAATTGTCAAGCAACAACCAACTCAACCCTCCCGGTATTGGGTCCAACAAGCTTCCAAATTGCAAAGACTATGCCTCCTTCTTCGTGGAAAAAACAGAAATTATTGAAAATGAGCTGCAGACAATGAGGGAGCTGCTGCCAACTACCTTGCTCACCATTCCTCATCCCTCAGTCTGCTATTCCTGTTGGTCACCCTGAGCATTCCCCCCAAAAAAATGTCTACTGGCACACATTCAGTCCTTTCAAGGAAAGCGAAATTCACTACTTGCTTACAGTGCTGAAACCTTCCAATTCCTTCATCGACCCTTTACCCCTGAATATTTTTAAGGAGATCAAATTGTCTATCCTCCCTTTATGGACCAAGATTGTAAATGCTCCGCTCCTTCAAGGCACTATCCCCGACTGCCTAAAAGTAGGGCAGGTAACTCTCATCTTAAAAAACCAATGCCAGATTGCTCAGACAATTTCCGCGCAATCTCCAACATTCCCACTCTGGTGAAGCTTATTGAGAAATGTGTCCAGATCCAACTCTGCAACCGCATAGATCATTACCAACTGCTTGACCAATATCAGTCAGGTTTTTGCCAAGGTCACAGCACAGAAACAGCAATCACACACATAGTGGATGATGTATTATAAATGTTGGATCAGAATGAAGCGTGTCTACTTATCCTCCTTGACTAATTGTCTGCGTTCGATACTGTGAAACACGGCAATCTATTAATCCTACTTGAAAGAAGGGTGGGGTTATCAGTGACTGTCCTTCAATGGTTTACTTCATTCTTCCATAACAGAACCCAAAGAGTCAAGGTCAACCAATCTCTGTCCAAGCCCACTGCAGTCACCCTGAGGGTCCCACAGTGATCTGCCCTCTCTCCCATTCTCTTCAAGTTATTTATGAACCTTTAGCAGACTCCTTGTCATCCTCTAACATTCCGCAAATCTGACCAGTTTGTAGCCTTTGCCAAACCCTACAAGGGCCAGACTATTTCTAAGACCGCTATTGCTACGTGGATAGTCAAGTGTATTCACACTTGCTATCATAAAGCCAAAAGAGCCCTCCCTGGTGCCCCCATTGCACACTCTACATGCAAGAAAGCAGCAACCATGGCCTTCTTTGGCAGTATCCAGATAAATGACGTGTAAAGCATCCACTTGGTCAAACCAACACACTTTCCTCAAACACTATGTAGCTATTTTAGCCTGCCAACAGGCGATGTTTGTCCAAACACTCTGACGGTCTTAGTTTCAGACATCTGCATCATGCACACGCTAGTCAATGCTTATAGGTGAGTACTGCTTTACAGTCTGTGCAGAACATGTGCATCTACATCAATACATGCTACAGATGGAAAATTTTACTTACCCTGTAAGCATCTGTTCGTAGTGTGTGGTGCTTTAGATTCACATGTGCAAATGCTCCTCCACTGAAGTATGAGGCTGTACTTGCAAATCTCTTCCTTCTTAATGAACTTCCTCTCATAATACACATGAGCACCATGCTACATTCACTCGCCACTCCATATCATTCTGACCCGCTGTGCGAAAAACAAACTAACCTGGAGTCGGTGACCATGCGCATTGCCAACTAGAGGTGGAGTCACACTTCATCCAGTGACTCCAAAGTCTTTCTTCTGAAAAACACAACTTGCAAACATCCAAGCCCAACTCTAGATGGCAGGAGTATGCAGAGTATGTAAATCTGCAGTACTAGACGCTACAAACAGATGGTTACAGGGTAACATTTTTCTTTCCTGCGAAGACCATGAATTTGGAACTAGCTATCAGAGAACCTATGACTGATTCCTAGCCTGCTGTTATTTCAAAAGAACCTAAAAATCCATCTGTTTATACTGCACCGAGCAGTATTGATGCAACCATTCCTGCAATATTGCTGCTACACCTATTCACTATCAATAGTTAGTGTTTCTTGTAAAGAGCTCTGTTGCCCATGTGTCTAGGTCTGCACTGTATAATTACTTTTAATAAATAAAATAAGGGCATAACAAATAATGCACTATACTTGATGTGTAAAGATTGACTCCAAAAGCCACATCAGCAATCACCAAAGATGTTTTAACAGATATAGCTAAAAAACTCAAATCTTACAAACTTTATATGCTTCAAAGAAAGTCAAAAATGTCCAGTTCACATTAGGAAGTGAAAAGTTTCGAACCAATAAATATAAATTTCCCAAAGTTTGAAATTGTTTTTTTCAAATAGGTCTTTGTTGTTTGGCTCTGCTTCTTTTTCATTGAATTTATTAGCCTCGTACATTTTTTGTTCATTCATTTGCATTCACCCTTTGCACCACATTTTCTGGGTTTTTGTACAGTCATCTTGTTTGAGACTTCTCCCATGATATCTAGTACTGTAGCACCTTGTAGGAAGCTGTGTTTCTGTTGCAGTAACCCCCCCCACTTTTTGCCAGACTACTGATGCACTTTGACTTGATGTACCCTGGCCCCTGCCAATCAGGTTCCCGGGGCCTGTGTTCTTTCCCAAAACTGTACCTTGTTCCCCCAATTGGCACCTCTCTGGCCACATGTCGGTCCCTTCTAAAAGGTACCATGGGTACCAAGGGCACTGGGGCCAGGGAAGGCCTCTAAGGGCTGCAGCACTTATTGTGCCACCCTTAGAGGCCCTGTACCTTTACACACACACACACACACACACTGCCCTTGCAGGCTGCAAGTTTTGGTGCAGAACAAAGTGAAGAGCCGACATGGCACACATCCGTGTGTGCCATGCCTACAACCCACTGCCCTGGCGTAGGTCAGCCACCCCTCTAGCTGGGTGCACTATACCAGTGGTGAGGGTACAGGTACATGAGCCATGTACCCCTACAGTGTCTTGACCAATTCTTAGACATTGTAAGTGCAGTAATGCCATTAGGAGTATATTGTGCTGGGAGTTTGTCATTATGAACTCCACAGCACCATAATGGCTTTACTGAAAACTGGTAAGGTTGGTATCAAACTTCTCAGCACATTAAACCCACACTGATGCCAGTGTGGAAATTAATGAAAAATGCACTCAGAGGGCATCTTAGAGATGCCCCCTGAAAAACGACCAGCCTCTGGTGGGTTCCCTAAGTGGTACACACCAGCCTGCCACCACGAGACATGTTTCTGGACCCCTGGGGTGGGAGCCTTTGCTCCCTGAGCCCAGAAACAACTCCCCCCAGGCCAGGAAGAGCCATCTGTGGCAGGGGAGCTTCAAAGGCCTTGCCGCCTTTGTAATGCGACCCCCAGCCTCTCCTGCTATCAGGAGCAGGCCCCCTTCCTGTCTCCCCTCCCTTTCGGCGGGAATACAGGCGGGAAAAATTAGCCAGCCCAGAAGGTGTGCCCACCTCTGCCAACCCCACCCCTCAGGTGGGGGAGGCGAGGTGAAGCCCAATCTTCATTGCCCGCCATCTTGCAGATGGCAGGCACTCCCCAATCAGGATTAGGGGTTGTGCCCTCTCCCCCACGTGGGGTGAGCACACCAAGGGTGTAGTCACCCAAAGGTCAGTAGCCCAATGGTAACTGACCTCGAGACCCCTAAAACACCTCCTACATACAGTATTTAGGAGCAGCCCTGAACCAAGAAGACAGATTCCCGCAACCTAAGAAGAAGAAGGACGAAAGAAGACGCCCAGCAGAGGAGACTGCAGAGAAGAACTGACTTAGCCCCAGCCCTTCCGGCCCGTCTGCAGTTTCCAGAGATCCTGCGCCAAAAGTCGCCTTGTCCTGCAGCCAGCGAACTCTAGAGCCCTGGGAGGACTGACTGCCTTCAACAAAGACCGGAACTCCTGTGAACAGCAGCTCTGTTCAAAAGAAACTCTCAAAGACAGACTCTGAGCCTGCTGAGGACAAAGAAACCCGACGCCTGGAACCACCACTGCACCCGTCGCCTACGGCCCGAGTTCGAGTGGCCCACCGGTCCCTCCCAGCGAGGTCCCCCAGCGCTCCAGAGTCCGAGTCCCCCATGGGTTGACCCCTCCAGGACTCCCCGACGTTGCCTGCAGCCTCTGCACGGAGACTCCCCCAACCGCGAGTGGCCCGGTAAGGTGAAATCCGACCTCAAAAGACACCCCTGCATCCAGCCACCCTGCCCCCCTGAGAAGAGAACCCGAGGTGCATCTACGTCCCCGAGCCCTCCAACTTACCTGCCCAGCTGTTGGTTCCTCCTGGAAGTCTTCCTGGACTGAGCCTGCAGCTAAAATCCAAAACCGGCAACTCCCATTGAAAACAACAGGGCACCCGACGCCAAAACAGCACCCTGCACCCAGCCGCCCCTGCGCTGCTGTGGGTGTACCTTGGGTGCTAACTCTGATCCCCCTTTGCCATGAGCCTAACACCAGGAGCTTTGCTCCCACAACCCTGTGGCCGGCTCGTGAGAAGCCACCAACCGGAGGCCACCTGTCCCCCATTGGATAACATTGGGCCTCAGCACTCGCACCCGGCCGCCCTAGTACCGCTGAGGGTGTTTCAAGAGTGCATCTTTGACCCTGGGGGAACCCTGGTTCTAACCCCAGAATACCAACTCCCACAAAGTTGTACTTACCTGTCAACTGATAATTGAATTTCCTTCTATAGGATTGCATTGACTGTTTTTCTTGAAAATTGTTTTAAGTGTGGAGTTGGTTTGTATGAAAACTTGAAAAACTGCAAATGTACTAAAAGTGAATTACTTACCTTTTGTCTAGGAGATGTCTCAGTGTGATATCTAGGCATATCACACTGATTATCAAAAGTAACTTAAAAAGTAATCTAAAAAGTAACTTTGAAGTAATCTGAAAAGTAATCTGAAAAGTAATTTTGAAACATTGACTTACCTGTTATTCAATCAACTGCATTTGAACCTGCATTAAATTGTAAAACATTGCATAAGATTTTGCAAAGCATTTATTTCACATACCTGCACCAGGCTTGGCTTGGTTCTAGAAATAAAATAACTAAATAACATTTTTGATACAATTAAATTGGTCTGAGTTCAGTCTTTGAGTGTGTGACATCATTTTCTGATTGAGTGTGTACAACAAATGCTTAACACTACCCTCTGATAAGGCCTTACTGCTCGCCCACACTACCACAAATAGAGAGTAAGGTGCTATCTACTTTTACCTCTGCCTACTCTTGGGGTTCCACTGGACTCTGTGCACAATATACCTCATTTTGGTATAGTATATACAGAACCAGCTTCCTACACACCTCCTTTTAATGGTCTGGCTTGACAGCCGAGCTGTCGCCAGACAATTATGTGAGAACCACCAGAAGACGGGGCTTTGGCTCCTCCCACATGTTGAGAGTCAGGAGCACATGTTTTGATTGGGCAAAAGTTGTGTGCTTTTACAAAAAAGTGCTTTCCCTCGACGCAGTTGTGATGCTTTTGTGTATTTATCCAGCAGAATGAGGTTGAACTTTCAGGGGCACACACATTACATTGTAATGCTCTTAAAGTGTCTTAGATAACTAGATACTTTATGTTGTTTTTCTCTAACAGCAGCAGCACAGGAGGGGGAAGGGTAGCCATTAACCTACATGGAATTTTAGGTCTGGCTTGACAGTGCATTTATAAGCTGTGCCTATTGGCATTGCAAATGCTTGTATATTGTTGTTCTCTAATTGTTTGCTACTTTCGATTGGGTCTTCTTCCACAGCCCACCCCTGGTAAGGCGAGCCCTCTGGCATGCCCGGTAGCTGTGTCTGACACTATATTTGTTTATTTCGCGTTTTATATGTAGGACTACTAATCCCGCAGTGTGTTCTGAGCTTTACATCAAGCAGTAAAAATAGGAAGGCACAATGTCCTCAGCCTACATATAACAATAAAAACTGTATCAGTTGTAACTTTTAATTTTGAACTGAGAGAGATTAAGGCAGCAGGACGTGTATGGGTTAATAAGAGGGGAGATTGGTCATTCATAGGGAGAGGAAAAAAAGGAAAAGAGAAGGAAAACAGATATGTGTGTCTGCCCTTCCTCTTTTGGTGAAGGTGAAAAAGCAAATTCCATATTTAAGTCAGTTTTAATTAGTTGTCATTTGAGTTTTTTCTCTGAAAGATCAGTATTCTCGACACATTAAATTTTCATGAGTAGAGTTCCAATGATGGGACAAACCTGAGAATGACTTCGAAGCAGCAGAGTCAGTGTGGAATTAAGAC
Source organism: Calotriton arnoldi (assembly GCA_963921515.1). NCBI lineage: Eukaryota > Metazoa > Chordata > Amphibia > Caudata > Salamandridae > Calotriton > Calotriton arnoldi. The sequence continues at coordinate 775,507 of CAWUFW010003218.1, forward strand.
AGAAAGTCACCTTCTGAAACGTTTGCCTCTTCCAGCGATACGACGTCAGAATCGCACGTAAATTGGATGTTGCAGTTTTAGTGCTTTAAAAGTAGGGCATGCAAGTTTCAATTTAATGGTGACCAGTGCAGGCTTCTCAGTATCGGTGTTATGTGAGCCAAGTCTTTTGTATCATTGTCAGTCTTTGTAGGGGTCAAAGAGCAGTATCAAGGAGCTCTTATGAGTGCATGTATCCTATTCAGTCATATAAATGGCAGTAGATTGTATTAAATACTGACGTCTGATTGGTTCAGTAAGGGATTAAGGCATTTTAAAAGACACTTTCTAGCTTGTCTTTGTTTTTACTTAAGGTCTCGCAAATCTAAAAACCTCTTTTGTCCCCTACACATCTCTCTTCCCTCTCCTCTACCTCGTACCTGACAAACACCTCTCCCTGCTCCATCCTATTTTCATTGGTTTGCAAATGCCATCAACATTTTGCAAGCATTTCTGTCAAAGTTTGAAAATCCTAATGGAAACCAATGTGTTTTCTTTTTATCTAAATTCCTTTCTAATGTTTTGCTTTTCTAACTTATTTTCGAAATGTTTTTGCTTTTCACAGTTCTAAATTTGACACTCAGTGAGGGCTGTCTTCTTTGTATATCCCGGTGCAAAGCAACCAGGCTACTCAGAAGCTGTAACCAACTGGCCTCTATTTGTGGTGCTTCTGCCCCATCAAGGCTCCTTAGACACCATTATTGTTGTCCATCTTGGATAGTCCAACTGCAAGGATAGGTGTGTTGTGGTGAAGAGTCCTCAATAGATCATAGCGTCTTCTCCTAGAGGACGCAAAGGTAGAAGAAGGCATTCCTTGCCTTCTTCCAGCTATGCGTTGTTGACCATAAGGAAAAACTACCGCTCAGAATCCGATACTACTGCCCTCCGCACGCCCACAAATTGCAGATAGCAGTCCCTACAGAAGGGTGGTCAACACAGTAGTCCATTGGAGTCCCAGTGCCTTAAAGCAGTGTTATTTCCCATTAGGGGCTTCAAGTTGCTCATTGGAGATCATTGTACATTGTTATACATGTAGGTTGTGCACTAGAGAACAGTCCTGCCTGCAATCAGTGAACTCTTCGCACATAAGTGCAACAAGGGAATGTACCACACCGTGGGATGATTAAGATAATCAAGCGACCCCATACATTAGTATATTGATGCTTCCTGTTCCACAACGAGGTGTTGGACTAATTGAGCCATAAAATCCTTCTCACCTACACATCTCTGGTCCACCAATTTTTCAGAGAACGCAATTTCACATTGGAAATGTAATTGTTTGAGTATTACCAAAACATCCCTCGCTTTCTCTTGAGCATCAGTAATTATTTTTATTGCCTCCTATTTTTCTATATGGAGATGTGTTATTAAGAAGCTAAGATTTCCTAAATAAACATATTGATGTCTATTGTTTTTTCAAGTTCTGTTTTCTCAATTAGAATTTAGAGTTAATTAGTAAATATTGTTTTTTATCTGAAGACATACACTCTGGGAGAATATTCATTATACAGTTCCTTTCCCTCCTTTTGTCCGACTGTCATTGGCAGAAGGATAGAACTACAAAGGCAATCTATCTGCATAGGGTAATATATAACTCCGCTCCAAAGAGGAAAAACAAGACACAGATGTCGGGTTATGAGGCAACAGGGGAAAACAGGGAAAGTTAAGACAGAGAAAAACCTCTCGGGCACCAGCCTCTGAAATGGACCAGCTCCTCCAAACTGAAGATTGAGGTAAGTATATTATGGCATAAAACCATAGAATGCATTCAAGGAGCACAAAAACTCCCATCGGGGTTTCTCAATGGCAGCTCTACCCAGGAATGTTCAATGGTGGTTGATCTCAGCCTGAAGACAGGGTGACTGTTCTGGAACCTTAAAAATAAGTTTGCGGAACTGAAACAAGGTAACTCCTAGCCTAATGCCAGAAATAATGTAGGAAACTCAAAAAAGAGAACCATGAAGAGAAAAGCCGATTGAACACACTGAACAGCAGTGGAGAACTCAGCAGCAGCGAAATGTTGTCAGGCACTCTCTGCATGGAAGCATCACCCTACATACCAGCAAATTTCCCCAACTTCTTAAGTCCGTTCTCTGTTTTACTTTAAAAACAGTACACATTTTTACAATGCATAATATCTAATTCACATGGACAAACTCACCTTATGTATAAAAAAAAAACACAGGGGCGTGAGAGGATTTGCTAGGTTCGTCCTGCACAACAAGTATTACAACACAAAATGAGAATCCAACTATATCAAGGAGACTGACCCTCCACTGGAGAAAACAAAGTTTCCTTGTGAAACCCTCACTCACCAGGGTTACCCCTGTGTGGCATTCTTCTTCATCGGCTCTATCCAGTTCCACTACGGAGCGGGCGTGCTGCGACCTACGGACTATGCGGCAGCACTTAAGTGACTATGCAATGATAAAGGAGATGGTGTTAAAAAATAGGAGTGGGGGGGGTTTGTTCTGGAGTGTATCTTAAAAATACCTGGCTAGTAGGTGTATCCTATTTATTCTGGCCTCTAGTTAATATGATTAAAAAGGGGAGACTAGGAGAGAAGGATATTATGCACCTGCTTTCCTAAAAGGTCGACATGTTTCAAGCCATACCCCTATTGGCTTTTTATCCAGACCTAGGGAAATTAACTCCCTGGTACCACTCCTGCTGTTTCACACTGGACGCACCCTCATTGCATACTAAAGAAAATGGTGTATATACATTTATCACCTATTTGACAATCACTGTCTTTGATATCGCATGATGGTATCTCCGGAGGGTTGTATGATGGAACGACGAGTTCCTCAACAACGCCTACCTTAACAACGCGGTCTCTAAAATGACCGCGTCTTAACCACAAATTGCTTTACCACGCATTCCTTTACCACGATTTTTCGTGGTAAAAGCATGCTTGGTAAACGCCTATCCGTGGCTAAGTTTACCACCCTTCTCCCTCTCCCCCTCAGTCCTAAGTACACCCCCCAACCTCCTAGAAACTACCCCGAACCCCTCCCACCCCCCAAAAACTAACACAAACCCCTCCCACCCCCTAAAAATTAACACAAACCCCCCCACAAACTATCATGAACCCCCCACCCCCTAAAAACTAACCCGAACCCCTCCCACCCCCTAAAAACAAACACGAACCCCCTCAACCTCCTAGAAACTACCCCGAACCCCTCCCACCCCTAAAAACTAACACGAACCCCCACCCCTAAAAACTAACACGAACCCCCCACCCCTAAAAACTATCAAGAACCCCCACCCCTAAAAACTAACCCGAACCCCTCCCACCACCTACAAACTAACATGAACCCTCCCAACAACTAACCCAAACCCCTCCCACCCCATAAAAACTAACACAAACCCCTCCCACCCCTAAAAACTAACACAAGCCCTCCCACCCCTAAAAACTAAAACAATCCCCCACCCCCTAAAATCTAACACAAACCCCCTCACCCCTAAAAACTAACACGACCCTCCCAACCTCCTAGAAACAACCCCAAACCCCTCCCACCCCCTAAAAACTAACACAAACCCCTCTCACCCCTAAAAATAAACACGAACCCCCTCAACCTCCTAGAAACTACCCCGAACCCTTCCCACCCCCCTAAAAACTAACACAAACCCCTCCCACCCCCTAAAAACGAACATGAACACGAACATGAACTCCGCCCATCCCGAACACTAGACCGACTTAGCCCGTCGTTGTTTGGGCAAGTCGTTGTTCGGCTTGCGTGACTCCGTAACTCGTTGTCCCGGAGTCGTTGTTCAGGATGTTTCCCCTCCGGAGGATAGGGTAGCCTGTAGTCACACTCACTCCAAGGCTCCTCCTCTGCCTTGCTACCTTCTTGATGCACCGCCTGGGACAGCATACTCACCTTATGTAAGAATATCAGTGGCCATGCATTTTGCGATCTAAATTCACAATTCATCACCTTTTGGCAATATCTGTTGCAATACAGTACCATGACTCGGCAGGTTTATTGTATAACAACGACAGCATGATATAGATGAATTCCAGGGAGACAAAGGAGTCATACTTTTTAAATCATATTTTATTAAAGGTTTTCACACAATTCAGTACAAGTAACTGCCCACAAGAGTGACATTTCACTTACAGTGTACACAGTGATTTATGATTGTTTGATAGTAAACAACCGCATATCTCTGCATTCTACCTTCTCCCTCCCCGGTTTGACAATTCCAATAATCTGAGGGTCCCGTGTCCCAGTTCTCCTTCTCAATTCACTTCATATATTGTGTATCTCTGTGCCCTTTACTGTGAGGCAGTTCAGCTTACTCTCAGGTTTATCATCAGGTTTCTACATTAAAGCCTCTGCGATAGTCAGGGTCACTGGAATTATGCGATTAAGCAATCGCAGCTTTTTTCTCATAATTATAGATTTGTCGATTTGCCACAAAAACCATCATCTGCCGCAGCATCTAGCTCAAACAGATCAAAAGTTACTAAAAACATGGTGATATGTTTTTCCGCGCAGTGGAAGGCCCTTCGCAAAGGTTACCTGGTCATCTTTCCTTTCACTTACTTATTTCAGTATTTGGTTGTTAAACTGGTGCTAATGCAGTAAACTCGTTTCTCAGACAATATTACGATGTGTAAAAATTATAAAAATAATGAAGTAATCCTATCAAAAATGTGCAGCATTACGCTGCATACTTTTTGTTTTCTTGCTGCATAATTTAGTCAACCCTGCCGCCTAATTTGGTGTTCCCCTGCCGCACAATACCAGTGGCCCTGACTTTAGTTAAGTCTAATTAATGTAGCTGTTTTCCCGGCTATAGAACATGGTACTGCTATCTCTGCTGCCACCCTCTCAACCACATCAGAGCTCCATAGTGACTTGGGGAGAGCATTGGAGATTTCCAGCTCACTGCTACTCTACATTTAGCTAATACTAGTGCTAGATCTATACAGCCACTGTTGTACCTCCCCTTTCCTCCATGTGGTAACACCCATAGGAAGCATGACTCAAGGGACAACGTCACTTGCGTGTCTACAGGCCCATTACCTATGCAACTATTTTGGACAAATCCTTGTGTATAAGTGGGCAGTCCCTTATCATGTGGTAATCTGAGCCATTTATCTGAACCCTTCCCGAATATCCTGCTTCCTCTGATTGTCAATATAGTCCCTGTGTAGAAAGTTAAGTTTGTATCATATTAAGCCTACTGTTACTGAAAACATGTGCTGCATATACCATATTTTGGACATTGAAGTCATCCTTAACTTGCCCTTTAATGCCTGTGATCCATATTTGAGGTTCACTGACATTAAAGTGCAGTTAAAATCGTTTTTATAGATATATGGATTATATATGTGAAAGGAGTTTTGCAGATGCAGGACATCCCCCGAAAAGGGCACTGATGTCAAGTGGTACTCTCAATACAGGGAGTTGGACATCCGTCACTTTTTGGCAGGTGTCCCCACTGTCAAACTATAAATGAGGCCGTCTGAGCTCCAGTATGCAAGCTGCCCTAAAGAATGTATGTGAAAACCTCATATATACCCAGTTTCATAGACAATACAGTGTTGGCTCTACAGTTGAAAACTGAAAACACACTTGTTTTTTCGGTGGCCTACTTTAGAGGAACCTTCGAAAGCATGAGTGGGAAGATATTGCTGCTTTCCCCTGCGTGTAGCATTGCATGAGAGGAGAAGTTTGCCTGTGTGATATCACTTAGCTATGCAGGCAACCAACAAAAAAATCCTGGCATTGAAACTGCGTCGTTACAGGCACAACACCCTGTTTGCAGAAGCCATTGTTTGCAGTCCGTATGGTTAGATATTTGAGACAGACTTTTGTGAGAACATGTCTCCAAGTTATACAGTTTCTTTAATATAACCGAGATGTGGCATCTTCCAGAGGTGACGGCACAAGATGGTACGTCTCAGTGGCGGCCGCCGCACAATGAAAATGGGGGAGCGGGGGAAGGACTGGGGCGGGAATTAAGGGAAAAAATTATATATTTTTTTTAAAAACACCTGCCGCTACCCCGACGGCTGCCTCGATGCTTGACTCCCGGCAGTCTCTGGGATGGCACAGGCTCCTCACCCAATCTAGACGCTGCTCTCATGCTTTTAGAGCAGCACCAGGATTGGTCTGAGCGGCCTGCTCTGCCGCTCAGACACTGCCTGGGAGCCTGCAGCTTTTCTCCAACCCGGCAGTGATTACAGCTGGGTTGGAGAAATAGAAGTGCCCATGTCTGTTTGGCCGGCCTGAGACGGCCGACCAAACCTATATGCGCACTTCTAAGTGGCCACCACTCCTGCCTGTTATGGCCCGGCCCGCCCCGCACGCACGCACCATCAGCCAGAGCCCCTCACAGAAAAATAAAATAATAATATTGTTTTAATATCATTTTATTTCTCTACAACGGACTCTGACCAGTGGGACGACGCTCCTCCGCCATTACGGAGCAGCCGCCCCTGGTAGGTCTGTATTTTGGAATTTTAAAAAAAAATCGATGTTTGGAATGCTTGCATTTTACTCTTTGACTGTTTATGCTTATTGGTCAAATTAGAGTTCCTTGTTTTTTATTCTCGGTCACTTCAGACAAGGGTCAACCTTTGCAAATCCTCCTGGGTCCTGCTCCAATAGGAATGGTCTAGTTTTCTGACCACCCTCTAGCCTGTGCCAATCTGAATGTCTTGTAACAGCACATGGGTTCACTAGGGTTTGCCAGCATGGCCTCACATGAAACTATGCTATCCCTCTTAAACTGCAATATGATATCATCCAATGGTGTGTAGAAAACCTCCTCAGCCCTACACAACCAGAAAGGAGTTCAATAATAGCAGTTTGATGAAGGACACAAAGGACTTTATAACCCAAGTAAACAGATTGAAGTTATGAACAATCATATCACAATATATATACAGTTCAAGCACTTTTCTAGGCACCTCTGCTGTAGGCAGTACTTAATAATTCTAAATTATGTATATTATATAATCACTTTTATGCTTACATTTATATGATTATATTTGTATGTAATTTAGACTATTAAATGGGCAGATTTTGTATTATTTTGTTGCATATGAGAAATGTTACTCCTGCCAGAAAGTATTAAATGACTAAATCAGTGTTTCTGTTAACTGACAGTCCACAGTTGATAAAAGTTTTTTCCATATTTTGCCCTAAAGTACATAAATTATTCATTGTTTACCTTTTTTGCAGGAGTTTTCAGAATAACTGGAACGTTTACAAGGTCCTAGCTCATTTGCATCCGCCATCTACTAAGGTAGGCCACGCAAGAGCTTCCGATTGAAAAGGCACTATTGAAATGGTATTTGGAATCATCATTTCCTGTTTGTATTGAAAAATTTTGGGAATTGTTTGTAATGGAAGGTATTTGGTTTCTGGCAATTTGATTATTGACTAATTATCTGTGGGACACATCAACCTTTAATTTTTCATAGATAGCTATAAAGATAAGTTGTTACTGTTGAGCGCTGTAATGGTTACGCAGCCGGCTGTGGTACTGAGACCCCTGTTCCATTCCCTGCTTCCCCATTTCACCACATAGTGGGATCCTAAGTTGCACCCGTATGCCTCAAATTTCTCATCTACATTGATTGAAACAATTTACAGATTATATGCCACAAAGAAAATTAAATGTTTACTGAATGGGTCTCTGAACAGCCACACTATTTTAAATATAATAAAAACGCTCAAAACATTTTAGTGTGTTTTCTCTGTTTGGCAACAAATTCCGTAAGCCACATTTCTAAAAGGCTTGAGGTCGTTTTTTGACAGTGAAAAATAGATCTACCAAGATGGTTGAATCCGGAGGCGTGAGAGGATAGTGCGTCAAACTGCATAGTCTCATGAAAAAGCAATCAAGGGGAAAAATTACATTTAAATCCCTTTGGGGGTATAAAAACGATAGATCTGCAGTACATATTCCAGCAGAAGTGAAAGTTTTTAACAAGTACTCATACTTGCTGGTGAGGTTCTGGAGTTTGAGAAAAAAAGTTCTTCATGTAAATGCATGCAACTGCCTTCCTGCAGTAGTGAAAATTGGGTAAAATAAGTGGGCAAATTCAAAATGCATGGGGCAAAAAAACAGCTGCAAGGCCAAAGAAAGAGATTAAGACCGAGTGGGTCCAGTGGATTTACAGTGGTGGTTCAGGCAAACTAGTGGGACCTGGCAGAGCTTTCCTGCCTATTTTTTACTTAATTATTTTCGTTTTATCATAACATTGAAAGGGAACATGATAAGCTCACCAACCAGTAGTCACAAGCTTCATCCCTCTGCTAAAGAATACTCACAATTTCCCTTTACCTGTGTAGATGGGCATGTAGATGTAATTAGTGTTAAACATTGCTGTGGCATCTTATCAAAAAGAGTGCATCATCACCTTCAACGATTTAGAAACTTTACCTAACTCCATTGTAAACTCCAATAGAGATGTGGTCACATGATAAATTACTTTCACATCCTTGGTTGAGTCAGCTTATTGCATTATTTGTGGCATATATGTCTCTGACTATATATCTGGAAAAGTTAATTAACGCATCATCCCTTATCTAATGGGTGTTCATCCTCTCCACTCCTCGATTCTTCTGATAGATATTGTTGCAGGGGGTTGCAAATATCCCTCGGGTGTGAGTTAATTGGTAAAGTTTCAGTATATGTTTCCAAAGCATCATTACCAAAAATGTAGGGCTTGATTTATATCTTGGTGGAGAGGGAACCCCATTGCAACGTCGATGGAGTTTCCTCCCTGCCAAGTCTATGATGCATCCGCCCAATTTAAATTTGGGTGGACCATAGTTTGACAATGGCCTAGACTACTCCATTCTCCACTGTGGTCAATCTCTCTTGACGGCCCAATGGAATAAGGGCCTTTGGAGGTTTGGCTATATATCCACCTGCCTAATTTAGATGGGCGGACATATAGCTGTTTTTCAGTGCCTGTCACGCCAGAAAGAAACGGGCAGTTATGGGCACTGCAAAATGCTCAATGCCCCCCTCACCATGGGAGGCAACTCCCATAGCGCGGGGGGCACTGTTTTTTAATTTTCAAAAAGAAAAAAATTATAACTTTCGACATATGGCTCCATCATATTTGATGGAGCAGTCCGGCAAAGTTCAAATTCATTGGCAGGAACTGCCGTGATGGCGGTTCCTGTTTAAGCTTGAAATGCCCGCTGGGCCAGCGGACATTTCATGTTTTGGCAGACAGCACCTCTGTCAGTAGAAGCAAAAAACCTAGGCAATTAGCTGGTCAAAAAGGGACCTAAAACAGGCTCATTGATATATGTATAGACTCAGTGCACTAAACATTCATTTTAAAATCTTCATTTTTTATTTTTATAAATTCATAATAAAAACAATTTAATCCAACACATTGGAACGTACTATGTATAGTGACATAATCACAAAATTATAAAATACATTAATACAAACAGTTGTAACTTAAATCAATATACAGAATACAAACATAAAACACAAAAACAAATAAACATAAAATCAGTCTTTCTTATTTAAGACATAGTGGCTGGATGTTAGACAAGTTGTATATTTGTCTGGACGCGCGTTTCGGCTTTTGAGCGCCTTCTTCAGGACAGCCACAACAAAGACCTAAACAAGCAAAAATAGATACATATATATGACATAAATACAAATTAGTGCACTGAGTCAAAAAAGCCTATGATATATATAACAAATAGTAGTATACATAACAGTTCACTGATAAAACAGATGTCATTTCTATGTAGAGAATAGTAGAGCGACCCCAGGAACAGGATAATTGTGTAATAGAACATATCTAAAAAGTTGAAATAGATCAAAAGACTGAAGAAAGTGAAGAAAGTAAATACCCTTAGTACCAGTAGATGTGAAGTAATATTATAGAACTAAATAGCAAGAAAAGAAAAGAAAAGGAGTAGATGCAGCAAGAAAAGAAAAAGATAATAGCAATATGAAAACAAATGAAAAAGAAGAAGCTTACCTAATTACATATGCTAAAGGGACCAAAATGGATGTATGGACCCAAGGTAAATTAATTACCTATTATGAAAAGAAACAAAAAACAAAAACAAAAAAACCTTGATTATTGTAAGGCACAGATAAAGGGAATTCTATAGCTTGTCTAGCTTCTTAATCGATTCCCACCAACTAGAAAAAAGGAAGCTTACCTAATTGAGTATGTTACAGGGACCAAAATGGATATTTGGACCTGAGGTAAATAAATTACCTATTGTAAAAAGGGACAATGACAAATGGACCTTGATTATAATATGGCACAGATGAAAAGGAAAAAGAATACAATAGCTAATCTAACTTCTTAATCGATTGATACCTACTAGAGGTTAAATGGAAGGTCATAAGATTTTAGTATCTTCAGATAGGAAGGTATTGATACAGTGAATTTAAAAACAAAAAAATCAAATCAAATTGTCTATTATATATCCACACTGCAACATTGAAGTTGTACTAGCATCACACGTTTGAATAGAGTATATAAAGACATAAAATAATTACCTAACACCAGAAATGATGTATCGATCTCATGAGAATAAAGAGAGTCGCCAGGCAAACCGATCAGAACTCTCCAGATAAACGGTATGTAATTGTTGCCAGTTAAAGAGGTTCTATTTCACAGAAAACTGGAGGGCAATCGCGATTATATGGAATTATATAGGACCGCGTAATGGTCTCAGTGAAGGAGACCAAACACTGTGAATAGGAAAAAAAGAAATAAATGAAATTTGCTATGTTTATGATGACAAACAGTGTATGCTACACTGTAAAGGCCAAACGCGTTCACTAATTACAAAATGATGTAATCTCATACAGAGAGAAATGTAATAGCAATAAATATAAGAGTTTATTCTCAATGTAACTGTCCTGGCTAAGCGCATGTCAAAGCTTAAGTCTAAAAGCGAGGACATCAGTTGTATTAGTCTTAGCGTCAGAGAAAGCCAAACTGTTAACTGGCCGTGGATACCGGCAGCTTAACAATGATTTATAGCATAAGCCGTATTCGTCATAGCGTCAGAGAGCCTAGAGCACTATGCGACCGTAAATAGAGGCACTTAGCAATGATGTATAAAAGCTGGAAAACTGACATGTTACATACCAAAGTATAATGGAGTGTACCTGAAAATCCGTACGGATAACTAAATAAAAGTCACACATGGGGCTCAGCACGAACGCTGTGTGGCCATAAATAAGACCCTAAACAGTGATAAGTAAAAGCCGTGTAACTGACAAGCTGCATCCTGAGGTAGTTCAATATAGGTCGCGAGAATAATGCCGTCAAATAGCTAAAGTTAAACCGTAAGCCAAATTTGAAGTCGAAGATGTGGTAGAGACATGGCCTCACTACTTACTTGGTACAAGGATTCTTCTGGTTACGGCATGTTTCCTGGGCTCGGAAAAGCAAGATGTAAAAACGCGTGAATTTATACGCGCACAGCTCTGTGAGAACAATTAGCAAATGGCGCAGCATGATTACGTCATGCGTTAAGAGCGCGTAATGAAAACAATAAGGACAGAAAACAGACGATGATCTCGTCAATACTACAGGTGGAAATGAAGGCAACTATAATTATAATAAATATAGTAGAACTATATCAGAACTGCCATATGTACATAGTCGATAAGGTGAACTTTTACAAATTAAACCAAATTGGTATATTTCAAAGATGCTACAACAACCTGGCATCGTGTGCAAAAAGCGCATCGCGCTGATAATAAAAACAAAAACTAAATAAAAACTAATAACAGTCCAGGCAAGGAATAGGCTCAGTCAAATAGGTAATTAGAGTTGAAGAAAAAAAGGAGATAATGAAACGACCGATTTTAAAGGTAATTAACCACTGTTATTGATATATAAAAATGGCATTTTCCCAAACTAAACCTACAGAACTACACTATTTAAACCAAAATTCCTATGTCTATAAGAACTGATATAGATGTACATAGATAGTTACATATCCAAAATACCGCACCATGCTGGCATCAATATATGAAAAGGCGCGCTGACAATGTAGATAGAAAAAGGTCGAGTTATGAAACAGAATAGAAAAAGGGGTGAGTAACCACTATTATAAATGATAACAGATGGCATTTTCCCACGGTATTTCACTGTTCAACCCCGTTTCCATGTGTCTAGGACAAAAATCCAAAAGACCTCACGTTTTTACGAACTGCATCACTTCTTTCACCATGGGGATTTCAATTTTTCTATGATGAACCATCGTACATCATTGGCAGTGTGTTTATATTGTAAGAAGTGATTGACTAATGGCGCGTTGGTTTTAGCTGTATGTATCGCTGAGCGATGTTCCGTATGTCGAACATGAAATGCTCGTGAGGTTTCGCCCACATAGCCCAAACCACAGGGGCACACAAGAAGATAAATCACGTTTTTGGTTTTACAGTTAAACATCTTCTTGGCTGTGATCTGGTAGCCATTAAGGGTAAAAGTGTCTCCTTCTATGGCATAATCACAAGCTTTGCATTTAGAGCATTGAAATGTTCCTTTAATGGGAAGTTCACCATCAATTGTTTTTGAATGAAGGGCGTACCCTCCATGTATCTAGATCTGGTGATGATATCTTTTATGTTCTTGTTCCGTCGGTGTGCAAACATCGGCTTAGGGAGTTTATTTCGCTCTTCAGGGTCGCTATTGAGAATGTGCCAACTAGAGTTGACAATTTGTCTAACTCTTTCATTGAGTGTAGAATGTTTAGTGACACACACCAATTGATTGGTTGTAGATGGTATTTTGTCTTTTAAAAGTGAATCTCTGTCATAAAATCGTGCTCTTTTAAAAGATTCACGAATCAATCTGTGGGGGTACCCTCTTGCAGCAAATTTTGCTTTCATAGAGATGGCTTGTTTGTCAAAATCTGTCAGATTGGAGCAATTTGGCGCAGTCGTAAAAACTGCCCGAAAGGTATACTTTCTTCAGGGCAATGGAGTAATTTACTCCATTGCCCTGATGGAGGATGGGCCGTCCTCCAAATTATAAATTAGGTCCTTTAACCCATCTGATATTGTGGTTAGAGGGCCTCTACCCCATCTAATGGTTACTCTTTGCTTTGCTAACAAGCGTTTCAGTGGTTTAGGTATATCTTTGACGTATCCCATTAGTGTCAACACTGGTACAGCCTCGGATTGCAAAGTTATCATCTTTGTGAGCATTTCAAACACATGCGACCACCAAAAATCGGCTATTAGTCTGTAAGTCCAGGCTAAATGTAGAAAGTCTACATTACGATGTCGTTACCTGAGACTGTGCGGCTTAACATCCACGCCAATTGCATGTAACCGATCAGAGTGTAATATATTTGGTGTAAAAATGTGTAATACAATAATCTATGTCTTCTATTGAGTGGTACCTCACTTTTTTGTAGGCAGCAGTAGAGCTACATCGAATCAGCAATGTTCCCTCCTATATCTATTTACCATCTAAACTTTTCCTTCGCGTCTGGCAGCCTTCTCACCTCAGACATAAGCTTATAGATTTGGGTTATAAGACCTTGTGAAGTATTGGTACATGCCCAAGTGCCATCAATAAGGGTGGCTCATTGGAAAATCAGGATAAAGGGACTAGATAGCATGTCTCGGGTGAATTCCCACCTTTTCCTTTGAATTTTCAATTGACACGAATACCCAATCAATGTACAAGATATTCCATTTTCACTAGGACTGTATGTCATAACTGTTTCTTAGCCTTTGGCTCTAGAGTGTCTGTCAGTGTTTGGTTATCAAGCAAGAGGAAATTGGGTGAATACATTTTACTCAGTCACGCCATTTGCGTCAACTTATGCATGGCATAGCTGGTTACATACAATGTCAACTCGACAAATAGTACAACACATTGAGCATATTTCTCATTCATAATACAAAGCAGAGAGACTCAGTAGCAATTGAAACAAGCATTTGCAATGCAATAGGTCTCGCATTTGCGAGAGTTTGAGGTATTGACATTGTGAATGACAATGCCTTTTATTTATGTGTTTTGAAAACCTGCAAGCGGTGTGTAAATACGCACTTTGTACTTACAGTCGTTGCTTATGAGAAGCAAGGCTGGCAGTAAGAGGCGCAGTTACTGCCATACAATGTTAACACAAACAGCACATCGTGGGTGCTTCTGCAGCTAAACAAAGAACCCATTAATTAAGTAAATAGTCCTCACAAACTGTTAATAAAAGCTGCCGAGTAACAACACAAGTAAAAGGTCAAGTCCTCATGGGAGGTTACAAATGCAGACAAGGTGGTACTAAGGAGGGACTTACAAGCCTATTCATGAATCAAAAGCAAGCATTTAGAAAGGACAGTAACAGGAGCCAATTGAAAAGATAGGCGGGAAATGGGCGGAGCTTCTATTCCATACCTCAATACAGCATGCCTCACAGAGCAGCCATGCGCTGCCCAGGCTCAACCTAAAAATATAGGGGACAATGGGCATCCATCCAACCCCATCCTTCTCAGCACTACAAACAGATAGGACCAGTCAAGAGAGTCAAATATATTATGAGCATCCAGCAGTGTAGCCACCGTAGGAAGAGAGGGGTTTATTTGATGTTTAAAGAGCAGAAGGTCTGTAGGTTGTCATAAGTCAACGATGAGGAACAAATCCAGATTGTTTCAGGGATACCAGTCCTCTCATGTGAGGATGTAATTAAATCACTATAGGTTTGGCAAGAATTAAATTCATCAGAGAGATGGGTCTGTAGGAAGCACAATCAGAAGGATTTGTATCTGGTTTTAGGAGAACAGAAATAGTAGCTTCTCAAAGGGAGCAGGACAATGAACCTGTCTCCCTTGCCTATCCGGTCCCCTCAAAAAGATAAGGACCCAGTATGTCGGAGTACTCTTTATAGAATTCTGTGGTCAGCTCATCAGATCACATCGATTTTTCCCCAGTAGTGTTTTTTAGTCACCTCTTTCATCTCTTCAACAGATAATGGTTCATTCGCTGGTTCTCTTTCGAGGGCTGCCATCCATGCAAGAGTGGTGTCAGAAAGACAATTCTGCAAGTGTTCACCTCCACAATCCATTTTGGCCATTTATAAAGTTCAGCATAGAATTTTGTAAATTGGTGGAGGCTATCTTTCGAGAGAATGGGTCGCGTGCCATTCTCATCGACTATTTCAAGTATCTCCTTGCTGTCCATCTAGGATTTAATAATCGGGCCAGCGTTCTGCTTAGCCTTTACCTTCCCCATAGAGTCTTGCCACTGTGTGTTTCCTAAAAATCTAACCTCTCTCTGTTTACACACTGCTCCACCTATGTGTGTGAATATACAACTTCCATCCTCTTAGGATCCCTCTCTATGGTAGATAACGTATTTCTTATATTTCTCAAAACTCCAGTCTGCTTGGAAATACAAAGGCCCCTGATGTATGCTGTTAGAAATGGGATTTCTGGTTGGCTAAGGCTTGCGCCAAAGCCAGGCAGAAACCACCACTCTAGTCAGGGCAAGGGAGTTACACGCTGAAGATAACCCCTGCTCACCCCCTTGGTAGCTTGGCATGAGCAGTCAGGCTTATCTCAGAGGCCATGTGTAAAGCGTTTGCGCAACACACACACACAGCAGCAACACACTAGGCACACTACAAAAGGAACTCCACACAAGGTTATATAAAAAATAGCCTTTGTATTCTCATAAACACATTAGAATCATAATCACACAATTTACACTGTGCCAACTGGCACTGGCAATATTCACAGGGGATTATATACAGGACCAGGCCAATCGGGCCGTGGTCAGAACCATCAGAACAGGTAAGTAAATATAAAACACAACCAGTAACTACTGGTACCATAATGACCTAAGCATTATCACATTAGCATTAGACACCCTCCTAAGCATAAACACATTACGCATTAGGCCTCACCAGCATAAACACATTATGCAATAACCTCATGAGCATAAACATCATTAGAGGCATAAATCAGGGTGCATAAATCACATCACATAAATCCCATTATGCAATCACCTCATAAGCAGAAATCACATTTGGCGTAAATCAGGGCGTATAAATCACATTGGGGGATAAGCATCACCAGCATAAACCCAGTATACCCCAATCACACCCTAACATGACCCCCCAGGCCAACCGGCCTTTTCTAGGGCTCCAATGCCCTATGTCCAGAAAGCCAGGGCTCTAAGGGGGACCTCGCAAAGGGCCCCCTGGCTGCCTCAGCAGCAAAATCCAAAGTGCGCAATTGCGCTGGCACCACTGTGCCTCCTGGGTCCCCACTGGGACTCCTCCAAAGGAAATGCCCCCAAGCCCCACTCCGGGACTTCTAAGCAGGATGTGGCCCAAAATGTTGCAGCTGCCGCTACGGCGGTACAGCTGTGAAAACCAACAGCCTTTGGCACTACTGCGCCCTTGGAGTAGCCCCTCTCTGGGACTCCTACATATCGAAATGCCCCCAACAACGAATGTAGCACTGGCAATGTGCCAAACGGCAGCCCCACTCACCGGGGTTCAGGCGCAGGTCCCAGGCACCGGAAATGTGCCTCGGCGGTACGGCGCTCACCGGGACCTCTCTGCTCCTCTCTGCAGCGGGCGGAAGGGGCGGAAATGGAGCCCTCGAGGCTCCGGCTCCATTACGCAAGCAGGCCCCGCCCACAGTCAGGCACGAAGGTTGCCTGGCTTCCGCGTCGCACCCGAGGTGCGGCGCTTCTCATCTCCTGGCGGTGCAATGCGGGGTGGGCACCCGCTGTCATTATCACAAAAAGCGGGGTGGGCACCCGCGGTCAATATCATAAGCGGGGTGGGCACCCGCCGAAAGGCATCATAATGCGGGGCGGGCACCCGCTGCTTTGAATATCCATAAAGCGGTGTAGGCTCCCGCTCAGCACCACAATGCGGGGTGGGCTCCCGCTAGAAAGCGGCAAATGCGGGGGAATCCCCACGTCGGGATTCCCTCTGACAGGGCTGCAGCTCCATGCTGCGAAGCCCTCGCTCCTCTTCTGGAAAAATTAAAATATAGCGCTAACGAGGCGCTAAGTCCTGGAAAACAAAAGGCAAGGTTCTAGGGGCATAGCTGGGCCCAGGGAGGCCAGCACACAGGGCCCTCCAGCAGGGAGGCAAGCCCTTGTGGCGGTTCCTCCTGGGCCCCCAGCAGCAGCAAGCCCCCAGCAAGTCCAGGAACAGCACAACTTCATGGGGTCACAGCCCCTATATTTATACTACACATTTGCTTTGTCTGCAGTACAGGGCTTGGGGGAACCAGCAAAAACTGGTTCAGGGGGGAATTGGAGCACTCTGTTTACCAGGCTCCTCTTCCCCTTTGTCAGGTGGGGGCTCGTCATCAGACACACCACAGGGGGGTGGAGCCAGCATTGTACAGGGCAGGCACAATCCTATTCAGGGTCAGGGGACGACTACTCCCACTACTCCAAATGTAGTTGTCCTATTCAGCCTAGCACTGACTCACCCTGCCCCTCCTGGAGCCACACACACCTCACCAGCCCCTGTCACTCAAAAGCCAGACATGCAATTCACATCAGGCAGGCAGACACATAGCACACAGAAATGCCAACTTCTAAAAGTGGCATTTCTAAAATAGTTATAATAAATCTGCGCACACCATTGCGTAGCATTTATTATCACTATTCCAAACATACTAAACTTGACCACGCTGCTCCTCTCATATCAGGAATTACCACTGAAACACTTATCAGGGAATCCCCAATGCATTCCTATGGGAGGGCAGCCCCACAGTAGTGAGAAACCAAAATGGCTGTTTGTCACTACCAGGGCATGTCACGCACTTAAGGTACATGTCCTATCTTTTACCTACAATGCACCCTGCCCATAGGGCTAGCTAGGGCCTACCTTAGGGGTGACTGACATGTAGTAAAAGGGGGGGGTCACAGACATGGCACACACTTTAGGTGCTACGTCACAGCAGCAGTAACACTGCGCGCACAGGCCCTGCAATGGCAGAGGCCTGAGATAGGTTTGCAAGGCTACTTTGGTGGGTGGCGCAATCAGCGCTGCAAGCCCACCAGTAGCATTTAATTTACCAGCCCTGGGTATATGAGATACCACTTTACAAGGGACTGACAGGTAAATTAAATAGGCCAAACAGGTGTAGACCAATCTCACCATATTTAACACAGAGAGCACACGCACTTTACACTGGACAGCAGTGCTAAAGTGCCCAGAGGCCTAAAACCACCAACACCATGTCAGAAAAAATGCTAGGAGAAAGGCAAAAAGTTTAGGGATGACCCTGCAAAAAGGGCCAAGTCCAACATATGCCTTAAAGGCCTCCCAAACAGTAGAGTATTAGTATTTTGAAACTGAGCTAAGCAATACTTGTGTTGTCTTTAGCTAGGGTACATGTGGCACCAAAGGTCTTCTAGAGAGTTTCCATTATGTTACTCAAGCTCTCGGTACCTTAAGAACGGGGTAGTTGTCGATCTGTCCTTTTGCATGTCCAGTATCGTTTTGAAGTAGACCCCCATATTACACTTTCTTAGGATTGTTCTGGCCCAGTTTGTTTCAGCTTTTAATTTTATTTTCATCGGACCCCTAGTCATATACTAGATTCAGTCAACAAGGTCATGTCCATGTGTAGCATCTGTATAATTTCCTGTTTTGAAAATTTGCACCCTATTTGTAAGTGTTGCCGATCTGTGCCTACATCCTCTAGTTTCATTCCATATAATTGACCTGTTTTGGTTGAGTAAAGTCCTACTCTTGGTACCCACCCTCCACCCACACCGAATCCCCATCAATTAGTGATAGACTCCAATACCCCCTCAAATGAAAACTCTCCCATGAAATTCAAGAGGAACTGCTCAAACTAAAGTGGTAGTGTTGCATGTCATGCTCCAGAGTAACAAATGGCCTACCAGTACGAAGGAATATCCCCGAAAATCTCCCCAGCCCATGAGCACGTCTTACTCCCCTTATCAAATTATGAACTATTGTTTGTATGTAACATACCCTATCTCAGGGGGCATACATTTCTAATATTGTCATATTTACTTTTGAGTCGTATCTGCCAAGTCTCACATCATCCATTCATTATAATAAATGGGGTAACCCAGTATAGTGTCAAAGGACCTGGGTATCGATCGGTAAGAGAAAACAATTGGTCCCAGACAATCGTAATTTCACTCAAATTAATAACTGTAAGAGAAATAAATTAAATTAAACAAGACTTTGGTATGAAATCAATTCATGCAACCGGACATATATAATGTAAGGGCACATTCAACAGGAAAAAACTCATAGATAAGAGGCCACCCAAAGTAATTTAAATTGCAAACATCAATTTATTTCATGCTGAGTCATATTCATCAAATGGAAAACATACACAAAGGCATAGTATTCAGTATGTGATAGCGCGGTTATTTCCAAGGAAGGAGAAGGAAGTGAAAGTTGGTGCTCATGTGTGGGGTAGAGAAGGAAGATGAAGATCATCAAGAAGCATTTGAAAAGAACAGTTCAAAACACTAAAGTAGAAGGGATCCGGCTCTAATTCCTGACAAGGCCAGTACCTCTACCGTACTGGCCCTACCCCTAAGTTCAATCGCAATATGAATTTTTGATAATTATTTCACAGTGATAGACATAAAAAAATTAAAAGGGAGTACGGCATATAGAATCCGAAAGTGTGGATATAGTAAAGTGATAGACACTGAACATCACTTGGTCAATACGGTAATAAAAGCTTTACAATATGAATATACAGTAAGGGGTAAACGATGATGCCAAGCACTCTACATAGTGCAGAAAGTACATTGAATATTGAGCAGCTATAGGTATCTGATCCCGAGCGCATCAGGTTGATCGAGTTACACAATGAGTAAATACATACATACATGAATAAATACATGAGAACTGTAACTGTACATGGGTGGAAGATTAGACACTTAGTCCGGTACAGTTGACTTAGGCCACCCCATTGATTGTATGGTTACTTTCCAGGTCCCTTTCCCTTGTCCTGAGGAAGACCCGCAGCAGAGGAGTCTACTCACCCTTTTGCGTTAGGGTCGAAACGTCGACATTTCCCCAGTGGGCCTACACTCCAACATCTACTCCCCTTCTACCCCAACCACAGATGAAGTTTCACTGTGCCTCCAATCGAGAAATAATTATCAAAAATTCATATTGCGATTGAACTTAGGGAGTGAGGCCCAGTACGGTAGGGGTACTGGCCTTGTCAGGAATTAGAGCCGGATCCCTTCTACTTTAGTGTTTTGAACTGTTCTTTTCAAATGCTTCTTGATGATCTTCATCTTCCTTCTCTACCCCACACATGAGCACCAACTTTCACTTCCTTCTCCTTCCTTGGAAATAACCGCGCTATCACATGCTGAATACTATGCCTTTGTGTATGTTTTCCATTTGATGAATATGACTCAGCATGAAATAAATTGATGTTTGCAATTAAAATTACTTTGGGTGGCCTCTTATCTATGAGTTTTTTCCCTGTTGAATGTGCCCTTACATTATATATGTCCGGTTGCATGAATTGATTTCATACCAAAGTCTTGTTTAATTTAATTTATTTCTCTCACATCATCCATTCAGCAATGAGTGTTAAAAGAGCAATCAGAACTATGCAATCATGTGAGGAGATATCTTATACATCCTTAAAGAGTAGTGAATGTCCGCTCTAGCTGCTGTTTTATCTAGTTGCGTCCATAGGTATCATTTGTCTTTATTTGTTGCTATTGTTCACTGTGTGCTTCTTCAGAGACGATCAAGGATTACCTCTTTCCTTCAGTGAGGATTGTTTAGCCTTATTCTCTACAAAGGTCACTGCTGCCTTAAGGTTGATGAAAGGATGGGTTTGTTGTTGTGAGTGACCTTCAGTCTGAGTGGGTACAGCATTGCATACTCCAAGCCACGCCACTGTAATTGTTTTTTACTTGAGTTAATGCCTCAAGGGCCTTTTGGACAGCAATCATGACATCAGGATATAGCGGTAATGAAGACCCTCCATTGTTAAGAACTCTTCTCGCCCAGGACCGCTTCAGGGCTGTATTCTGGGTTCTGCAGTTTTTCTATTAGGGATCTAGGAGGTGCCCCAAGAAGAGGCCGGGTGCCAGAAAACGGTGAGCATGCTCAACTATATGAAATGGTGAAAAGACGCTGACCCGAACAGTCATCAGCATGTTTTCAATGAATGGTGCCATGGGTCCAGCTTTTGCAGTTTCTGGTAACCTAATTATGCTCAGATTATTCCTCCTTGAACACACCTCTATATCTCCATTTTTTGCATGTGAACAGTCCAGCTCTTTCTCCAGTTTTTGTATTTGTTTTTGTTCATTTGCGTTTCTTTTCAGTTTCTGATATTTTTCACTCTCCAATATTTTTTTTTTTTTTAATTTTCTTTATTGAGTTTTCAAAATGAGCAATCATCATTTCTGCTTTACAAAACAATACAGAAGAAAAAATCAAAACATAACAAAAACATAATTGTGATTGATCTGGTCGTATCATGTCTGCACGTGCACTCCACCAGTACATACCAACTTACATAATGACGAAAACATCACCCGCTTGTTCATATTGTTCAACAATCCTGTGCGGTATCATTTTGGGCTTGCGATAATAGATATTGCCGCAGTGGTTCCCATATATCTTTGGGCCTTGAAGACGATGGCAACTCTTCGTCATATAGTTCGAGATTCTCCCTGCAATACACCATGTCTCTAATCCAGCTGTTAGCGCGGGGTGCCAACGTGCTCTCCCACATGAGCGCAACCCGCCTTTTGGCCAATAAGAGAGCTATTCTCACAAACTTCCCCATCGTACCCTTTATCTGAGGCACATAACAGAGTAAACAGGTCAACGGTGTACATCGCAAAGAAATGTCAGACATAACATGTATACATTTCAACACTTCCTCCCAATACTGTAAAACGAGTCTACAGCTCCACGCCAGATGCCAGAAATCAGCGTCCGGGTTACCACAACGCTTGCAATCACTCAAATCACGGAGGCCGATTTTGTAAAGTTTGAGAGGTGTGTGGTAAATTTGATGAATATATTTGAAATGAATGATCCGTAAATTACCATTAAGTGTGAGCTGACTGGTCAATGTACAAATGTGCTCCCATTCAGACGTTGGCAGTGGGGTCTCCAATTTAGCATTCCAGCGGTCTAAACTTCTATCCGCAGTTCTAACTGCTTCGCTTCTCACAGCTTTCTATAGTTTGGTGATCAGCTGACGGCGAGTGGGGACCGTCAATAATAATTGTAGGGAGTGCAGGGGAGGTGGTTCAGCTGGAAAGGTTGGGTAGTGTTTTTTCACTGCAAGCTTCATACGGTGTAGTGTGAATTGAAAGAGTGGGGTTTGATTAGTGATATATTTAAGCTCTTCTAATGTGATAAAATTCCCCTCCGGATAAAGATCCTGCATGCGATCAAAGCCAGCTTCCCTTAGCGACCACATGGGGCCACCCTCCCGCGTCACCGATAGTGCCGCATGAAAGGCCAACGGCATGGCCGGAGCATACAGAGGAAGTTTACCTGCGAGTTTGCCAATGGCCTGCCAAGCCGCTATTGTAGTGTCCAAAGTGTTGATTTCCGATTTCGGTGTGCCTCTGCATATGTGCGTTATCATACCAGCTAAGGGGATGGGATGTGCATCTCCATCCTCCACTGCAACATGAGGTGTGAAAGCATGAGGGTGATACCAATAATAAGCATAGTGTGCCTGTGAGCAAAGGTAATATGTGTAAAAGTCTGGTGCACAGAAGCCCCCCTCGCGTAGTCCAGCGTTAAGATGTTCCATCCTACCCGTGCCTGTTTGCCCCCCCATATAAGTCTAAGTAGATGAGTTGTCACTGTTGCAAAGAAGTGTTTGGATAGTTTTATAGGGATGTTGCAGAAAAGATATAAAAAGCGGGGCAAGATGACCATTTTAATAACAGCAATGCGGTCTGCTAGGGACATCGGGAGAGGTAACCATCTATCCACCTGGTTCTCAAGGGCAGCGCAGGCCTGACCATAATTCTTACGTACAACAATCTCTGGGTCACGATGTACCCATACTCCCAGGTATTTCACTGGCTCCGTTGACCAGACAAGTGGATATTCTACCTGAGGAGGGGCCGTGTTTGCGGTCAGAGGGATTATCACCGACTTGTCCCAGTTGATAGTGAGGCCGGAGAACAGTCCAAAACGGATATATTCCCGTAGAACTGGAGACAGATACTTCTGCGGTTCGCGGATAAAGAACACCATACCGTCTGCGTACAGCGATATGCCAACCGGGCGATGCATAAAGTTGAGTGCTGAGTCCCTATGTCGTTGTCGAATCACGCACGCCAGTGGCTCAAGCATGAGAGCAAATAGGAGTGGCGATAGAGGGCAGCCCTGACGGGTGCCCCGTTCTATGCGGAAGGGCTTGGAAGTGAGTCCCCCCACCCGAACACACGCTGATGGATCCGTATATAGCAGACGCACCCATCTCAGGAAGACGCCCGGTAGTCCCATTCTGCTCAAAATGCTAAACATATATCTCCATTCAATGGAGTCAAATGCTTTTGCAGCATCCAGCATGACAGCCGCAGCAGGTAACGCAGGGTCTAAAACATGGAACATGGCAAATAGGGTTCTCAAGTTATGGGAGGTGGAGCGTTCCGGTATAAACCCGGACTGGTCTGGTAACACCAAACAGGACATCAGGGGTTGAAGTTTGGTAGCAAGGATTTTCGCGTCTAAGTTAATTAATGATAGGGGACGATATGACTCGCACTGAGATGACTGCTTATCTTTTTTGAGGAGTGTAATGATCAGGGCCTGTCGAAGAGTAGGCGGCAGTATGCCTGACTCGTGGGCTTCCGCATACATCTCCAATAAATGAGGTGTTAGCAAATCAACATACGCTTTATAAAACTCGGCTGTGAGGCCATCTGGCCCCGGTGCTTTGTTATTTGGGAGGGAGAGTATCGCTGCTTTAATATCAGAGTCTTCGATTGGTTGGCTAAAATACTCCTGGTGCCCGTCCGATAGCCAGGCACAGGCAACGTCAGATAGGTAATCATTCAAAGCATCATCATTCATGCCCCCACGTGATGTGTACATATCCTTATAACAGTCTCTGAACTGATCAACTATTGCTTGAGGTGCGAAATGTTCCGCTCCATGATCGTCCACTATCTTGGTAATATGGTGATGTACAGCTCGAAATTTTAATCTAGTGGCTAACTGCCTGCCTGGGCGGCCCCCTTCCCCATATGCTCTAGCAATATGTCGACGTGATATATAGTGGGTTTCAGTTTCCGCTAGCTTATTATATTCCATTAGCAGCTCGTGTATGCGGGCGAGAGTAGAGGTAGTGGGTGCAGTCGTGTTGTTCTAGATCCCCCAATGCCGCCTCCGTCTTGGCAAGCTGACCCCTAATGTCTCGCAGTATGCCTGCTGATGTACTGATGCAGACCCCTCTCACAGTGGCCTTAAAGGCTTCCCACAAGGTGGCCGCGCTATCGACCGTGCCCTCATTGAGCTCGAAGTACTGTGTAATTGCCTGCCTAACAGTATCCTCATATGTGGGATCTAGTAGGGCTTCAGCACGAAAGCGCCAGGTGAAGGGACGGTGCATGTTCGTGGGGATGTTGAGGTCCAGCCGCACGGGGTTGTGATCAGATAAAGTGCGCGGGAGATGTGATACATTTGTGACCCACTCATTTGCACCCTCGCTTAACAGCCAGTAATCCAGCCGGGACCAACTGTTATGCGCTGGGGTGGCATGTGTACCCCCCTCTACACCAGCATTCCTTAAGCGCCATTCATCTACCAAACCCAGTTCCACCATAGCGTCACGTACGCACTGGGCGACCCTAATAGTGCGCCCCCCCAGGGGGTTAGATTTGTCCATATTAGGGTCCAAATGCGTGTTGAGATCCCCACCTCATAAAATGGCTGCATCCGGTAAGGTGCGCAACACAGTGAACATTTGCATAAATACCTGTGGCTCATCCATGACAGGGCCGTATACATTAATAATCGTGACCAATAAAATTCCCAGCTTGCCATGAACCATAGCCCAGCGCCCCTCGTCGTCAGTATGGGTTGTGATTGGTGTAAATGGTATGCCACGTTTAAGTAAAATGAGTACCCCCCTGGCATAAGAGGAATAGGACGAGGCCAATTTATATCCCGCCCATTTAAGCGCAATTTTAGTCTCAGTTGACTTAGTCAAGTGTGTCTTCTGTAGGAGAGCCAGCTGAACCCCATGTCTATCCAAGTAGGTAAACACCTGACGAATCTTTTTGGGAGTGTTTAACCCACGTATATTCCAGGTTAGGCAGGTGTATTTATCTCCCATGACCAAATGTGTAGAATCTAAGCACAAGCAAGTTGCAAGACAAGGTGTACACAGGTGCAGCAATATGGTGACATTTTGACCAGTAAGACAGTACAATCACATTAAACAACCCCCCATAAAAAACATAGAGTTCCCCCACCCACTTTAGCAATCCCAATATGCCAAAGCCATATCCCAAAATCCCACCCTTCCCCAACATAGAGAAAAAACTGTAAACCACAATATGGGGTACACCCATTGGAGGACGCGGCGGCACATCCAACTCCCAGATGAGATAGGGAGGTGGCCGCCTAACGTAAACTCAGCCTCGTGCGAGTAGACATCCAACATATAAGCGACAGGTCTATAATGGCGGCTGCCAAAGCCCATACTAATTATGATGCATACCCAGAGCGACAGCAATTATTACATTCGTTCTCCTTTGAGCAAGCAATCCTCCCCTGTAAAGGAAAAGGGTTATGTCCTGATCCAAAATACCCACAACACTGTAGTATATACATGAGTACCATTTCAACTGGCATGCGATAATATTTAAATACAGTTGTAACCCATAACCTGCAACGATCATAACATTGAGAGCCTGCATCACGGTAAATCAACAATGTCATATTAGTATCCACAGCAGTGGCAGATCTCACATATCAACCACCCGAGACACGTTCGGAGTTATGGATCGAATGCATCAGTCATCGTTATCAGATGTATCGGGGGGAGCTTGTTTTTGACGACGGAGGGATTTTGCAAAGTCCATGGCAAGCTTAGGACTGGTGAAAATCTTAGCCTTGTCATTCGTGACAATCCGGAGGTGGGCCGGATATAACATGGCATATGGGACATTTTCGTTAAGTAGCAGTTTTTTCACATTTTGAAATTCCTTCCGTGCTGATTGAACATTGGCCGTCAAATCAGGGTAAAAAGATAAGGTGTTCCCTTGATAGGTGATGGTGCCCTTCTGCCGCGTTATGCGAAGAACTGCATCTCGATCTCTAAAATTTAATAACGTGCAATAATTGGCCGAGGCGGGGCGCCTGGAGAGGGCGATTCGCCAGGGATCGATGAGCTCGTTCGACAATGAGCAATTGAGAGAGGTTTTCAGTACCACAGATGTCGCGAAGCAAATTCTCCACATATGTTTCCAGACGGCCTACATTTGTGGATTCTGGCAGACCCAAAATGTGCACATTATTGCGCCGTGAGCGCGCCTCAAGTTCCTCATTTTTCTCCTGAATAACTGCCAGAATTTTCTCAATGTCCGTGGTTTTGACGGTGACCTGCTGCAGCCCATCTTCAGCATTTGAGATGCGTTGCGCTGCCTCTCCGATCCTAACCGATTGCTTATCCAGCTTAGCAGACATATGGTCAATGCGGCCATTGAGGGCTTCGATCTTACTATCTATGGACTGTAAACTGGCCTGGATGGCAGTCAGCGTCTGTTCCAAAGCCGTTGGAGGTGCTGCAGCGGAGTCCAGCTCCGAGTCGGAGGCAGCACTCTGTGAGGATTTCCCTTGCTTGCGTAATTCGAAATTAAGGCGCAGTTGGCTTTTATCCGGTTTGCCCATGTTTCCAGGAGGGTGAGAGTGCCAAAGACCAGGTTTCGATATATTATCCACCACAGTCCTGCACCTAAAGAACACTGGGCCAATCGACTGTAATCACCTTTCACACAGAGTATCAAGCGTGTCCATAAGAAGATGCAAGCACACTGGAGTTCTGCCCCACCTCGCCTGAGCAATGAATCACCAGCACCCAGCGAATAGCACCAAATCAGGAGGTCCAGTTCAATCCACTTAACTATGTGCTGCAGATGAATGCCACAATATCCCACAGGCCCGCCACCTCCAGCCGCCTCGGCGATGCCAAAGGAGATTTGACGAGGAAAAAGGCTCCCAGTGAGGCCCAGGCACCACAGCGCACCCCGGCGATTTTGATGTGTCGTTAGGGGCCCTCAGCGCTCAACACTAGTGGAGGCACTGCGCTGAAGGCCTGCAAGTGGAGCGCGGGAGCCAGCCAGAGCAGAAGCCAGCCCTCTAGGCCCAGCAGCTATGCGGCAGACTGGGGCCCGCAAGCAGGGCCGACCAAACAGCACACCTCGGGTACTCACTGTGGCTGCGATCACCTTCGCGCAGTCTGAGCCCAAGCTGCAGTTTCCCGCATACACAGGTCTATCGCGGTCTGCACGATGTAGGGGGCAACCCTCCAGAAGCGGCGACTCCACACGGCAGATGGTGGCAGGGCCTGGTCCCACAACGCGCCCGGGGCAGCGCGGCCACGCTCCGGTCCCCTCCACCGGCCAACAATGCCGCTACGGCGTGAAATGACGGCCCGGCACAGGCAGCGCCCCAGGAGCCGAGGCCACACGCAGTCCGAGCCCCAATCCGGGCAGCCAAGTGTATCCTGCTGATTAGCGGGTGCGCGGGCAAATGTCGCAAGCCCAAGCCAACGCCGCGCACACCTTACCCGCTGCAGGGCCTCTGAGCGTCAGCAACACACAGTGATGCGCTCCGGCGGGGGGGGATTTACAGCAGGCCCCCCACCAGTAATACTGTCCCCAGCTATGGAAAGCTGTGCGAAGATCGGCAGGAGCCCTGGAGTAGTGCGGGACACCCGTGAGGCACAGTCGCAGCCGCCGGCGCTCACTCGGCCGCCATGTTGCCCCCGGGCCCACAAGTCGGATGGTGCTTCGCGAGCTCCTCAGGTGACCTGGCAGCAATCAGAGTCCCCCAATTAGTCGCGCTATGTGCGGAGCCGTGCCACCATATGGAGAGTGACTCGGATGGCACCCACAGGAGCAGGATAGTTGCAGGATGATGTCGGCGGCCGGCAGAGCTGCACTACAGTGCGGCCATCTTTCCGCGCGCCAAGCCTCTCCCCCCACTCTCCAATATTTAGGTGTTTGCTGTGCTTGTCAATTCTTTCTTTCATTTTGTCCATCCAGGCGGAAACGGTATTAATCTTCTTGACTGTAGTTTGTCAGCTTTGCTTCATTTCAAGCAGGACTGTTTTGACACCAGTGACTATTGTGTCACTAGTCCCATATCTCAGAATTGGATGCTGACTTATCCTCCCTTCTCGAGGAGGCCTCCAGGAGTGTTTCAACTCAAAGGCTAGTTTTGCTTGTTTTGCTCATCATTAAATGTGTGCTGCCCAGCTGTAGGACTGTTTGTCCGCCTCTCCGCACTTGCACGTGCAGCACCTTGTCTCTGCTTTGTGTAAGTAGCTATTCTTATTTCTCACTACAATCAGAATCGGTGAGGGAGGTATCTGAACCAGCAACCCCTGCTCACGATGATGTCAGAATCAGACCATGCCAGCACAGGGAGCAGCGTACTTGGCTATTATCACGCCATGGTGCAGCAACCATGTTCTCAGTACACAGTGTTGGAAGCTCAGCACCCTGACCCAGGATACTCTATTGTCTCAGTCTCCTTGCACCTTGCTGTGATTTATATGCCAGGAGCCATGCCCTCTGGTCTTCTCGGCCTGCTGCACTCCTCCCCAATCTCCTCCTTGATGTGCCTGGGACCCTGCACTCGGTCCTAGCACCCGCCGCCCTTCTTTAGGGCACTACTTCCAGGCCAAATTTCAGTGCGTAGTCATGGTATCTCTAGACCCAACATCGCTCCTACAGGGCCCTGCCCGGGCTCGCCAATCCAATTTGCCATTCTCCCTCCTCACTTTGACCACCTAGTAGTTACCCCAGGCCTCGTTGTTTAGCACTGCTCTGGCCTTCATTGTATTGAGTGCCGACCCAAGGTGCAGTGGCGCTGTATGCCCAGATCCTGTCCAGTTGCGGCTGCCATCCACCAGTAGACCGAGGCCATGCCCATAGGCCTCAACTCTCTTTATTGTCACTCCCTTGTCTGCCCTGATAACAGAAGTGCCTCAGTTAGGGTCTATAGTGGAACTGGACCACCTCCTATGGCCACTGTGGCTTGATGAGGGCTATATAGAATTGTTTTTATTGGAAGTGTGGGCATGGCCCACGGAGATGCTCTTTCAAGCAGCCATCATGGTGAACAGATCTCTGGTGTCCTCCTTTTCTGTCTTTCGAGGTGTATAAGTTTGTTTAATAGTGAAAATAACTTTGTACAGAGTACACTATGAGACACATTGTATCCTTGTGCTTGGATAAAATGTATACGTTCTAATTCCCTAAGGCAGTGGTTCTTAACCTTTTTACTTCTGTGGACAACCACATAATCATTACTGGAATCCTAGGACCCTGACTGAATCATTATTGGAATGCGGGGAACCCCACTGCGTCATTGCTGAAAGCTCTGGGCCCTAAATCAAACAAATTCGATAATTTGAACCCGAGTACACAAAAATACAGAAACAAACATTCATCAAACAAATACAAAAATGACTAAAAATTGTACTTAATTTATAAAAAATCTTAATTTTCACTTTAATGGGAAGGTTGGGGCTTTTCAGTATTCAACTGAGGACACCCATCATCCATACTATATACGTTTGGATGCATTTGCACCGCCCAATCTGAGGACATCAGCTTATTTTTTTAGCCTCCATAGCAAATTCCAAAATATTAACATAACAGTTTAACATTTTCAATGTTGCTTCTTTATTTACATACACTTTACCAATCTGTTAATAATATTTAATTTCCCGATCAGTTGCGGACCCCCTGCATAGGCATCGCAGACTCCAAGGGTCCCAAGACCACAAGTTAAGAACCTCTGTCCCTAAGGCCTTTCCTTAGTCTATTGATGCCAACAGTTACAAATGGAGACTGTAGCCAATGGATACACAGTAGTATTTAATGCTCTGTATATGCCGCAAACACATCATTAGGCACACAAAATACTCGACCCTCATAGAAAGCTTCTGTTATGTCATGGTGTTCCAAATAAACAACATCCTTCCGCATTGGCCGCAATGGAGCAGTTATTAGGTAATGTGTTGAGAAAATAGATTGGTTTACTCTGTTCACCTAGTTTTCCCATGTATTTGTACAGAGTGGCCACACCCTCGCCATCTTGAATGTTGGCGCGCCTGCTGCGGGGATGAACGCCGCGGTGAGGGCAGCAGTAAGGATCGGGATGATAAATGGACACAGGATGCTTGCAGTCCAAGATGGCTTTGATGGCCTTGCCAAAGGAAAGGTACGGTGTTGTTTATTGAACTCAGTCCAAATACTGATTAACTTTAACTGCAGACTTCTCACTGAGGAAAAGGGTAAGCATAATTTTCCTCTGATATTAACTGCAGTCATTGCCAGAAGAAGAATGCTTTCTATCCAGGGTGATCCAGCTTGAGGCCATAGAAAACATTCTCCTTAGAAATCATCTTTGTGGCTGTTGATAAAATAAAGCTCTTTATGTGCTGTTTGTTTATCATTATCACGTTCCTCAGGCATACTCTGAGGGGATACCAACTCCTTCTCCCCTCGTTGACCAGCGTTCTACCAAGACGCTACCTGCCCTATATTAATATTT
Organism: Calotriton arnoldi; assembly: GCA_963921515.1. Classification (NCBI taxonomy): domain Eukaryota; kingdom Metazoa; phylum Chordata; class Amphibia; order Caudata; family Salamandridae; genus Calotriton; species Calotriton arnoldi. The sequence goes on from CAWUFW010003218.1 coordinate 806,301, forward strand.
CTGTTTTATGAATGGCGTCATGTCCGTAGTATGTTTATGCTCCCACACACCTGCACCTCTGCATTTTACAGTAGAATTAACGTATGTAGAATTAAAGTATTTGATATTTGTAGTCTTCTAATTAACTGTTTAGTTTATTTTGAAGAAAGAAGGCTTGATATGATGTAAAAAATGACTCCATCAGCTGTGACTCTCTCCCTTGTACATGCATTCCCAGGTCACCAATTTTGGTACATCTTAGAAATTGGTGCAGGATCTCAAATGTTGGCTCATCCTGGAGAAAGCAGAGATTGGCCCATCTAGTCAGTGCTGCCGTTAACTACCGCTGCTTTCACGCAGGGTCAGGCGCTGAGGAACCTAAAGCTTCCTAAGGTTGTAACACTGACCCTTGGTTACTTGTAGTTCCTATTTATTGCTTCTTCCTTCATCTCCTTGTTGCATGGAGCTTAGGATCAGGCCTGGCTTTCTCAGTGCAGATCTGTCTATCAAACAATGTGCGCTCTAAATTTAATTTTGCTCCCTTCCGTTTTTCTTAACAGATTGAGGAGATCGGATGGAGTGGAGTAGGTGGCTGGGTAGGACAAGGCGGCTCCAGACTTGGAACAAAGAGGTAACCATGTGATAGTGAGTTTTATGAAACTGGCCAATAGAAACAGCCTTGTTGGTGTTGACTGCTTGTATGGTCTGCTACTTATTGATTTAGGAGGATGCATTAAAGGGCTGCATGCCTCTTTTCTATTTCAGTATGGTGACAAATGTTAAAGCCCATAATTAGCCATACAGGTTGGCACTTTGTGACTGGTTAAGCTGTCCGTCTTGATTTCCACATATTATGGAAAAGTCGAAAGGGAAAGCCTTGTGCTGGGCAGATCCCAGCAAGCCCACTCCGCTAACCAGAGGAAGGCAGGCATCGGGCTGGTCTTGGGCATCTGACTGAGTGGAATAGTTGAGTGTTGGTGCTGTGTTACAGGAAAGAGGTGGGTTTTAACGCTTCTGCTGTATTTGAGAAGTTGCTTCCAATATCAAGTGAGATATGAGGGCTATAGCCATTTGGGTAGGACTACTAATTTAACCCAAGAGCTGCCAGGCAGCCAGGAGCGGTGCTTAGCGCTCAAAAAAACGCACAGGGCCAACCTCCCACACCGATGGAGCGCCTATAGAGCCTGGGTTATTGGTCCACAACTATGTTCCACCCCACTCCTCAGCTGGTGTCTAACACCATGGCACAACCGGCTCATCCTGCCGCACCCACTCCACACTCTCCCAGTGGAAATAAGCAAAACATAATGGGGTTATGTGGGTGCACTGAACTTCACACTTCAATGGTGCAAGACAGGAAACTAATTGCTATACTATTCACAGCACACTGCAGCGAAACTGAAGTTATATCTTCTGATGTTTGCATTATTATCTGATTTCATTCAGGGTCCTACCCAAGAAATACTTTGAAGAAATCAGCAAAAACATAAGCGATTACAACATCCAGGGCCTGCTAATCATCGGGGGATTTGAGGTGCGTTGCTCGTGGCTGTGTTCTGTTTTGTTCTATTTTCAGAAAAAGCATCGTCAGCATCTGCACTATTCCTATAAATCCTAGAGCTGTCAAAGAGGGAGAGAGCCATTTCTAGTTCCCGGGAGTGTTTTGTATCGGTGCTTTAAATGCACGCTTTGTATAACTCCTTATCTTGTTCATGTGCTAATGTTATTTTATCAGAGGTTTTTTAATTGTTTATCAAGAACATGCTTGCAATGGTAGTTGCAAGGGCAATGAGAGCAGAAGACTGGTACAAGTGTGTTTATCTGGTACAGTAAAACACTGTGCCATTTTCTTCACTGCATCTGATGTGCAGATAAAGTCGGCACTCAGTATTTATGTTAATCAAACAAAAAGGTCAGTTGAAGGTCATGCAAAGAGTCAGGGTGTGTAGGAAGGTCCAAACAGTGACGGACCCCTTTCAATTAGTATGTTCCACAATGTTTAATGCCACAGTATTTGAAATCTAAACAAATACCTTTCCATGAAAGTTTATTAGCTCATAACATACTATTTGCAAAATATGTTTTTGAATGTACTTTTAGAGCATGTGTGTTTATTCTCTAGTATGTTTAAACCCATGAGATGCTTAAATGACTATATCAATTCTGTGCTTCCCATCCTCTCCATATTAAATGTGTTTTTCTCACTATGAAATACCCTACGTCATTTTGGCGTCCCTGCAGGGATTGATCATGCACAAAGTGTGCGCAGAAAAAGACCACGTTGCCTACACAGTATGTACTTAACTTTCATGGACCATGGAGAATCGAGGTATTGGCCTGCTTAGCTTAGTTCAACTGCTGTTACCTTCAATGCCTCAAATTGTAAATGTGTATGCTAAAATGTAAACATTTGTAATTGTATGACATGGAAATGTGTGATGTACTAAATATAACATCTGCCTTCTATTGCCCCATTTACTTTTGCCAACCACTTCATCTCCCCATCACATTATGATTTCTGTAATTTGGTTCAAACCATAACCAAAATGCACAATACTGTTTTATCTACAGCCTATCACAGCTGAGATGCTCTGAAACATTGTGCTCCCTGGAGCTAGATGCGCTCTATTTATAAGCCCGGAAAAAAAACAAAGTGTTTTGGAATTTCCCACATCCCCTGTTAATACTGCTCACTGTGAAAACCCTCTGATGAGTTTACAGCTCTGATATTGTATTGTATTTGCATTTATATAGCGCTTTCTACCCCTGACGAGGCGTCGAAGCGCTTTTTCGGCGAGTAGCATGCTACTCCGGAACCCATTAAAGGATTAGTGTTGAATTAGTATAGTGAAATATGAAAGTAATTTGAGTGGTGGATATTAGATATAATGTAGAGAAAACACTTGGAAGCATGGTGGGTGCTCAAACAGCTGGGATCTGTCTCACTCAGGCTTTCTCTGGCGGTCTGGAGATGATCGAAGGGCGGTCCAAGTATGAGGAGCTTTGCATCCCACTGGTCGTTATTCCTGCCACTGTGTCCAACAACGTACCTGGGTCTGACTTCAGCATCGGGGCTGACACTGCACTCAACACCATCTCTAATGTGAGTATCTCTCCCTCCCTGGATTGATAACAAACCCAGCAGAAGGCTGTGGAGTCAAGATTGAGGTAGTGTTCCTCTTCAAGAATTCTAGCTGACAAAATGAATTTAGTATGAGTCACTGGCGATGTTTACAATAATGTACATAACATGTACTGTGTTGTGAAGAAGTTATGGAAAGACTATAAAGTCAGAACAATTTCAAAGGGGTCCCTGATCCTGGTGTGTACCAGCCAGTCAGCAAAGCTGTAATATATATTTTCTTATCGGCCTGCTGGTTTTGAACAAACAGAAGTGGTATCAGCATCCATAATTCATGAGAGATGTCTATACCCATGGAATGATTTCCAGAATTCATGGGAACTACATCATGTCCTTTAAATGTAGACACGCATCAAAATATTACAGGTTGTCTCACGGTCATTATGTAGCAGAGGACTTGGGGTGCTATTGGTGTGTGTATATTGGTCTGTCGTGGCACACACAACAGTTGCTCCAAAAGCCACATTTGACACGAATGTATTCATACCTGAGGGCCATTTGCCACCATTCACATTGATGACATCATTATTTTCACTTACACAATTGAGGCAAATGAACGCCACGGAAATTACATACCCAGTGTGAATTCTTGAATATTATTTAGTCAGTGTTTTCTGAACATGGTACTCCATTTGAATGATTAAACTAAGCTAGCCAATGTGCAATCAGAGAAGTACCAATAAAAATGTACGATGAAAAATGTAAATAAAGCAAGCACTTCAGTTGCAGTGAAAATGCACTTGAGGATGCTAGGCACCAACTTCCTGGGGGGTTTCTCTCCCTATATAGGTACACTGACTATCAGACCCCAGATTGCTCCTTCAGAGACAGACTTCAGGCAGAACCATCCTTCCACCTGGCTAAACGAACACTTTTCCTGTCCACACTGGCAGCTAGGCGGTTCCCATGCAGGCCATTAAGCTACTTTCCTGTGGTTAAGCGAAGCCTGCAGCTATTATGTCCCCACTAAGCTTTATGCTTCTGAATGATACTACTGATTGCAAATGACTCACCTTGTGGATGTTCCAAGACCACCAGACATCTAGAAACTCTTGCAATTGCTTCGGCACACCACCCGTTGGCACCTGAGGATTCCGCTGTGACTTTTACATTCCTCAAGACATGACGATCTGGAGCCGAATAAATGTGCCACCTAGGCAATACAAATACCAAATAACATAACATGACTGCAGTAAGAGTTTGTTACATATGAAGTAGGCCGGTATCATAAGAGCATGCATCACAAATTAGACACACCTGTAGTTTATATATAGTGTTTGCTGTATATAGTGTCCACTATTCATTGCGTATTCCTCTGAGAACACTTTGTGCTGCTCATACAAATATCAGGCACAGAAAACAGTGTACGATCCATGGTATTGGTCGATGCAATCAGACGGACTGTAGATTAACTGCTTATTCTGCTTTCCAATAAAAAGGTAAATTCTGTCGAAATCAAATAAGGTTATGGGTGTTTGATCTGTACTACAGTATATTAAGCACTGGACTGCTATTTTAACCTTGCATGGCAGTATCATCATGGTGCTGGGGTTAATTAAAGCTGGGTGCTTACTGGCCTTTCATTGCTTAACTTCATTATTTAAATCACCAGTGGTGGTACATTTCTTAACAGGTCTTTCACGTATCCCCTTACTCCCTTCACTATGCTGCACTGGGACCTCAGTTTGGTTCTGACATTCTTAATGTGTACTGCCTACTAGCCTCTTCATAGTTAGACTCCAAGACTCTGCACGTTATTTCAGCCAACTTCAGATTATTTCAATTCAGCCTCTCTATACTAACTTCTCTGACAACAGGTGCTTACGACTCCCCCCATCCTTTCTCCCGAAAGCGATATTGACTAGCCATGAGGTGTAGACCATAACGCACACCTCATTCTTTTCTCCGCCACATTCATCCAAAGAAGAAGAGAGACTACACCGGTTGGATCCAAGAAGCAATATTAGCTTTTACATAGGTAGGACTAAAGAGTGCCATGTAGATGATCAGCCGTTTGTCAGGTTCGCTGGTTCGAAGAAAGTAAGGCGAGTTAGAAAAGGACCATAACCCAATGATTTGTCCTTGTATCAAGGTGTGATGGCCAAAGAGGATCCTTCTTGAGCTCATTCCACCAGAGCAAAAGCCATGACTGCTGCCCTGGCTACGGGCATTTTGGTTTTGTGTTTCTCCCAAGCATTCACTGTCCTTACTTTCACCAGGCAGTACTCCATAGATTGACAAGTCTGTAGGGAGGTTCATGTTGCCCATTCAGTTCTGCAAAGCTTTCCTCAGACCCATCTCAATGCAGAGGTCTTTGCTCTGGTTTCGATTCACAGGGCGAAGGATTTGCAGCCAGAAATAAACATCAGATGAATAAGTTACTTACGTTCAGTAATGCTCTTTCAGTGGATACTCTCTCTAACTGTAGATTCTGCCTGTCCTGTTAAGTGCTCTTTCAGGATATAATAAGGCTTCACGTTAGATTTAGCACACTGCCAGCTGCAACTATTACTGTCTGCTACACTCCATGTCTTTGTCTGCAGAAATAAATAAAAATTAAACTGGTGTCAGTGTGCAGGAGTTGCACCTTTATGCAGCTTCGTGCTGTGATGTACAGAGGTGTGCTACTCAGTCTCAAAGGAAGCCAGTAACGCTACGTGTTGGTGCACAGAGACTAGTGCAAGAGTTTTCAGATCCAGTCTGGTGCCTGGAGAGATTCACAAGGTGAGGAATCTACAGTTAAACAGAGTATACACTAGAAAGAGCATTACCAAGGGTAACTAACGTATTTCTCTCTGCATCTTAAGGAAGTATAGAGGAGCATACACATGGGACATTCACGTCATATTAATGAGACACATGCATGTGACCTAGTCACAGTCCTCAACTGAACACGCTGTGTGGAGTGGATACTTGTATATAGATCGCAGACAATCCACAAGCGAGAGGGTAAGCTTTATTCTTCGTTCCTTTTAGTTGAAAGTGATTTTTCGTGAGAAATCTTTACTTCCCTGTGCCTCCTGTAAAATTGTGGAATACTGGTGCAATTCCATCCTTTTACTCTGGCACATTTATGTGGGGGCTGGGGTCAACAAATCAATGGGACCTCCTATAGGTGTCTAAGTTTACAAAAATTGGTAAAGAGTCCAGAAACATCACTGACGCATTTAGTGGTATTGCTCATGGTAGTATTGTCATCATTGATAATCATAGCAGGCTTTCTATTAAAACCCATAAATAAACGTAGCATGAGCACAGGCACCTGAAAAAGCATATGGTGCGGGGAAGAGCGCCCCCTCGGCCTCGCCCATCTGATAACCCTGCTGTTACTGCACATCAGGAGCATTAACATGTGAATTTGGTGTTCCCTATTAGTGTGGGAAATGCATTATAAAAGTTTGCAAATATTCACGTGTGGGTGCCATTTATTTAGAAAATGACTAGCTAGGGGAATCTTTTTGTACACATAAGTGACAACCCAAGATGTAAAACTGGCTTTGTGAGTCACCCATCAGTTCTGAATGCAGTTTGACTATTGATCACGGTAGGCAGAAAAATCATTGTAAATTGGCCCATATTATATATGTCCAACTACACCGATTAGCTTCGTTCTTGACAAACCAATGAAAATCAAGGCCAGAGGAAAGATAAGGAACTGGACAGTAATGTATAGTTTCCCTTGGTTCAGATTAGTACAAGGGATTTGACTTGTTTCATATAGGATCTAACTTGGGTTTGAGACAGAAATGGGGATGTGGAAAAAGTAATGTATTAGCACTTAGTCCCAAATAAGCAATCATGAAGTGATTATTAGGAGAGAATAAAAAAGGTATCAAAGTGCAAAAAAACTTAGTAGAAACTTGACGAGAAGTTAATTTGTCCGGCCTGTTTATTTGTCAGACCTGTGATCGCATCAAGCAGTCTGCAGCCGGCACCAAGAGGAGAGTGTTCATAATCGAGACAATGGGAGGTTACTGTGGGTACCTTGCCACCATGGCTGGCCTGTCTGCTGGCGCCGACGCGGCGTATATCTACGAAGACCCATTTACCATCCATGACTTACAGGTAGGACACAGGCCTGCAGCTGCACTAGCTTCACACAGCTGTAGCCAGTCAGGTCCCAATAAAGAGGTGTTAATCCTTGTATGTGCAATGCAAGCTAGTTTTGCTGCTTGTAATTGTTTTGGGGGGGGCTATATATCTAAAATGTTTCTAACTGATATTTGAAATGTTATAAGTAATTAAATTGCTAAACGATGGAGAATTTTGTGTTCTAAAAAGAAATGTTGCAGTGAGTTCTTAATGTTTCCCTTTTTTCTTGCTTTTGTGGAAAGTGTAACGAATTACCTGTTTTAAAAGAATCAAACAATAAAAAATGTATATATGATACCAATGTACAGCACTAAAGGTAAAGGTAGGATTTTATCATTGATTGTTTTGTAGTTTTACAATGAATTCTGAGCCATCCGATGCGCAGCTTTTCTTTTCTTCACACCAACAGATTGTTAAGAAATACCATCAGCACCAGGACAAGTGCTTGCTTTAAAAGTCATGCATTGGTGGGGCTGGAGTATGTTTGGGTGGTGTACACGGGTAAGCCAATCATTTGGCTAACTTTGGTGTTTTTTAGCATCTGTTTCCACAAGAAGTGCCCTGCCTTTGTCCAATTATGGAGAGCTTCTACTGTTAATAAAGTGAAAAAAGGTGATCCATCACAGTGGATTGTTTAGTCTTGCGTGGTAGAATTCCAGTAGCCTGCCAGGTATTTGAGGAAGATTAGAAGAAAAGTAATGATTCTTTCGTATTCTGACACACAGTATCGACTGAATGAGAGCAGCACCTTTATTGGTAGTTGCTGAAAATTGTCAAATGACAGGACTCCCCTGGAAACCGCAAGGCAGCAGTCCTTGTGTAGGCCAATCACTTCACAATGGAATGATGGAATGGCATGGCAAATGCAGCATAATTAAAGATCACATAATCCATCATTTGGCCCCTAATCAGACATCATGTCAAAAAAGTGTCATTTCTTTGTCAACCGGCTCAGAAGTTTCAAACGTTATATACCAGGCAATTCCCAAAATTATTTTGCTGGGCATACCAGTGCTTAATTTGAGCAGGTTGTTGCATGTGGGGGCGGGCACTTATTTTCCTCGGCAGACTTTTGTCCTGACCAAGAGAGAGTAAAACACAAAATGGGGAAAGAATGGGTAAGAAAAGGACAGAAAAACTGTGATAAAAGGAGAAAGCTGTAAGAGTGAGATAAAAAGGCAAGGACTGTCTGGTGGTGAATTATAGAGGCATGAGATGCAATTAAGACTACGCAGCCATGGTATTTGCACTACAACCTTCGATAACGCGGGCAGCGGGCTTCTGAGCAAAACCTGGGCCCAGCACTCATTCTTTTACAAATTAAGCACTTTCGGGACAATATTTAAAATCTTTTAATTTGTGATCAGTTAATTGTCCTATTTCAAAAAGAGTTCCAAAACACATTTTGATGTGAAAACTTTTGATCAATTGATATATTCAAACTGTGGACTCTGACTTTTTCTCGACATACATTCAGTTTAGTGGAGCGATACGATAGGGGATGTAGAGAAGGTATCCTGCTGAAACTAGCCTTCAGAAAGCAGCAAGAGCCATGAAGCACATGTTGGCAAAGGTATTTTCATGAGATAAGAACCAACAAAATAGCCACATATAAGAAGAGAATTGATCTGCATGATATTCCAACTAATGAGCCATTTACATAGGCTAGATGAATTGGATATATTAATAAACCAAAAGGTTTTCTGTATTTGTAGAGAAGATCAGCGCCTATTATTACGGATCAATTTTTGAACAAATAGACTGGAAGGCAAGCAGTAATGGATTACAAAGGGGTAAATGAATGTTATGTTATGTTACTGCGACTTATAGAGCGCTACAGCTGCCCTGGCAAAGGGGCGTCCCGGCGCAGGAGGTAGGGCACATTTAAGACGTGCTGATGAAAATATCAAATATTAAAAACAATGTTATTTTTTATCACAGATACTGACATTCTAATAAATGCATTAAACATGTGGTAGAGCAGTAATATCTTTTTTCCAGCAGGCAGTGACAAGATACCGTGGTACTAACATGACTACCGGGAACTGGCACTCTTACTTCCGCCTCTAACTTCACAATAGACACCCAAGCATAACACAATTCCACATCATGAAAGTTCAACGTGCTGTCACTACTTCACCTACTTACAACACAACAACAAAGTACAACTCCTAACACCAAATACCACAAAAGGGAAAGAAAATGTGTAGGTACATGGTGTTAGAGGAGAGAGATTGTTAATTGTTTCATGTCCTCTTTCAGATTTACTATAGAATGCTCAGATGCCTCTAAGCATTCACTGTGAACTATACAAAACCAAGTAAAAAGAATAGGAAATGTCCCATCTTGTTTTAATGGAGGACTCTTGTTACAAGCGGACTGGTAACTCAGAGCTGGCAACGGCATCAGGATTATGAGATTCAAAGCACTTCCACCTATCTGTTTATTTTGGAATGGCGATTTCAGCTGCCAAAAGCAGCTGAAATCTCCATATGAAAATCTGTGAGGAAATGGAGACTTACCGGTGAAATCACACCTGAAATTATGGATTCCCCAGTAATTCCTCATTTCTAAGGATCCCCATTCTCAGGAAAAACCCTGGCCATCTTCCGGCCCATTCGTAACGAGGGCCTAAGTACCTAGCTTGCTGTTTGTATCACGAAATTGATCCACTCGTTCCACAGAAATTGCCAAGGTGTAGCACCTAATTATTCTGTGTGTGTGTGTGTGTGTGTGTATGTGTGTGTGTGTGTGCGCCTCAGAAATTACTGCTGTGCATCACATTAATTCTCTTGTCGGCACCACCGAAATTATCAGATGGTGCTGCATTATTCTTCTATCCTTGACACACAAATTGTCACTGCATGGTTCATATTTCTGTTTGTACCAGCGAAATTGCAACTGTGTGGTTCATAATTCTAGAGTCCCACTATATATTCTGCAAATAGGATTAAATGCCACTTAATGTGTTAAAACCCTATTTCAACTGGGCCATGCTGGACCACAGGTTTCTTTGAAGATTATACTGAATTAGTAGCATTTGCTTGATATTTTTGCTATTTAGTTCTTGTTGTTTCGTTCGTTAACACTTCTTTGACTGAAGGAATTATTCTGATACATTTTAAAATAGTGGTAAGTTTATTCCTGTCTTAAACCTGAATAAAATATTTGTAACAAAGGGTCATCTTTCTTCAGATTGTGAAGCCAAAGACAATCCTTTGTAAACCAGGCCCTAAGTTTGGAGCATCAAAAGATTAATCTGTCTGAGCTTTCTTTGCACTGTGTTTCTCGAAGGATAGATGGTGTTGGTGTCGAAGCCAAGGGAATTTGGACACTGGTATATTTGTGTGGAACAGTCTTTCATGTTCGCGTTCGGGAGTCATGATTGGTTGTACCGGTGCTGTCTCCGATGCGCATTCGTTCTATTTTCGTGAGATGGTGCATGTCTTTGACTGGCCATAGCTGCTGGTGGAGTTGTGTATCATTGCCCTGTTCCATGCCTGTCAAGAAATCGTCCATTGAGGTATCCAGTTCGAGAATGGATCCCTAAGCATTGTTCCGAATGATGGGAGGCAGCGAGGAGCCGAAACCTCGCATTCCAGCACATATATGGTCAGCTGCTTAAAAATCTTATAATCTGTTTGAGGGCCCCATCCTATTTGTCCATGCCTGTGGTGAGGACATTGAGTGCCTGCTGGTCAGTGCTGACAAGTCTTGGAGTCATTGTAGGCTGCAACCTCTGTTTTCAAAGATGTGCCAGGTGGATGCATTAGGGCCTGAAGTCAGTTTGGTAAGTATATTTCTGGAATCATGATATTTTCTTTTTCTACATTACCATTTTAAAATGAATGCCACCATTGTTTGGGGGTGATTAAGTTAGTTAAATGAATGTAGGAAAAAAGTGCAGTCGGAGTGTAGCACTTTGATCTGCCTGGTGCTTTGACACGCACATGGGTCCGAGCAGTCAAATCCTCATCCCGCTAGGAAGGTCATATCTTTTTTTTCTTAACACCTATTTTGTATAACATTCTAAAATGGTTACTGTGTTCCCTGACTCCTAGGGGAATGTTGAACATCTCACGGAGAAGATGAAGACCACAGTGAAGAGAGGCCTGGTGCTGAGGTGAGTGAGATAGTCCTCTCTTTTCTTTGGAAATTAATAAAGGCGTAATTGGGAGCACATTTTAGAAAATCACAGGACAGGATCTGTTTCAGTCTCAAATTGTAATAAGTGTGAATAATCATTCAAAGAAGTACATCAGGGAACAAGTGCAAACTGTTGTAAGTGCGGGTACGTTGCGGTAGAGCAAATGTTATAAATATGAACATCTCAGTCAAGCTTGTTTAATAAAGTCTAAAGAGATGATCGACTGTTTATGGCTGGCACTCACATACTAGTTCAGGCTGCAAGAGTACTAAATAGCATCAACTTTTGGCATTGGTGGTGCACCCCTCTAATAGAAGGTAACTGGGATGGTGAAGATGCATATCCGGGTCAAAGCACTGGTCTTTTGATTAAGACGTGATGAGATGATTAAGATGTATTAACGTGAATACATGACCATAGGATGATTTAGAGTTGAACGGTAACCATAAATTTGTCGACTGCTGGAGGCAACGATAAGTTCTCTGCTGGAGGATTTTCCGCTGGGAGAGAATCCACTGGTGGAATCCCTCCTCGATATGGGCGCAATGCTTCTGCCTGCGCTAAATAAAGCCCTCTTGCCCCAGCAGGTAGAACTTTTTTGCTATTAGGAATACTTTTTCTCTGATCAAGTTGGATCGGCTTAGCTTGTTCCTGTCTTTGTGCTCTCTTTAAGGAAGGCATTTAGTCTTTAAAGGCCAGATAGGGAGAGGTGTTGTGGGCGAGCATTTCCTTAATTTTTGTTGACACAAAAACCAGGCCATAGCAGACCCTCAAGCATTAAACAGGATTTGTTTTAGTGCGACATTTGCACACTTTAGGTGAAACCCTCCCCCTTATTAAATGTTGCTACTTCAACCTGTCTCTCTTTGTTCGCTTCTCAGTGGACCCATGTGTTCTGTAACTTACTTATACATTGATGATTTATATTATCAGTTATCTGAAAACAGCGCTTTTATTCTATTGATTTACTGTCAGCTACACACATGACCCTACACTGAAAGTTTCCTTTAATCATTCCTTTAACAAAACTGGCACACCTTTCCTCTGCTGCAGTTTCTGTCAAAACATTATTCCATTCATTGACTGCCGCTATTCATCTGATCCCAGTGTCTCAGATCCCACTTCAGGTCAATGTCAGGACAACAATCTCGACTTGGCAGACTGCCTCTGACTCAGAGCCAAGAAAACTGCCCTATCCAGATGCTAACCAGGCCCAGCCCTGCACAGCTTCCGAGATCGGATGGGAACAAGAAGAGGCCAGAGAAGCCACCTCAGCTCTTCTCTCCATTCTAAATTGAAGTGTCGAGTCAATTTTTTATAACATTTATAAGCAGTGCTTTAAATGGGCCGGTACTCACCGGTACTGAGTACCGGCACTTAGTACCGGCACTTCTTTTTTTTCCCCTCTAGAGTACCGGCACTTCTCCTTTAATAACGAGAGTACCGGTACTCACTGTAACAAGGCGGCATTTTAGGACACAAATAGTTATGTGAGCATGCATCGCATTTCTACACTGCGGCGCATGCTCACATGATGTTAATTTCACAGAGGGTGGCAGTGACGCCCCACGGCAGAGCAACGTGTGACGTCACCCCCCAGGTAGCTGTGCGGTGGGAAGAAAGAGGAAGCCAGGGAAGCCCTTTAAAAAGCAGTTTGCTCTGGCTTTCCCTTTCTAATTTGCGAGCACAGGAGAAAGGGAAACAGCCATAAAATGCCGCCAGCGAGCAAAAAGCAGGTTTCCCATAAGCGCCAGTGCCAGTCCGATTGAGAACCCAGCCACAAGGAACTTTCTGCCACTCTGTAGGTGAGTGCCCTGCGCGCACCCCCAATGTCCTCGTGCCTAAAAAAAAAACAAGCATTGGCATAGCCAATAGGTCCCGCCTTTGGGACCTTATAAGTGGTCAAGCAGCAAGGAGAAGGGAAAGGAGGCGAACATGGGTGCAACATACAGATGCAGGTGACTGCTTCCGACGGACAGGGGGGGAGCTTCAGGGAGGCAGGAAACTAAGAGATACACAATGAGGTGCTGAAAAAGATGCCAACGGTCATACAAGATGCAGAGTAGGCAATGGAGGAAGTCATGGTTTGGGCATTTAAGATGTGTGTGGCCAGGATGCAGCCACTGAAGGAATTGTAGGAACAGGGTGTGCAAAGGTGCAGGTAGTGGCAGTAGCACAATTCAGATAGAAATTAGGTGAAAAGAGAACCATCAAGTTGTGGAATTCTCTGCCTTTACAGCTGAGGCGGGAACCTTCGTAAAACGCCTTTAATAAGAAGCTCAGAATATGGCTGTTTCAATTTGTTCTGGTACAAGGTCATGTTGGGTAAGGTAGGGTGGTGGTAGTTCGCTGGCTTCGCATCTATTTATAGGTGAGGATCGTTGGGCTGTAGGTTTCTGGGTTTTCCTCCAGCACAGGGACACGCCTTTGGGAGAAACTATGTGCTTTATAAATCAGATTATTATTAAAAGATCATCATTCACCAATTCAATTTTTGCACTTGAACAAAGTAAGGTTTTAGACAGGCAGTCGAGTTACACAAAATAGCAGCCTCCAGCAACGGTGTATTATTACAAATTCTGTTGCCTCGGAGCACCTGCAGGAAAAGGCAGTGGAATAAAACTTCCTTAGATCCATAGTCTGGACTCTAAAAAAGCGCAGGCACGCCTGTGCATTCTCTGTTAATTAACTGAGCCCAGTGCGTTAAATGGGCCGGTACTCACCGGTACTGAGTACCGGCACTTCCGAAGATTTTTGCCGTCAGTACCGGCACTTCTCTGTAGCCAGGGAGAGTACCGGTACCCTGATCCACGGCACGGCACGGCAGGCTCAGGTTAGGTTTCTGATCCAGTGCAGGGCAGAGGCCGCTCTGCTTCCGAGCAGCTTGTAATTAACTCGGCTGAAGTATCCTTTTCCAGAGTTGCTGGTGAAGATTCCAGCAGCGCCCATTTGAATGTCCCCAAACTGCAGGGGGGTGAGAGGGCCTGTGTCACGCTGTGATTAACAGGACAGGGTCTCTAGACAGACCCTGCACTGTCAATCAGGTGCGCAGCAACCATTCGGGTGAAAGTGCCATCACGACTTTCATTTTGTGTTAGGAGTTAATCTGTGTTTTTTTACATAAACACATTTCTCATGTGTTTTAATATGTGCTGCAACTGGTACAGAAGTTTGCAACTGGTACAGAAGTTTCTATGTATTATGATATGTTGCCCTTAGCCCCGCCCCTTGCCCCGCCCACTTGCCACACCTCTATTTTAATGAGTACCTGCACTTATTTTTCCCCATTTAAAGCACTGTTTATAAGTATTAATCGTACATGGAAGGGCAGGCCGATGTTTTGTACACTCGGCGCTATGTTTCGACCTTTCCTCCAGCATGTTGATGACTATGATGCATTTATCTTCTGTGCCTTGGTAGGGTAGTAGATGATCGATGAAGTGTGAGAACAGTCCGGGACCAAGAAAGCTGTATCGTGAGGGTCTTTATTGGTAAAGGCCTTACAGTACTCATGGAATAAATGAGACAACTTTCCAGACATCTGGATATCTTAAAAGACAAGGTTCTTGTATTTAGCTGTCTGTCGTTTCCATTTCAGCTTCAGGAGCCTACTACGATGTAACTTCAGATAGTCCCTCAAAGTAAGCAAGGAATGAGTAGCTCTGTACAATGCGGCATTTTGGGAAAACAAAGATCTTACCACCCACCACCTATGATCGTGATTGGGAGGTACTTAACCTTTAATGTTGCATGCACACAAGCAAGTAGCCTTAAACCCTAGAGGGGTGCTTCTGTGAATATACAAAATATACATTGTATGAGTCCCCTGGTATCAGAATTGATTTTAGCTGGCGTGCTCGACTCACACAAGGACCCCGGCACATTTGCAGGACTTGCCTTGTGTTGTAGACCGTACCTCAGACCATGGTGCCCTGGGGCACAGTACTCGCCTCACTCTGCCAGGCTGCTTTCATCTAAGCACTGTTTGCCAGTCCTCTGCTTCCTCCATTCATTGTTTGGTTCACTTCTCTTTGATTGGTGGTTCCTCTTCCCTTCTTTCTTGGACATCGGTATTCTTTGTCTCTTCCTCTCCTCCTTAAGCACGTGCTATGTTGGTCCCTCATCAAACTTATCATAGCTCCTTTCTCCTTGGAAGCTGCCACCTCAGGCTTCCTGATCCTATGTCACATCAGCGGGTCTAGAACTTGGCAATCGCTGAGCCTTCCATCTTGGAGCTGTATCTGCCAGAGGTGAACACGAAGGGACAGAAACATGACAGCATCCTGTCACAGAGCTTTACAGATTATTAAAAAGCGCAATATTATACAATCTCAACATTGCTGCTGTAACATATAAATAACATCATAAAAATGCAGTTGGCTTATGTCAGAGTACTAAAACAAATTTATTACAGGAACTTTTTTCGAAAAATGAACACTTAGGATATCCAAACCTTTCCCACTCAGTCGTTCATGAGCTTTGTGGCCCAACTAGAAAAGGCCTAGATGTGAACCTCCAGAAACAGGACTTTGACAACTTAAAGTAGGCTCCATTTTAGTTCTCTAAATGAAAACTAGTAGGTATGTTTGCTGAAAAATGGTTAAAAAACATTAATTTTGAAATGTGGTCTTATCGCACAAAATAGTGCATTTTCTGCAACTGGAAATAACGATTTACCTTCTCATCTCAATGCGCGGGGCAACTGTATTTCAATAAATAACTTTTTGTTACAGTTAGTTTCTGTTTTTGAAAGTTACCACTAAGCTTGGCAGTTCATGCGTCGATTCCTGTGAGCTCCAGTCGATATTCTCCAGTGACGTAGAACAAACCAGCGCATTTTGGGGTGGACACAGAATGAAGAGGTTTTTCCAAGTTGCTCATTTTCAAGAAACAGCAAGGGATTCAAAAGCATCTTTTTGTCTATGAACCGCTTTATTGGCATATACAATAATCATGAAAGTTTCAGAGAAAGTATATGTGCACAACCACAACCTCAGAGTGATAGAAGATGCTGTGCTTCATGACAATGTGTATATCAGTAACATGCAGTTATTAGATAGAAGGTGACAGGAGGAGCAGACTTCCTGTTATTGGCCATCTTGTGGGTGAACCAGATGATTTTATGTGATTTAATGTGGTAATAAGACACTCCAGGACTACTGCGGGCAGCCCCTTGCACGTGAGATGGACAGGCTTCCATAATCACGCATTGATTTGCCCTTCTTCTCTTTGGCAATGTATTGGCACTGTTCAATAGTCCCTGTTCTTCATCCTCGAATGGCACCTCACCTTGCTGTTTTTTGTGTTACTTTGCAGGAATGAGAAGTGCAATGATAACTACACCACAGATTTCATATTTAATTTGTACTCGGAAGAGGGCAAAGGAATCTTTGACTGCAGAAAGAATGTCCTTGGACACATGCAACAGGTAAATATAAAGGGACCTAGGCACTTTTTAAGGATGGAATATTTCTCTTTTTAGGCAAACAGATGACTAGGGTTACATTGTGCTTTACATGGGATCCCAGAATTTGGACAAGTGGGAAAGCTGGTATGTTCTGATTTCATCCTCAGCAACCAACACAGTAAACTACGTTAGCAGCGAGAACAAAAACATGCATATCTCCCTATTCACTGTTCTCATAATAATCCAAAACCACCAAAATAGGGAATCACAGGATCCATCTCAGAATTTCACCATAAACACATATCTATGTAAATCATGAATTACCGACGTATATCTTCGAAAACCAGATCCATGCCAGATTTTCAGGATACCCACTTAAGCTAACTTGTATATGAAAAGAACCTAAATGCAAAATTCTCTTTGTATTCAGCGGGCCTTGAAATTCAGGCACAGATCTGGATCTCCACCGAACACTGCGGATATCAATAATTGCCATGTAGATTTCATAGATGAAAATCTATTCCATGTTAATCGCCTCACGAGTCGGCATGCGTATGTGCCCTACTGGACCAAATAAGAATAATTCCGGATTAGAAAACATATTTAAGATGGGAAGCGGATCTCCCCAGGAAGCAAGCCAGCTGTGTACCTGTCTTACCATTTTGGGGACTATCATCAATAGCAACCTATGGCGACCCTATGTCTTACTATAGTGTGACCTCGCTTTCTCAAGGAAGGATGCAGAAACCCAAGCTTAATTCTAGTTCTTCATATTGGTGTTGGAAGACATCATTACAGATCACAAAAGTAAACTGCATTCTGCAACCCCCAAATCCTAAACCTAGTGTGGAAATGTGAGACAGTCTTTGGTATGATACGACATGCTATCCTCCAAGTAGTTAGGAAACTCTGTTTTGTTCCAGGTTCAGATTACACACAAAAGGACACGCCTCGTCCGAAAGTGATGCGGTGGTCTGTGTTAATGGATCTCAAATATCTTTAACAAATACCAGCACAGTGTAGGCACTGGTGCCCACATCCACTATAACACTGTGCCCACCTCAAACTCTAGATACGGGGAGATGGTCGGAGGTAGTTTCAGCTTGTGTTGAACTTCAAATAGCCAGTATCACTAAATCTATGGTGTTAGTTGTCCATTGTTAGATCTGTTCTGGGCAGAGCTTCTAGTAGGAAGGAGAGGTGTGGCACAGCGGCCAGAGCGGCTGACTCCGGAGCGCGGGGCTCACGGTTCGATCCCCAGCGGCAGCTCAGCTCAGCTCAGCATCATGTGACTCTGGGCAATAGCTCACTTATTCTCCCCGATGGCCCCCCAGCGCCTGGATACCCTCAGTGGAGATAAGTTCCCACTTTACAAAATGTGGAATTATAACATTGCGGGAAAGAACAATGTAAGTTTTACTGTCTAGAAGTTATACATGTTCCTCTACATCGGACCTTTCCCCACCTGCACTGCAGGAATACCACCACAGCAGGTGCAGACAGGACGATGCCTGCCTCACACCAACTTGCTTCACATAGTAAGGATTACATGACTACTACCAGATTGGTGCTTCCAAGTTCGTGTGAAGTGACAATTTGGGCATATCATTAATACAAGATTATACCTTTTTTACTTTTTATTTCACACAACACCTCCACTTCACCAATTCAAACAACGATTAGCTAAATTGTTTTCCACTCTTCTTTCATGAATTTCACTGTTTCCAGGAAAGGTAGCTATTTTGATTTTCATTCAGTTATCTGCAGAGTTTTCATTGTGTTTTCAAATAACTAACATATTATTACGATTTGCATTGCTATTTTTGGTTAAAGTAAGCACTTGAAAAAGAGAAAGTAGTTTCAAGATATTGTTTATGTTGTGTCTTTATTCTGATTTAGTAGTAATTCCCAATACTGGTCTAAAGGTTTTTTAAATAAAATATTTAAATGAGCGAAATACTGAAAGCTCACATTGAAGCAGTTGAGCTGCAGTGTTGTCAAACAAGAAGTGTGCTTGTATGTAACAGCAAAAGCAAAATCAAATGAATGAATTAAATGGAATTTATAAAGCGCAACACCTGCTCCGCAGCCGCAGAGTGCCCGCAGCTAAAGACCCATGAGGGATGAACAGTAATGAAATCTGAGTAAAAAGCCAAGCCTATTCCTAAACTAAGGTTCCGAGGCCAGAGAACGATGATCATAAGGGAGCTTATTCCAAGCTCAGGCTGCTGGCAAAAAAGAAAAGGAGCAGCCATCTTTTCTGGTTAGCATCACCTGCAGAACCTTAAAACCTCATGAGACGAATGCAGTTCCTTGCCAGGAATGTAAGGAAGTGTTCTTGCAGCATGATTTTGGGATCCGGAGTGAGACAAAGCTCTATGAGTCAATACCAAAGAACCATCTTCTAGACAGGAAGCCAATGGAGAAACCTCAGATAAGACGAGACCGAAGTTCTAAAAGGTGTCTTAAGAATGAGCTGGCCAACCACATTCTGCACAATCTGGAGTCTCTTGACCAGTTGATCCGGGATACCCAAATACAGGGCGTTGGCATAGTCCAGTCTAGAGGTGGTCAAGGCATGGCCAACTGCTTTCCTGGCAGACAGTGGAAGAAATTGCAGGGATTTCGTAAGTGCTCGAAGCAGGCCAAAACAGGTTTTCCCCACTGCCGACACTTGGGGCAGAAGGTAGAACTGGTTGTCAAATTTGGCCCCCAGATTTTTAAATACTTCCGCTAGAAAAGATGGAGAAGGGGCTGTATTGGGCCAGCAAGCAGCCCATCTGTCAGGAGAAAATGATCCAAATAGAAGGACATCTGTTTTATCCATATTGCACATCAGGTGATTGCGCCACATCCAGTCAAATACAGCTGCTAAACACGACTTAAGTAGGCCTGTGTTGACATCCTCCCCCTTATTAAAGGAAAAAAGGAGCTGTGTGTCATCCTCATGTGAAATTACCTTGGCTCCAAAAGACTCAACCAACTCCACCAAATGTAATGGAACGTTAAAAGTAGTGGAGTTCAATGTTGATCCCTGTGACACACCCAAGGCAGAGACTTGTAACCCAAAGAGAAAGGAGCCACCCAGAACGCTTGATCTCTGTTCTCCAAGAAAGATTTATTGAGCGGCAGTGACTCCGTAAGGCGCAGGACCATCGCCCCTCCGCTGTGAGTGCAGAAAACATGAAAAATAAAATGGTAATGAAACATATGTATTGCCATATTATTTTCCATGCAGGCAGCTGAGTCTGAGGGCGGGGTCAGCATCAGGGAGGAACAGTGTGCACTTCAGTTTAAAGTGTGCATGTCACTTTTGTCGGCTGTTGTGCAACGGCTAGCCTGACATGTGCACTGTAAGTACTCCAACCCGAGCTATTTTAGACAGCTGGTTCGAGAGCAAGCACAGGCCCTCTGTGCTGGAAGGAGCATTGAACCAGCACACTCCAGCCAATCATCTTGCTACTCGCATGCTGCCTGAGCAGCATGAGAGCAACGCCTGGATTGGTAGAGGGGAGCTGGATGAGGCTCTGGGAGCCTGTGCTCCAGTAACCAACTGCCGAGGGGAAGACCACCTAACATGAGGCAGTGGGTAATTGTAATTGCATTTATATAGCGCTTACTACCCTTGATGAGGCGTTGAATCGCTTTTTTGGCGAGTAGCATGCTACTCCGGAACCCAAAAGGGATTAGTGGTGAATTAGTATAGGGAGATGTGAAATTAATTCAAGCGGTGGACATGTGAGTTTGTTATTTGGATTGAAAAAGGATAGTGGAGGGATAGAAGAGGGAAGGGTTTGCATTTATGTAGCACTTGCTACCCCTGATGAGGTGTTGAAGTCATTCGCGGATGCAGTCGGGGCAAAGTGGCGGGGGGGGGGGGGGACTAAAACAAAAAACAAATTAAAAAAATAATAACTTACCTGAATCCCGCCGCGCTTCTGGCTCCCATGCATGCAGGCAGAGGCTCCCAACCTGCCCTGCGGCCAATCCTGACACTGCTCTCACAGCATGAGAGCGCCATCAGGATTGGCCTGAGCGCCCTCGATTTGTGCTCCCAGGAAGACAGAGCCTGAGCCTACTATCTGCAACCCGGCAACGTAGCTCGGGTTGGAGACCGCTTCAGTGCACATGACGGTTTGGCCGGCCCAGATGGCCGGCCAATCCATCATGTGCCCTGAAGGCAGTGCTCACCACTCCCCCTCAGTGCCTGTCATCCCGTGGCACCCTCCCCAAGACTACTAGGTAGGAGAGAAAAAAAAACGATTATAAATATGGTTTATTATCGTTTTATTTTCCAAGTTTTGCAGCTGCTGCTGCTGGTGGGGGAGGGGGCGACGATCCTTCGCCATAGCGGAGGAGCCACCGCTGGTTGAAGTTCTTTTCGGCTGGTAGCACACGACTCAGGAACTCAAAACAGGATTAGTGGGGAATTAGTGTAGGGAAATATGAAATTAATTTGAGCAGTGGACATGTTAGGCTGTTAGTTGGATTCATAAGGATAGTGGAGGGCTAGAACTAAGTAAATCTTTTAATTTTTTGTTTTAAATTGATTTAAATCTCAAGCACTGTAAGAAATTCGTCGAGCTTTCAGCCTCAAGTCCAGAGCTCTCAATCGTGGGCTATTATAAACACTGTTTGAAACTGACCCCGATTGAGAGCTTTGGCGTTGAACCTAAGGGCACATCTGATTTTTTTTTTTTATCATTGCCTTTCAAGAGGGTTAAAACATTCGCCCCTCCAGTTTAATTTGCTGCTGGCCGCTAGTGGATTTAATCCAATTTACTGCAAGCCCTTCCCCTCCCCTGACCAATACGCTGCAGGGTTGAAGAAGAAGGATGTGAGACGCAGTGTCAAATGCCACAGAGTTCCAATAATATGAGCGCCAGCTTGCCCCGCTGATCCAATGAGCGTTTAATAAATTCCGATACTTCCAACTTGGAACGAAATTTGGACTGACTGGGATGCAAAAACTCATTGGTCTCCAAAAAATTGGAGAGCTGTTGATTAATGGCTTTCTCCAAAATTTTAGAAAAAATCAGGCAATAACGAAATAGGCCTAAAATTGCCCAAGACACTGGGATCAGCCAAAGGCTTTTTCGAAAGGGGGAGTAGCTTAGCCTGCTTCCAATTTAAGGGCGCAGCGATAATAGAAACGTCAAGCAGCTTATTTACAATTGGATTAATCACGTCTACAGCTGTAATGAGCAAATCAATACGACAAGGGTCAGTAGGTGAGCCCGACTTCAGATCACAAATAGACTTGGATTCGTCCAAGGAGATCTGGTTAAAGCGAAGCCAGTAGCATTCTCCACCGGCTATGATCACATCCTCGCCGGCCCTATTTCAACTAATGCTAGAGCTAAGGACAGATCATCCTGGAAAAAGAAAGCTTTTCACAAAATCCCAGAGAAGGAGGGATACCTGTTTCACAGGCTGTCGAAGATAAAAACATTTTTGGCAATTTTTAAAGATTTCACAAGGTTTATTGGTCGTTGCCTAGATTGTCATGTCAAAAAAAAAAAAAAACATTTTAGAAGACTTGATTGCCCCATGAAATTTTCTTGAAGCTTGCCTATAGGCCTCTTTATTTTCATCCTTATAATGGGCCTGCCATCGTCCCTCTACCCTTTTACAACTTTTCTTTTCAGTCGCTAAGGCTTGAGCGAACCAGGGGGCTGAGGGGCCCCTCCTGCGAGCCTTACAGTCAGTAAGGGGCGCTAGATTATCAATTGCCTTGGCAACCCAGCTGTTAACTTAAGGATCATACTAGATTTTCCTGTGTCATTTGTGTGCAACTGTTTTTATACACAGCACGTTAGGCTTAGGTACATCCATGCTCAGTAAACCTGGGATGGGGTATTGCAGTGACACATACATGGGTCCCTCTGTCCCAAATGCCGTCTATCACCTTATGTATGAATACAGCAAAAGAGAAAATGAGGGAAGCAAAAAAAGTCAAAATTCACCCGAATGATACCTCTTTTGCCAAATTTTGCTATTCAACACCTTTATTGCAAAAAACGTGTTTTCTGCACATTTTCATACTGCCTCCTGCACCCCTAAAAATATTCACTCGAAAAATAGTGCAATGGAAGACCGAAAATCCCCTACTTTGTCTTCCAAAATGTTCACATTTTTAAATTGAAGAGACACAGGAAGATGTAGTCTGTGAATACAGCTACTGAAATAGAACGATTGGCATATTTAGTCAATAAAGCTTTCGCAGTCTTGCTGCCTTCCACTTTCTTTATTCTCTCAGTAGTAGACGGTTATATTTAGGAACATACCAAGCACATGGTTTTAGTGCACATTAGTAGGCCACATGCCTGTTTACAAGGCCACACTGTTTATAAAGACGTGTAGGGACACCTTATCCTGTTTGTTACCAGCCAGTAACAACACTGGCTGCCTGCTGCAGGCATGTCTGGCCTCTAACAGTGTGGGCAAAGCAGAGGGCAGTGGCTGTGTAAAATGATGGAACACAAATGAAGCTTGTCTCTCTGAATCTGGTCATTTGTAACCCATGCGTGATTGGTCTGCAGATGTGGGCACGGGCTTCCAGCCCATTGCGATAGAAAATTGTATGAAACCCGAGGCTTGGTTGATCATCCTGGGGTCCCCCTTCTAGCAGGGTTCACCTCATGAGCCTTAACGTTGGAGTGATGCAAGTTCCATCGCTCACTCTGCCTTAAGTGCTGAAATAATGAGGTCAACACATGCGACTGGTGTTCCCTCATGTGCCCTAAATCCATTAGGAAGACACCAAGGTTTCATAGCCACGCCGCGGCTCGGCATCGAAGTCCTAATCCATCGCAAGATTGCTCCCGGAAGAGGTCTCTTGAGAGAACAGCATCACCAAGGATCATCCTCTTTCTCATCATCATCCTGACAACAAACCCAAGAAAAGGGCCAAAAAGGAGCAGCTGACTCTTAGAGCCAATCCCTGCAGGTCAGATAGTGTTGTCTGACCTAGGTTCTTCCACACTTGTGGCCTGCTGGCTTTCCATCTAGAGATGCTACAGTCATATGTGACCTGAGGTCTCATCGAGGATGAGGCACAACATTACCAGCACTTATCAGTGGGAGTTTACCGGGATCTACAGCAACTCCCTAGCTCTGGAATCCGCAGCAGCTCGTGTGGCTTTATTTTCTGTGCCTAGAAGTTTCGTTTATAGTGGGAAAAAGCTAGTACCAAAAATAAAGTAGAAAACTGGGACTCGGTTAGCTACTCATGTGTGAGCCATGTCTGACATGTGACGCATTGAGAACCCTGCACTTCTCAACAGGGCTGCCGTACAGAGGTGTCCAACGTTGGCGCATAAGGGCTGGAGCCATTCCAGATTTTCAGGTTCTTTACATTTGCAGTATACGTCCTGGTTATAGTGCATGGTTAGTAAAATCCCAGAAGCGGGTATTTGTAGCTCATGTCGAAGTTCTATTTATGTATTTTTGTTAGTTTTTATGTCTGTTGGAACTTCACCAGATTGACATTATTCTAAACTAACGGGTCAAACGGGCTGTGCATGACGCGAAGGGGCAAGTACTGAGGGTGTGGGGCCAGACAAGATTCAACAGAGGGATAGCTCTTAAAGCACATTATACACCCCTGGACTGTAAGGCAGGACCATGTTATGCTTGATTGAAGTTCATGGGTTATGGGACCCTTTCTGGTGTGTTATTTGTAAGGAAGGACGCCTTAGCACGTGCAGCTGTCATTCTGTTAAAGGAGTATGTGCTTGCATATGTACCATGCACCTTTTCCCACAGCAGCGGGTTTATAAGAAATACAAACTATCATTTCTTTATCTGTCACACAGGGTGGAACGCCCACTCCATTTGACCGAAACTTTGGCACCAAAATGGGGGCAAAAGCTATAACTTGGATTACAGGAAAAATTAAGGAGTGCTCCAGACACGGTAAGAATGTAATGTCCTCGAGTGTCTTCGCAGAAGCATCAGAGCACTGTATCGATTTCCTGTCACACTGACATCTATCTTTCAGGCCGGATATTCGCCAATACCTCCGACTCAGCTTGCCTGCTCGGAATGCGGAAACGAAGCCTGGTTTTCCAGCCGCTGACTGAACTCAAGGATCAGACTGATTTTGAGTAAGTATTGTGCCATGTTGCACTGCACCACTGCCTTACTGCTGACGAGTGAGGGGGTGAATCAGGGCGGCAAATAGGCAATCAATTAATAAAAACCCTCCCTGCAGACGATAAAGAAACTTCAGTATAAACATACATTTTTACTACTACAAAACATCACTGCAAAAATGACTGGCAAATTAACACAAACAACAAACTACGTGCACATATACAAATGAGAACATCAGTGCAAATGAATGTAGACAACCAGGAACAGAAACACCCCTGACAAGTCATTCCTCCTTCTTGTTTGGTTGGGGCACAGTAATGAGTGGGTAGCAAGCAAGGACGACAATTCATCAGAATCCATGGGGTGGCGAAAGTGACATCTAATGCCCTTGGACCCGATGACATCACAGGAAGAGAGGTCAAATGATATTTTATCCACAGGAAGAGACACCACTGAAAGCGTAAAAAAATCTTGAATAAGTGGAGGATTAATGACATAACAAGAAAGTTACTAAAGCAGATGAAAAGCTATTTTACCACCTATATACCATCAGCCCTTCTCTGTTTCACTTCCCTCAACTCTTTCTTTCCTAAACGCCATTTCTATGCTGAAGCACCATATCTGATGGTGAGTTATGCTGTGCGGCTACGTGGGTCCTGTGAGAAAGGGGATTATTAATTGGAGTTGATGGTAATCCACCACAAGTAACAATGTCACTATTCTTGTTAGGTCCAGTAAAGGGTTCAGTAATTTATCCCTGAGGTCAACCCCGGGTAGCACAGAGCAGACAGGCTTACCTTCAGAAAACGTGTAAAGCTTTTATAAAATACAGAATATGTTAATAAACAAAATGACACCAAAACGACAAAATCCAACAAGGGCAGCCAGAGATATGAACTGCAGGCTACTGGTCGCGCTGAACCGGGACAAAGGTAAGTTTAAGGCCAACCACGGTGAGGCGTGGGTCGGATACAGGTTTGTCTCCGTCAAAGAGTTACCTTCTGACTTAGAAACATTTATGGAGAAAAAGTAGTCGTCAACGAGTTGTTGGTGTGGGAAGCTCAATACCAAGCAAGGTTTAATGATGGCAGGTTGCTGAGAAGCGGGGTCCCGATGTGTTTATTGATGAAGGTGGGAAAGCTCCGAGCTGCCGAAGTCTGTGCCAAGGAAGACCTGGGCGTCAATCAGGTGCTGCTCGGCATTGGTTCTCATGAAGCCCTCTACGTTTGGACGTAGAAACTTTTCTGGAAGTCGGATTTCTTTCAGTGGGTCAAACCACCAAGTTAAGTCCGACTGGAGATTCAACGTAGATGGCTGCGATCCCGGTGTCCGTCAGGTTTCTATGCAGAAAATTTGCAAAAATGTTTTAAGTTTAAGCTTTTGCTGTTTCTGCAGGGCGAGTACAGTCTAACACCAGTCGGGGGTTCCAGGACCTCAGGAACAGCACGTGGGGGTTAGAACTCACTCCAACAGAAACTACCAGCAGGGCCTAGGGCTGGTCAGTTGAAACTGCTCAGCTGGGCTCTCCCAGGAAAGTGGGCTTCTTGCAGATGTTGTGTCCCTGTAGCTCAAAGGGTAGCCAACTGACCACTTCTTTGTCCTGGGTACAAGTGGGAGCAGGTCCACCCCTTAGGGTTCTTCTCACAGGTAACAGCAGGTGCAGTCCTTCTGTCTTCCACAGGTCCAGTAGTGTTCTGAGGTGGGTACTGGGGGTGCCACATTTATGCCCAGTAACAGCCTTTGGGTGGGGGAAACTCTTCATGACCTCTAACCAATGGGATATATGTTCCCAGGGGTAAGCCTACCCACTTTCACAGCACTTTCGATGCGTTTTACTGTAAACTATCCCACAGTTCCCCTCTCTACCTAGAACCAAGATGTCAGAACCTTTCCTCCCTTGTGCAGAGATCCTGTGCCCACTCTAGGCACCCTCTCCTGTATTCACTCAAAACTGGTTCTGGAGGCAGGTCCTCTCCCACTGGGAGTGGTGCCGGGCTGGCTAGTAGGACAATAGAGGAGGCAGGCTTGGGTGTGAGCTTCATCTGTCAGTGACAGGGTAGGCATCCTTTGAAGGCTCAGATGGCCATCCTGCCAATAGAAGGTCAACCCCTCTCTCTTTGTCTCAGCTCCTGGAGCCACTTCACACCTAATTAGGGAGCCATTCAGCTCTTGGGTGACAGTGAACACTGGCAGAAAGGCACATTTGGCTCAGGCAGAGAAATGACAACTTTCTAAAAGTGTAATATATTTAAATTACCAATAAAACGAGTCCTTGAATCTAGCTACTCTCAAACTGAAGTTAGGCATTATAAGATGATATAACATAAAACAGTACTTTCATATGGGAGAGCCAGGCCTGTCACAGTGAAAAAGACTTTAGAGGTTTTTCACTGCCAGGACATGTAAAAGATGAAATATACATGTCCTACTTTTTGAATACTATGTTCCCTGCCCAATGGGAATTTAGGGCCTGCCTATGTGGGGAGGGAAAGGCGGGGGGGGGACTAATAAGTATTAAGATGGAAGGTTTAGAGCTGACAAAAGGTTTGAAAAGGCAGTTTAAAACTGAACACCCAGCCTGGCAGGGCAGGCCTGAATACATGCTTTAAATTGTCACTTTTGTATGAGCACAATAGGTGTTGCTGTCCACTAGTGACATCTAATGTGCAGGCCATGGATACACTTGATACGATATACTAAGGACTTATAGCTAATTTAAATAGGCCAATTAGGAGTATAGTCAAATTTGACACCTTTTAGGGGTCAGAGCGCATTCACTGGGGCCTGGTTAGCAGAGTCCCAGTGCACAGAGTCCAAAACACCAGTAGCATCAGTCCAAACAAAATGGGGGTCAGTATGCTAAAAAGATGCATTTTCCTACTGGTCCCAAAATAAGGGCAGGGAAAACAAGATGAATATTCTGTAGCATGCGAAATACCTTGAGGCAAGTCATTGAGAAATTGGCCTCCATTGGCTTCCGCTACCTCAGAGAAATGTCCCATTGGATAAATGGCCCTGTTGCCTCCCCTTTATGACCCTTCCATCCGCCCCCCCTTCTTTTAAGCCATTCATTCTCACTTTTACTTCTTGGTCCTAAAGCAGTCAGTTGCACTGTCACTCGTTTCACAATATATAAATCCCCATAGATGCAGTCATTACCTGCAACTCCTAAAATTCAATTTTCATTGAGGCTGACTTAGTTCTTCATCCATTTGGTGTTAGTGACTGAGCTCCAATAAAATAGATATTAGAAATGTATTTTATAAGCACTAGAACCACTAAAACTGTGGTAGCAAGAAGTTTATAAAACGTAAATCCTCAGCCTTTTCCCTTTCCCCCTCCCCCGGGCCTCCCTCTACTCTTCATCCTTCTTGTCTAAGCTGTTAAGGCCTTATTTATTTATTTTAAAATATTTCTAAAATGTGCAATTGCCCAACAGGGCCGTCTTTAGCGCTGGTGGCGCCCAATGCGACAATAATTTTTTGTGCCCCCACACCGCATGACCGCCTCCTCGGATTCTCTCCCTACCACCAGCCACAAGTGCCCCTCATCTCTCCAGTCATAAGTTATTGCTAAACATAGCGCCCCCCCCCGAAGTCAGCGCCCCTTCCACAGGCCAGCGCACGGTGCGGCCGCACCGGTCGCACTGCCCTAAAGCCGGCCCTGTTGCCCAATGCTGGAAAGAGAACTCACAACCATTTTTATCTACAGAGTGAATAGCTAGGTCTTAACTAGGCCTGGTGAAATTGAAATTACACTCGCTTAAATTACGTAATTTCAGGAATTTGGCATTATGCTTGTTACACAAATTTCCCAAAAGTATGTAATTTCCCAAAATTAAACACCATTTGTGGTGAAAATTTATCTCAACCATGCTAGTCGCGGTACAAATTTACTAAAAACACTATGGAAGAACAGACCGTGAGAGACTGTTGTTCACAAAGCTTTTTTTTGTCAAGAATTGATGTGAGGACACTTTTCATGTTGAATATAGTGTGACTTGACTGATCCGCATTTTGTGTAATTTTGCCAGAATTACATAACGGCAAATTATGTGAATTTCGCACACCCCTAGTCTTAACTTGTTTCCTGAAACTGAAGGGGTTAGGTTGACATCTCAAGCTAAGTGAGGGAAAGTACCACTTGCTAGCTGCCTGATAGGCAAATGATCTGCCTGCTTGTTGTGTTCTCATTTAGCCCTTGTACTGTCAACCATTCCTCCATCAGTTCTTTTGTCTCCATCCCCTCTTCAACTTTTTTCATCTCTTCTCCATGTTTTCTCTTCTCAGCTCTTCACATCCTCTTTCCTTCTGTCAACCAGTTTCCTCTCTCCTTCCTCAATGTTTTTATTTCATTTCCCTCCTTTGGACCTCTACTTTCATATTATTCTCTCATTTTCTCACCTACCATCCTGTCACCTTTTTCTGGCCTCTGCCTTCAGATTTCTTCTCCACAGTGGTTTCCCTCCTATTTTTCCCCTTGGTACTTCTTTCTCCTTTCAGTTTGCAGCTTGCAGCCTCTTATTCTGGCCCTGGGGTTGCCTCCCAAGATCCCATTAGCGTAATTCAATTTGTCGTTAAGGAGAAATCTCCAGATTATTTTGTGATGAAATTATTCAGTTTAGGTTTGTTGTCGTCGTCGGAAACAGAAGAACACAGACCCACCTACTGATCCTATAAGAATTCAGAATCGAGATGGGAATCCCAGTCGGCCCTTAGATGGTTTGCTGTTTTCACAAAAGTAGTAGTTAATGGCTGAGGGAGCTGTGGGATCATCCCAGGTGCTCGAAGCTAGTGCCTGGAGCTCATTCATTGAACCTCTGGTTTGGTTCATTGAACTTTAGACCACTGAACTTCATCCATTGGAATGTATCATCCAAACCTCTCTTCAGAGTCGCAAAATCATCATCGGGACTCTTCATATCCAGTTAAATCTGCAATGTAATTACAATAGGACAAAACAAAATAGTGGTTCAGCACCCAAAAATTAGTGGTGACGTATTAAAATGCATCTATTTTATGCATAAGTTTCTGTCAGACAAGGCAACAAAATTCATGACAATTTTCACTAAGTCAGAACAAATGCATATGAAGAGAGTTTCTTCTTTCAATAAATCTTTATTCGTCTTTTTTTCTTCTAAAAACCACATTTATAAGTTTATCAAAAAGTATCATCTTGGCAAATGTCAAGATTTAGAGTACGTTTGCTCCTTCGGAATGACAGCATGGCGTCTGCTTCAAAAATATTCCAGATTTTGACATTTGCCGAGTTGATACTTTTTGATGAACTTTTAAATTTGTCGGACGCAGATGGATTAGTGACGCTAACGTACATATTGAAGCCCTGAAGAAGTCCTTGTCGGACGAAACGCGTTGGCTACTGTTCGCTGATGTTGTTTTTAGAAGAAATAAAGACAAATAAAGATTTATTGAAAGAGGAAACCCTCTTCATATGCATTTGTTGTGACTTGGTGCCAGTTGTCATGAATATTGTTGCCTTGTCTGCTATAGAAACTTATGCATAAAATAGATGCATTTTAATACATGTCACCACTAATTTTGGGTGCTGAACCACTAGTCTGCTTTGGAAAGTTCTTTCCATTTAGGAGTATAGAAGGGTTGTACTCCTGGTTCGTTGCACAACCAAGAACATTTGCATTTTTTCTTTTCTTAACACTCAGTTGGCAAGTGCGGGACATTAGTGCCTTGACCCTTCTTTTTCTTTTATGACAATAGGACAAAATCTGAAGGCCTTCGGCCCCAACATTAGAAATTAAAATGCTTGATGAGGATATTGAACAATGGGGGGAAGTGGGGAAGGCTTAGGCACCCCGCACCACATCCATCACTCTACAGATGAGTTAAGGCCTAGCTTAACCCTTGACATCCCACCACTGAGGAAAAATTATAACCATCTTATCGCTTCGCCCAACACAGCAGCCTCAGACCTAAGACTTGAAATTATAAAGTTGTCCACTGCGTTAAATATTGCAGCCAAATCCAGAAGTGCAAGGAGCGACAGCTCGTTTTAATGGGCAACTGCAACTTTCTGATCAAGTAGTGCTATGAGGAATTTCTCTGTGCCGTGGTGAGTTCTATATCCTGACTGCTGAGGAGCAAACATTTGGTGCGATTTCAGAAAGACTTGGAGTTGCGTGCTCACTCCTGTTGTTTGTGAATCGCACCTCTCTTACCTTATTCTACTTTCGGGAAACGGATTGATAAGGGCGACCACATCAGGCTGCCACACCACCGTTCTCCACTGTGTCTGACTGGACACTGATATGCTGATATGGCAGAAGTGGCACTAAAAATGTACTCGCTTAAATTATGGAAGGCTGGTACCCTAGAGAGAAAGGTAAAAGCAGCAGGGCATAAAACCCCACTCAAGAGAAAAGAATATCAAATAGCACATCAAATCATTAAAACAGATTAGATCACAAAACTCCAAATAACTTAAAGAGAAGGAACCCGACAAAGACGATCATCAGATGTTGCGATGCAGTAAAAACCAAAAACAAGTCCTTTACCTAGTTTCCTGTGGAAGTTTGCAGTCACAGACCTTGAAACAGCTTCCCTCTATCTTGTTTTTGCTTTTTCCATAATAATGAATGCTAATTTATGTTACACTTTAGACATGTACTTTGGTCCTCCAGCTTCTAGAGATGTAATTCCAGACTCCACCAATGCCTCTCATTCTCCTCTGTTTCTGGTCCAACCTCCGGCCTCCAAAAATCATGGTATGAAAAAAATATAAACCCCTGTATCCATAACACTATTTGGCAAATTAGGAGTGAGGGTGAAGACTAGGCTGGCAAGCATTCAAACAAGTTTATGAGGTCCAATCTTGCCCTTTTGAGCAGGTGCATGCACAGGGAGAGCCATGATCACGAGTCAGGATAATATCATGCCCACAGGTATGTGTAGTGGCACAACTAGAATGCGACAGGGTGAGGCACGTGTGGGGCTATCCGTGC
Source organism: Calotriton arnoldi (assembly GCA_963921515.1). Lineage (NCBI taxonomy): Eukaryota > Metazoa > Chordata > Amphibia > Caudata > Salamandridae > Calotriton > Calotriton arnoldi. The sequence goes on from CAWUFW010003218.1 coordinate 838,141, forward strand.
AGTGCTTAAAACGCCCCAAAAGAGTGCATATGCCCAAAATGTTTCTTAGTAGCCGCCAAGCTTTTTCAGCTCTCGCCCACGGCCCGCATGGACACCTCCGAACCTTTGCCGCTCTCACTACCCTGCTGGCTGTTCAGTTGTAGGTTGAGGGGGTGGGATCCTGGATGTGTTTAAAAGGGTGTTTCAATCTTTAGATTGTGTCTGAATTCTAGCAAGCAAGCGAAGCCTTCCTCAAACAGAGTTTAGAGATGTTCGATCTTAAGAAAGGTTTGAGAAAAGGTGCCAAATAGTGATATTTGAAGCACAATTTTAGCATAAAAGATCTAATAATTTGAAGGTTCTGAATGGGAAATAATAAAATATTCTAATAATTCTGTAGTCTACCAGGTAAGGTTTACCGTCCTCAGGATTTACTAGGCTTACCCTTCCTAAGATATCTTTGAAAAATGGTTGGAAAGCAGTAAACTTTTCAACACAATTGGCTAACTATCTGTATGCTTTACAGGCTGTAAAACAAAAATCTCACTACCTGATTTCACATGACCTGTCATTGGCCAAAATGCATATAGCATATTTCTTAAGTCACGACGGGACATAAGCCTTCTAAAATGTCGAATCCATGAAGGTTTATTAAATAATTAAAGTGCGATACAGAAGGCACAAAATAATAGTCACAATGCATTGTAAATCAGTTTAAGAATTTAGTGTAAGACTCAACCAGATGCAACAAAGTGTCTGACTTGAAGTGCAAACGTTTTCTAAGCCCAAATTAAGATACCGATTGACATAGTTCTGCTCTCAAAGTGTGGGGAAACCAGACTGGCTCACCTTCAATTTTAGGGTCTTATATAGTGAAATACACAGTGAAATTCGCGTTGTCAGCATAAGGTGATCGCACATCATTTTATAGATTGAGAAATCAGAACACAAAATGTAATGCAGCATCATCGAACACCATTCCAACATTATCCCCTAATTGAAAATGATTACAACCCGTTTGACCTGTCATTGGACGAGTTGGTACAAATCTAGTTACCCTTAAAAAAATGACAGTCTCATTTATGAATGGGCCTACAGTAGCCTTGAATATTGCAAAAGGCTTTGATCCGAAGTTCTTCAAGAGCAGCATGTCAACAAAGAGCATTTCATAAGTGCACATCTTGTATGAGCACTAAGAACATCATGGCTGCATTTGAATCTGAGGTGACTTTTAGTCCTAGTTTGGTCCTAGTTGAGTCAAGCACAAGATAATACAGTTTTGCAAAGTATAGGATTTTCATTTAAATGCACAAATGTTCATAATGTTAGACACACATTTTTAATAAATCAAAATGTGCTCCCTCCCTCTCAGAACTCTTTTTAGTACTGTTAACCTCCCTATGACCTAAAAAGGTGACTGAGAGAGGACGCAGCCATGAAACATGTTTTGGCTGGAGTGCCTCTTAAACTGTGCAGTACTACCTGGGAGGCAAAAATTCTAGCCCCTTTTTACATCATGTAAATATAATCTCCTTAGATTCGTATTGTTTTTTATTCCACTAATGAATAAAAGGTTGACACCCTCAAGAGCTTTTTCTAAACGTGGTATGGTGACCATCGGACTGTTAGGCAATGGTATGGGTTCTAATGGGAAACGCTCTACGTACAATACAGAGAGCCTTGAATTTTATTTTGCACTTTACGAGGTGCCTGTCTATCATCGGCCATTCCCTAGTGTACTGAAGGACAGCAGTGGCAACGTTTTGACTTTCTGATTTTTTTTTTTTTTATGTTGTCGCATTTGCACGCTTTCCTCTGGGGCGATTAGGAGATATCGGGAGCATCTCAGATTTACACCTTCCGTTTTATTCTCCATCCCCAATTTCTTTCAGTAGAGCACATGTGTGTGTACCTGGAGCGTCTTGAAGGTGCAATGGTACAGTATTGTTGATATAGCACTTTATATCCCTAAAAGGCAGCAAATCGCTCCCTCAGTTATCTGGTTCCTTGGAAGCCTTTAGAAGTGCTTAGTTTAAAGAGTATAGGGTGGTAGCAGGCCTACCTGTAAGGCACTGGGTGTGGGGTTTAGCCAGGGCTAGCTTTAGTGCTGGTGGCGCCTGGTGCGACAATCATTTTTGGCGCCCCCCACACCCCATGACCGCTTCCTCGGATTCTCTCACTTCCACAGGGCAAAAGTGCCCTCATCTCTCCAATCATTAGTTATTGCTCAAAACAGCATCCCCATGAGATCAGCGCCCCCTCCACATGCCAGCGCCCAGTGCGGCCGCACCGGTCGCACTGCCCTAAAGCCGGCCCTGGGTTTAGCTGTGCTTAAGCTTTAAGTGTTGCAGAAAGGTTTGAGTGTGGGTGCGGCCGTGTACGGCCATATAAGTATGGATGAACTGTGGCAAATATTTGTGAACTCCATTTCAGCCATCTCAGCAGTGCTCCAGGGAAGGCAGACTTCATCCAGGTCCAGACTTATGAGTCTAAAATGGCGGGTGTAAATAGGCTCTTGTAATCCCCTAGTTTGCTCCAGAATAAACATCTGGGACTCGGTCCCTTTTATGTTGCTATGTAGTGCCAGACAAAATTAATAAAACTTTTGTTTGTTCAAATGTCCCAGTGTCCTTTAAACGAGAGTTTTAACCCCAGGGTTAACCCCAGCACTTAGGCATATAGGGGCTTATTTACAAGCCCATTGCTCCGCACGCGTAATTTATTTTGACGCACCTGCGACGCAATGGGCTTGCCCATATTTACAAAGCCACGTAAAGTTACCCTGCGTCACTTTTCTAGGCCTTGTAAATATGGACCTCATTCATGCATCACTCTACATGAAAGGGGCGTTACATGGGTGTTGCTGTGGGTGCTCCCCCGCAACATCCATGGAACTTGACGCATTCCCAGATTTACAACATTTTGTAAAACAGGAAATGCCTCAGAATCCTACGCCTCCCCAGGATAGGCATAGGAATGGCACAAGGAAAAATGCTTTTATTTCTCCTCGTTTTTTCCTCTTTCTATGTGTGCTCTATTCTGCAGCATTCATGGAAAGAGGAAAATGCCATTAATTATTGTTTTTGTGCAGGAAGGTGTCCCTTCCTGCACAAACACAATCATCCATCAGTGCATGCACCCTTGCACAATGACGCAAGGGCGCCTGCACTGACGCATGGCAGCCAATTGTGGGCCACCGCACAGGAAAGCACAGGGGGATGCGTCGTATTGTTGTTAATACGACAGATCCCTGTGCTTTGAAAATGACGCAGCACAATGCATCTAAATGGCTTGCGGCACTGCGTCATTTTCTTGTAGATGAGTGTGAGAAGTTGGCCTGGTATATGCTGTTCACTAATTAAAGTGGACACCTTGCACCAGAACAATTCGACTCTTATGGTAGATAGGTTTAAGACAACCTTTATAGAAAGCTATCCTAGTGGTAGCTGTGGAGAGCAGCCTTCAGGCTAAGTCTTGAAGGAATGTAAAGCAGCTTGTTTTACCACACAATCTCTTGAATCACCAAATGAAAAGACACCACACAGGTATATATATCAAATATATATGTATTTATTAATAAACACTCCCTACTAATCTCTTTATGAGATTAGAAGTCAAGGACATATGCACAAATCAACGTTTCACAATAAATTAAGCACAAATATGGCTGGGGCCCTAAGGGCGTACCAGACCATATACTAAAAAAGAGACTTAGAAACAACGACTTGCAAAGAGACAAGGCCTAGGGCCTTCAGAAGTGCTGGGGCCTCACGAAACCACCCAAGGCAGGTAAGTAAAGGACCCACGGGAGACGCGTACAGTGTGGATACACAGGCGCGAATCGCCGTTGACTTCAATGGGGCAAGTCGCGGTTGGAAATTAAGAGTTTTAGGATACTTCGGGAGAACCTACAAGCAAGTCACTTACAGGTTACGTAGTTTTAGGATACTTCGGGAGAACCTACAAGCAAGTCACTTACAGGTTACGTAGTTCTAGGGCCAACACCCACAGGAGCACCGTAGTGCTGGAGTTACCTCACCCAGGGAAGCCGGGTGCATAGGTGTCCTTTGGTGTCGGGTCGCGGCGTAGTTTTCAATGGAGGACAATGAAGACTTGCTGCTTGTGAAGTCCGAAGAAGTGTCCGGTGGAATCCAAGCCTGGATTCAGAAGATGATAGACCTGAAAGCAGAGGGGACAGTGTTCAAAGTCACTTGGCAGTGACTCGGGGCAAGGAAGATGGATGCCCACCGTCGTCGCAAGATTCAGGTCGTTCGCGGTTGCCTTGACTCTTCAGCCACGAGGTCCAGGAGGCGTCGACGACGACCAGGAGCTGGATTCGGCGTGTCCCACGATGTCTGCAGCTTACTGCGGTGTCGGCGACTCGATCGGAGCCAACAAGCCTTGGTAATAGCAAGTCTCGGGGAAAGTGCGAAGAGGCAATGGCGCAGACCAGCAAGGTCTGGGGGACTCACCCAGCGAGGGTAAGTCAGGGCAGGCCTGGAGCAACCAGGGGAGCCCTTTGGTGTCTTTAAAGTCTTCTGGGGACCCACAAGCCGGCTGGCAAGGGATCGCGAAGACGCCTCGGGAGGATTCGCTCACAGGGGCCCACGGTCACTCGGGACGTGGTAGGCCTCTGATCTTCGGAGGGATTCCTGCTGGAGGCTGGGACCACACGTGGTCCAAAGCACAAGTTCGTGGAACGTTGTGCAGGGGTTGCACTCGACAATAGTGCACGGTACCCAGGGGTCGCGGTTCCTCGTTACTCTTGGGGTCCACTGGCCTCAGCTTCACTGGGGACTCACGATGGCCTTTGAGAAGTCAGGAAATCCACTTCTTGGGCTGCAGGGATTTCGGACTCTGGCGGGAGCGGCGTAGTTTGCGACCGTCGTTTGTAGTTTTTGGTGCCTGCCAAGCAGGGAGTCACTCCTTGACTCCAAGGAGATTCTTCAGTCTTCCAAAGGTAGTGGAACTTCGAAGGTCCGGGATTCTTCTTCAGAGCGTCGTCCAGGGAAATCTAGGTTGCAATGCACAGGTTCCCCCTCTTATACTAAAAGAAAGGGAGGGACTAGCTCTATGACCCTACCTATGGGAGGGTCAGGGGAGTGGGTGGCTACACCCACTTCCCTTTGTCCAGTTTCGCGCCAGAGCAGGGACAGGTAGCCCCTGAGCCGGTTTGAACTGGCATATGCACAGAGGAGCCTTCTGCTCCCCAGTGCAGGACTTCAAAGCACTCTAAGAGTGCACCCACCCAGCCCCAATACACTAAACCCTGTCTGGAAGGTGGTCACACCCCTTGGGACAGGATATCTATTGTTGGGCTTCCTCCACTGCGAGTGTTGGTCATCAGCAGGAGGGCAGCCCAGTGTCTGTGACTGGTGGCATCCATTTTGTGATGCCAGGGCTCTGCAGGATTCTACCGCGTTTCCACAGTAGGTACATGTCTATCCCTCTAGAAGGGTGGAATGCTACCCCCGCCGCCAGGACTGGCGGGGGTAGTATTCCAAGATGTTTGACACCAAACACGACATGTTTCGATGCAGCCATTCCAAAGTTAGCATTTTACCGCGAGGATATAATGCACTTAAAAGTATATGGTTTAACCGCATCCACAAACAGCACCAGAGAATGGACTCTGAGAGCTGCAGAGGGGCCCTGCTCAGGCAGAGGCACCCCCTCACATAGAAGCCAAGCACCCTGCCCTCAGGATTGATAGGGCCTGCCTTAGGGGTGACTGATAGGTTCATGTGTGTGTGCAGGAGAGATATAGGGGACCTATATCTCAGTGAGGAGTGCTAGCACCACCTCACCCAGGCTGCAGTAGCAGGCCTGTGGTGTCAGATTTAGTCTGCTTCCCAGGGGTGGCATAGTACATGCTTCAGCCCCTGGTAGGCCTGTGAAGTACCTATGCCCTTGGTACCTAAGGTACCATATACTAGGGACTCATAAGGTACCACAGTATCCAATCACTAGTGCACCTAGAGTGCACTCCAAGTCGTTTAGAGAGAACAGAGAGGCTGGGGCCCTGCTTAGCAGGGGCCCAGCCAGACTATAGCCAGAAACCAGTGTAAACATCAGAAAAAAAGTGGGGGCAACATAAGAGGCAGATCCTACTCTCCTACACAACCCCCCAAACGCAGGGACACTAAACTAACCTTGACCAGTTGAGTCTTCGTGTTCAAAGTGGAAATACCTTGAGAGTCCATCTGCATTGGCATGTTGGGTCCCAGGTCTATGTTCCACTGTATAATCCATCCCCTGTAGGGAAATGGACCACCTCAAAAGTTTTGGGTTTTCTCCTTTCATTTGTTTAAGCCATAGGAGGGGCTTGTGGTCAGTCTGAACTATGAAGTGAGTGCCAAACAAGTATGGCCTCAGCTTCTTCAGGGCCCACACCACAGCAAAGGCCTCCCTCTCTATAGCTGACCAACGTTTCTCTCTAGGGGTCAGCCTTCTGCTAATAAAAGCTACTGGCTGGTCTTGACCTTCATCATTCAGTTGAGACAGTACAGCTCCCACACCCAGCTCAGAAGCATCTGTTTGGACAATGAACTTTTGGTGTAGTCTGGACTCTGTAAGATGGGGGCAGTGCACATGGCCTGCTTTAGGTCTTCAAATGCCTTCTGACAGCTAGCTGTCCACTGAACCTTTTTGGCATTTTCTTTGAGGTCAGATCATTCAAGGGGGTCACTATAGATCCATATCCCTTGACAAACCTCCTATAGTACCCAGTCAGGCCTAAGAAGGCTCTCACCTGTGTCTGGGTGGTTGGAGCAACCCATTCCATTATGGTTTGGATTTTGCTCTGTAAAGGCTGAACCTGGCCTCCACCTACAAGGTGGCCCAGGTATACAACCTGACTCTGCCCTATCTGGCACTTAGTGGCCTTGATAGTGAGGCCTGCTTTCTGCAGGGCCTCCAAAACATTCCTGAGGTGGACCAGGTGATCCTGCCAGGAGGAACTAAAGACAGCAATATCATCTAGATAAGCTGAGCAATAAGTTTCCATCCCTGTCAGAACTTTATTCACCAACCTCTGAAAAGTGGCAGGTGCATTTTTCAATCCAAAGGGCATCACCACAAAGTGGTAGTGCCCACCAGGAGTCGAAAATGCTGTTTTGGCTTTTGCATCATCAGCTAACCTGATCTGCCAGTAGCCAGCTGTCAGGTCAAACGTGCTTAGATACTTGGCTGAGGCCAAAGTATCAATCAGCTCATCTGCCCTTGGTATGGGATAGGCATCAGTCCTAGTGACTGCATTGAGGCCTCTGTAGTCTACACAAAACCTCATTTCTTTCTTACCACCCTGGGTATGAGGCTTGGGTACCAGGACTACTGGACTAGCCCAAGGGCTATCTGAAGGCTCAATTACACCTAGCTCCAACATTTTCTGGACTTCAGTCCTGATACAGTCCCTGACATGGTCAGGTTGCCTGTAGATTTTATTCTTGACAGGCAGACTGTCTCCAGTGTCCACCTCATGGGTGCACCAGGAAGTCTGACTAGGGGTCAGGCTAAACATATGTCTATACTGTTGCAGAACTTGTCTGCACTCAGTTTGCTGATGGTCAGTGAGGCTGCTTGCCAAAGCAACACCATCTACTGACCCATCATCAGGGTTCTGAGAGAGCAGGTCAGGGAGAGGGTCACTCTCCTCCTCCTGGTCCTCATCAGTTGCCATGAGCAAGCCCATGTCAGCCCTGTCAACATATGGCTTTAATCTGTTGACATGGAGCACCCTCAGGGGGCTCCTGGGAGTTCCAAGATTCACCAGGTAAGTGACTTCTCCCTTCTGTTCAACTATTGTATGGGGGCCACTCCACTTGTCCTGGAGGGCTGCTGGGGCCACAGGCTCCAATACCCACACCTTCTGTCCTGGCTGGTATACAGTCAGTACAGCCTTCTGGTCATGCCAAGCTTTTTGTAATTCTTGGCTGGCCTCTAGGTTTTTGGTTGCCTTTTTCATGTACTCTGCCATCCGGGAGCGGAGACCAAGTACATAGTCCATCACATCTTGTTTGGGGGCTTGAGAGGTAACTCCCAGCCCTCTTTACCAAACACAGTGGACCTCTCACAGGATGCCCAAACAGAAGCTCAAATGGGCTGTAACCAACCCCCTTCTGTGGAACTTCTCTGTATGCAAACAAAAGTCAAGGAAGAAGAAGGTCCCATTTCCGCCTAAGCTTCTCTGGGAGTCCTTTAATCATTCCTTTCAAGGTTTTGTTGAAGTGTTCAACTAAACCATTGCATTGTGGGTGATAGGGGGTGGTGAACTTGTAAGTTACACCACACTCCTTCCACATTGCTTTCAGATATCCTGACATGAAGTTGGTACCTCTGTCAGAAATGACCTCCTTCAGGAAACCCACTCTGGAGAAAACTCCAATGAGGGCTCTTGCCACCACAGGGGCTGTGGTGGTCCTCAGAGGAATTGCTTCTGGGTACCTGGTGGCATGATCCACTACCACCAGGATAAATCTGTGCCCAGATGCAGTTTGAGGGTCAAGGGGACCAACAATGTCAATCCCTACCCTTTCAAAGGGTACCCCCACCACAGGTAGTGGTATCAGGGGGCCTTTGTTGTGCCACCTGCCTTACCACTGGCTTGGCATGTGACACATGAGCGACAAAACTCCTTTGTGTCCTCTGACATATGTGGCCAATGAAAATGTGGAACAAGCCTGTCCCAGGTCTTGTTTTGGCCCAAGTGTCCTGCTAAAGGGATGTCATGTGCTAGGGTCAAGAGGAACCCCTAAACTTCTGAGGTATTACCAACCTCCTGGTGGCTCCAGGGGCTGGGTCTCTACCCTCAGAATATAGGAGTCCCTCATCCCAATAAACTTTATGGGACCCACTAGCACTCCCAGCAGCCTCAGCAGCAGCCTGCTGTCTGAGGGGTTCAAGAGAGGGGCAGCACTGTTGCTCCTTACTCAGATCTTCCCTAGAAGGGCCCCCTGCCCCCAAGACCTCAACCTGATCAGGCTCAAGTCCCTCTGGGGCAGTTCCTTCTTCAGGATCTGCTTCACCTCCCTCTGGGGCTGAATCTGTGATCTGAGACAGAGGGAAGGCACTGCCTTTACCCTACTGCTCCTCCTCTTGGGAAGCATCTGGTCCATTGTTCCAGGATCCAGAGCTGGTTCAGTGTCATGCATTCTTGCTTGTGACCTGGTCACAGCAAATACCTCTGCAGGGATGCCCAACATCTCAGCATGAGTCCATAACTCTACTTCAGACCAGGCTGAAGTCTCTAGATCATTGCCCAATAGACATTCGACAGGGAGGTCTGCACTGACTACAACCTTCTTGAGGCCAGTTACCCCTCCCCAGGAGAAATTCACAACTGCCAGACTATGGTTGGTCTTGACATTGCTTGCATTGGTCACCTGGTACATTTCGCCCAGGATGATCTGTCCAGGGTCCACAAGGTCCTCTGCTACCATGGTGACACTAGCACCTGTGTCCCTAAATGCCAAAGCCTGTTTGCCATTTATTACAGGCTGCTGTTTGTATTTGCCCAGATTACTGGGGCTTACTAGGAAGGACATATTAAGGTCTCCCTCACAAATCAGCATTGCCTGAGTGGGCACTCTGACTAGGTCAGAGTCCACTTCAGAACCCAGGGTCAACCCTACTACACCCTTATTCTGTGTACCACCTCCACCAGTAGCTGAGCTAGGGGGAACAGTTGCCTTAGGGGCAGGAGTGGTGGTGGTTTGGTCTTTGGACTTGTTACAGTCAGAAGTCCAGTGCCCTTTCTGTTTACAGAATTTGCACCAGGGCTTCTTTTGGCCTTTTCCCTGGTTGGATTGTGACTCCCCACCAGATGCAGATTTTTGGGGCCCTTGTGAAGACTTCTGGTCTTTTGACTTATCCCCACCTTTCTCAGAGCCCTTAGGATCTTGCTTCTTAGTGTCACCCCCTTGGTTCTGGGGTTTCTGCCTCACCCTGGTTCTGACCCATTTCTCTGCCTTCTTTCCCAATTCTTAGGGAGAGGTCAGATCCGAGTCCACCAGGTATTGATGCAACAACTGGTTCTGGCAATTATTAAGGATCTGTTCTCTCATCATCAGATTATACAATCCCTTGAAATCAGTAACCCTACTGCCAACCAGCCAACCCTCCAGAGCCTTGGTTGCACAATCAACAAAGTCAGTCCAGTCCTGAGTCTGTGCCTTCTGGGTGTCTCTGAACTTCAACCTGTACTGCTCAGTGGTTAAGCCAAACCCATCTATCAGTGCACTCTTCAGGACTTCATAATCATCAGCATCCTCTTCTCTAACAGTGAGGAGCTTGTCTCTACCTTTGTCTGAAAAGGAGAGCCACAAGATTGCTGCCCACTGCTTTTGGGGGACCTGCTGTACTCTACAGGCCCTCTCCATAGCAGTTATCCACTTGTGGATATCATCCCCACTCTGGTAGGGAGGCACAACCTTGCTCAGGTTCCTATGGTCTGGAATAGATTCTCTGCCTCTAGGGACACTGTTGCTGCCACCAAGGGGTTCTAACCCCTCTCTTCTAGAAGCTCTCTGGATCTCCAGGGCTTCTCTATCCAGTGCCAACTGCTTGGTTCTGAGGGCAACTCTTGCTTCCTCATACTGCAGCAGTTTGCACATTCTTTCAGAGGAGGTCTCTCTTATGGGAAAGTATGAGTTCCTCTGGTGGACAAATTCTCTGCCAGAGTGATAAGAGTGCTCAGATTCCCTGGAAGGGGACCTATGCCTCTCCTCCACTCTGTCAGCTCTCTTAGGGAGAATTCCTCTGTCCTTTTCAGGCCCCTTGAGGCCTGGCCCTTCAATCACAGAGTCCTGGTCATTCTGATGTTCATCATCTGACCCAGATACTGTAATTGACCCACCCACTGATTCAGACCCATTAGCTCCTAGAGCCAATCTAAGATCATCTGCTGTCAGCAGATCTATCAGGTGTAGGGTTGAGGGACTCTGTCCTAGCCTCAGGTGTCTTTCAACACACATGGCTCTCAAGTCAGAGAAAGCCATGTCCTTATACTGAGGCTGAGTGGATCCACTGGTTCCACCCTTTAAGGACATTCTAGTGTTGTGCAGTGTTGTACTACCTACACTAGTTTGTGGCCTACTGATACTAGCTTGAGCTGTAGAAAGGGTGTGCTATCCCTTGGCACACAGCTCTAAGTTCAGTAGAACTTATTGATACTAAGCTTGACTTTATATGTACCTTAAGTACCTATAGTGGTTTTCAGTTAGTAATTCAAATAGAGATTTTCTGGTAAAACAATAGCAAGCTGGAATCCCACACGCTGCCCACCAATGTGAGAAGTTGGCCTGGTATATGCTGTTCACTAATTAAAGTGGACACCTTGCACCAGAACAATTCGACTCTTATGGTAGATAGGTTTAAGACAACCTTTATAGAAAGCTATCCTAGTGGTAGCTGTGGAGAGCAGCCTTCAGGCTAAGTCTTGAAGGAATGTAAAGCAGCTTGTTTTACCACACAATCTCTTGAATCACCAAATGAAAAGACACCACACAGGTATATATATCAAATATATATGTATTTATTAATAAACAACTCTCTACTAATCTCTTTATGAGATTAGAAGTCAAGACATATGCACAAATCAACGTTTCACAATAAATTAAGCACAAATATGGCTGGGGCCCTAGGGGCGTACCAGACCATATACTAAAAAGAGACTTAGAAACAACGACTTGCAAAGAGACAAGGCCTAGGGCCTTCAGAAGTGCTGGGGCCTCACGAAACCACCCAAGGCAGGTAAGTAAAGGACCCACGGGGGACGCGTGCAGTGTGGATACACAGGCGCGAATCGCCGTTGACTTCAATGGGGCAAGTCGCGGTTGGAAATTAAGAGTTTTAGGATACTTCGGGAGAACCTACAAGCAAGTCACTTACAGGGTACGTAGTTCTAGGGCCAACACCCACAGGAGCACCGTAGTGCTGGAGTTACCTCACCCAGGGAAGCCGGGTGCATAGGTGTCCTTTGGTGTCGGGTCGCGGCGTCGTTTTCAATGGAGGACAATGAAGACTTGCTGCTTGTGAAGTCCGAAGAAGTGTCCGGTGGAATCCAAGCCTGGATTCGGAAGATGGAAGACCTGAAAGCAGAGGGGACAGTGTTCAAAGTCACTTGGCAGTGACTCGGGGCAAGGAAGATGGATGCCCACCGTCGTCGCAAGATTCAGGTCGTTCACGGTTGCCTTGACTCTTCAGCCACGAGGTCCAGGAGGCGTCGACAACGACCAGGAGCTGGATTCGGCGTGTCCCACGATGTCTGCAGCTTACTGGGGTGTCGGCGACTCGATCGGAGCCAACAAGCCTTGGTAACAGCAAGTCTCGGGGAAAGTGCGAAGAGGCAATGGCGCAGACCAGCAAGGTCTGTGGGACTCACCCAGCGAGGGTAAGTCAGGGCAGGCCTGGAGCAACCAGGGGAGCCCTTTGGTGTCTTTAGAAAGTCTTCTGGGGACCCACAAGCCGGCTGGCAAGGGATCGCGAAGACGCCTCGGGAGGATTCGCTCACAGGGGCCCACGGTCACTCGGGACGTGGTAGGCCTCTGATCTTCGGAGGGATTCCTGCTGGAGGCTGGGACCACACGTGGTCCAAAGCACAAGTTCGTGGAACGTTGTGCAGGGGTTGCACTCGACAATAGTGCACGGTACCCAGGGGTCGCGGTTCCTCGTTACTCTTGGGGTCCACTGGCCTCAGCTTCGCTGGGGACTCACGATGGCCTTTGAGAACTCAGGAAATCCACTTCTTGGGCTGCAGGGACTTCGGACTCCGGCGGGAGCGGCGTAGTTTGCGACCGTCGTTTGTAGTTTTTGGTGCCTGCCAAGCAGGGGAGTCACTCCTTGACTCCAAGGGAGATTCTTCAGTCTTCCAAAGGTAGTGGAACGTCGAAGGTCCGGGATTCTTCTTCAGAGCGTCGTCCAGGGAAATCTAGGTTGCAATGCACAGGTTCCCCCTCTTATACTAAAAGAAAGGGATGGACTAGCTCTATGACCCTACCTATGGGAGGGTCAGGGGAGTGGGTGGCTACACCCACTTCCTTTTGTCCAGTTTCGCGCCAGAGCAGGGACAGGTAGCCCCTGAGCCGGTTTGAACTGGCATATGCACAGAGGAGCCTTCTGCTCCCCCAGTGCAGGACTTCAAAGCCCTCTAAGAGTGCACCCACCCAGCCCCAATACACTAAACCCTGTCTGGAAGGTGGTCACACCCCCTTGGGACAGGATATCTATTGTTGGGCTTCCTCCACTGCGAGTGTTGGTTATCAGCAGGAGGGCAGCCCAGTGTCTGTGACTGGTGGCATCCATTTTGTGATGCCAGGGCTCTGCAGGATTCTACCACGTTTCCACAGTAGGTACATGTCTATCCCTCTAGAAGGGTGGAATGCTACCCCCGCCGCCAGGACTGGCGGGGGGTAGTATTCCCAGATGTTTGACACCAAACACGACATGTTTCGATGCAGCCATTCCAAAGTTAGCATTTTACAGCGAGGATATAATGCACTTAAAAGTATATGGTTTAACCGCATCCACAAACAGCACCAGAGAATGGACTCTGAGAGCTGCAGAGGGGCCCTGCTCAGGCAGAGGCACCCCCTCACATAGAAGCCAAGCACCCTGCCCTCAGGATTGATAGGGCCTGCCTTAGGGGTGACTGATAGGTTCATATGTGTGTGCAGGAGAGATATAGGGGACCTATATCTCAGTGAGGAGTGCTAGCACCACCTCACCCAGGCTGCAGTAGCAGGCCTGTGGTGTCAGATTTAGTCTGCTTCCCAGGGGTGGCATAGTACATGCTTCAGCCCCTGGTAGGCCTGTGAAGTACCTATGCCCTTTGTACCTAAGGTACCATATACTAGGGACTCATAAGGTACCACAGTATCCAATCACTAGTGCACCTAGAGTGCACTTCAAGTGGTTTAGAGAGAACAGAGAGGCTGGGGCCCTGATTAGCAGGGGCCCAGCCAGACTATAGCCAGAAACCAGTGTAAACATCAGAAAAAAAGTGGGGGCAACATAAGAGGCAGATCCTACTCTCCTACAATGAGGCCCATAGTTTTTACTGGCAGCTCTTGTAGCACATTTGGGTATATTAATTTTCTGTGTCACTCCCTTAGATCTGCTTCTTTTGTGAAACTCCACATGTACACTATATATTTGAAAATAATAATGTGAGTCATTGTTTTTTTAGATAGAGCTTCATGCCACACTTCCGTGGTTTCTAAGCACTGTAAATAACTGAAGTTTTTATTATCAATTTTAACGGTATCCAATCTACCAACGTCGGAACAATGGGAAGCCCTGCCGTTTTTAGGTCTCGCCTAGCGAACGCAGCGCATGCGCTGCTTCGCCTTGGCGAGACTATTGTTGTCGGTTTGGTGCGCGAAGGGAGACAAAACATGTGCGCGCCCGGACAGGCGATGTGCACGCGCACGGCGTCTCCTCCCTAGCGATGTAAGCTTTCACACGCTCCCACCTTGATTTAGGTTTCAGTTTCACTGCGCGATGCAACTATACGAGGCAGACACATAAATTTCAGCGCTTCACTGCGCGATGCAACTATACAAGGCAGACACATAAATTTCATCGCTTCAGCATATCAAGAACTTTGTGCCGCATGGTATTTACTTTGCTTTTTTTCGCTTTTGTTGCCTCAACACACAACAGTATTGTAATTGCCTCGCCGTGCTTTTTATCTGCCCCGCACTCTATCCTGCCACTTATCCTCAGGTTTTTAACTCGCCGTGCCTGTCCCTCTGCCCCACACTGTCCTGCAACTTATCCTCATGTTTTTAACTTTAGGTCAGCAGAGCTGCTTTAGAGCCAGAGAACCAGGTCAGCAGAGCTGCTTTAGAGCCAGAGAACCAGGTCAGCAGAGCTGCTCTAGAGCCTAAGAACCAGGTCAGCAGAGCAGCTCTAGAGGCAGAGAACCAGGTCAGCAGAGCTGCTCTAGATGCAGAGAACCAGGTCAGCAGAGCTGCTATAGAGCCAGAGAACCCAGATCAGCAGAGCTGCTTTAGAGGGACAGAACCAGGTCAGCAGAGCTGCTTTAGAGCCAGAGAACCAGGTCAGCAGAGCTGCTTTAGAGCCAGAGAACCAGGTCAGCAGAGCTGCTTTAGAGCCAGAGAACCAGGTCAGCAGAGCTGCTTTAGAGCCAGAGAACCAGGTCAGCAGAGCTGCTCTAGAGCCAGAGAACCAGGTCAGCAGAGCTGCTCTAGAGCCAGAGAACCAGGTCAGCAGAGCTGCTTTAGAGCCAGAGAACCAGGTAAGCAGAGCGGCTCTAGAGCCAGAGAACCAGGTCAGCAGAGCGGCTCTAGAGCCAGAGAACCAGGTCAGCAGAGCGGCTCTAGAGCCAGAGAACCAGGTCAGTAGAGCTGCTATAGAGCCATAGAACCAGGTCAACAGAGCTGCTTTAGAGGGAGAGAACCAGCTCAGCAGAGCTGCTTTAGAGGGAGAGAACCAGGTCAGCAGAGCTGCTTTAGAGCCAGAGAACCAGGTCAGCAGAGCTGCTCTAGAGCCTAAGAACCAGGTCAGCAGAGCTGCTCTAGATGCAGAGAACCAGGTCAGCAGAGCTGCTGTAGAGCCAGAGAAACCAGGTCAGCAGAGCTGCTTTAGAGGGAGAGAACCAGGTCAGCAGAGCTGCTTTAGAGACAAAGAACCAGGTCAGCAGAGCTGCTTTAGAGCCAGAGAACCAGGTCAGCAGAGCTGCTCTAGAGCCTAAGAACCAGGTCAGCAGAGCTGCTCTAGAGGCAGAGAACCAGGTCAGCAGAGCTGCTGTAGAGCCAGAGAAACCAGGTCAGCAGAGCTGCTTTAGAGGAGAGAACCAGGTCAGCAGAGCTGCTTTAGAGCCAAAGAACCAGGTCAGCGGAGCTGCTTTAGAGCCAGAGAACCAGGTCAGCAGAGCTGCTCTAGAGCCAGAGAACCAGGTCAGCAGAGCTACTTTACAGCCATAGAACCAGGTCAGCAGAGCTGCTTTAGAGCCAGAGAAACAGGTCAGCAGAGCTGCTCTAGAGCATAAGAGCCAGGTCAGCAGAGCTGCTCTAGAGGCAGAGAACCAGGTCAGCAGAGCTGCTCTAGAGACAGAGAACCAGGTCAGCAGAGCTGCTGTAGAGCCAGAGATACCAGGTCAGCAGAGCTGCTTTAGAGCCAGAGAACCAGGTCAGCAGAGCTGCTTTAGAGCCAGAGAACCAGGTCAGCAGAGCTGCTCTAGAGCCTAAGAACCAGGTCAGCAGACCAGCTCTAGATGCAGAGACCCAGGTCAGCAGAGCTGCTCTAGATGCAGAGAACCAGGTCAGCAGAGCTGCTATAGAGCCAGAGAAACCAGGTCAGCAGAGCTGCTTTAGAGGGAGAGAACCAGGTCAGCAGAGCTGCTTTAGAGCCAGAGAACCAGGTCAGCAGAGCCATTGTAGAGCCAGAGAACCAGGTCAGCAGAGCTGCTGTAGAGCCAGAGAAACCAGAGCTGCTTTAGAGGGAGAGAACCAGGTCAGCAGAGCTGCTTTAGAGGGAGAGAACCAGGTCAGCAGAGCTGCTTTAGAGGGAGAGAACCAGGTCAGCAGAGCTGCTGTAGAGCCAGAGAACCAGGTCAGCAGAGCTGCTTTAGAGGGAGAGAACCAGGTCAGCAGAGCTGCTGTAGAGCCAGAGAAACCAGAGCTGCTTTAGAGGGAGAGAACCAGGTCAGCAGAGCTGCTTTAGAGCCAGAGAACCAGGTCAGCAGAGCCGTTGTAGAGCCAGAGAACCAGGTCAGCAGAGCTGCTCTAGAGCCTAAGAACCAGGTCAGCAGAGCTGCTCTAGAGCCAGAGAACCAGGTCAGCAGAGCTGCTGTAGAGCCAGAGAAACCAGAGCTGCTTTAGAGGGAGAGAACCAGGTCAGCAGAGCTGTGTTAAAGGGAGAGAACCAGGTCAGCAGAGCTGCTTTAGAGGGAGAGAACCAGGTCAGCAGAGCTGCTTTAGAGGGAGAGAACCAGGTCAGCAGAGCTGCTTTAGAGCCAAAGAACCAGGTCAGCAAAGCTGCTTTAGAGCCAGAGAACCAGGTCAGCAGAGCTGCTCTAGAGCCAGAGAACCAGGTCAGCAGAGCTGCTTTAGAACCAGAGAACCAGGTCAGCAGAGCTGCTTTAGAACCAGAGAACCAGGTCAGCAGAGCTGCTTTAGAGCCAGAGAACCAGGTGAGCAGAGCTGCTTTAGAGCCAGAGAACCAGGTGAGCAGAGCTGCTTTAGAGCCAGAGAACCAGGTCAGCAGAGCCGTTGTAGAGCCAGAGAACCAGGTCAGCAGAGCTGCTGTAGAGCCTAAGAACCAGGTCAGCAGAGCTGCTCTAGAGCCAGAGAACCAGGTCAGCAGAGCTGCTGTAGAGCCAGAGAAACCAGATCAGCAGAGCTGCTTTAGAGGGAGAGAACCAGGTCAGCAGAGCTGCTTTAGAGGGAGAGAACCAGGTCAGCGGAGCTGCCTTAGAGAGAGAGTACCAGGTCAGCAGAGCTGCTTTAGAGGGAGAGAACCAGGTCAGCAGAGCTGTTTTAGAGCCAGAGAACCAGGTCAGCAGAGCTGCTTTAGAGCCAGAGAACCAGGTCAGCAGAGCTGCTCTAGAGCCTAAGAACCAGGTCAGCAGAGCTGCTCTAGATGCAGAGAACCAGGTCAGCAGAGCTGCTGTAGGGCCAGAGAAACCAGGTCAGCAGAGCTGCTTTAGAGGGAGAGAACCAGGTCAGCAGAGCTGCTTTAGAGCCAAAGAACCAGGTCAGCAGATCTGCTTTAGAGCCAGAGAACCAGGTCAGCAGAGCTGCTCTAGAGCCTAAGAACCAGGTCAGCAGAGCTGCTCTAGAGGCAGAGAACCAGGTCAGCAGAGCCGTTGTAGAGCCAGAGAACCAGGTCAGCAGAGCTGTTCTAGAGCCTAAGAACCAGGTCAGCAGAGCTGCTCTAGAGCCAGAGAACCAGGTCAGCAGAGCTGCTGTAGAGCCAGAGAAACCAGAGCTGCTTTAGAGGGAGAGAACCAGGTCAGCAGAGCTGCTGTAAAGCCAGATAAACCAGGTCAGCAGAGCTGCTTTAGAGGGAGAGAACCAGGTCAGCAGAGCTGCTTTAGAGCCAAAGAACCAGGTCAGCAGAGCTGCTTTAGAGCCAGAGAACCAGGTCAGCAGAGCTGCTCTAGAGCCAGAGAACCAGGTCAGCAGAGCTGCTTTAGAGCCAGAGAACCAGGTCAGCAGAGCAGCTTTAGAGCCAGAGAACCAGGTCAGCAGAGCTGCTTTAGAGCCAGAGAACCAGGTCAGCAGAGCCGTTGTAGAGCCAGAGAACCAGGTCAGCAGAGCTGCTCTAGAGCCTAAGAACCAGGTCAGCAGAGCTGCTCTAGAGCCAGAGAACCAGGTCAGCAGAGCTGCTGTAGAGCCAGAGAAACCAGAGCTGCTTTAGAGGGAGAGAACCAGGTCAGCAGAGCTGCTTTAGAGGGAGAGAACCAGGTCAGCAGAGCTGCTTTAGAGGGAGAGAACCAGGTCAGCAGAGCTGCTGTAGAGCCAGATAAACCAGGTCAGCAGAGCTGCTTTAGAGGGAGAGAACCAGGTCAGCAGAGCTGCTTTAGAGCCTAAGAACCAGGTCAGCAGAGCTGCTTTAGAGCCAGAGAACCAGGTCAGCAGAGCTGCTTTAGAGCCAGAGAACCAGGTCAGTAGAGCTGCTATAGAGCCATAGAACCAGGTCAGCAGAGCTGCTTTAGAGCCAGAGAACCAGGTCAGCAGAGCCGTTGTAGAGCCAGAGAACCAGGTCAGCAGAGCTGCTCTAGAGCCTAAGAACCAGGTCAGCAGAGCTGCTCTAGAGCCAGAGAACCAGGTCAGCAGAGCTGCTGTAGAGCCAGAGGACCAGATCAGCAGGGCTGCTTTAGAGGGAGAGAACCAGGTCAGCAGAGCTGCTTTAGAGGGAGAGAACCAGGTCAGCAGAGCTGCTTTAGAGGGAGAGAACCAGGTCAGCAGAGCTGCTGTAGAGCCAGAGAAACCAGAGCTGCTTTAGAGGGAGAGAACCAGGTCAGCAGAGCTGCTTTAGAGCCAGAGAACCAGGTCAGCAGAGCTGCTGTAGAGCCAGAGAAACCAGATCAGCAGAGCTGCTTTAGAGGGAGAGAACCAGGTCAGCAGAGCTGCTTTAGAGGGAGAGAACCAGGTCAGCAGAGCTGCTTTAGAGAGAGAGTACCAGGTCAGCAGAGCTGCTTTAGAGGGAGAGAACCAGGTCAGCAGAGCTGTTTTAGAGCCAGAGAACCAGGTCAGCAGAGCTGCTTTAGAGCCAGAGAACCAGGTCAGCAGAGCTGCTCTAGAGCCTAAGAACCAGGTCAGCAGAGCTGCTCTAGATGCAGAGAACCAGGTCAGCAGAGCTGCTGTAGGGCCAGAGAAACCAGGTCAGCAGAGCTGCTTTAGAGGGAGAGAACCAGGTCAGCAGAGCTGCTTTAGAGCCAAAGAACCAGGTCAGCAGATCTGCTTTAGAGCCAGAGAACCAGGTCAGCAGAGCTGCTCTAGAGCCTAAGAACCAGGTCAGCAGAGCTGCTCTAGAGGCAGAGAACCAGGTCAGCAGAGCTGCTGTAGAGCCAGAGAAACCAGAGCTTCTTTAGAGGGAGAGAACCAGGTCAGCAGAGCTGCTTTAGAGCCAGAGAACCAGGTCAGCAGAGCTGCTTTAGAGCCAGAGAACCAGGTCAGCAGAGCCGTTGTAGAGCCAGACAACCAGGTCAGCAGAGCTGTTCTAGAGCCTAAGAACCAGGTCAGCAGAGCTGCTCTAGAGCCAGAGAACCAGGTCAGCAGAGCTGCTGTAGAGCCAGAGAAACCAGAGCTGCTTTAGAGGGAGAGAACCAGGTCAGCAGAGCTGCTTTAGAGGGAGAGAACCAGGTCAGCAGAGCTGCTTTAGAGGGAGAGAACCAGGTCAGCAGAGCTGCTGTAGAGCCAGATAAACCAGGTCAGCAGAGCTGCTGTAGAGCCAGATAAACCAGGTCAGCAGAGCTGCTTTAGAGGGAGAGAACCAGGTCAGCAGAGCTGCTTTAGAGGGAGAGAACCAGGTCAGCAGAGCTGCTTTAGAGGGAGAGAACCAGGTCAGCAGAGCTGCTTTAGAGCCAAAGAACCAGGTCAGCAGAGCTGCTTTAGAGCCAGAGAACCAGGTCAGCAGAGCAGCTCTAGAGCCAGAGAACCAGGTCAGCAGAGCTGCTGTAGAGCCAGAGAAACCAGGTCAGCAGAGCTGCTTTAGAGCCAGAGAACCAGTTCAGCAGAGCTGCTTTAGAGCCAGAGAACCAGGTCAGCAGAGCTGCTTTAGAGCCAGAGAACCAGGTCAGCAGAGCTGCTCTAGAGCCAGAGAACCAGGTCAGCAGAGCTGCTTTAGAGCCATAGAACCAGGTCAGCAGAGCTGCTTTAGAGCCAGAGAACCAGGTCAGCAGAGCCGTTGTAGAGCCAGAGAACCAGGTCAGCAGAGCTGCTCTAGAGCCAGAGAACCAGGTCAGCAGAGCTGCTTGAAAGCCAGAGAACCAGGTCAGCAGAGCTGCTCTAGAGCCAGAGAACCAGGTCAGCAGAGCTGCTGTAGAGCCAGAGAAAACAGGTCAGCAGAGCTGCTTTAGAGGGAGAGAACCAGGTCAGCAGAGCTGCTTTAGAGCCAGAGAACCAGGTCAGCAGAGCTGCTCTAGAGCCAGAGAACCAGGTGAGCAGAGCTGCTGTAGAGCCAGAGAAAACAGGTCAGCAGAGCTGCTTTAGAGCCAGAGAACCAGGTCAGCAGAGCTGCTTTAGAGCCAGAGAACCAGGTCAGCAGAGCTGCTCTAGAGCCAGAGAACCAGGTCAGCAGAGCTGCTTTAGAGCCAGAGAACCAGGTCAGCAGAGCTGATGTAGAGCCATAGAACCAGGTCAGCAGAGCTGCCGTAGAGCCAGAGAACCAGGTCAGCAGAGCCGCTCTAAAGCCACAGAACCAGGTCAGCAGAGCTGCTTTAGAGCCAGAGAACCAGGTCAACAGAGCCACTGTAGAGCCAGAGAACCAGGTCAGCAGAGCTGCTTTAGAGCCAGAGAACCAGGTCAGCAGAGCTGCTTTAGAGCCAGAGAACCAGGTCAGCAAAGCTGCTTTAGAGCCAGAGAAACAGGACATTGGGGCTTATTTACAAGCCCCTTGCGCCGCCGCTGCGTCACTTTTTCCCACTCAAAAAGTGAAGCACCGGCGGTGCAAGGTACTTGTAAATAATCCCCATTGTGCCCATTCGAACGCTAATAAAACAGTTACGTAACCTTCACACCACGGAAAAGGTGAAATAAAGCACCAGTTTCTAAAGTTATTGCTCTTTCCACAGTTACTGGTAACTCAAGTCTCCTGCCTGAGGTCTACTACATTTATTGTAATTTAAAACTTCAGGTATCAAAATGCAAAGTTGTGTGAGCTATTAGCCTTACACTGGCTGAACAACTGCCTCCTACCATAGGACTGTTACGAGTGTCTACAAATCTAAGATTGTATTTTGGGAAGTAGATGATGCACCTCATGCCTGCAACATAAAACAAGCATTTGCAATGCAATAGGGCTGGCATTACTAAAAGTTTTAGCTATTGGCATTGCAAATGATAATGTTTGTTAGTTTTTGTATTTTTTGTTAAAAAATATCCCAGCAGTAGCATAAGTAATGAAATAAAATCAACGTAGACCACCAGTACCACCACCACCAGTACCAATACCACCACCACTACCACCACCGCTACAACCACCACAAGTACCATAACCACCACTACAATTATTACTATTACTACTCTGTGGTGATAGTAATAATAATAGAGGTAGTTATGGTACTGGTGGAAAATTACTATTATAAATTACAATACCTGTTAATTTTTCAAAAGGCATTGCCATTTACAATACCAATAGCTCTAAAACTCGCAGTTGCGAGACCTATTGCATTGTAAATGCTTGTTCTTGTATTCGAACTTGTGGCCTTCAGATAACCGCATTATTCAGTAGTGAGCGTTCAAACCATTGACCCCTTCAGCCAACTTGCAAACAGGCAAGAGAAGCGCATTTTTCAGATGTAGTTGAAAAAAGAATATCAACGTATTATTTTACTTCTGTATTTCAGACACCGTCTTCCCAAAGAGCAGTGGTGGCTTAAACTTTGCCCGATTTTAAAGATCTTGGCAAAATACAACATCAACTTGGATACCTCTGAGAAGGCGCAGATAGAGCACATTCAACAGAAGAGAGCATCTGTCGAGTCGCATATATAAACCCGCCAGAGGAGAGGAAATCGGCGCCGAATATCACGAATGGAAAGAGTTTTAGGCCCCAAAGGACCTCGGTTTGCATATCTTAAGGAGCTGTTGCGGCCCATTTAGTTTGACGCTCCAAGTATTACTTAGGGCCTATGGTGTTACGATGAAGTCGGAGTATGTGTTCCTGACGTACGAGATTATATTAGCCATATTGCCATTTGTGTTGTGGAAAATTGTTACTTTGGAAATACACCTTAAAACAAATGCTTGTGTGCAGAAATTAGCATTTCTTCTTATTCCTGCTTTCTGATTAAGAAAAGGGCATCTCTAGTAAAAGCATGTTTCCTTATGCTAAGCAAACCTTGACACTGCCCTCACTCAGGCCCGGCAACAGGATTTTTTTTTGGGGTGGGCCAAAGGTGCATTTGGGCAGTAGCGGCCCGTGGTGGGAGTGCAGCCGGGCGGTGACATGGGGCGGGGGAGGGGCAGGGTGGGGGGTAGTAAAGTACGGAATACGGCCAAATAGAGGTAAGTAAACAAATAAATAAAACGAATTTCGTTGCACGCGCTGCATCGCATTTGGCGATGCAGCGCGCGCAACAAAATAAGTTTTATTTATTTATATGTTTACTTACCTCTATTCGGCCGTATTCCGTACTTTACTACCCCCCACCCTGCCCCTCCACCGCCCCACGTCACCGCCCGGCAGCACTCCCACCATGGGCCGCTACTGCATTTGGGTGGGCCACTGCGGGCCCAATTTGTCGCTTCTTGTGGTAGCCTACAAGCCCTAGATTACATCATATCTACTTGCAGTCACCATGATACAACGGATCGATTCTGTATGTATACAGAGCATGTGGAGAGTTATTTGAAAGTAAGAGCAATGTCTGGACCTAAGTGCAAACCCTCAAATTCCAACAGGCCAGGCTTCAAAACAAGTACTTTCAGGCCGAATATCCACTTTTCTACCATCCCTCTCCTGTGCATCTTATCTCACAGCTGACCTTGGGCCCCAGCCCCATATCAGCCACCATCCAGCTCCACTTTCATTATTCCCTTAAAAAACATTAGTAAAATCACCTTCAAACTTAAAACATTGACTATAGCAGTAAATATAATTAGCACACACTTTAATATGTTCCACAGTTGACCTAATGACCTGACTGCTAATTAAATAAAAACAGAAAGGCCATGACAGGGCCGGCTTTAGCGCTAGTGCAAAAGTCTTTTTTGGCGCCCCACCAGTGACCTCTTTCTCCACAAATACCATTACTACCACCCTCCAACAGTGCCCTTCATCTCTCCGTAGCGACTCTCTCATATGCATTTCATTAGTTGTATTGCGCTACTCATATCAGTGTAGGGCAGAGGTCTTCAAACTTTTGGATGCCGAGACCCCCCTGTCAACATTTTGAGGCGTAAGGACCCCCTCCTGACAAAAATATCTAAACCTGTAGGCAGGGCTACTGGAATTATGAGGCAGGTGAGGACCAAATTACGTGACAGGCTTGACTAAATTGTGTGGGAAGAAAAGGTAAATGATGTTATGTGATGCCGCGTACACAGTAACACTGAGGAAAGATTTCACCCCATCAGTACCAGTGTATAACCAAAATACAGCAATTAACATCAGAAAGATTTCTAGTCAACCTTTGTGAAGGGCCTTCCACTCCGCAGGAATACGTGCTGCCACATTAGAAGCTCACTTGGCCCTTGTCGGGAGAAGCAGGGGTCCCTTAAAACCCTGGCGGTTTTGTGCAGAGTTAAGCAGTTTACCCATGCAGCTTTCCTCTCACCCCTCCCTTCCATCCCTCTGTCCTCTCCTAACCCCGGATCCCTCTCTCACTTTGCAGGCCATTTTCTTTCACCCCTTTTACAACTTCTGAACTCTCCCCATTCAACCTCTCACTTCACCTTTAACACTCCCAGCCAGGGCTGGTCCTAACACTGGTCGCACACGGTGCAACAGTCTTTTTGGTGCCCCACCCCGTTTCCTCCTTTTCCATGAATTCCTTCACTGCCACTCACCAACAATTCACCTCATCTCTCTATAGCACCTTTCTGACAAACATTTCATTTTTTATAGCGCTACTCATAGTTTACTCACACTCATTTCTGTGATCTGCATGGTACATATTCTTTGTAGCAGGAACGTTAACCCTCTGCACTGTGTGGGTGACAAGAGTGCCCATGTGAGTGCACGGTGAGCGATGCAACAGTGTGAGAGTAGGGTAAGAGGAGTGACTGCAGGGTGAGTGAGGTGGCTTATGAATTTAGGTGCGGATGCAAGTTCAGAATGGGACGAATTAGTGTATGATTACTGATGGGCTTGTTTGAGTGAGTTGCATATTGAGCAGTGAGGGGGACAGGTGAGTGAAGTGTCACATGAGTGCAGGATGAGTAGTGTACTCGTGTGACTGCAGGGTGAGGTATAGGATGAACAGCGCAAGTGCATTGTGAGTGCAGAGTGATCACTGTGAGTGCAGGGTGAGCGGGTGAATGGTGTGAGTGCATTGTGATCGCTGTGAATGCAGGGTGAGCGTGAAAGTGAAGGGCGAGAATGACGAGTGAGTTGTCTGAATGCAGAGTGCATTCCCAGACACTTGAAGTAACTCAGCATGTTATGGACGGCGGCGTAGGGTTTAAGATCTAAGTTAAACTATTGCTATTATGGCATTAATCGGGGATCGAGGAAATAAATAATGTGCTGATCCTGCAACAAACTTCCAGTCCTATGGTTAGGGTTGCCAGCAGATTATTTTGATGGCCCAGTCGGTACAAAAATAAGCAGTCACCTAAAGCTGTATTTTAAGCACTTATCTGTGCATACTTCGAACAGCAAATATAAATAGAAAGCACTTTTAATTGTGTTCTAGGGCTGCCTCAATGATCCATGACTGATAATTAAAGAGAACAAAGACAGAAAAGTCACATAACCAATGCATACATACTTTTTTATTTATAAGTCTATTTAGTGTCAAGAGGAGGTCTTTGCAGGCTCTTTAAACAAAACACGGCAGGCATTTTTCTTTTGGCAACTCTACTTTATATTCCTTTTCATGAAATGCATTCTCACACTGCAGCAGTAAATGTAAAATACAAATGTAAGGAATAGGCAGAGTGGGGGCCCAGGGGGTACTGGAACCAGGAAAAAAACTAAGCCTCTGTAACCAGTTTACAAAGGCATGTAAATATGCAAATGGTCTTTAAAGACCTGTGAAAAACTCGGGCGTGTCGGAGATAAGACTCCAGACACTGCCCAGCTGAGCCCCCAGCAGCTCGAGTTGCACTGCAGCAGCCCCGGCTGAGACGCAGGACGGGGGAAGAGGGGGGGCTGAAGCCCTTGGGCCTCGGCAGAAGTGTGACTGGGAAGGCGCGAACCCCTTTGCATCGCTCCACGGCCCCCCTGGGGGTCGCGCCCCACAGTTTGAAGACCCCTGGTGTAGGGGGTCACAGTACTTTACAACACGCACACATTATACAGAGACAATGAATTATACAAGTATGTAAATCAGTCTATAGGGAATGCCACATAAGCCAATGAGGATTACAAGGTGTAGGAATCACCTGTCATCCATACTGATGGGCAGTATATTTTAAGAGGGTTTGGGATTGGAAAGCACAAACTCAGGATTTATAGCATACCCCAGTGGTTGGGGTTGGATTTACTTATAAAAATGCAAATCGGCCCAAACTCTTTTAGCAACATTAAATTAATGAAAGACTGTGGAAGTTCTAACTATATAGTAACACAAAAAAAGTGACGTTCTAACTATACCATTCATGTTTGTAGGCAGCTCTTTGATGACAGTTTATAGGTCACTGTCCTATGTTAGGTTTGTAACTTCTGAACTGCAAGTAACACAAGGATCTCTGTGACAAAGGCAGTAACCCACTGAGCTATCCACATAAAATACAACTTATCTGCATTTCAAAACTAGCAACAGGCAAAGGCTTGCTCTCCAGCAGGATCATTAATCACCAGTTATCTGGACTTTTTTATTGTTGTCTTGCATCCAAGGCCATGATAATGATAAAAACTATTTAAATGAAGCATACACAAAGTATGTACCTTGCTGGGCCTGTGCAGATTTAAAAAATAAAAACAAATAGTAACACATTCTTTTACCTACTCTATTAGTCAAACTTTGTGTCACAGTCTGATCTGATATGCAGCTGCAGGGGTAGGGAAAGGTGAATAGGAATAAACAAACGTATTTTCTCCAGCGCTGAACAGAAAAGGAAATATCCACGCAGCCGGACGGTAGGTAAAAGTTAATCGGTGCCAAATAAAGAATTTGTCCCCTTCAACATGCCCCTATTGTTCCTGCACGACACAGCCCACCTTTCTAAAAGGAGTTGAGTGATTGGGGATGGCTGTGAGAAAGAGCCCAGGACAAATCACTCAACTCCCAGAACAGGAAGGAAAACAATGTTAAATTAAAGATGCCATTTTGTATTGGCCTTTGCGCCGCCACTGCGAGGGCCAAGGCTCATGTTTGGGTGGGTCAGGCTCATGTTTGGGTGGGTCAGGCTCATGTTTGGGTGGGCCTGGCACACCCGACCCCCGGGCTAGAACCGGGCCTGCCCTCACTCCTGCATTCTGAACTGATTTCAGGACAGCTGTGAGTTGATTTATAGTCCGGGTCGGATTGGGCTCACATTTCGGCCCAGGCATCCCCAAAAAAGTGGCCCACCTTCCCGGTCCTATGAAACAGCATTTGGCTAGTCAAATTGGGCTCATTTTTAGAGAAATGTTTGATAAATTATGTATTTTAAAGCTCATAGAGCCAGAAACATTGGTGAAAACTAAAAGCACTACATTTTGGCTGGGCGAGCAAGGTGAAATAAAGTGGCCCAAAAGCCACAACTCCTGATGTGGCTATGTTTGCCACCTGCCTGTTTTTTCTAACCAACCTTACCAGTATTTTAATGTCCTGGCTGGTACAAAAATGAAGAAAATCACTTAAAGCTGCTATTTTTTCCTTCAATCAATATGTACATTAAATAGTTACCATAAGGTGAACACAGTTTAAAATGTTGTCTAAAGCTGCTTTAATTATCCGGGACAGATAGTTCAAACTAAACAAGCATTTGCAATGCAATAAATAGGTCTTGCATTTTTGAGAGTGAGAGCTATTGGCGTTGTAAATGACAATACCTTTTACCTATGTGTTTTGGTTTGGAGTGTAGTGGGTGTGTGATCAGAGATGTAGCTGCAGCGCTGTCTACTAAGAATGGGGAATTACCACTGGGATCAGAGACACAGCTGCAACACTGCCTAGACGACTTAGAATGGAGGAGTTACCGACGGGACTAGAGAAGCAGCTGCAGCACTGTCTAGGGGACTAATAATGAGGAATTACCACTGGGAGCAGAGACACAGCTGCAGCACTGTCTAGAGGACTTAGAATGGGGGATTTACCGATGAGACCAGAGAAGAAGCAAGCAGCACTGTCTAGCAGACTAAGAATGAGGAATTACTACTGGGAAACGGAGACACAGCTGCAGTATTGCCTAGAGGACTTAGAATGAGGAATTACCACTGGGACCAGAGAAGCAGCTGCAACATTGTCTGGAGGACATAAAATGAGGAATTATCAATGAGACCAGAGAAGCAGCTAGTAACACTGTCTAGAGGACTTAGAATGAGGAATTACCGACTGATCCAGAGAAGCAGCTAGCAGCATTGCCTAGAGGACTGAGAATGAAGAATTACCACTGGAACAGAGGCACAGCTGCAGCACTGTCTAGTGGCCTTAAAATGAGGAATTACCACTGGCACCAGAGAAGCAGGAAGTAGCATTGCCTAGAGGATTTAGAATGAGGAACTAGTGACGGGACCAGAGAAGCAGCTAGAAGCACTGCCTAGAGGACTAAGAAAGAGGAATTACCTCTGTGATCAGAGGCACAACTGCAGCACAGCCTAGAGGACTTAGAATGAAGAATTACCGATGGTAACAGAGTAGCAGCTAGCAGCACTGTCTAGAAGACTTAGATTGAAGAATTACCACTGGGACCAGAGAAGCAGCTAGCAGCACTGTCTAGAGGACTTAGATTGAAGAATTACCACTGGGACAAGAGAAGCAGCTAGCAGCACTGTCTAGAGGACTTAGAAAGAGGAATTATCAATGGGACCAGTGTAGCAGCTATCAGCACTGTCTAAAGTTTTTCGAATGAGGAATTACCACTGGCACCAGAGAAGCAGCGAGTAGCATTGCCTAGAGGACTTATAATGAGGAGTAAGTAAGTAATATTTTATTTGCAGTCTAATTAAAATCATTGCAATTTACATAAAATGTCTGGGTAAGAAAACATTTACAAGTTAAAAATAATTAATTCATTATTAAAATTTCATTACTTTACAAAAATACGGTAGTCTAAAAGAAGCGATAGTCCATCAAGTGCTCTGAGAATTTTGACGAGGAGTGTTTTTTATTTAGCAATAAAAGGAAATTGACGCTCGGTTCAACTGGCAGCTTTCAAGATCCTCATTTCAAGGTTCCCCGCCCTGGGACTGCTATTGTCTTTCTGGGGTGGCCCATTTGGTGGAAGTAAAGTATTCACTTGTAGAAGGAACTTGGCGGCCCTGCAGGAAAGCTGAATTGATTTGCTGTTTAGTAATGTCAGTACTGCAAAACGGCATGATCATATATTGAGTGCCCGCAAAGCAGGGCAGAGTAGTTTCTGCCTTAAAGAGTTAAGTGCCAGGCAGATGCACAGAAAATGTAACAAGCTTTCGGCAAATCGACCGCAAAGTCGGCAGAGAGAGTTCGACCATCTTTGTTCCCAGGGCGGCACCTGGTCTTTTGAAGGAAAGGCACCCATTCTTGTTTTTAAATAAAAGTGCTGGATCGTTTGAGAAATGTGGCACATAAGGTATGGTTGGGGCCCCCCAGCTGCTGTAAGATTGTAAGACTGACCAGCTGTGTTTTTTTCCTGCCAGTTCCCCTTTATCCATCGACCATGATTTTTTTGGGGGATTTTTTTTATTTGGCGGCTTTTTTGTCGAGTTTTTTAAATGCTGCGTTGCTCATGTTTAGCTCCCAGGCCTCGTGTAAATTGAGGGATGACAAAGCTTGGCGGAGCGCTGTTGGCCAGCTGTGTTTGATCGCATGCTGGCTTTCCATTTTGGACCAACACAAAGCGGCCAAGGACTCCGGAGGGGCGGCTCTCGACTTCCAGCACAATTTAATTAGAGAAGCCATTCTCACCGGGAACTGATGCTTAAGTCCGAATTCCAAGCGCACTTGAGCTTGGCAGGTGTGTCGTGGTATGCAGTAAATACTTTTGAACAGAACAGACTGTAGAGTGTTAAGGATTGTTGCGTCTTTGCCCTTGAGGAGTTCCGAACCAGAAGTCAAAGACGGTAAAAATTTAGCGCTGATAATTGCAATAAGTATGACTGTGAGGAACTACCCATTTTTTTGTTTATTAGATTGAGTGCCAAAAACAGTTTGTTTGCCAAGGCCCTTCGTTGTGCAAGATACTTTTTGAAGTTTAGTCTGGAGTCCAGTTCCACCCCTAGATATTTGTAGGTGTTCACCTGTTTGATCTTATTGCCAGCGACATTCCATTTGAATTTGAAGTCTTGCTGTCTGTTTTTTGGCAAGAAGCAGATCGCTGCAAGCCGATGGAAGTCCGGCTGCATAAAACAATGTCATCTGCGTATTGTAAGCTGCGCACTGGTCTTTGTGCGAGTTTTGGAGGGTCACTCGAGACTTCAGATAGCAGGGTGTCCAGGTCAGCTGTATAAATATTAAAAAGGCACGGGCGAGAACACATCCCTGTTTGAGGCCAAAGGATGTGGGAATCTTTCTGGTCATCCTATCGCCCTTACCTATTTTAATTTGTACCCAGGTATCGGAGTATAGATTAATGATGGCTTTGAGCAGTTTTGGGGGCGCTCCCCATTTGCCCATTTTTGCCCATAAGAGGCCTCTCGAGACCGTGTCGAAAGCTGATTTTAGGTCGACGAAACAGGTGTATAGCTTTGAGGCCTTATGGGTAACTTTTTTAATCATGAGGATGAGAGCCAGGAGGTTAGTGATTGTACTCATGCTTGCCCGGAACCCCGTTTGGGTGGCCGGGATGATTTTTTCAGCCGGTGCCCATGCTTCCAGGTCTGTCAGAAGATTAGTGGCGTAGAGTTTCGCCTCAACGAAAATCAAGGCGATTAATCTATAATTTGCTGGGTTTGTCCGTGAGCCTGATTTAAAAATGGGGTGAAGAATGCTACCTCTCCATGATGGTGGAATTATATTGGAGGCGAATGCCAAGTTGATACGGGGGTGAAATACGATGCCCAGAAGACCTGGTCGTATTTGAATACTGCATTGGGAAGTCCGTTCGGTCCTGGGGTCCCGTCAGATCTCAGTTTCTTCAGGGATTGGCCCACCTGCGCTTCTTCCAGCCAATTAGCGTCTGGCGAACTTACATTGGCAAATGCGCCCTTGGTAGTTACCTCTTTTGGAGTGGCACTGTGGGTGGATTTCTCAGGGCGGGCTGCCTCAATGTGCTTTATCCAGTCCGATTCAGAGATGCCGGCATTGTGGTGGCAATGGCTGCCGTTTGCGAGGGTGTTGATTTCTGCCCAGATCTTTTTGCTCTTTTTTGTTTTGCTTGTGGGTACCGCTGGCACCAGAGAAGCAGGGAGTAGCATTGCCCAGAGGATTTAGAATGAGAAATTAGTGACGGACCAGAGAAGCAGCTAGAAGCACTGCCTAGAGGACTAAGAAAGAAGAATTACCTCTGTGATTAGAGACACAACTGCAGCACAGCCTAGAGGATTTAGAATTAGGTATTACCGATGGTACCAGAGTAGCAGCTGGCAGCACTCTCTAGAGGACTTAGAATGAGGAATTACCACTGGGGCCAGAGAAGCAGCTGCAGCACTGTCTAGAGGACCAAGGAATTACTCTGGGACCAGAGAAGCAGCTAGCAGCACTAGCTAGAGGACTAAGAATGAGGAATTACCATTGAGAACAGAGACGCAGCTGCAGCACTGCCTAGAGGACTAAGAATGAGGAATTACCACTGGGACCCGAGAAGCAGCTAGTAGCACTGCCTAGAGGATTTAGAACGAGGAATTACTAACAGGACCAGAGAAGCAGCTAGCAGCACTGCCTAGAGGACAACGGTAGAGGAATTGCCACTGTGATCAGAGACACAACTGCAGCACAGCCTAGAAGACTTAGAATAAGGAATTACTGAAGGTACCAGAGTAGCAGCTAGCAGCACTGTCTAGAGGACCTAGAAGGAGGAATTACCACTGGGACCAGAGAAGCTTCTAGCAGCATTGTCTAGAGGACTTAGAATGAGGAATTACCAACGGGACCAGTGTAACAGCTAGCAGCACTGTCTAGAGGACTTAGAATGAGGAATTACCACTGGGACCAGAGAAGCAGCCAGTAGCACTCCCTAGAGGATTTAGAATGAGGAATTACTGACAGGACCAGAGAAGCAGCTAGCAGCACTTCCTAGAGGACTAAGAATTAGGAATTACCCCTGTGATCAGAGACACAACTGCAGCACAGCCTAGAGCACTTAATAAACAGCTTGCCTGACGCACGGATGCTTCACGGCAAGGCTGCAGGGAGTGCGTGCCGCCAAGCAGGAAATTAACAAGCAAGTAGTGCGCGACGCTAACCTATAAGGCCCATCATGAAATAATTCATGTAACACAGGCAATCTCCAGGGTGTGACCAAACCAACAAAAAGAAGGGACAAATGTAAGCTATAAACCAATGAAAACGAACGATTTTTGAAAAGTACATGAAGGAGCCAATCAAAAGCGATGGGTATGCTGAATGCTCATACACTGGATACAGCATGCCTCGCAGAGCAGTGCATGCGCTCTTCTAGGCTTGACCTAAAAAGGCAGAAAAGCCATGTTAAGAAGGAATACGGACATTTTTATTATTATATAAAGAATCCTCTTTTATTGCTATGTTTCAGCCTATGCAGAATCTTAAAACATGAGCAAACAGGTTATTTTTTATTCTAGTTTTATATATTGTGAACTCGGACCAAGGGCAGCGATTATATGAGCACCAGTCACATTACGGAAGATCAAATTCATTTTTATTTTAGGCCTTGGGCAATTAAGTCATTTGCCCAGAATCACAGGATGTTGAGCTGAGGCTGGGACTCAAACCTATTTCCATAGTTCCGAATTCGGCAGCTCTGACCCTAACATAACATCCTGTCAATTTTCCTCTCTGGGAAAGGTACCTCACAGTGAGGCCTGTGCAAACATACACCCCCTCTATCAAGGTCTAAAAGACTCTGGAGCAGAGGTGCCAAGAACAGGCCCTCATCGAGGCCGCTTCACTTACTCTTCCCCCCCTCCCCAGTCAAGTATAGCCTCAGAGCGATGGCCTGGCAGGGGAGGGGTGAAGAAAAACACAGAGCTGCTGCTGCTCCAGGGGAGTTGAGGTGATGATGGCCCAACGAACACATAACCTGCCCCTAGTCAGGTGCCTCAATTTAACAGCACAGCAATGGAACACTGCTTTTGGGCGTCTGCGCCGGACCTACGGGGAGTGGGGGGGTGGCAAGCTAAAGTCTGCAGCAGCCAGAACAATACTGGCTTAGCGATGTTGCTGCAAGCTACCTCCTTCAAGCCTGCCTGTCCATGATGCTGACCCCACATAACAGAGCCCTGGTGGGGAAGAGACAGTAAGGCTCTGTGGGCAGGTTGATCGACCTCCTAACAAAAACCACCCCACAAGTGACCCTTAGGCACCAGCCCATCGCCAAAATGCCCGGCTGCCCACCTTCCCATTCTGATGCTGTTTATAGTGGTGCATGCAGTACTGAATGTATTTTATAAGGTGTTAGAAATGGGATCTCTAGTTGGCAAGGGCTGGCACCTCTGTCCAAGTAGGGACCCTTCTTCCTAGTCAGGGTAAGGGTGTTACACTCGTGAAGTAACCCCTGCTCACCCTCGTGGTAGCTTGGCACGAGCAGTCAGGCTTAATTCAGAGGCAGTGTGTAAAGCATTTGCACATAACCAACAGTAATACAGTGTAAGCACTACAAACGGACACCACACCAGTTTAGAAAAATAACCAATATTTTATATACTCAAGACAAGACCAATTACGACAAAAACCCACAATACTATACTTTACGAATGAATGCTTGATAAGTTAACTTCTTCTTTGCAGGAATAGCACAAAAGCAAAGTTCGTACGAGTCGGTAGCTCCATCCGAGCCTACCGCGATGCTGAAAACCACAGAGTCTAACAGTTCCAGCCGACCGCGTCGATACGGGCCAGCAGAGTCATGAACAGACTCGGTTACAGTACCTTTCTCGTTGTGGCTGGTACGGAGTGTACGAGCCGGTCGGCGTTCGTCGCGGTTGCGGTGCAAGACGGAGCGATGCAAGGTGCGGTGTCCCTTGATGCGGTGCAGGCAGCGGCTCGATGAGCGTCGTGCAGACGGAGTCGGTGAGTCCAAGGCGTGCGATGCAGGGTGAGACGATGCTCGATGCGGTGCTGACAGGTTGCGATGCAGGCGACCTAGCCGGAGTGCGGGAGCTGGCTTCGGACAGCGGTGCGAGTCGGAGCGGTGCGTCGCAGACGTGCGAGCGGTGCCCCAAATGCGGTGCGGTCTCGACTCTTGAGCCAGTTGCAGCGACCGCGTCGGTCGGGTCCGGCTGGTTCAGTGAAGCGATGCGATGCGATGCGAACTGCGGTGCCCACAGGTCACGGTGCAAGCAGCGGCTCGATGTTGGCGGCGGCGGACGTCGCCCACGGTGAGACCAGAGTTGCGATGCGAAGCGGGGCGATGCGGTCTGCGGTGCAAACAGGTCACCGGCCAGGGATGGATTCGGTTGACGGAGTCGGTTGCGGTTCCCTTCCTCTGTGGCAACTGAAACAGCGTTCCAGAAGCGGTACCCAGAGGCTTGTGAAGTCTTTGTAGTCCCTGAGACTTCTTAACAGGAGGCCAGCTCGGTTTCAGGCCCTTGGAGATACTCAGCACAAGTTTGTAGAAAGTTCAGTCCAGTCCTTTCACTGCCCAAGACAGAAGCAGCAGCTGCAGGCCAACCCAACAAAGCAACAACACAGCAAAGGGGCAGTACTCCTCCTGGCAGCTCTTCCAGCTCTTCGTCTTGGCAGGTTCCTTGATTCCAGCGAGATCTAAATTCATGGGGTCAGGGCCCCAATATTTATATCCCAAATTCCTTTGTTCTCTGAAGGCAGAGAGGCTGTCCAAACCAGTTCTGGAGCACTTTGTTGACAAGTCTCCGTCCCTTCTTTCAGTGAGCAGGCCAGGGACATCAGACGCACCACAGGAGGTGGAGCCAGCATTGTGGAGGGAAGGCACTGTCCTATTCAGGGCCCAGGTGCGACCCCTCCCACCCATCTACAGGTCGATCTGGCTATTCAGCCCTGTGCTGACTCACCCTGTCTCCTGGCATCCCCCAGCCCCTGTCACTCACACTCCAGACAAGGAATACACAACCTCGCAGAGGCAGGCTTGGATGGTTAGACAAGAAAATACCCACTTTCTAAAAGTGGTATTTTCAAACACAGAATGTTAAAACCAACTTCACTAAAAGATGCATTTTATCATTCTGAGTCCAGGCATACTAAACTCGAATTTCTACCATGTTCCCGGGGTCAGTTAGGATTATAAGCTGTAATAATCAAAACTGCCCGTTCTGGCCTAGGGGAACAGGTAGCCTTGCAATAGTGAAAAACGAACTAGGCTGTAATTCACTATCAGGACATGCCACACACACCCGGGCATGTCCTACCTTTCGCATACAACGCACCCTGCCCACAGGGGTACCTTGGGCCTACCTTAGGGGTGGCTAACATGTAGCAAAGGGAAGGTTTAGGGACTTGCAAGTGTGTGCACTTGCCAAGTCGACATGGCAGCCCCAGGCTGCGCACAGGCTCTGCGTTGGCAGGCCCGAGTTACACTTTACGGGCTGTTTGCGTGGGTGGCACAATCCAGTGCTGCAGCCCACCAACAGCATTTGGTCTATAGGCCCTGGCACTCGCAGTGCACTTTACAAGGGACTGACACATAAACCAAATAGGCCAATCATGGAAACACCAATCCATAACACATTTTATACAGGAGCACTTGCACTTTCCCACTGGACAGCAGTGAGGAAAGTGCGCAGAATCATTACACCAGCAAAAACAGAGTCAAAACCGGGAGGTCAGAAAGCAAAAAGTCAGGGAAACACGCCAAAAGATGCCAAGTCTAACACATGTCCCCTCCAGCTGAAAGTAGGGAGAACTACCCAACCCCATTGGAGTTCTCTTCACTAAGGCGGAAGAACCTGGGCAGACCATCTGCGTTGGCGTGTTCTGTACCAGGACGGTGCTCCACCGTAAAGTCCATTCCCTGTAGGGAGATGGACCACCTCAGCAGTTTTGGATTCTCACCCCTCATTTGCATCAACCATCTGAGGGGCCTGTGGTCTGTCTGAACCCGGAAGTGAGTCCCAAACAAGTATGGTATCAACTTCTTCAGCGCCCAGACCACAGCAAAAGCTTCCCTTTCTATGGCACTCCACCTCTGTTCCCTGGGAAGTAGTCTCCTGCTAAGGAAGACTACAGGCTGATCCAGGCCCTCTTCGTTCAGTTGTGAGAGCACCGCTCCCACACCATGCTCTGAAGCGTCAGTCTGCACGACAAATTCTTTGGAGAAGTCAGGTGCCTTGAGCACGGGCGCCGTGCACATGGCTGCCTTCAGGGCATCAAAAGCTTTCTGGCAGGACTCAGTCCAGATCACTTTCCTGGGCTGCCTCTTAGAGGTCAGCTCTGTTAAGGGGGCAACGATGGTGCCATAGCCCTTAACAAATCTCCTATAGTAACCGGTGAGACCTAAGAAGGCTCTCACCTCTGTCTGGGTCTTGGGGGTTCCCAAGCCAGAATGGTGTCAATCTTGGGTTGTAGGGGCGCCACCTGGCCGCTTCCTACCTGGTGTCCCAAGTACACCACAGAACCCTGCCCGATCTGGCACTTACTGGCCTTGATCGTGAGGCCTGCACCTTGCAGAGCCCTCAACACTTTCTCAAGGTGCTGTAAATGTTCTTCCCAGCTGGAACTGAACACAGCAATGTCATCCAGGTAGGCGGCACTGAAATCCTCCAGCCCAGCCAACACCTGATTGACCAACCTCTGAAAGGTGGCAGGGGCATTCTTCAACCCAAAGGGCATCACCCGGAATTGGTAATGACCTTCTGGGGTTGAGAATGCTGATCTCTCCTTGGCCCCATCGGTTAAGGCAATCTGCCAGTACCCAGACGTCAAATCAAACGTGCTGAGGAACCGGGCAGCTCCCAACCGATCAATGAGCTCATCAGCTCTGGGGATGGGGTGCGCGTCAGTCCTGGTGACGGCATTGAGCCCACGGTAGTCCACACAAAACCGGAGTTCTGGAGTGGCACCGGGCGCCGCAGCCTTTGGGACCAAGACCACTGGGCTGGCCCAAGGACTGTGGGAGGGCTCAATCACCCCTAACGCCAACATCTTAGAGACCTCCTCCTTGATGCTGGCTCTGACCCGGTCAGTCAACCTGTAAATCTTGTGCTTCACAGGAGGGCTGTCACCGGTGTCCACGTCATGGGTACACCAGTGAGTAACACCGGGGGTCAGAGAGAACAGTGGGGCGAACTGTCCCAACAACTGGCGACAGTCCCCCTGCTGCTCCTGAGTCAGAGTAGGGGAGAGGATCACACCCTCTACTGACCCATCATGCTCCTTGGTAGACAGGAGGTCAGGAGAGGCTCACTCTCCTCTTCCACCCCATCATCTGTCGCCAAGAGCATACTCACTTCGGACCTCTCGAAGTGGGGTTTGAGGCGGTTCACGTGAAGGACCCTCAAAGGGTTCCTTGGAGCCTGCAAATCCACCAGGTAGGTGACGTCACTTTTGCGCTCCTTTACCTCATATGGCCCAGTCCACTTGTCCTGCAAGGCACAAGGTGCCACTGGGGCCATGACCCACACTTTTTGCCCAGGTTGAAATTCGACCAGAGTGGCGTTCTGGTCATACCATCTCTTCATTTCTTCCTGGCTTGCTTCTAGGTTCGCCTGAGCGAGTTTCCTGAAGCGGGCAGTTTGGTTTCTAAAGGCCAGCATGTAGCTAAATACATCCTGGGGAGTTTTCCTGGGAGCTGCCTCCCAGCCTTCCTTAACCAAACTCAGAGGTCCTCTGACAGGGTGGCCATACAGGAGCTCAAAGGGGCTGTACCCAAGAGACTTCTGAGGCACCTCCCTGTATGCAAAGAGTAGGCATGGCAAGAGGACGTCCCACTTACTCCTCATGGGTTCTGTTAGACCCTTGATCATGCCTTTCAAGGTCTGGTTGAATCTCTCCACCAGACCGTTTCTTGTGGGTGGTAAGGAGTGGTGAACTTGTAGGTTACACCACACTCCTTCCACAGGGATGTCATATACTTCGATATGAAATTGGTCCCCCTATCAGAAACCACCTCTCTGGAGAATCCCACACGGGAAAAGATCCCCATTAACGCCCGGCCCACCACTGGCGCCGTCGTTGTCCTGAGAGGGATTGCCTCCGGGTACCGGGTGGCATGGTCCACCAAGACCAGGATGTACCTGTTGCCCATGGCTGTCTTGGGATCCAGTGGCCCCACAATATCCATCCCTACCCTTTCAAAGGGTGTTCCAACAACAGGAAAAGGTTGGAGAGGAGCTTTGACCTTCCTCCCACTCTTACCACTTGCCTGGCAAGTTTGGCAAGACCTACAGTGTGCATCTGACTGCCTTCGCATTTGGGGCCAAAAGAAGTGGGTGACAAGCCTGTCAAAGGTCTTGTCCTGCCCCAAATGTCCTGCCAAAGGCACGTCATGAGCCAGACCCAGTAGGAAGGTCCTGAAGCGCTGGGGTACCACCAGCACACGGGCTGACCCAGGCTCAGCAACCTTAGGCTCACTGTATAGGAGACCACTCTCCCAGTAGATCAGATGTGACCCGGACTGATTGCCAGCTGCCTGGTCTGCAGCCTGCCGCCGCAGACCCTCCAGAGTAGGGCACTCGTTCTGCTCCCTGCAGAACTCCTCCCTGGTGGGACCCCCTTCTTGCTGCCAATGGGTCAGCTCAGAGATGTCTCCCAGTTCGGCTACCTGCTCCCCTGTAGGCACCGGGGCGTCCCCTCGAGGTCCGCCTCCTCCCGGTCAGTGGGAACTTCGGGGCCGGTTTCCCGCGCCCCTGCCCTTTCTCTTGGCAGGGACTTGGGCCACTGTTCCAGGCTCCAAGTCCTCTTGATCACCCTTTCTGGCTGCCATTGACCGAGTAGACACGCATGCCCACTCTGGCAACCCAAGCATCTCCAAGTGAGACCTGAGCTCCACCTCCTTCCATGAGGACTGCTCCAGGTCGTTTCCTAGCAGACAATTTACAGGCATGGTAGGGCTCACAACCACCCTCAAGGGACCTGAGACCCCCCATTCAAAGGGAACATGCGCCACCATACACTGGCGCTCAGAGTTGTCGACAGCAACTACTTGGTGGAATGCTCCTGGGACTACTTGCTTCTCAGACACCAGGTGACACCGGACTGAGGTCACACTGGCTCCAGTGCCTCTGAGAGCCTCTACCCTGTTCCCATTAATGGTCACCCAGGTGCTATATTTCTTTGTGTTAGGGGGCACCTGGTTTCCTGGGACCATCTCACTGTCCCCTAGTGAGACAGGGGTCATTTCTGCGGGATCCCCACCCTCCTGTGGGCACCCCTCCTCCCCAAGCGCTACACTAGCCAACACTTTGGACGGTCCACCGGTGGGTGGCTGTGTCCCCTTTGGGCACTTGGGGTCCCCTCTAAAGTGACCTACCTGGTCACATGCATAACACTTACGGGGGCCGGTCTCAACAGGCTTCCCTGTGGAGACCCCTTTCTTCTTATCACCGGGGGGCTGGGAACCTTTACCCTGGGTACTAGTTTGGGGCCCTTTAGAGAACTCCTGTGCTTTACCATTGTCCCCCCACCTTTCTGCTGGGGACCCTGCCCACCTTTGGCTGAGTCTCCCCCAAACGCTTTCTTGTGGACCCTGGTACTCACCCAGCGGTCCGCTTCCATAGCAAGCTTCCTGGGGTCAGTTAGCTTACTATCAACTAGGTGCTGGCGCAGGTCTGCAAAACATAGACTAGACAAGTGCTCCCATGCAATCAAGTTGTAGAGCCCCTGAAAATCTGTTACGCTACTGCCCTTCACCCAACCATCCAGAGACCTGCAGAACACATCCACACATTCCAACCAAGTGTTGGCATCAGACTTCTTACTGGACCTGAACTGATCCCTGTACTTTTCAGGAGTAAGACCATACTTCGTGAGAAGGGCATCCTTCATGTCAGCATAGGTGAGGTGATACCCCTTACCCAAAGCTATCAGAGCATCCCTTGCTTCTTCCGGGAAAAGTGGCCACAATCCTGCTCCCCAATTCTCCTCGGGGACCCCATTCATGTGTATGGCTGCCTCATAACCCTGAAACCACCTTTGTATGTCATCCCCCTTCTTGAACTCCTTGCCTACATTCTTGGAATGTGCACAATCCTGTCTGCCTTTCTGGACGAATTGCTGCCACCATCTGAGCCTGACTTACTCCTAAGTTCTAGCTCCTTCAGTTCTCTCTCATGCTCTAAGAGCATCTTCCTCTCCTCTATGGCCAATCTCTTCTCCTCCCGCTCACTCTCCAGCCTGAGCTTCTGCAGCTCAAACTGCCTTGCCTCCCGCCTGTCCTCCAGCTCCTCTGGGGACAGACTGCTGCTGCCTGACCTGGCGGGTTCCCCCTACCTAAAAGCACATCCACCCTGGAAATAGGCTCCTCCACCTCCTCACTGAGATTACCAGGCTGCCCATTGGCATGTCTGGCTGCTACCCAGGCCCTCAGCGCCTTCAGTAGCTCCTCCTTCCTTGTGAGGCCTTTAATTTGGACTTTCAGGTTTTTACAAATCGCTCGTAGCTCCTTTACGGCGTAGGATTCCAACCTATCCTCCTCAAAGATAACTTCCAGAGATGCAACGGATGATGCAATTGATTCAGGCATGACAAAAGTAGTGAGTTGAAAACTGGCAAGATCAAAAATAGGCCAAAAGAAAAAGAACCAGTATGTGGTACGTAATGGTCTGCGATATGGTAGTAGTGCACACCAATCACTGTAAGTCAAGTGCAAACACAAGTCCTATCCCACCGCTGCCACCAATGTTAGAAATGGGATCTCTAGTTGGCAAGGGCTTGCACCTTTGTCCAAGTAGGGACCCTTCTTCCTAGTCAGGGTAAGGGTGTTACACTCGTGAAGTAACCCCTGCTCACCCTCGTAGTAGCTTGGCACGAGCAGTCAGGCTTAATTCAGAGGCAGTGTGTAAAGCATTTGCACATAACCAACAGTAATACAGTGTAAGCACTACAAACGGACACCACACCAGTTTAGAAAAATAACCAATATTTTATATACTCAAGACAAGACCAATTACGACAAAAATCCACAATACTATACTTTACGAATGAATGAATGCTTGATAAGTTAACTTCTTCTTTGCAGGAATAGCACAAAAGCAAAGTTCGTACGAGTCGGTAGCTCCGTCCGAGCCTACCGCGATGCTGAAAACCACAGAGTCTAACAGTTCCAGCCGACCGCGTCGATACGGGCCAGCAGAGTCATGAACAGACTCGGTTACAGTACCTTTCTCGTTGTGGCTGGTACGGAGTGTACGAGCCGGTCGGCGTTCGTCGCGGTTGCGGTGCAAGACGGAGCGATGCAAGGTGCGGTGTCCCTCGATGCGGTGCAGGCAGCGGCTCGATGAGCGTCGTGCAGACGGAGTCGGTGAGTCCAAGGCGTGCGATGCAGGGTGAGACGATGCTCGATGCGGTGCTGACAGGTTGCGATGCAGGCGACCTAGCCGGAGTGCGGGAGCTGGCGTCGGACAGCGGTGCGAGTTGGAGCGGTGCGTCGCAGACGTGCGAGCGGTGCCCCAAATGCGGTGCGGTCTCGACTCTTGAGCCAGTTGCAGCGACCGCGTCGGTCGGGTCCGGCTGGTTCAGTGAAGCGATGCGAACTGCGGTGCCCACAGGTCACGGTGCAAGCAGCGGCTCGATGTTGGCGGCGGCGGACGTCGCCCACGGTGAGACCAGGGTTGCGATGCAAAGCGGGGCGATGCGGCCTGCGGTGCAAACAGGTCACCGGCCAGGGATGGATTCGGTTGACGGAGTCGGTTGCGGTTCCCTTCCTCTGTGGCAACTGAAACAGCGTTCCAGAAGCGGTACCCAGAGGCTTGTGAAGTCTTTGTAGTCCCTGAGACTTCTTAACAGGAGGCCAGCTCGGTTTCAGGCCCTTGGAGATACTCAGCACAAGTTTGTAGAAAGTTCAGTCCAGTCCTTTCAGTGCCCAAGACAGAAGCAGCAGCTGCAGGCCAACCCAACAAAGCAACAACACAGCAAAGGGGCAGTACTCCTCCTGGCAGCTCTTCCAGCTCTTCGTCTTGGCAGGTTCCTTGATTCCAGCGAGATCTAAATTCATGGGGTCAGGGCCCCAATATTTATATCCCAAATTCCTTTGTTCTCTGAAGGCAGAGAGGCCTTTGCCTAGTCCAAACCAGTTCTGGAGCACTTTGTTGACAAGTCTCCGTCCCTTCTTTCAGTGAGCAGGCCAGGGACATCAGACGCACCACAGGAGGTGGAGCCAGCATTGTGGAGGGAAGGCACTGTCCTATTCAGGGCCCAGGTGCGACCCCTCCCACCCATCTACAGGTCGATCTGGCTATTCAGCCCTGTGCTGACTCACCCTGTCTCCTGGCATCCCCCAGCCCCTGTCACTCACACTCCAGACAAGGAATACACAACCTCGCAGAGGCAGGCTTGGATGGTTAGACAAGAAAATACCCACTTTCTAAAAGTGGTATTTTCAAACACAGAATGTTAAAACCAACTTCACTAAAAGATGCATTTTATCATTCTGAGTCCAGGCATACTAAACTCGAATTTCTACCATGTTCCCGGGGTCAGTTAGGATTATAAGCTGTAATAATCAAAACTGCCCGTTCTGGCCTAGGGGGAACAGGTAGCCTTGCAATAGTGAAAAACGAACTAGGCTGTAATTCACTATTAGGACATGCCACACACACCCGGGCATGTCCTACCTTTCGCATACAACGCACCCTGCCCACAGGGGTACCTTGGGCCTACCTTAGGGGTGGCTAACATGTAGCAAAGGGAAGGTTTAGGGACTTGCAAGTGTGTGCACTTGCCAAGTCGACATGGCAGCCCCAGGCTGCGCACAGGCTCTGCGTTGGCAGGCCCGAGTTACACTTTACGGGCTGTTTGCGTGGGTGGCACAATCCAGTGCTGCAGCCCACCAACAGCATTTGGTCTATAGGCCCTGGCACTCGCAGTGCACTTTACAAGGGACTGACACATAAACCAAATAGGCCAATCATGGAAACACCAATCCATAACACATTTTATACAGGAGCACTTGCACTTTCCCACTGGACAGCAGTGAGGAAAGTGCGCAGAATCATTACACCAGCAAAAACAGAGTCAAAACCGGGAGGTCAGAAAGCAAAAAGTCAGGGGAAACACGCCAAAAGATGCCAAGTCTAACATAAGGCATTAGATCTGCTGTCATTTTTAAAACAGGGCTTGAAGAAGACCAATGCTAGACTCAATGGTTCCATAGAAGATTCAGTCAAATGCCAAATAATACACTTATTGATGAACAATTATTGTGTTTATCCCATTAGTCATTTCATGTCTGTTGTGGTGGTGTTCACAGCCTATTTCTCTAACATGATTTTCCTGTCTCCTGCTCCCATTTTCTGGAGTTGCTCTATTATTGTTAGAGAGAGGCAGGAGACCACCAACAAAGGTCCGAATGAGTGTTGTATAGAATTAAGATCACCATTTTAGTGCTCCATTTTATTTTAACATCCTAAAGCTTACATGCCCTCTTCATGTTATTTCTGTACAACAGACTTTCGTATTTCTTCTATACCACTGATGTGTTGTTCTCATTGTTGTGCCATACCACAGACTTGCTTCACTTCTTAGCATGTAGCTACAGACAGCGGTAGATGTCTATTGGTAGCGCTATTGAATTCTACACGACTAGAGCTGCATCATTGAGCAGATGTTTACATTGTGCAGTTGAAAATAATATCATAGGTCAAGTGGATAGAGTCATCTTTTGCTACGCACTTTTGCACGCATGAAATAATGTTATCTTGTACCTATAGTGTGTATACAGGCAAGCCAGACTTGTTGGATTTCCTACTGCTTGTTACTTTATTCTGCCATCACACTTACATTCTTTGTTTCATTTTTTTATACTACTCGTGTGCTTTTAGGACTCACCTTAGATGGCGTATGTGCTGCCTGTTCCAAGTCATCGTTTACCATTGATTGTCCTCACTGTCACTCTTATTTGCTTGCTTCTTATTTGATGGCCTTTGTGGGCTTCACCTCTGTGTCGTGAGTTTGTCTCGCCCCTGGAGCATGGACGCATTACTGTGTCCTTACATTGCCTTTTTTTTTTTTGCGCTATTTTTTTTCTTTTTTGTTAAGAATTCTAAGAGAGAGTGTGTGTGTGTTTTCCAGCTTTCACCCTTGTGTGCTTCACTGCCCCATCTCAACGTTGCTCTGTGTCGCCATGTGCTTCTGTGCTTCCACCAACCCTCCCTGTCTTATTGTTGCTCTGTCTTGCCATGCGCCTATGTGCTCATCCTGTGCTCATGCTCGTGTATTCCCTCTTGTTGCTTTGTCTCGCTGAGTTCCTCTCTGCTCCTCCTGTTTTGTTTCCGTCCCGTGTTGCTCCCCGCTCTGCTCTTGATTGCCATTTTGCTTCCCTTCCCATCCGCATTCTCATTTTGCTTATGCGCCCCTCCCTGGCATGTTTTTCTTTTTAGTAACCGATTCAACTCTAATCAGTAACTTAAAATAAAAAACTGGCCTGTTGATTATGTGGAATCGCACATACGTCATTCACACCTACAAAATGATGTAGCCTTATGCATGAACATTTTTTTTAATTCTTTACCTATATTGCACAGTACAGGGATGCTATTGAGCATGGGCAAAACCCTCTAGCAAAGCCATCACAAAGGCGACAATTAGTAGTTAAGCCAATGCTTATTTTCATTATTGTGGCTTACTACTGACATTCATTCTTTCCTTTTAACACCATACCTATTGTGTGTTTTCCTTTTGGACCACCATATTTCCTTTCACCTGGCACCCATGCCACTAACATGCTATTTTTTATGTGACTGTACTCCTAAAGTTATGTTTTAGTCATGT
Source organism: Calotriton arnoldi (assembly GCA_963921515.1). Lineage (NCBI taxonomy): Eukaryota > Metazoa > Chordata > Amphibia > Caudata > Salamandridae > Calotriton > Calotriton arnoldi. The sequence continues at coordinate 882,569 of CAWUFW010003218.1, forward strand.
GTTTGACATATTTTTTTCTTTGTTTTTTTTCTTATTGCCCTTCCTGTTACATGCAGGAGTTATTTTATACTACTCAGTCGCTGACCCTCTTAACAAGCTGGCTGTGACATCCCGGTATGTGTGGTAACATTACTGACGCTCCACTGATAAATTCTCATTCACTCTACGACCTTATCACTGGCAATTTTTTTTACATTTAACCATATATTCACGAGAGTTATTCTTTCTTTTTCACTACCCTACGTATGACACGCATGCATTCATTTCACTGCAATATATCTTGGAAGCTATTTTATACAACTGCCATATTTCTGACGAAATTGTTTATATTTCTGCCTTTCCACTGCTTTGTTTTCTTTGTGTTGTTCACATGCCACTAACGTTTTCCTTCATATTACGCCATACTACTTTTTACTCTTTTTACTACAATCCTTTTTCATGCCTTCTTTCAAATTGCTTATTTTACTACTAATTGGGAGTTAGTCAAAGTACTGACAGGCTTTCTTTTATAGCGCTACTATTCTAGAAATGTGACTACTTCCTGTATGCATATAACCTATCTGCCTTGTTATGTATCACTGACATGCTACTGTGGTCAGGTTGCCTCCAAACCCTTGTCATGTTACATCGTTATGCCATCACATAGTGTTTAAGAAGGCTTTTCATAATACCTTTATGCCACCATCAATCACCCTTAAGAATCGTGTATAGAAAACTTTGTTGATAGTACTTCAGATAAGCATTAATAATAAGAAAAGATGATTCTTTTTCAATGTGTCGCATTTTAAAAAGTGCAGGCGCACATTCTAGGCAATGGAACGGAGGAAGTAGACAGAGGATTAAATTGTATGATTAAAAAGTGTAAACATTTTCTGAATGTTCAGATTCACAAAGTAGCAAAACACGTGGCCTCCGAATGAAAAAGGGTGAAGCAATAAGAAATTGAAGATATGTGTCAGAATTTATTTGGTAAGAAATGAAAAAGGACACCACCCTCTAGCACTCCTTGCCAGAGGCACACAAAATGCACATTTGAGACAGGAAGTGTGCCGAGTGAAAGAGATGGGAGACAGACCATAACAATAAACTTGAATACAATGAATGATATGCAAAAACTTGAAAGTTAAAAAGAATGCTTCATCCGGTGCCTCAGCAAAGTTTAGCTGATGCATCCTAACCCTATCTTGGGCCACCATTTTGTTCCACACTCCTAGAGTAAATATATAACTATACTAACAGCGGCGGGCAACGATTGCCCTGCCCCTTGCCAGTGTAAAACTAAGGAGCCGAGTTAAAGCAAATAATGTGGTAAATATTTCAAAGTGAGACAAAAGATTTCCAAGGAGGTATTTTTGCCAGCGTGTACTAAAGTGTATTCCTTGTGGTAAATGCGCATCGACATTACACACTATTTACAAAGCATTCTCTCAGCGAGTAAGTCAGTGAAAATATGTATTGTTATTCCTGTGTTATCCCTTATTCTCCTGCTTTGTAAATGCGGTCCTGTGTGCTTGCAGCTTTATTACCAGGGTTGTACGAAGAGTGTCCATGGGCATGGGGGCAGGAACCATGGCAGATTTCCGGGATGTGCCCAAGAGATAAGTTGACATATCTAAATGGCCACAACCATGCCTGATTTCAATGATAATCGCCAACTGTGTAAATGATTTATAATTTGATTCCCAGTTTGCAAATGTATATACCATGGATAGTGTGAAAATCTGGAACGGGTTTGACCGACTTGGACTTAAATTGGATCAAACTATTTAACACCGTAAATGGTTGTTCTGCCGTTTACGGATAATTCAAACTGGTTCACAAGAATTTAGGACTTGAGACCCATTTGATTTTTCCTGTAGTTTGCCATCATCTGAACACTTGCCCCTAGCTGCTCACGACTAGCAGGAATTGGGATATTTCACACCTGCGAACAGAATTTAGGGCCTGACATAGTTTGGCGGACAGGTAACATGGTCACAAACACGGATACCCCGTGCGCCTTATTAAGGCCCTTGGATATAATGCCCTTGTAGTAAGGTGGAAGGGATGGCCGTCATGTCTGTGAAGATGTAACCCGTCCTCCAAACTCTAAATCAGGCCCTATACAGTTCAGGTTAGTTAGCAGTAGTATCCAAACAACCTGCATAGAGAATGTTTTTCTTTGCCAAACCTTTACATCTCTTTAACATGCACATCAGTCATTAACGGTCTTATGCAGAAGACAAACTGCCTGCCAGCATATTTTTTTGTCCCCAAGCATGTATATAAAACTGATGAAATGGTGACTCGAAATATGACACGAAACAGAATGACGTTCTTGCGTCTTATATTTTAAAATAAAGTATACCGGATATTGCACCAGCGATAAACATCTGAGAGCGAGTGGACAAAACGCTCAAATAGAAACAAGATGGGCAAAGAAGATATTCCCACTGGAACTGCTTTCTCTTTTGTTGGTTGTATTTAATGGGCCTGCTTACTGTCATTCCCTGCGTTTGATGTTTATCTTTATGTGGCAAGAATTACTTACTGGCTTTCCGAGCACACCTTTCATCTTGGCCTATGTGGAAAGTGGCACATTTCTCAGTAGGTTATGGCCTTTGAAATGTCGGAGACATGACTCGAGGCATTCCGAAGCTTGTCAGACTGCTTACCAGGCATACTACTAACTGCCCCACAGCCATGAACGTAAATTCACCAAAATGCCTGGGGTAGCGGAAGTCACATTGCACGCCATTTGACCTTTAATTTACTCACACACACATGCTTACACATACTAACACATTCACACACTCTCACGCACATCAACACACTCTCACCCTCAAGCATGCATACAGCATAAATGTAACAGCATTTTTTACTTACCTTAGCTGCCAGATAGGGTCATATTCCAGCTGATGTACTCCATTTTGTATTACATTAATAGTGAATAATATTATTCACTATTTATGTCATAAAAAATTGACAGAAACCAGGCAAGTGGAGCTCCAACCAGCCTCCATTAGGAAGAGCTGCCCCTGTGTTCCAGGCACTGATTTTGCCAACTCTGAGGTGAAGGGTCGCAAAAGCAGTGCCAGGGGTTGCAAGGGGCAAGCCAGGGGTCGCAGCTGCAACCCCTAAATGACATCCATGCCCACAACCACCTCCAGTACTTAATCTATAAAAAAAGAATGAATAACAATAATAATATGCCAAGGTACCCAAAGTTTTAAGTAGGAGCCCATCCCTGGTCCGGCCAAATGCTCGGGTAGCCCATTACCAAAAAACAAGGCATAAGAGTCATCAAGCAGGCGCTAATGACACCCTCACACCGGTTACTATTGTGGTGCAGTTCAATAGAAATGTCCAAACAAATATATTAGAAGATACAATATTTGTTCAGGATTAATAATACTTCATACTCCGTTCATAAATTCATGCAAGTCAAAAAGTTCTTTTAATCTTATTCCTTGATTGGATTACAGAGCCCTCCTAAATCTTTTCGATTCCACCACGTACAATTGTGATTTGTCATTCATATTGGCATAATATACAGCAAGAGCCAACACTTGTTTCACATAAACCCGCCTTCTTTAGGCTCATTATGTGATCATCAAAGAATTTTTATTCTTTTTTCATTTTAAAGTGCCTTAATATGAGGGTGGATGACTAAACAGGCGAATTTAACAAATGTAGCTGTTTTGTCATTATGCACAGAAACAGTTCAAATATGGATATAAAACAAAAAAGTAAATGTACAGAAACCAGATTGTTTCGGAAAAAACCCTGCATTTCCTTTCTAGTGACTATATGTTAGAAATTGTGTTTCTGGTTGGCTAGGGCTTCCACCTAAGACAGGCAGGACCTACCAGTCTAGTAAGGGCAAGTCAGTTACACACCAAAGATACCCTATGCTCACCCTCTGGTAGCTTGGCGCAGAACAGGCAGGCTCATCATCAGAGGCAATGTGTAAAGCATTTGTGTAACACACTCACACAGCAACACAATGACTACACCACAAAAGAGACTCCACACAGGGTTATATAAAAATGGTAGGAATGGGGTTTTTGGTTGGCCAGGTTATGCCCCTAAGCCAGACAGAACCCACCACTCTAGTCAGGGCAAGTAAGTTACACACCAGAGATAACCTCTGCTCATCCCCTTGGTAGCTTGGCAAGAGCAGTCAGGCTTATTTTAAAGTGTTTGCGCAACACACTCACACCAGTAACACTATGAATACACCACAAAAGAGACTCCACGCAGTATTATATAAAAAATATACTGTATTGTATATCACACAAGACCAAATCGACATAAACCAATAATTACTTTGTCCAACAGGCAATGGTCAAGCCTCACAATGAGTGCAATATGTGAACAAAAAGCTTATATCCTGCAAGAATCGTGGAAAACATTACTGTGCATATCTGAAAGAGACACGTTAGTGACAGATTCCTTACCTTAGAATATCCCCAGGCATCAGGCTGGATCCGGAAAGTTTTTGCGTAGCAGTACCCTTGCGCGTCGGTAGGCGGCGTCGTGCGGCTCCGCGTCCGTCGTCGGCGTCGTGATCGCTGGGATCGTACTTAGGCGCCGCCCCTGCGCGCTGACGTCAGTTCTTCTTTTTCCGCGCCAGCAAGCGCAGATCCGGGAAGAGCAGTGCCCTAGTCATTTTTTGACTAACTTTTTTGGTGAATTTTTCACTGTTTTCTTCGAATCGACTTCAAGGTGTCGTAGGGATGCCCGGTTTTAAACGTTGCGGCGCCTGTGCTCGGATGATGTCCATCACAGACCCGCATCGGGAGTGTCTCTTCTGCCTCGGCCGAGGCCACGACACGGAGTCGTGTTCCGACTGACGGGCCCTCAACCCGAAAGCTTTGCGAGAGCGGTCTCGAAAGCTCCTCGAGGCCCGGCATTCGGCTCCGCGCAAGCCCCGGTCGCGTGAGAGGTCAAGGGGTCGATCGCGGAGTCCTCACCGGTCGTCGGCATCGAAGTCTTCTTCGTCCGGTAAGTCCAAGCACAAAAAGTCCAAAAAGCATCGTCACTCTAGGACTTCGCCTCGCCGGTCTCGCGACTCGGCTGAGGCCCCTCCCGGCACCGTCCCCGCCCCTGCGGCCCCGGACATGCCTGTGGAGTCGCCCCCGCAATACCCGTCCTTCCCGGGTTCGGGGCGGATCCGGCCCAGATACAGGAATTCCTGTCGGCCATGGCCCGCCTCTTCGGGCCTCAAGGTCCCTCCGGTGCGCCTTCGGGCCCCGCGGGCCCTGATGGGGTTGCTCCGGCGTCGCCGACGGCTCCGGCCCCGGCGTCGCCCGTGCCTCCGGCCTTGATCCCGGCTCCGGCCCCGGCCTCGATCCCGGCTCCGCAACCCCCATCGACGCCGGTCGACCTAACGACACCTCCGCCGACGCCGATGTCTCCGGTGCCGTTCTCGACGCCGCCTGGGGCTCCGGGCGGCGTCGTCCCCCAGTTCCTTCCGGCTCCGGACATGGACCCGGCACGACGTCGCTCGGCGCCGGTTCCGGCGCCGATGGGACCTTGGGTCCCAAATGTCCCTCCTCCTCCTTATTTTGAACCAGAGGAGGACCAGGAGGACTGGGAGGGGTCTGATGACCCTCTGACACAACAGTGTCAGTACGATGAGGACTGGACAGAGGGTCTAGGGGATGCCAGTGGTCTGGATACTTCCCCTGACACTGGCATGCTATCTCCTCCCGTGGCTACGGAGGAGGGAGCCAATTTTGCAACGGTGTTGCGTAGGGCGGCTGGGGCCTTACGTCTCCAACTCCCTACTGTGGCGGTCAAGACTAATATCTTGACAGAGGTGCTTCAGCCGGCAGCCTCCTCTACAGAGACTGTGCTGCCGTTTAACGATGCCCTCACTGACGTTCTTTTGGGCGCCTGGTCCAAGCCCAACACAGGGGCTCCTGTGGATAGGAACGTGTCCCGACGCCATCGCCCGGCTCCGGGCGACCCCCTGTTTCTCTCTGTCCACCCCACTCCTGAGAGCTTGGTTGTCCAGGCCTCCGCTTCCCAAACCGCCTTCCCTACCGCCCCTCCGGATAGGGAATCCAAATGCCTGGATCAATTTGGGAAGAAGGGTTTTTCTTCCTCCAGTGCTGACTTGCGGTCCATCAACACCGCTTGTCTTTTGGGCCGATATACCCACTCCTTGTGGGATTCGGTGGCGACTGTTTTGCCCCAGTGTTCTGAGGAGGTCCAGACACTGCTTTCCCGCGCCATTGCGGAAGGAAGGGATGCGGCCAAATACACGATACGATGTGGCCTTGATACCGCCGACTCGCTGGGCAGGTCTATTGCAACGACGGTGGCGCTGCGACGCCACGCCTGGCTGAGAACCACTGGTTTTTCAGGGGATGTCCAGAATACTCTCATGGACATGCCCTTTGATGGAGTTGGTCTTTTTGGATCCAAAGCAGACCATGCGTTGGAGCGCTTTAAGGCCTCACGGGCTACTGCCAAGTCCCTGGGCCTTTCTGCTACACGCCCTCCGCTGACTTCTGCTTTTCGCCCCTATCGTGGCCACGGAAGGGGCGCCCCGTCACGTCAGCAGCCCAGCCACCGGCCCGCGCAGCAGGCGTCTTCGCGTGGCCGAGGACGTGGATTCCGCCGTGGCGGATCGGGCAACCAGCGTGCGGGTCAGGCCACCACCTCCAACCCGTCCGCGGCCTCCAAGCCCTCCTAGTCCCTCCTTTCAGGTGCACAGCACGTTGGTAGGGGGCAGGGTCCGCCATCACCTTCCCCACTGGCGTACCATCACCTCGGACAGGTGGGTCTTGGACATTGTCCGAAGGGGCTACTCCCTCCCCTTCGAGTCCACCCCCCCAGCCATGCCACCTCAATTCCACCGCATGTCAGGGGATCACTTGGTGCTTCTGCAGAAGGAAGTCACAGCCCTCTTGACCAAGAGGGCCATCGAGCGTGTTCCGACCCCAGAAGTAGGGCGTGGTTGCTACTCCCACTACTTTCTGGTGCCCAAAAGGACAAGGAGGACATGCGTCCTATCTTGGACCTCCGGAACGTCAATCGCTTCCTCCGGAAGGAGAAGTTCAAGATGCTCACCCTAGCTCAGGTCTTGACTGCCCTCGACCCTGGAGACTGGTTGGTAGCGTTGGACTTGCAGGACGCATATTTCCACATCCCCGTCCTGCCGGCCCACCGGCGTTACCTTCGGTTCACGGTAGGCCCCGAGCATTTTCAGTTCACCGTGCTCCCCTTTGGCCTTACCAGTGCCCCTCGGGTGTTCACGAAAGTGATGGCGGTGGTCGCAGCTCATCTGCGCCGGGCAGGGGTTTCAGTCTTCCCCTACCTCGACGACTGGCTGCTGAAGGCGGGCTCGTCCCAGGCAGTCGTCTCCCACCTCCAGACTACGGCCGAACTCCTGCACTCGCTGGGGTTCTCCATCAATGTGCCAAAGTCGCATCTGATTCCTTCTCCACAGCTCCTTTTCATCGGAGCAGTTCTGGACACGACGCAGTTTCGGGCCTATCCTCCCGAACGGCGAGTCCGGGATATTCAGGCTATGATTCCGATCTTTCAGCCTTTATCCTGGGTTTCGGTACGGATGACCCTGAGGCTGCTGGGCCTCATGGCCTCCTGCATCCTGCTGGTCAATCATGCCAGATGGCATATGCGGGCTCTGCAGTGGGACCTGAAGTTCCAGTGGGCGCAGCACCAGGGCAACCTGTCCGATCACGTCCAGATCTCGGAGGGGACTGCAAAACAGTTGCAGTGGTGGCTCTCGAACCGGCAATGGGTCATGGGCAGATCCCTCTCCCTTCCCCAGCCAGAGCACACAGTTGTGACGGACGCGTCCCTTCTGGGATGGGGCGGTCACATGGGAGAGGCGGAGATCAGAGGCCTCTGGTCTCCGGCGGAGTCCCGGCTCCATATCAACCTTCTGGAGCTCCGGGCGATCCGACTTGCACTCAAGGCATTCCTTCCCTCTGTCAAGGGAAGGTAGTGCAGGTGTTCACAGACAACACCACCGCCATGTGGTACTGCAACAAACAAGGCGGGGTGGGGTCGTGGACCCTTTGTCAGGAGGCTCTGCGCCTCTGGACATGGCTGGAACATCAGGGCATGTTCCTGATGGTTCAACACCTGGCAGGTTCCCTGAACGCCAGGGCGGACGAACTCAGCCGCAGGTGCATGATGGATCACGAATGGCGTCTTCACTCGGAAGTGGCGCAAGGACTCTTTCTACAGTGGGGAGAGCCTTGGTTAGATCTATTCACCACCGAAGAGAACGCGCAATGTCATCAGTTCTGCGCGTTGGAATTTCCAAGGCGGCACTCGCTCAGCGACACTTTTCGTCACGAGTGGAGTTGCGGTCTATTGTACGCCTTTCCGCCTATACCACTTCTACCCAGAGTGTTGAAGAAGATTCGGCACGACCGGGCCCAAGTCATTCTTGTGGCTCCGGACTGGGCTTGAAGAGTTTGGTATCCCGAGCTACTCAATATGAGCGTAGATCCCCCGATCCGTCTGCCTCTTCGGGAGGATCTTCTGTCGCAGCAGCAGGGGACGGTCCTCCACCCGAACCTGTCCAGTCTACACCTGCTTGCGTGGAGATTGAGCGGCGGCAGTTGATTCCTTTCGACTTGCCTCCCGAAGTTTGTGATGTGATTCTGGCAGCCAGGCGTCCCTCCACTAAGGTGGTATACGCCTGCAGGTGGAACAAATTTGTGGCATGGTGCACAGCAAAGGCTGTGAATCCCCTTTCTGCCCCTCTTTCTGAGGTCCTTCTGTTCCTTCTTTCTCTGGCCCAACAGGGTTCTGCCCTGGGTACCATCAAGGGTTATCTTTGTGCTATCTCGGCCTTCCTCAGGCTCCCTGATCAGCCCTCCCTTTTCAAGTCCCCTGTTGTTAACAGGTTCTTAAAAGGCATTACTCACCTCTTCCCTCCAGTTCCGTTTGTGATGCCTCAGTGGGACTTGAACTTGGTTCTTACCTTTTAATGTGCGCTCCCTTTGAGCCTCTACATAACTGTCCTCTTCGTCTTCTGACTCTGAAGACAGCCTTTCTGGTGGCCATCACCTCCGCTCGGCGGGTGAGTGAGCTCCAGGCTCTATCTTGCAAACCTCCCTTTCTGTCTGTTCATCCAGACAAGGTTGTTCTTCGGACGCGTCCGTCCTTCTTGCCAAAGGTGGTTACTGCTTTCCACATTGGGCAGACCATCACTTTGCCCACCTTCTTTCCGCCTCCGCATCCTTCCAGAGAGGAAGAGAGGCTCCACCGTCTGGACCCAAAACGTGCGCTCTCCTTCTATATCGACCGCACAAAACACTTCCGGGTGGATGACCAGCTCTTTGTTGGCTACGTGGGCGCCAAAAAAGGTCGGGCGGTGCACAAGAGAACCATCTCCCGCTGGGTTACCTTGTGCATCAAGACCTGCTATTCTTTGGCTAAGAAGGAGCCTCCTGTTGGGCTGCGTGCCCATTCCACCAGGGCAACGGCTGCTACCACGGCCTTGGGCCGCGGTGTTCCGCTGCCCGTTATCTGTCAGGCAGCTACGTGGGCCTCGCTGCACACGTTTACAAAGCATTACTGCCTTGACAGTCAGGTCCGGAGGGACGGCTTCTTTGGCCGTTCTGTCCTCCAGGACTTCCTTGTCTGATCTTTGTTCGCAGACCCACCACCGGGGTTGGTATTGCTGGGGTATCTATTCTAAGGTAAGGAATCTGTCACTAACGTGTCTCTTTCAGATGCACAAGTTACTAACTTGTGTAACGATATATCTGTAAGAGACAGTAGTTAGTGACAGATTCCTACCGCCCACCCATCCTCCCCGTTCTGCGAACTGATTTCTAGGGTTAAGGACATCCCTTTCAGGGCCCTAGTATTTTTCAGACACCTATGTCAGCTTCTTGCATGGCTCTGCGTTCCTGGCGCGGAAAGTCGTGTACAGAACTGACGTCAGCGCGCAGGGCGGCGCCTAAGTACTGCCCGCGACGTCATCCCGGCGATCACGACGCCGACGACGGACGCGGAGCCGCACGACGCCGCCTACCGACGCGCAAGGGTACTGCTACGCAAAAACTTTCCGGATCCAGCCTGACGCCTGGGGATATTCTAAGGTAAGGAATCTGTCACTAACTACTGTCTCTTACAGATATATCGTTACACAAGTTAGTAACTTGTGCATTAGGCAGTCCCTGAAATAGTGCTTGTTATCCCATCAGTGCAAGGTAAAACGACATACATCCATATCAGGGCATGAAATGCAGTAGAGTATGAGACCATAACACATGCAGTACCATTTGCAGCGGTCCGTGCAGGTAACAGAGGTGGGGCGGTGGGGTCGGGTAAGGGGGGATTTCGAGGGACGATGCAGAGGGCAAATTAATTATTTAATTTTCCCACGGCAACGTCCCTCGAAATCTCCCCTTACCCGGCCCCACCGCCCCACCACTGTTAGCTGCACGGACCGCGGCTACGGATACATCACCATAATACCTAGGTCACAGCACATCTGCGCACCTTTTATGGGTTATACGGTAGCTAAACCTCAAACGTAGGGCACAGGAACACCTGCGCTCCTACGACAGTTATTATGATAATTTCTGGATGTCCACGTAGAGCAAGTTCCTAGGGGGGCCTCCGTCAAGTACTCACTCCTTACGGCTACCCAAACGGCAGACAAGTGCCCCCAAGGTATGTGCCAACCTGCCTGCTTCTGCGGAGCAACCTCGCTGTGTCCCCTGCATGTATCAGCCTATGGCGCCTGCCCGCTAGTACGCAGTGCATCTGCTATACCAAGCACTGTACCCTTCTCCCGGTTCAATCCGGGCAGTGTAAATACATACAGTGCACAAAGAGCGGTGGGGCCGCCCTGCGGGTCTGAGTACCCACAGCGGACCTCGCGGGCCTCCACCCAGCAGCCCAGTGCCTTTTACGGTTCCCTTTCTGGGCCCTGAGGGTGCAGATCACGTCGGAGACCTCATCTGGTCTCGGGCGGTCGTGCCAATTGAAAACAAGGATTTAGCCAGCTGCGGACACGAGAGACCTCCCTTGGTCGAGTTAGGAGCGCACTACCCACAGCCGCACTGTTTTCTCCTCGACGGCCACAGGGTCACGGTACCCAGCAGCGCCGGGCTTCTTTCTTGGCTGCAGGGCGAGGCACAATCAAAAAACGGCCCGGTCTCACAGCTCGGAGGGTACAGCGATGAGCGCTCAGCACGCACTGATTCTCCTTGACCAGAGCACTCACCACACGCTTCTCCTTAGGACAAATCAAATGCCAAATGAAGCACTCACCATGTGCTAGTTGCAGGTGACTTGAGAGGCCGGACCCAGAGTCCCACGGCCAATTCTCAGCAGTCTCCGATCCCAGGAGAACAACTGGGGGCACCAAAGCAGGGAGGCAGGAAGCAGGCCAGCACACTGGTTTCCTTAGCAAAGTGGCAGTCTCTCTAGCAGGCAAGCTAGTCAGCACAACAAAGCAAGGTAGACCAAGTGGTGATCTTTCTGGCAGCACTGCAGTCCGCTGTGCAGTCTGTAGAGCCAACAGCATCTGGTTACTAGTCCCACACATTGTCTAAAATCATGGGGTCAGAGCCCCTGTACTTATTCTCAAAATGTCTTTGATCTTGGGAGAACTTCAAAAGAACGTTTAGAAGTACACAATACCCCTGTCAACTCTGCCCTGGTTCAGGGGATAAATCAGCCCTTTGTGTCAGGGCAAGTCACAACTTATACAAATGTAAGTGCGCCCGCCTCCCTCTCTCCAAACCCAGGAAGACCATCAGTATACAGATGAATGCAGATGCAATCCTGTCATACCCAACCCTCCCTGTGTGATGGCTTTCTGGAAAGTATGCACAAAGTGCAACTGTCAACCAGGCCCAGACGTGGATTGAAGTCAGGCTGCAAAGCACAAGAATCCTAAGCGCAGAGAAATGCCCACTTTCTAAAAGTGCAAAAGAAACAATTGATGGACGGAATGCTGGACAATGCAAACATTCACCCCCAGTCACAAGGATCTGGGTTTAATCCATCATTCTTTTGCTCACCACACCACCCCAGTTTGGACCAAGCCATATGCAAATCAGTCTTGACCCTGTTCCCTATGGGAACAGTCCAGCCCGAACTGCCAAGCCAGGTCCTCCCTGGACCAGAAACAAGCATTCTGGGACCGGTTTCAGGGCATCACCCTTCATCAGCCAAGCTAGCTTGAATCCAGTGGTGTAGTGAGCACGGGACCCACGTCTGGGCATACCCTTCCCACTTAGGGCGACATATGCAAAAGAAACAATTGATGGACGGAATGCTGGACAATGCAAACATTCACCCCCAGTCACAAGGATCTGGGTTTAATCCATCATTCTTTTGCTCACCACACCACCCCAAGTTGGACCCAGCCATATGTAAATCAGTCTTGACCCTGTTCCCTATGGGAACAGTCCAGCCCGAACTGCCAAGCCAGGTCCTCCCTGGACCGGAAACAAGCATCCTGGGACCGGTACAGGGCATCACCCTTCATCAGCCAGGCTAGCTTGAATCCAGTGGTGTAGTGAGCACCGGACATAACGTCTGGGCATACCCTTCCCACTTAGGGCGACATTTGCAAAAGAAACAATTGATGGACGGAATGCTGGACAATGCAAACATTCACCCCCAGTCACAAGGATCTGGGTTTAATCCATCATTCTTTTGCTCACCACACCACCCCAGTTTGGACCCAGCCATATGCAAATCAGTCTTGACCCTGTTCCCTATGGGAACAGTCCAGCCCGAAATGCCCAGCCAGGTCCTCCCAGGACCAGAAACGAGCATCCTGGGACCGGTTTCAGGGCATCACCCTTCATCGGCCAAGCTAGCTTGAATCCAGTGGTGTAGTGAGCACGGGACCCATGTCTGGGCATACCCTTCACACTTAGGGCAACATATGCATAAAAAACAATTGATGGACGGAATGCTGGACAATCAAACATTCACCCCCAGTCACAAGGATCTGGGTTTAATCCATCATTCTTTTGCTCACCCCACCACGGACCCAGCCATATGCAAATCAGTCCCGCACTGACTTGGAGTACAAGGAGCAAATAATATCGCTCTCACCAAGCACTGACTGATGTAACCACCAGCGCTAACCCCGCGCTGACTTGGAGCACAAGGAGCAATTAACCACGACTCCCTTTGCAGAGCATGCTGCTGCCAGATTTCTAGGAAATAGAGTCTCACGGCAGAGGTCCTCAGGGACAATCTTTTATGGCCTTGAGATTGCTGAGAACAGGGGGCAAGCCAGCATGCCCTTGGAGAACACTGGGGACAAAGCGAGGAGCAGGCAGGCTGGCCAGAACATAAAGTTTACTTTAGCAGAGTGGCACTCCCTCCAGCAGCCCAGCAGGAGGCAAAGCAAGTTGTCCAAATGGCGGTTTCTCCTGGCAGCACAGCAGTCATCTGGCCAAGTGCAGTCTGTAGAGCCAGCAGCGTTTGGGTCAGAGCCTCAGTACTTATACTCAAAAATGTCTTTGATGAAGGGGTGACTTCAAAGGAACCCTTAGAAGTGTGCGGCAATCCCTTACAACCCAGCCCTGGCTCCAAACAATCAGTAGAGCACGGGTACTCATAGTACGGCCCGCGGGCCGCCAGCGGCCCGGCAAGCCTTCCTTGGCGGCCCGTGGACCTTTTAGACATAGTACCTGTGTTTTTTTTTTTTTTTTTTAAATAGTGTCAGCAAACACCGCCGGTTGCAGCAGCGCGGACTCCGAGAGACTCTGCTGTATGGGGGCCGGGCGATTCCAGCGATAGTCAGAGTGGAGATGCAAGGGCGCTAAGAAGAGGTGAAATACAACAAAGCCTCGTTAGCAGTAAATGGTCTTTTAAAGACCTGTGAAGTACTCGGGTGCGGCTGTGTGTGCGCCCGGGAAGCTGTCTCAGCCCGGGCTGACACACACGCGGGGTGAGGTGACGGGGTGAAAGTGGATGGCAAACTGCAAAGGAAATCGGGGGCTGCTGTATAATGAAGGGGTAAATTGCTAACTTGGTATTAAGTGTGTCAGAAAGTAACAAGGAATAATCATAACATTGCCAAAGCCAACTAGGTGATGCTGCACGTGGCCCTGCATTTCACTGGGATTTTCCGTTAAAAAGAGTCATGACTATGTCAGTGTGTCCTGTTAAAAATGATGGGAAGGATAGAGCAAAAAACTAGAAAAGAGACAATAAATGGAGAAACGCAGTCTCAGGCAGGAAAATAAGGTAAAGAGAAAGAGGGACACAGATGAAGAGAAAAGAGACAGCAGAAGAGAGAAAGAGAAACAGAATGAGAGAGAGTTAGAGAGAGAGAGAAAAGTTTGTTTTCCAGTTACAGCCCATCAACAACAACAAGTAACACGATCACAGACATAGCAATCGCCAATTGGAACATGAAGATAATGGTGTGTAGAATTTGAAAGCGAGCACAAACATATGTATTGTGTTTTAGGACAATTAATTATATGCGCTTTGATCCAAGCTGTGAAATTACAGGGTGACAGAGGACAGCAGGGTGTGAGAGCCGGGTGAGGTGACGGAGGGCAGCAGGGAGTGAGAGCCGGGTGAGGTGACGGAGGGCAGCAGGGAGTGAGAGCCGGGTGAGGTGTGCGTTAAGAGCCTATGATGTGATGTTTACCGAGGCACAGAGACAGATAGAGGCAGTAACAGACAGAGACAGATAGAGATAGAGACAGAGATAGACAGAGACAGGGACAGACTGACAGATAGAGATAGAGATAGAGACAGAGACAGATAGATACAGATAGAGATAGACAGGGACAGACTGACAGATAGAGACAGAGACAGATAGAGACATATAGAGACAGAGACAGATAGAGGCAGAGACAGATAGAGATAGGGGCAGAGAGAGCTAGATAGAGGCAGAGACAGGGAAAGACTGACAGAGGCAGAGACAGATAGAGGCAGAGACAGATAGAGGCAGAGACAGATAGAGGTAGAGACAGACAGAGACAGACAGCGATAGAGACAGAGAGAGAGAGGCAGAGAGAGTGAGACAGAGATAGAGGCAGGGACAGATAGAGGCAGAGACAGATAGAGGCAGAGACAGATAGAGGCAGAGACAGATAGAGGCAGAGACAGACAGAGATAGAGACAGACAGGGACAGACAGAGACAGATAGAGGCAGAGACAGACAGAGATGGAGAGGGAGACAGAGGGAGGGAGACAGAGAGAGAGCGAGACAGAGATAGAGACAGAGATAGAGGCAGGGACAGAGAGAGGCAGAGACAGACAGAGACAGAGAGACGGAGAGGGAGCAGAGGGAGGGAGACAGATAGAGGGAGGCAGAGGGAGGAGGGCGACAGACAGAGAGAGACAGACAGAGGGAGACAGACGGAGGGAGACAGAGGGAGGGAGACAGACAGAGAGAGAGAGGGAGGGAGAGAGAGGGAGAGATAGAGGGAGGGAGACAGAGAGATGGAGAGATCGAGGGAGGGAGAGATAGAGAGAGAGAGAGAGAGATGTGTGTATGCCGGGTCTGGTGGCTCAGTGGTCAAAGGCGTGCGCTGCAGGGGCTTGTGTTCAACCTCATGGTCACATGTTTTTTTTTGCTCTAGCCCCGCCCCCTCCCCCACTGACCCCACCCCCACCGGTGCGGCCCTCGGCCACAAACCACACTGTAAATTTGGCCCCCGAGAGAAAGTTTGTGAGTACCCATGCAGTAGAGGGTAATCAAACCTTTGTGTGAGGGTAGGACACAACCTATACAAATGTAAGGTGTGAACTACCTCTCCCAGCCCAGGAAGACTATCAGTATGCAGATGAATGGAGATGTATCCTCTGTCACACCCAGTCCTTCCTGTGTTGTGGCTGCCTAGAAAGTATGCACAAAGTCTAGCTGACACCCAGCCCAGACGTGTATTGGAGTCAGGGTGCAAAGCACAAAGAGTCATAAGCACAGAGAAATGCCCACTTTCTGTAAAATCCAACTACACCAGTAAGTAGGATTTATCACCACTATTCTAAACATACCAACACCACTCCACTCCTGATCAGGAATTACCACTTAAAATGAATAAGGGAATTCCCAATGCCTGCCTTTGAGAAGGGTAGGCCTCATAGCAGTGAAAAACATAATAGGTGTTTTTCACTACCAGGATGCAAAATATAAAGGTATATGTCCTACTTTTTACTTAAAACTCTAGAAGAAGGGTTTTTAGTAATCAGGGAAAGATCCTAGGCGCTCTGCCCTATATACGCACAAATTCCAAACCTGAAGTATAATCTGTATGGTGCAGCTAGGAGAGGGGATGAACCCTGTAACCCCCAATTGTGTGTGGGTAGAAAACCCCCACTAAACAAGCAAAACGGAAACCTAGGCACACATAAATATTAAGTTACCACAGTATGTAAAGTAAGTGCTACAGTACAAAATACATAAAAGGAAAAGAAAATCTCTTCCAAGATGTCGGTTAATGTTCAGCCTTTTAATTATTTCTTTAGTTTCAGTGATAGGTGGAAAAACCAGCCGACACGTGTTTCGTCGCGTGTGGAAATTACTTCTGCGACTTCCTCAGGGCTGAATACAGATGAAAAGTATTCGAATTGTCGCTCAGCCGGTGATAATTCCAACCCGGCTGGGCAAACAACCAGTCAGGGATAAGTCTGTTCGTACTGGAACGTATCAAAACTGCGGTAATGTCGAGTATCCCGCATATAAAAGGTAATTTGTGACAGCGTTTCTTAAACGATTGAGGATCGTCACATCAGGCCACGGTAGACCAACTGCGTATCCTGATGCCGTGAGGGGGTTGGAAAAAACTGGAACAAGTACTTCCAACTTGCAACACAGTGATCCGCCAGAGGGGCTCCCCGGGCGCACCCGCCTTGAGATCCACTATAACGCTGGAAGTACTTGTTCCAGTTTTATCCAACCCCCTCACGGCATCTGGATACGCAGTTGGTCTACCGTGACCTGATGTGACGATCCTCAATCGTTTAAGAAACGCTGTCACAAATTACCTTTTATATGCGGGATACTCGACATTACCGCAGTTTTGATACGTTCCAGTACGAACAGACTTATCCCTGACTGGTTGTTTGCCCAGCCGGGTTGGAATTATCACCGGCTGAGCGACAATTCAAATACTTTTCATCTGTATTCAGCCCTGAGGAAGTCGCGGAAGTAATTTCCACACGCGACGAAACACGTGTCGGCTGGTTTTTCCACCTATCACTGAAACTAAAGAAATAATTAAAAGGCTGAACATTAACCGACATCTTGGAAGAGATTTTCTTTTCATTTTATGTATTTTGTACTGTAGCACTTACTTTTACATACTGTGGTAACTTAATATTTATGTGTGCCTAGGTTTCCGTTTTGCTACTTTTTACTTACACAGCACCCCGCCCACAGGGCTACATAGGGCCTACCTTAGGGATGACCTATGTGTAATAAAAGGGGAGTTTAAGGCTTGGCAAGTAGTTTTAAATGGCAAGTTAAAATGGCAGTAAACTGTGCACACAGAACCCTGCGGTAGCAGGCCTGAGACAGGTTTGAAAGGCTACTTCTTTGGGTGGCACAAGCAGTGCTGCAGGCCCACTATTAGCATTTAATTTACAGGCAATAAGAATATGGAATACCACTTTACAAGGGACTTATAAGTAAATAAAATATGCCAAATAGGTGTAAACCAATCATACCATGTTTAGAGAAAAGAGCACAGGCAATTTAACACTGATTAGCAGTGATAAAATGCCCAGAGTCATAAAGCCAACAAAAAGAAGGTCAGAAAAATAGGCGGAGGAAGGCAAAAGGCTTGGGGATAACCCTGCAGAAAGGGCCATTTCCAACACTATACAATTGAAAATATGATTACACTTCACTTAGGTACTAAAATTAACAGCTCTGACCCACAGAAGCAGAAGAATGGCGACCAGGACATCTGTCTAAAAGGCATCAGCAGCTTTTCCCGGCTGGCTTAATTCCGCCTGATTAGTTCCTTTACACAGGGGCCCAAATTTTGTACCAGATTTTAAAATGTGTGTTCAAGCAAATCACAAGGGTACCCATCAATGTGCACCCTATTTGGGCTTGTCTGTGCTCTGTCTTTAAGCAAATCCTTCATTGTCTCAGCCTATTTGAGGTTTTCCTCAGTTGCGGCTGGTAGGAAACAGTGGCGGGGGAAGGTGGGGAGGTTAAGAAAGGAAAGCAAACTTACCTGGAGGTTGCTGTCGCAGCTCCTCCAGTTCCTCCTCCTCCAGCAGGAAGCACCCAGCCTCCCAGAATCCCCTGACCAATCACAACGCTGCCTTAAGCAGCGTTGTGATTGGTCTGAGCACCTTAGTTCGGCACTCAGACAGGGGCTTGGAGGCTGGACATGTTCCCCGCTAAGGCTGTATAATACAGCCTGTGGAGAACATGCACAGTGCGCATGATGGTTTGACCGGCCCAAGACAGCCGGCCAAAGCATCATGCGCACTTTAGGTGCAGCCACCACTCCTCCTCCGGCCTCGATGTCAGGGAAGGCTGGCCCGCCTCCCATCAACAAGGCTGCACTGCAGTGCAACTACAATGGAAAAAAAATAATAACCGATGTTCCGTTATTATAATTTTATTTTTACTTTGTACTGCTTTAAGGCAGTGGGGCGACGCTCATCCACCTTAGCGGAGCAGTCGCCCCTGGTTTTCCTGCACCTTCTTAGAGGCACTTGGCTTCCTACACCTGCTGCCTCCTAACATATCATAAATGTCCATCCACCCACATACTTCTGAATAGCAATCCAAACAAACTGAACTGAGCAGGAAGGTAGGCTTGCAAGGACTGGGACAAGGGAAGATGAATCAGCATATTACCTGTGAAGTAACACAATAATTAAATGAAAGGTAGTCCAAGCTTCTAATGCCAGTCACTCACAGGAAACAGCTGACAGGACCTGGGTCACTAAATTGTGGGACTCTGGGTCAGTCACATTAAGACAGCAATGGTTAACAAAAATTAACTGTGCAGATGACAGAAAGAGAGGTCCTCTTTGCATATGGTCAACAGACAGGGATCCCTTTCATAGGCTTTCCCTGTACTCCCAGAGGTTTCCAAACCTGAGAAAAAAAGAGAAGGTAGACCATGGAACATAGAAATCCTATTTTGGCCCTGTCTGGCTAGGTCAAACTTAACAAAAAGAGATTGCATGATATGGTCGGATCGTACATATTTTAGGTGACCCACAACCACTTGAAGCACATTTACTGTATAAAGGGTGTATTCTGCTTTAGAATTGGATCTGGAAAGAGTCTCCTGGTTTCTGTGGAAAAAAGAGATCACCTTGTGACTATGAGGGACAAAGATTCTATTGGTAAAAAGCTTGCGATCAGTCCTGCTAGAAAACCAGGACCAGAAATCCCCAAAATGTCAATCCAACAGAAGGGATACTAAAACAAATGCCTTATGGATAAGAAATTTTAGATATGCTGCCTGGGACAGGGTTGGGCATGGCTCTGAACATGTGAGGCACCTTACCTGCTCCACTCTTGCCCAGTAATCTGGCCTCCTCGTAGGTCCCAGGGCACTTCAAGTCAATAAGACAGAGCCAAGGATGGAGCAGCAACCAAGTCTGCAAAGTGAGGGTGAGACCCTACTCTGTAGTGTCATGACTCTAAAATCACACTCTCGACCAGATGCGCCAAGAGGTGGTAGGTAAGGCTGACTGAAGGCATGCCACTTGAATCTTCAGAGGAGCAATGGCCCACTCCTGACCCGCTCCTTTAGAGTTATCTGGAACAAAGTTGGGGTGCTGAGAAAGGAGTGCTGCACTGATGCAGCAATGGTCTGAGTAGCGCAAACGGGCTGTGGATGGTGGTGGACCATGGGCATCCAGCGTGGCAGAACTTCCACTGTCCAATGTGAGGCCAAGCCATAGAATGGATAACAGTAAGTTAAACCAATCCAAGTCTCCACAAAGGGAGATTTGTTAAGACTGTGGTCCATAAGTGGTGGGCAGCGAGGTGGTGTGACATGAGGACGTGGCCCTGGATAGGTTACCCCCAGGAGCACCTGGTCAAACGCCACTCCTCGAAGAGGTCAATCTAAAGAGGCTGGTGAGAAGGCCAACTGAGGTTTTTTGTGAATGGACCGTTATCTAGGACCTCAGCCACCCCTTCAGGGCCAGAGTAAGGGAGGCCCCTTGAAAAGCGACCATAGCACTCACAAAAACTGAATTAATTAGGGCCTGGCCAACTTCAGAATTTAGAAAGGCGTTTGCATGACCTCAGGGATGACCTGCGCCCTAAATTGAAGACTGTGGAACGACTGAATGTCAGAGTGCTGAACCTCGAATCCAAGCTTAGTCAGCCTGGACAGGCTCAAAATGCCATCTCATGAGAGCTTGCGGCCCTCCAAGGAACAACCACAGTGGACCCTTGCAAAATGCAAAGAGCTCAAAAAATGTTCCTGCAGAGAGAACATTCAGATTAGAGGCCTAGCGGAGTAAACAGAAGGATAGAAATTCAAACACTTAAGGTGAGAATGTTCTCCTCATTTCTGGGTGTAGCACATGACGAGGTCTGACTGGACAGAATCTACAGAGTTGGTCTGAGGAGACCAGTACTTGTACGTTGTAGGCAGATCAGAAGGAGGACAGTCAACAAGACTGTTTCTTGTTGCCCTCACACACCCCATGGGATGTCATGCTTTATCATCGGGTGGGTGCTCCTCGTGGTGCCGGCGCTGCAATGCCCTATAGGTCCCCCGAAGGGTCACTTTGGCAGAGATCTTTTAGTTTTGATTTTTAAACCTGACAGGGGAGTCGACTGAATCAAGTTGAATCTGACATCCCCCAGCCAGTTTTAGCTCACTAACACCACACTTCACTGATCACCCCACTTTGGACACCCTCGCACTCATTATACGGCAACCAAAACGAAAAGATCTCCGCCAAAGTGAACCTTCGGGGGACCTGTAGGGCATTGCAGCGCCGGTTCAACAAGGAGCACCACCCGATGATGAAGCATGACATCCCTAGGGGCGTGTTAGGGCAAAAAGAAACAGTCTTGTTGACTGTCCTCCTTTTGATCTGCCTACAACCTACATTTTCCTCCTAGGAACAGTGACCCCCCGGCTTTGATTTGACCATAGTTTTGGAGCATGGGCACTGGACCTTCATTCGCTCCCACTCCCCTCTTCTTCTTTTTTGATACTAGAGACCAGTACTTGACCAGAAAGAGAGATGTCTTGAATAAGCTACATTATTTCGCTGACAAAGAAGAGATTTTGAAAGTAGCAAGGGTTAAAGGCGAAGTCTCCTTCCGAGACGTTTCCTGTCAGTTGTATTAAGATATCTCGCTCGGCAGAATGTCCTTCAAATAGATCCTTGAAATGTTTAGAAGCATTCGCTGTAGACTTTCCGTTTTATGCTTGTGTTTGAGAAGTATAAAAAAACGTTAAATTCACGTCCTGCAAGTGCAGCTTCCTTTTTACGCATTGAGAGTCAGGATGGAGAGGCCTGCAAGTGGAAGGCAAAAGGGGACACTGCGATGAGAGCCAGTGGGCCACACAAGAGGCATCGCTGGCTCAAGTCTAGGGCTTAAAGGAACCATGAAGCAAGGAAGAGAGCAGCTGCTCCAAAGACCACACCCAACAGTTTACTGGCCCATGTGCCTCTCAGTGACCCAGAGGGGGGTAAATTTATCGTCATACCCTTAGGTTAGTTTTTTAATTATTATTCTGGTTGGTCTTTCTCCCAAGCTCTTTGTTTGCACTTTAATGAATGTGAAGGAGAGCACAAAGATGATGTCATCTTTATCTTTTCACACTCTTCTGGGTGTGGTAAGTGAAAAGTGGGCTCAACAGGCATCTCTTAGGTCCCCCATTGAGACCAGTTGAAATGGGCTCTGGATGATTTACCCTACCGCTGAATTTCAGTGACTTCTACAGATCAAACACCTGTCTTTGGCTTGCTCCATTATAAATGTTATGGTTGGATTGTTTTGATTTTTGCCATGTGATCACTTTTACTGCAAACAGGTCTTAACATATAAGCACAGTCGTGGTTGCGTGCTGGCTATTCTGCGGCACTAGAACAACATGCAGGGGGAAGCAGGGTGGGGGCATTAGGCTTGACTGACCTCTGAATTGTTTGCTCACAAGAATGGAATTTGACCATATAGGAGCAAGTCCTCGTGCCAGCTACCCCTGCAACAGTTCTCCTGTCCAGCTTGCCCGCAGTCTGCCACCTTCTGCTGCCTGTCTACCTGCTGCCCTCTGTTTGTGCCTCTGCTCGTTTCTTGCTCTGTTTTGCCTTTTCTGTTTGTTTTTCTACCCTCTGTTTTGCCTTTTCTGCTTGTTTTTCAGCAATCTGTTTTGCCTTTTTTGCTCGTTTTTCTGCCCTTTGTTTTGCCCTCTTCTGCTCAGTTTTGTCTTTTCTGCTCGTTTTTCTGCCTCCTGTTTTGGTCTTTTCTGCTCATTTTTCTGCGCTCTGTTTTGCCCGCTTCTGCTTTGTTTTGCATTTTCTGGTCGTTTTTCTATTGTTTATTTTGCCTTTTCTGCTTGTTTTTCTGCCCTCTGTTTTGCCTTTTCTGCGCGCTCATTTTTCTGCCCCCTGTTTCGCCTTTTTCTGCTCTTTTCTTCCCTTTTCCTGCCATTTCCTCAAGACCTGGCTTTTCAATGGAGACTTCACACCCCAGTGCTCAGATACCCCCTGGAATGACAGTGCTGCACTCTACAAATGCTGATTGATTAATTGATAGGTTCAACTGATCTGTTAGAAAGGATTTTCCATCACCAGGTGGGGATTCTTCTTAGTAAGGAAAGTCATCTTTGACTCTTTTGTCTGTTGAGTTTCTTGTAGGGAAGTGGAAATTTTCAGGGAGATTTGCAAGTTGCGTTTGAGGACAGGTAGACACCATGAATAGCCTAATAAATTGACAAGCAGTGGCTTACTTCATTGTTGCCTCCCTAATACTTTACATTTAAGTGCCCCCTACTTTGGCAGCCGACTGTATACAATTCCTGTGTTACACACTCGCAGAGCTCTATTAATGATACAAATAGTGTCTTTGAATATAATGGGCCTTCAGTCACCCACAAAAAGAGTGGCAGTCTGGACTCCCAATGGGAGACCCAGGCTGAAAACAAAAGACTTATCTGAGATTCATTTAATCTGAACAGACCTACACAGGATACAACACAGGCACTATCTTTCTGCACTGTAGTCCTCTGCAGGCATGAAAGCCGTTGTTCTCAGGAACTCCTGACTTCAGAATTTGAAAGGAAAACAAACATGGAATAGAGATTCTTATTAGGTCTCGTCTCTAGCCTGTCTCAAAGAGACATGTAGTATATACTTTGTGGGCTTTAGCCCGCCTATAGGCTTCCTATTTGTTGGCTCCATCATCGCTCTCCAATTCTTTCTCCCCATTTGTCAATGGCATGCAAGCGTCATGCCTCTTCCTGTGTTTAGCCCTCTCCAAGACCATGAACCAATTACTACTCTCCATCCCCAGCTCCCATTTTAGCAAAAGGTTTCTGAACTACTTTTTTCTTTGATTTGGAGCACTTTACACGAGTGCTCGTTTTTTCACTCTCTCCGAGCTCTGTTTCTGTAAACAGGGCTGTAAATCTTGTTCTTATCTCGTCACAAACGCTGCTGCTCCAAAGATGAATATTTACATTTTCTAGGTTGCGCTAAATAATAGATGTGTCCGTGTATTTTTGTGTAACTCGTGTTGTCGTTGTGTGGAATAGTGCTTGTTTTGGATCTTTTTGCCAAGTTTTGAACTTGTTTTGGGCTTCTTTCTCAGGCAGAGTGTGCCTTTTTTAAACTTTCAACTAGAAACATTTTGAAGGTTCCGCTCGATAAAACAGACCGCTCTGAAAGAGCTATTCTGCATAACAGCATATGCAAGGACATCCAGTAGAAAATCGCAAATCGTGTATTTAAAACAGCAATAACAGGAGTAATTTGAGTCATGTTAATGCATTAATATATTTGTTGATCCTCTGAAAACACCCACTTAATGTTGCAACGGTATGCATTCTGCAACGGTGTTCCTTTAACGCATAAGTAAGTGCTTCTGTAATTGTCTGTATTAGAGTTTCAGAACTTGTGTGCCCAGGTCCATGTATCAAAGCGCTGCTCCAAAACTACTCTTCACTTTAACACACTTAAGCATGTATCCATGATGCAAGAAACAGTCTTATCATTTAGCCTATTAACCAGTGTGCAAATGCAAAAAAAATTTCGCGCAGTGCACGTAGGATCCTATTTCAGAAATATCAATACAAAATTAATATGAATGCCATTTTAACAGTAGTGTGTGGCTGCTTTGTATCGTGTGTGCATTGTAGAAAAAAAACTTGGTGAACACAGCTCTTTTTTTTGGGTGGGGCAGTTGCCGTTTGTTTTTACCGGTGGTTAATGCATCAGTGATGGCGTTTACCTCCATTAAGCGTCACGTTTGGTGTCATGTTTATAGTGCCGGTTATGGTGGTAACTCGCTTTAAGATGTGGCAGATTACTTTTAGCTCAGTGTTGTTCGGTTGCAGGGTTAACTGGCTTAAGGATTACAGTGCCCATCATGCTACCACTGTTACCGCCGGTCTCAGGTCAAGCTACACTTGCCCATTGCTCTCGTGGTTACTAGCTAAAGCTGTCCAAATTCCGTATCAGATCGTTTTTTATAGAATGTGCAGACTTTGTACCCGTGAAATGAGACAGATCCCCGAATGCCTTGCCCTTGACAGTTGGAGCAGTTGACGGCTGCGCAAACGATCACCATCTCCGTGAAGCTTGTGCAAGATAACTGGTGAGACACTAAAAAGGGACAACAGCTGGGTGGAAGCAGCAGCTTCCATTTTGGTACATCAAAACAGTGGTGCTCCTTCACTTAGCAGCTGTTTCATCTGGAAGTACTATTACAATTCCAGCCATCATGGCATCCTCCTCACACACATATCGTATGTGAAATATAATAATGCAAAATATAGCCTTTATTATCTTGAGCAACATAAAAAACAAAGCAATGCGAACAACCCAGTGACTCGTACTTTTGAACATACACTTCTTGAAAGCTAGGCAGCTCTGTGTTAAACATCTTGTACATTGTGTGTGAGCACTTGGCCATTAACCTTATGTTCATCTGGTGTTCTGGCTACAGGAATACAGAAAGAACTATACAATGGATTTACAACAAGAAGCCTACCATATGCCAATATTATTTAAAATGATAGACAATTGAGACATACCATATAATGTTAGGGAAATAATCACAGATGTACGCGAACTACAATAAATTGATACCAACGGGTGTCAGGTGGTAACTTACCATGTCACATTTATAGCAAAGGGCCTGGTAAATAAAAAAAGACGACCTAGGGTGTAGGGACAGGGCTGGGATACTGGTGTCATCATTTAGGTTTGTCTTGGGACAGTGGAGGGAAAATTCGGTGGAGCTGTGCCGCAACCTGGTTCTGGCCAACAATATCTACCAACTCCCATTCTTATTACTAAAGATAGTCACGTTAACCCCCACATTAGTACATTGTATTTTTTGCTATTAACTGATTTGGCTATAATAGTGGATATTCGCAATATGCGATTCCTTAAATGCATTCGCAAAATAGGGAATTGCAAATTTTGCAATTCCATAATTTGCGAGGGCCTTTTGGGATGATACATCCCAAAAGGCTTTTTCCCGTTCGCTAACGGGCTGATTCTGAGAATCGGCCCGTTTGCGAACGGGAAATGGGCTTGATACATATGCCCCCAAGTGTTGTAATAGGGGTTTTTTGTTTTCTTGTTAACTATTTTTATTAAGACTGAGAAAGCAGTAACAGTATATGTAACAAGAAGGTTAAAACAATAGTATATATTACAGACCAGTATAACTGTTAGTCAAGCTATTACAGAAAAATAAAAGTTATTAAACACAATCTGATGTTAAAATATAATGAATTAACACCTTACATTTTCTTCTAAAATAAAAAGGAAAAAGAAGAAGAAAAGACAGAACAAGAAGGAAAAGGGGGACAAAGAAATAGTAATTGAAAGAAGGAATGAAAGGAGAAGGTAACTAAAGCAAAAGAGGAAATATGAAAGTTAGGATATAGGTGAGTGCGAAGACAGAAAAATAGTAAAAGGCAGCCATTCTAAATCAGATTTTATTTTTGAGTTAACGAAGATGAGGACACAGTAGCTATTCTATGTTCATCATAAATAAGATTCCGTTATGTTAAAGTGCATAGTTTAGAAATATCTTTCCAACAAGAAAGTATAACCTTAAAAGTAAGTGCAATAAAGAGATCAAATAATACAGGTTTGGTCGAAAGATTGTAAAAATCAGATGACATAGTTCCAAAAAGACAGTCTGAATTGGTAATGGAATATTACATTGAAAAATCTTTAAACATTTAGACCAAATAGATTTCCAAATATTAAACACATGAGGACAATAATATAGTAGATGGGTTAAAGTACCATTTGAAGAGGAACAGAACCAGCATAATGGAGAAGCAGAAGGATCAATTTTATGGATAACAGTGGGAGTGATAACAGCTATATTATAAACAAAAAACAAAGATTGAGTGATATTGGTAGCTTTGGAAGTGTTAAAAATGTTAAGCCATAGTTTATCCCGCTGACGTACAGAAAACGATACAGAAAGGTCACTTTCCCATAATAGTTCAATAGAGGTTTTAGGTCTTACAGAAATAGGTGATAATAACATTTTATATATATGAACGAAGCTTTGGGACTGGAATCATGATTAATATTGTATAATGCTGTTACGGAAGTGAACAGAATGGAATTGGGAGGAACATTATTATTAAAAAGGATTGGAGAGCTAGTGATAATTGGGTATATTCTTGTAAACTGGAACAGGGTAAGTTATATCGTACTTGTAGCTGGGAAAAGGGTACAACAGAGTTGTGTGAAACCAAATGATGAACAGTTAAAATACCCTGTACTTTCCAGTGCTTAAAATAAAATGATTTATCACGAAGTTTAATGAACTTATTATACCAAATGGGGGATGCAAGAAAACTTTGATAAAAATCAGAGCCTTGGGTAAATATTGTATACATCAAATGTTGATAATATTTTAAAACTGTGTTTTTAGACAGTTAGACATAGTAATTACATTATTAAACAAAAAAATCATGTAATAAAGAACGTTTAGAATAATCCACCGCGGTATGGAAGAGTCTTGACAGTCTTTAGTCAAGGCAGAAAATTGTCGTATTAAAAAAGCAGCATGATATAACTTCAAATCAGGAAACTGTACACCACTTTCATTCTTAGGACGAATCAGTTTAGATAAAGCAGTGTGGGCACATTTATTTTTCCAAAGTAATTTGGTACAAATTGAAATAATTTGAGAAAAAATAATAATTGGGATTTTTGAAAGGTAACATAGAAAGTAGAAAAAGGACATGAGATACGATCATCATTTTGATGGTATCCAATCTGCCCCACCAGGATAATTGAAGAAGAGACCAGGAAGAAAGTAAATTCTGAATTTTAACTTTCGGACTAGTAAAATTATGAGTAAGTATGTTAGAAATAGTGGGAGAAAACCAAACACCCAGGAATTTAATTTTGGATGTGCTCCATGCAAAATTAGTATTAGCAAACGTAGCGATAGCATACAGAATTTAATGGTAAAATCTCCGTTTTGGAAATATTTCAGTTATAACCAGAAATATTAGAGTATAAATTGATCTCTTGCAAAAAGGGATCTAAAGATGTGAGGGGATTAGACACATAGATCAAAATATTGTCAGCATAAGCCGAAAGTTTAATTTCCACAGAATCATGTTTAAATCCAGATATAAGGGGGTTACAGCAAATACTTTCAAGGAAGGGTTCTAAACAGAGAAGGAAGAGCAAGGAAGAAAGGACAACCTTGTCTAGTGACTCTATGTAAAATATAATAGGGGTAAAACATCCATTAACGACAACACTAGCACGAGGTTTAGACTATAATAGTTTTATGAATGAAATAAATTTAGGGCCAAAACAGTGAAGAGTAGTAAACATAAACTGCCAATTAATACAGTCAAATTCCTTTTCAGCGTCTAGGGATAAGGCTGCAAGGGGAGAGTAATATTTCTTTACAAATGCAATAATGTTCGAGAACACTCTGGCGTTGTCCGCAGCAAGTCTACCCTTAATAAAACCAGATTGATCAGGTTTAACAAGAAGAGGAATAACATCTTCCAGTCGGGATGCTAGAATTTTGGCAAATATTTTACAATCCTAGTTAATTAACGAAATTGGACAATACTTTTTACAGAGGGTATGGTCCCTTGTGAGGTTTAGGGATCAGGACAATAAGGGCTTCTAAAAAGGAACCATTGACCATAGAA
This sequence comes from Calotriton arnoldi, assembly GCA_963921515.1. Classification (NCBI taxonomy): domain Eukaryota; kingdom Metazoa; phylum Chordata; class Amphibia; order Caudata; family Salamandridae; genus Calotriton; species Calotriton arnoldi. Next base: position 910,870 of record CAWUFW010003218.1, read on the forward strand.
TTCAATAAAAAAAAGTAACAAAGCTCAAAAAATTTAGGGGCAAAAAAAGAAGAGAAGGAAGATATTGGTTCATAAAAAGAAACCGTCTTGGACCAGGAGCTTTGGCTTTCTTTAAAGACTTGATAGCGTCAGTAACCTCTTGGAAAATTATATCACTTTCAAGAGCATTAGAAGTATCAGGACTAGAGGGCGTTGGGATGTCCAACAAAAAAATATTTTATGTCATGTTCTGAAGGAGTGGTATCATTTGTATATAGTGATTCATAATAATTCTGAAAGGTACTGGTAATATCTAGGTCAGAGGTTACAGTACTATTGGTAAGTTAATTACGAATAGGTACAATATTTTTCCGTTCCGATTTAATTTTAAAATAATTGGCCAGCATTTTACCTGCTTTATTTTGACCTCCATTAAATTTAGATTTAACTTTCAGAAGGATATTACATGCATCATTAGTGGCAAGTTTATTGAGGGTAGACGTGGCTTTAATCAATTCCTGCAAAATGGAGGAGGATTTGGAAGTGAAGTAAGTATGCTCAAGAGTTTTAATATGTTGAAGAGTTGAAAAGTATTGGGAATTTACCTTCTTTTTTTAGTAGCTGACTAAGCAATAGTAGAGGCCCTAAAAGAAACTTTAAAAGCATCCCAGTTGTTATGAATGGAAGTGCCTGTAGAATGGTTAAAATGAAAACATTCCTTAATAAATGAAGTAGCTTCCATAATAAAATTGTGATCTGACAACAGGAAGTTATTAAATCTCCAGGTACCATGTTTAGAGTTATTGAAAATAGATCAAAAGAAGATAAAACAGGGGCAGGGTAAAAAATTTAAATAGAACCAATTTCTGATGATTGAATGGAAGGGAGTAAGGATTTAAAAAACTGAAATATAGTCAATTCTGGACATAATATGGTGAACATTAGAAAACAACTTACATTCATATGTATCAGGTTCACGATTCTTCAATACATCAAAAAACAGACGACTGATAGTAGCAGATTCGAATGCTTTATGGGATTGATCAGGCTTAAATTTTCAATTAGATTTCACATCTGTAAAGGGGTCTAACCACTGATTAAAATCGCCAGCAACAATAATATTGGGATTGTCAATGGAAGTTAGTTTTATTTACATGCTAGGCCAGAATTCAGGGTGAGATTTTACAGGGCCATAGATATTAAAAAAGAAATTTGTTTATTGTATATAATGGCATTATGAAATACCCATCATCCATTTGTGTCACATTCAGTTGATAGAATTTGTACATTTAACGACTTATGGCACAAAATGGCAACACCACTGTTGCGATTAATAGCAGGAGAAAAAACAACTTGGCCAACCCATTGACGCTTCAACTTAAGTGATTCAACATCATTACAATGAGTTTCCTGTAAAAAAGCAATATGTGAGTTACATTTCAACAAAAGACAAAGTACCTTTTGACGCTTGACAGGATGTCCCAGACCACGAAAGTTCCACGAGACAACATTAAACATTTTGGGGAGTAAAAATAGAGATACAGGAACATGCAAAACTGAAAAGGAACACAAAAAGACACCATATGTTAACAATAATAAGACACAGAAGTAATGTGAACAGAATAAAAGGAAAACAAACAAGTAAACACTCACATAATTGCAGGAAAAAGAAGAAGAAAGACGGAAAAAAGAATAGAGAATAGATAGAAAAGTAAAGAGACAGATCAAAGATAAGAATCCAGATCTGAGAAAAAGAGTTTTGAAAATGAGCATGAGACGAGTCAGCACCGAAGCAAGAGCAACAGAGATATCAAGAGAGAAATAAGATATAGAAAAGAGGCCATATGAGTAAGAACTGTAGAAGAAACTAATCAGTCATGTGCAAAAACCAAATACTCAAGAACGTTGAACATTAGTGTCCATATTAGTAGCTGAAATATTCTGAAGAGACGTTTTAATTTGACAGGGTCGTCAAAAGATCTTGAAGTGCGTTCAAAGGTACAGATACAAAGATGCAAGATACCATACCAAATATTCAATTGTCTTAGTTGAGGACGCAGGGCAAGAAATTCTTTCTTTCTGGCATTGGTAGTGGTGGAATATCCTGTGAAATTTAAATGTTGTGACTGGACCAAGTAAGGTGACACTGCTCCTTGGTAGCTTTTAGGACCCGTAGAAGATCTGTAAATTCCAGAAACAGTATAATAATGCCTCTTGGATGAGAAGATGGAGGTTGAGGTCGACCAAGACGATGAGCTCGCTGGATATTGAGAGGTCGAGTAGTGGGAAGAGCAGAAAGTCAGGACTTTCAAGGTTTTCCGGCAGACCGTATAGACGTCTATTCCTGTTCTCAAGGTCTTCAGTATGAAGTTTAAGTTTAAGAATTTCTTGCTCAAGAAAAGGAATCTTAGCTGCAACCTCTTGAAAAGTATTAACACGCTGCTCCAAATCATACAGGTTACTTTCCATTGTAATCCACCAGTCTTCTATTTGTTGGAGTTTTTCATTGGTGGTACACATAAAAGGCTTTAGACCTCGTATCTCGTCAAGAATAGTATCCAAAACTGGATTATGAGAGGACATGACAGGCGAGAGGGGGTCATTTTTAGTCTTTTTAGATTGAGTGCCAGAGGTAGAAGACTTTGGCATAGTAAGCTGGTCACTGGCCATTTTGACGTTGTGCGTAGAATAATAAGGAGATCTTAGGCCTTTAATAAAATGATTTTTTTTAAATGAATGCACAGACATAATAAAGTCCTGAGAGAAAAAAGTGCAGTGAGGAATATTTGTGCGGGCTCACAGCAGTAAGGCCACAAAGGAGAAAGAAATCAGCAGAAGTTCAAATATATATATATTGGTCCATTGAATAGACTCAGTGGTAGGCTTAAATGCAGGGGCACAAGCAGCACATTAGGTAAATAGTGACAGTTGAAGCAACTTGCAAATTAGTGTAGCTGACGTGGCAGAAAAAAGATGAAGAAACAAGATCCAGGCATAAAAAAACGTATTCCAGCATATGCATAGGCAGATGAAGTAGTAAAAGGCAAGTGTGGCAGACTGAAACATGGAGGAAGGTTTATAATGTGAGCGGCGTGGTCACGAAATGGCGGCTGCTCATGTTTGACAGGAACTCACCGCCACGGCTCCTGGGCAGACAAAAGGCTGGTAATCAGTATTACACCGATAGAAGTTGCAGCAAAGACATCCAGGACCTGAAAAGCGGGTCGAGACCCAGAAGGCACAGGTAGAAGCAGGCAATAAAAACACATTTATCTCCGTGACGTGATGGAGCTCAGGTGACTGCCGCCATCTTGCATGGCGCGGAAGCCACACCTCGCAAAATACAGAATCTCATCCTACGGCCAGCTTGATTGTTCACATATTACACTGGCCACAGTATATTGCCCAAAAGCTGGACAAGACAGATTCCTAATGGGCTACCACCGACAGCTGAAGACTGGACCCTAAGGGAAATTGCTGACAACCTAAAGGTAAAGCCGTCCTGGAGAAAGTGGAACACTTGAATAGGCCACCGGTCTCTGATATATAATGCTACTCTTCACATCATTAGCGAAAGCAATGCTCATTGAAGGCGTTCAGTCTAAAGGCTCTTAGGCGGTCTGTACGGTTGCACCAGGCCACAAGACAAACCTTGAGTCAAGCCGCCCAAACCTTTACCAACGTGCTGACAGATGAAGGAGGTGATATGCCTGAGTCAAGAGTGTCTGGTGTCCCAAGGAATAAAGAGACAGAACAAGGAGACAGCAGAAACTACCCCTTCTGGAGCACGGGCATTTTAGATTTTTAGAGACCGTGGCAGTTGGAGTTGGTTGAGTTATCAGAGTTAGGAATTTTAAGGAAGGGTAGGAGAGCAGCAGTTTTGAACCAGTGTGTGTAACAGGCAGAAAACAAAGAATAGTTAAATAGAAAGGACGGCAAGGTTGTTGCATCTCCCAATTTCCTCTTCTTTTTACATAATGATATCATTACAGAGTGCTCTCAGCCCAATGCCTAAGTTGGTGGTCTTGCATTCAGTGGGTTTTATCTCTGATTGTGAGTAGCCTATATTTTTTTATTTATAATAATTACTAATCCCCTGCTGGATAACAACATAGCATCAAATGACTGACTAAACCAGTAAGATAAAATTGCATACAAAAAATACTGACGACAAATGACATACCTTCTTCTAGGTAGTAACTGAAACAGTATAAAGAAAGTCCTAAAAAAATTACAAACACAGTAACAAATAGAAGAGTCATGAGGAGATGCAATTAAGAGATAATTATCTTTTGGAGTTAGAGCATTGTAAAGTAAAGACAGAGTTCTTAACAGTTTCGCTCAGGCAGCCATCAATGCAGAACATACAAACAAAATGTATATCTTGGATACCCAAACAACACAACTTACAAATATAATCTTTGAAAGGGAGACTTCCCCAGCTTCCAATACCTGATATGGTCACAAACCACCTGTTCTTCATGGGAAGAAGGCTCTTCTTACCTTGTGTTCTTGTAGCATTAGTACCTACTACTTGTTCCAGCTCAGCGTAAGGAAATTTGACTAGACCCAACCTTAAACTTTCGCAAGACAGGAAATTGATCCACGAGTAAGGGTTGCAATGGAACGCGGCCTCTTTACACACAAAAATCGGTGTAACATCACTTTAGGAAAACAATTAAAGACCACGGGATCTAATCTCTGTGGCAGGAGTGCACACACATTTGGAAAAGTGCTGATCTGAGATAGGTGCTCCGGGGATTCGCCATGAGAGCAGTTTTTCCTTCAAAAGGAAGGGCGTTATAGCAACTCTGCACATTCAGGGACTTATTTACAAGCCCCTTGCGCCGCCAGGCAATAATGTTTTCCCATATAAAAAGTGATGCACCGGCGGCGAAGGGGCTTGTAAATAAGCCCCTCAGTTAGCAAGCATCTGATGCTATTCAGGGCTATACCATTAACTCTGACTGTACGCATGTGGACCAGCAGCATGGAGTGGTCCACACTGTCAAATGCCACTGACAGATCCAGAAGGTTCAAGGCCCTGACAATGCTGTGCTCTGCTAAACAAAGCAGCTCATCTGTCAAACTCTGTGTATGGTGAGAGCCAGATTATTGAGTTTGCAAAAGACAATGCTGAAATTTTTTGGGGGGTTTTCTGATTACTGTCCCTTCGGTAAGTTTCAGTGGGTAAGACAAATGTGTAATAGAACAAATGCTGGAAGGATCATCCATACTCAATGGTAAAATGTTAGGATGAATGAGGTGTTCATCAAATTCTATAGTAATGGGCTACAGTCTAGGCCATTACTATCAATATATGGCCAGGGAGGTGTAGAGAACTGGGCTTTTGTGGCAGTTAACCCGCCACATTTTGCCCCCTTTTTAGCTACTAGATGCTGATTTTCGACTCTGACAGTGCACTGAAGCCTGCTAACCAGGGTAAACAGCGTTTACAGCGCATCATTTACAACGCATGCCATTACAAACCAAGTCGTTACAACGACGCGTTGTTACATCGCATGCCATTACAACGCAAGTCATTACAACGACTTGCTGGAGGGGGCAGAAGGTGTTGGATTTGTTGGATTTTCAATCCAACACCTTCCCTACTGTTGCACACACTGGAGTTAGAATAGTAAATTATACTATTCCAAACTCCAGCACCCCCTCTACAGCAGGTCGTTGTAACTTGCGTTATAATGGCATGCGATGTAACAACGCGTCGTTGTAACAACTTGCTTTGTAATGGTATGTGTTGTAAACGTATGCGTTGTAAAGAGTGCTATTCGCTAACCAGACCTCATTGCCAGTGCTCCATCCCTGAAACAAGATGTTGTCAAATTGTGCTACAATTGGCAAAGGACTTTACCACCCCTTTAAGTTCCTAGTAAATGGTACTTTAGGTACCTAGGGCAGGGGTACTAAAGAGGGTCCCTGTAAGGAGGACGACGCCGGGGCGGCCCGGAAGTGGAGAAAGGTTGCGACACCTCAATGCGGACCGAAAGCCGGCAGCGGTCTAGCAGTGACTCAGGCGAGTGGGGAGGAGACCGTGACGAAGGCGGAAGAGGGCTGCACAAAAGACGCAGAGGAGCAGGAGACGGCGAGAGGTATCGGAGGAAGAGAGAGGGTGAGCGTGAAGGACAGTAGTAAAGCGGAGGAAGGCGAGAGCGAGGAGGAGCAGACGAGACTAAGACAGAGGTTTGCTAGCGGTGTACAATACACTCGTATTGTACACCGCTAGCAAACCCGGTGGGCTGGAGGAAGGAAAAGACGCCCCGGGTCCCGCCGCCATGGTCCTAGAGACGGGCCGTGGCCCAAGGCAAGTGTCCCTCCGGGGATCGTTCTGGTGGGGGAGGTGGGGAGGCGTGGGGAGGTAGGGCACTGGAGTGGTGGAGGTTCCTTTGATAAAAAGCCCACACGAACCCCTCCCGCACATACGTCTTGGTGACGGTAGCACAAAACCAACCCTATACAAAAGCACAGTTATTGACCCCTAACTGTTTTGTATTCTTTTCTTTCCCCGCCCTCCGAGTGAGTCCAAGCAAGCGTGCAAGGATCCCGGCCTATCCAATCCCGACATCCCGGAGCCAGAAACCGAAAGAGAAGCTGTCTCATACCTTCTTTTGTGTTATTCCTTTGGTTGACCATTCTACCCGAAATCCCTTACAATCCTTACCCACTTAACACCTGAAGAAAATAAAATAAAGATATCAAGTATACCATAATACGGCATCTTGTGGTCCATCACACCCTGGTGATGCTAACACCCTTACAATTGGTGTCAGAAGTGGGATACTATCCCCAGGTGTCGAACCTTGACACAGCCCGCGCCTCTAACCATGGAAAGCATCATCAATCAACTTGCAGAGGGGCAACGGCACCTGCAACTGGTGTTCGAACAGCAGGTCCAAATTGCCCAGAAAGACCGGGAAGCACTACAAGACGCCCTGAGGGACCAAGCAGCTCTACTCACTTCAAACCAACAGGTACAAGACACGGCCATACTCCGCCTTACAGATGCCATTGTTAGTACCCGAGTGCGCCCAAACGTCCCTGGCTCCGTCCTGCAGAAGTTTCAGGAGGGGGATGACCCTGACTATTTCTCCATTAACTTTGAAAGGGTCGCAACTACCGCTGCCTGGCCCCAAGAAAGGTGGAGCCAATACATTGCCCCTCTCTTGTCCGGGGAATTACAAGCAGCCTATCAGGCCGCCAACCCCGCCGGTACAACACCCTATGAGGATGTGAAGAGGACCATATTGGAACGATTGGGGTGTGATCAGGAATATTATAGAGCCAAATTCAGGAAAGAGAGGTGGACCACCGGGGACAATCCGCGTGCCCTGTATTACAGGATCAAGGACCTGGGATATCGTTGGCTGACACCCCAAGCCTCCAGTATGGAAGAAGTGACAGAAAAAGTGTTCATGGAGCAGTTTCTAGATGCCCTACCGGCAACAACCCGTACCTGGGTAAAACAACATCCCAACCTCACCTCTGCAACGGCTGTGGACTTGGCTTGTGCTTTTCATAGATCCCCAGAGTTCAAGGCTGGTGTATCACGGACCCCTTTATTGGCCCCAAGAACCACACACAGACCCGACACAAAACCCCAACCAGTACCTCATGCAATCCCCAGACCTATACAACCCATACCAGGTCCAGGCGGGCAAGGACCTCAGCGTTACCACTGTGCAGAGTGGGGACACATAGCCCGGCAGTGTCCCCACCAAACCCCAGCAGCAGAACCAATGGAAGTGGGGTACTCTAGGGGACGAATCTATGTGACCGGCAAGGGTCCCCAACAGTACAGGAAGGGAGTATTGCTAAACGGGAAAAAGCACCAGGCTCTTTTGGACACTGGGTGTCACGTGACAGTGGTAGACAGAGCCCTAGTATCCCGACCCCAAATACGAGAGGCAGAAAAGGTAAACATCACCTGTGTCCACGGGGACACTAAATCCTATCCCGTAGCGGAGGTCCTGCTGGATGTATCAAATGACCCACAAGTGCAGAAGGTGGGGGTTATACCTTCACTTCCTGAGGCGGTCATTATTGGCACGGACCACCCCAGGTTTGAACAGTATTTGGACGAGACAAAAGGGGAGGGCTTACCCTGGTTACATGAAGCCCCTTTCAGAGTCAGCGACTTGGAGGACACAGCAGGAAAGAATAGGAAGAGCAGGAATGAAAGACGGAGGGAGAAACGGCTATATACACAGACACAGACATCACACCATGCGTTTCCTCTCTCCCTTACAGGCCCGGTTGAGACAGCCCCGGTTAGCTTTCGATCAGCTCAGAGGGAAGACAACACCCTTGTCCATGCCTGGGAACAGGTGCAGGAACAGGAGCCAGACAAGGTAGGACCATACTTCTTTGAAAAAAGGGGATTGCTATATAGATCCATAAAAGGGGGAGAAAACACCAACACACAGCTAATTGTACCCCTTCCTTTCCGTGACCATGTATTGCAACTAGCTCACAACCACCCAGGGGGCGGGCACTATGGAAAAGAAAACACGCTGAAGTACCTTTTGAACAAATTCTACTGGCCAGGGGTATACAGGGATGTGGCAAAGCACTGTGCGGCCTGTGTGAGATGTCAATATACTAACCCTGAAGGGATAAGAAAGGCCCCTTTGTTCCCCTTACCTATCATAGACATTCCATTCAAGCGTGTCGGTATGGACCTGGTGGGTCCCTTGCCTCCCTCAGCCAGAGGCCATAAGTACATCCTGGTCATAGTGGACTACGCGAGTAGGTACCCGGAGGCTTTTCCTTTGTCATCAATGACCACCCCTACTACAGCCAGGGCCATGGTTGCTTTGTTTTCCCGGGTGGGGTTCCCATCAGAAGTGCTCACTGACCAAGGGACCCCTTTTATGTCCCGTCTCATGGCACAGGTCTGTAAGATACTGGGTATCCGTCAGATCCGGACTTCCGTTTACCATCCCCAAACAGATGGCCTTGTGGAGCGTTACAACAAAACCATCAAGAATATGCTCCACAAGGTCATCTCAGAGACCGGAAGGGACTGGGACCAGAAACTGCCCCTTATCCTCTTCGCTATACAAACACATGAGCAGAGGTCAACAGGATATTCTCCGTTTGAGTTATTGTTCGGGAGAAAACCCCGAACATTACTAGACATGGCAGCAGAACAGTGGGAAGAGGAAGACGAGGAGGGACAACCCCTACCGAAGTACGCAGCTGATTTGAAGTCAGCGGTCTCTAGGATATGGGGTCTGGTACACGAGAACATGGAAAAAGCCCAAAACATACAAAAAAAATATTACGATCGAAACAGTCAGCTGAGAGAATTCACGCCAGGGGAAAAGGTACTTCTCCTACTCCCATCAACAGAGACTAAGCTTTTAATGCAATAGCAAGGTCCTTATGTTATTGAAAAGAAAATAACCCCAGTCACATATAGCGTTCTGCAGCCCCTGCGGGTTGGTGGAAAACAGATATATCATGTCAATCTGTTAAAAAAATGGGAAGAACCTGCTGTGCCCACTGCTACAGGACAGTCGGCATTGTTTGTGAATACCGAGAGACCCCTGGAGATTTCTACAGCAGACACCCAGGGAGAACCGAATGAGAAAGCCCCAATCGGGGACGTACTGTCCCCGGAACAACAGACCCAATTGTTTGCCATGCTGGAACAATTCCCTAACCTCTTTTCCTCCACACCGGGGTTGACCACCATGGTTCAACATGATATCGTTTCCCTAGACCAGACTGTCGTAAAGCAGAAACCCTACAGAATCCCGGCAGCCAGAAGGGAGGCGGTGGAGAAAGAAGTAACAGCTATGCTACAGGCACGTATCATAGAATCCTCCTCGAGCAACTGGTGCTCCCCAATTGTGATTGTGCCAAAACCGGACGGAAGTCTGCGTTTTTGTATCGACTTCCGTCAGGTAAACAGCATCACCAAATTTGACTCATACCCAATGCCCCGTATCGACGAGCTGATTGAACGGCTAGGAAATGCCAAATACCTGACCACCCTTGACCTTACTAAAGGTTATTGGCAAATCCCTCTGACTCCTCAGGCCAGAGAGAAGACCACCTTCTCAACCCCCTCGGGGCTCTACCAATTCAGGGTACTCCCTTTCGGCCTGCATGGGGCACCGGCGACATTTCAGCGTTTAATGGATCGTCTGCTGAAACCACATGCGGCATACGCCGCCGCCTATTTAGACGACATAGTCGTCTCTAGCCCAACATGGGCAGAGCATGTGAGACATTTGGCGGCGGTATTTAAAGCCATCCAAGAGGCCGGCCTAAAAATAAACCCTAGGAAATCCCTACTGGTCACAGATTCCATATAATATCTCGGTTACACAATTCAAGGGGGACTGCTTAGACCTCAGATAAGCAAGATCAAAGCCATTAAAACCCTCCCTATTCCCAAGACCAAACGAGACATACGGTCCTTCCTTGGATTTATTGGTTACTATAGGAGATTTATCCCGAATTTCTCTTCCTTGGCCAGTCCCCTAACTGACCTCCTAACCAAAACCTACCCATCCCGAATAGCAGCCTGGAGTAAGACACACGAGAATAGCTTTCAAGCCCTAAAAAACGCCATCTGTACAGCGCCCGTGTTACACTGCCCCGACTTCCATAAACAATTCATACTCCAAACTGATGCTTCTGGTCTGGGGCTGGGTGCCGTATTATGTCAGCCTGACTCAAGGGGTGATCTTAAGCCTATTCTGTACATCAGTAGAAAATTGTTCCCCCGAGAGGTGCACTACTCCACCATAGAGAAGGAATGTCTCGCAATCAAATGGGCGGTCGAGGCACTTCAATATTATCTGTTGGGACGCCCTTTCACTGTTCTCACCGACCACGCTCCTCTCACTTGGCTCGTGAAACACAAAGACTCTAACCAACGCATCCTCAGGTGGTTCTTAGCATTGCAACCTTTCTCCTTTCAGACTATGCATCTACCGGGTACCAGACAAACCTGTGCAGACTACCTGTCCAGGAACCCCTCCACTGAATGGCCCCACCGTCCATTCCTAAGGGGGGAGATCTGTCAGGAGGACGACGCCGGGGCGGACCGGAAGTGGAGAAAGGTTGCGACACCTCAATGCGGACCGGAAGCCGGTAGCGGTCTAGCAGTGACTCAGGCGAGTGGGGAGGAGACTGTGACGAAGGCGGAAGAGGGCTGCACAAAAGACGCGGAGGAGCAGGAGACGACGAGAGGTATCGGAGGAAGAGAGAGGGGGTGAGCGTGGAGGACAGTAGTAAAGCGGAGGAAGGCTAGAGCGAGGAGGAGCAGACGAGACGAAGACAGAGGAGTGTATTGTACACCGCTAGCAAACCCGGTGGGCTGGAGGAAGGAGAAGACGCCCCGGGTCCCGCCGCCACGGTCCTAGAGACGGGCCGTGGGCCAAGGCAAGTGTCCCTCCGGGGATCGTTCTGGTGGGGGAGGTGGGGAGGCGTGGGGAGGTAGGGCACTGGAGTGGTGGAGGTTCCTTTGATAAAAAGCCCACACGAACCCTCCCCGCACATACGTCTTGGTGACGGTAGCACAAAACCAACCCTATACAAAAGCACAGTTATTGACCCCGACCTGTTTTGTATTCTTTTCTTTCCCAGCCCTCCGAGTGAGTCCAAGCAAGCGTGCAAGAAACCCAGGAGGATCCCGGCCTACCCATTCCCGACATCCCGGAGCCAGAAACCGAAAGAGAAGCTGTCTCATACCTTCTTTTGTGTTATTCCTTTGGTTGACCATTCTACCCGAAATCCCTTACAATCCTTACCCACTTAACACCTGAAGAAAAGAAAATAAAGATATCAAGTATACCATAATACGGCATCTTGTGGTCCATCACACCCCGGTGACGCTAACACCCTTACAGTCCCTAAGGGCTGCAGCATATCTTATGCCACCTCAAGGGACTCGCATACAAATTTCACTCAGACTGCCATTGCAGGCTGCATTACATGGTGCAAACCATGAGTGAAAACACAACATGACACACTCCTATGTGTCATGCCAAAGTCACTGCATCTAATATATGTAAGTCACCCCTACAACAGGCCTTTGAAACCTAAGGCAGGGTTCATTATATTTTATGTGAGGACATATCTGCATAAACAGATGTCCCCCTGTGATGTCTAGTTTTTTTTTTTTTTTAACAACAGATTTTATTGAATTTTCAGCGTACCAGAGGGGCGGAGCCTGACAAGCAAAGTACAGAGGAAGTGCATAAAATAATGTCTCTGGGTACCGTATGAAACCCCCCCCCAATAGTCTGCAGAACATCAAACCAGGAAAAACATGTAACCCCCCTAATGCGCACCGAACATTGCATGTATAAGCCAAGGAAATTCCCAGCCACGTCTCTTTAACATCGATACATTAGACAGGTAAATTATTCACCACCAATCGTTCAATAGGATCACGAGCGGCAGACTGCGACATTGGAGGCAGATCTATACCTCTGTACGCGGCCCACCGAGACCAAATCTTCCCATGCTTCTGAGGACACCCCCTCGCCTGAAACACCACAATCTCCGCAGACATGCACCTGTCCAGTGCCTTGTTCCAGTTAGTTACGCTGGGTGGGGACGCGTCCTTCCAATGCTGCGCTATGTCGCGCTTAGCTAAGGTGAGGCCCAAAAATATGAGGTATCTCTTATACCGGTTCCCCCCAATGTCTTCCGTGCTATGTAAGAGCGCCAGTTTAGGGTCCAAAGGGATATCCCACGCCAGGACGCGACCTAAGCAAGACAACACGCCGGACCAGAATAGCTGCAGCGCCCCACAGCCCCACACCGTATGGAGGAACGACCCCTCGTCTGTACTGCAACGAAGACAGACCGGGGACTGGATTGCCCCCATTCTCCAAAGCCGAAGACGAGTGTAATATACCCTGTGGAGGTATTTAAATTGGATTAGTCTATATCTGGTAGAGACGACGGCATACCGAGGGCTAGCCAACGCCTCGGCCCAGTCGTCATCTGTGAGGGCCGGCAGATCAGCTGCCCATGCCTCCCGGGTTTTGTGAATAGTGGTCTTGGAATGTGTATTGAGCGTCTGGTAAATTTGCCGGATTTTGTGGGCCCCAAGATCCCCCATCAGCAGGCGGCCCTCCAGCGGGTGGAACTCCGGTAGAGACTCTAGGTGCCGAATCAGGGGGGTCAAGGCGTGACGAAGCTGCAGATAGCGATGGAACTGCGATTTGTGAAGGTCGAAATCAGACTGCAGCCTTTGAAAGGATTTAAGAGTGGTCCCCTGCATAATGTCCCCAAGCGTAGATATACCAATAAGGTCCCACCTGCAGAATCCCACGAGCGCCAAAACCGGCCGTAGATGAGTACCCTGACAGAGGGGAGTGGCGCCCGTCAGCTTACCCCACCAGCCCGTGGACCGAACCACCCGCCTCCATGTCTGGATGACTATCCGGCAAGCCGGAGGAAGCGCATCCAGGGAAGAGCTGCTGTATAAGAAATGGAGCAAAGGAGTACCCGCCATGGCAATCCGTTCCACGGCGTAGGCCGGGTCCTTCTGGGAACTGTACCACCACTCGTTAATCACCAGGAGGTGCGAGGCATAGTAGTACGCGCGAACGTCTGCAGCAGCGATACCCCCGCAATACGTGGACTGTGTACATGTTGAGAGCGCCACACGAACCGCGCCCCCTTGCCAAAGGAATCTATTCAAAAGTGCGTTGAGTTGGGTAAACCAGGACGGGGGGATAATTCTGGAGCCTATAGAGTAAGCGCGGTAGGGACACCATTTTAAAAATTGCAGATCTGCCGTACAACGATAGGGGTAGTTGGGACCAAATCGTCGTTTCATCGCGAACGGCCGGGAGTAGTGGAGCAATGTTGTGCGTCCAGGCAACGGTGGGACACCGCGAGATATAGACCCCCAGGTACTTAAAGCCCGTTTCTGGGATAATCAGCTCCGAAGCCCAGGCTTGGCTCCTCTGTTCGCCGTGGATAGGAAACAGCGTAAATTTTGACGGGTTGGCGAAGAGACCGGAGGTCTCCTCAAAGATACGGAGAATTTGGAGGACACGAGGCCACGAGGCCCACGGGTCTGACATGAAGAACATGGCGTCATCTGCGTAAAGCGCAATTCTGTCGGAATGCTCCGGCGACCAATCCAGCCCCCTAATGAGGGTGTCTTGGCGCACCCACGCGGCCAGAGGCTCTATCGCTAAGGCGAATAGGAGCGGAGAAAGGGGGCACCCCTGGCGCGTACCCCTACGGATGGGAAAGGGGGCCGAGCAGCATCCGGCCGCACGAACCGAGGCGGTGAGATCCGTGTACAGTAGCTTCGCATACGCTATGAACCGAGGACCCAGGTTGACGGCCTTCAGGAGTTTAAAAAGGTAAGTCCAGCTCAGCGAGTCAAACGCCTTGTCAATATCGGCCAGTAGAACCGCCGCGGGATGACCCAGGCTGGGGTCCTCTGCAATAGCATTGTGGGCTCGCCTGATATTGTGTCTGGTGGAGCGCTGTGGCATAAAGCCTGACTGATCTGGGTGTACCAGGTCTTGAATACAGGTACGAAGGCGGTCGGCCAGAACCTTCCCCAGAAGCTTGGGTTCGAAATTCAACAATGAAATGGGACGGTATGAGCCTGGGTCCTCCGGGGGACGACCGGGTTTAAGGAAAACAACAATTTCGGCGTGCGGCCAGTCAAGTGGCAAAATGCGCTGTTCCAGGGCTTCGTGCAGTGCCCCAAGTAAGTGGGACCCCAGGGTCGCCATGTGTGGGCGCAAAAAGTCACAGGTGAACCCGTTCGGACCCGGAGCCCGGCCTGGGTGGACATTAGTCAACGCCACCTGCAGTTCGTCCAACGTGATAGGGCTATCCAGCAAGTCACGCACTTCATCGGACAATCGGCGAGGGGGGATGTCAGAAAGGAATTCGTCTATAAGGGGCTCAGCTATCACCTCTCACTCCTCTTACAGAGTGGCGTAAAAGGAAGCAAAGGCTTGGACCACGGCCTCGGGGGAGGTACACATAGTGCCGTCCGGGGCCTTCAATAGGGGAACCTGTGCCGGGGTCGACCGGACCTGGCACAACCTGTGGAGCATTTGACTGGACTTGTCGCCCCATTGATAAATTCTGTGCTGGTTCGCCAGCCACGCCTCTTTGGCACTGTCCGTATGTATCTGGTGGAGCTGCTGTTGGCCATGCAGGAGATTCCGGAGGGAACTGGGATCAGATCCCTCCATCATTTGGGACTGCAGTTGGACCTGACGGTCCTCTAGTTCCCTCACCTGTGCCAAGCACCGCCGCTTTTCCCCGGTGCGAAAACTAATGTCCGCCCCCTAATCGTTGGCTTAAGAGCCTCCCAGATAGTGATATGAGACGGTGAGGTGCCCACGTTGAAACTGAGATAGTCTGCGATCGCAAGATGTAACGTCTCCTGATAGTTGGCATCCCGGAGGAGCCATGGGGACATGTGCCACCTATATGGGGCCCGGTGGATCCGCAGGCGCAGCTTTTGTTGAACAGGCGAATGATCCGAGAGGCCTCTGGGCAAAATGGATGTGTGCGCCACTCTATGTATATAGCTATGTGGGAGGAAAATATAATCAAGACGTGAAAGTGTAGGGTGGACCGCCGATGCATATGTGAACCCCGACTCAGTAGGATGAAATGCTCGCCATGAATCCGACCAACCCAGTGTATGGGCAAGCATATTCAATTTGGAGACGGGGGAGATCTATCGAGCGGCATCGCACGCCATCTCTCATGCGGGCCATGGTGTCGTTCCAGTCTCCACCCAGTATCATCAGGCCGCCTGGGAGGTCCCCCCAAAGCTGTGTGATTTTTATCTATAAACCTCTGGCCCAGCGGTGGAGGGGCATAAACACTCCCAAATGTGATCTGTTCGCCGGCAACAGTACCCGAGACAACTGTGAAGCGCCCACTGGGATCTAACCAGTGTTGTGTAATGTGAATCGGTACTCAGCGGTGGATAAGAATCGCTGTGCCACGCGCGCCCCTCGTGAAGCCGGAGTGGTAAACGGGGGCAAACCCAAATCTGGTAAGGCAAGGGGCTTTATTACCTAGGAGATGAGTCTCCTGCAATAGTAGGATGTCGACTGAATAACGCTTCGCTAAGCGAAGCACTGCCCCCCGTTTAATCTTGTTCAGCATTCCCCGTACATTCCAAGAAAGAATATTAAGTTCTCCCAACGGAGAATTACCTGCATTTTGGGTCATCCCTGAACATCAAAGTGTACGTCAAGCGATGGTGGAACTGTGGCATAGCGTGTGACTGTGTGTCTGGTGCGCAGAACATAAAAACCAACAACCGCAAACCCAACAAGTCCCACCCCCCTCCCCCATACTTCCAGTAACAAGGAGTACATGTCGCGGTGGAATCATGTCTCAGGCCCCAAACGTGATGACCCAAGCAGTTCCCCCAAAGGAGCCCACCCAACCCAACATTACCCAACATTACCCAAAATGTCAAGGGCGTTGATTGTCCGACACCGCCCAGAGCCGGTGCAAATGACCCCAGCACGCTAGGATCCGATACAGCCCAATAAGGAGCAGCGGCCACAAGACAACACCACACAAAGAAAGAAAAAGAAAAAAAAAACCCTGGCCAGAGCTGCTTCAGTCAGCGGTTTCAGATTGACCATGGGCTCGCCAGTTAGAGCGGGATCTGTGACGCCTTGTTGATGCGTCTCTGTCTTGCCGGCCGCTCCTATGAGACCCCTGCGAAGAGTCGGAGTCCAGCTGTGGCGGCGTGCACGGCTTAAGGTTACGTCTCTCATCAGTCCAGGCGAAAACCTCCTCCGGAGAGTCAAAGAAGTGAGTCTTGGCGTTGTAAACCACTTTCATCCTGGCGGGGAACAGCAGCGCATAGGATAAGTTCAGCTCTCTGAGCCTTCGTTTGGCCGCAACAAAGGATTGACGTTGCTGCTGCACCAGCCTGGTGTAATCAGGGAAGACCATGATTGGATGAGAGTCAAAAATCATTTTATCCTTATGGAGCCGGGCGAAGCGGAGGATCGCATCGCGGTCGGCATAATTAAGGAGCCGGGTGATCACAGGCCGCGGGCGCTCCCCGGGAGGTGGCTTCTCAGTCAAGGCGCGGTGGGCCCTCTCGATCACGAAGCAGGGGGAAATGGCCTCAAGCGGCAGCAGTGCCCTGAGCCAACCAGAGAGGAAATCGTCCATGGATGTGCCCTCGCAACCCTCTGAAAAGCCCACCAGGCGGATGTTGTTGCGCCGCGCCCTACCTTTTGTGTCTTCGACCCGCGATGCCAGCTCCTTCGAGACCATGGTGAGTTTGTCGACCTTCTTCTGGAGGGTGGACACCGTGTCCTCCACCGTGGAGACCCTGGTTTCCGCCTCTGTGATCCGATCCACAGCTTTCCGAAAGTCCTGGCGGAGAAACAACACCTCGGATCCAACCGCCCCGATCTGGGCCTCAAGTGCGTTACGTGATTGATTGATTGCCGCAAGCAGAGTCGCAGTGTCGGGGGACAAGCCCTCTGCACCCTCCTTCCCAGTGGGTGTGGTGGTATAATGATCCATGGTGTTTTGCTTAGGGGCCGCCGCCCCGTGCTTGTCTTTGCCCATTATGAAGCGGAAAGGCGGACAGAGAGGCCATCCACCATGTGCCACAGACAGCCCCCCGCCCCCCAGAAACACCAGCCAGCCCACCATCTCCAACTGGACACCGATCACGGCCGAAGACACCGCCTCGACCATGAAAAGCATCCACTCGGGTGCCCCCACCGACCCCTGCCCCCCTCACATCTACCACAGAGCTGCAGCCGCCATCGCACCCGAACTACAACGCACCATCAACACCACCTTCAAAACAGGCACCTTCCCAGACGACTGGAAGCGCGCAGAAGTCAGACCCCTGCTCAAGAAGCCCACAGCCGACCCCACCGACCTCAAGAACTATCGGCCCATCTCGCTCCTCCCCTTCGCAGCCAAAGTTGCAGAGAAAACAGTCAACAGGAAACTGACACGATTCATTGAAGAGAACGCCGTCCTCGACCCGTCCCAATCCGGATACCGAAGCAACCACAGCACAGAGACCGCCCTACTTGCCGCCACAGACGACATCCGCACCCTCCTGGACCAAGGCCACTCCGCAGCCCTCATCCTACTCGACCTATCAGCGGCCTTCGACACCGTCTCCCACCGCACACTAGTCGCCAGACGACACGACGCAGGCATACAAGGAACAGCCCTGGACTGGATCTGATCATTCCTCACCGGAAGAAGCCAAAGGATCAGACTCCCACCCTTCCTCTCCGACCCCACGAAAATCACCTGCGGAGTCCCACAGGGTTCATCACTGAGCCCCACCCTCTTCAACATCTACACGGCCCCCCTCGCAGCCATCGTCCGACAACACGGCCTCAACATCATATCCTACGCCGACAACACCCAGCTCATCCTCTCCCTCACCAAAGACCCCACCACTGCCAAACTCAACTTCCAGAAAGGAATGCAAGACGTCACAGTCTGGATGACCAACAGCTGCCTGAAGCTCAATGCCGAGAAGACAGAAGTCCTCGTCCTCGGTACCACCCCTTCTGCATGGGACAGCTCCTGGTGGCCGACCGCCCTTGGAAGCCCACCTACCCCCTCAGACCACGCCAAGAACCTCGGCATCGTACTCGACTCATCACTCACCATGAACCGACAGGTCAACGCCGTCACCTCCAGCTGCTTCAACACCCTCCGCATCCTCCGCAAGACCTTCAAGTGGATCCCCTGAGTCAAGGAAGACAGTCACCCACGCACTCATCACCAGCAGACTGGACTATGGAAACGCACTCTACGCCGGCATCAACAAGTCCCTACTCCGCAAACTCCAAACAATACAGAACACCGCCGCCAGACTCGTCCTCGGCATCCCCCGACACGAACACCTACAAAGTCTCCACTGGCTCCCCGTGGAGAAAAGAGTCACTTTCAAAATCCTCACTCACGCCTACAAATGCCTACACAACAACGGACCCAAATACCTCAACGACAGAATCAACTTCCACGTACCCAAAGAAACCTCCGATCTTCCAACCTCGCACTGGCCGAAACCCCGCACATCCACAGAGCCAGAGCAAGCGGAAGATCCTTCTCTCACATTGCAGCCAAGACCTGGAACGAGCTACCGGCAGACATCAGACGCGCCCCCTCCTGAACACCTTCAGGAAGACCCTCAAGACCTGGCTCTTCGGCTAAACAGATCTGCGGACCCCCCCCTCAGCGCCTTGAGACCCTCACGGGTGAGTAGCGCGCTTACAATTCCCTGATTGATTGATTGATTGATTGATTGAGAGGCGAGCCTGGGACCGACAGCCAAAGCAGGTAGGTAAGGTAGGATGGGCCTCCACGCTGTGACGACGTCCGCTCGTGGCATGCGGGGAGCTTCTCAGTACCAGGCCCACCAGCCTATGGGCAGTGACACAGACCAACCAAGGGTAGGGCACCAGGCCAGGCCTCACGGAATCCGACCCTCCCGACAGCAAGCCGCACCAGGCCTAGCCCAGCCGCTTCCGCCACCAAGGAGGGACGGCCAAGTAGAACCCCTACAGGGACCAGACTCGCCGGACCCCCGACCCAGGCACCCGCCCCGGCTGATTGCACCAGGATCGACAACAGGAAGGCCCCACAATTATTACGCCTCACCTCTAGCAGTCTCAGCTATGTCGGGGAGTCAGCAGGATGCAAGTCCGGGCGCCGAAAAACACCTGAGCCGCCACAGCACACCTCTCAGGGCACCACGTCCTTCCAGCCCCAGAGATCTCCAGGGGGGCCGCGGGCCCACAGCAATTGTCAAGAAGAGGCACTCAGGTAGGTCCAAGCGGCCCAGAAAGAACAGGCCACCGGGGCAGCAAAGGCAGCAGCAGTGAAATCTCCTGCCCTGATGTGGGTGCGCCCATGTCCGTGGGAGCTAGGGCCCCCAGTACAGCCGCAATCTCTCCTGAACAGGCCGGCCCAACTTTCCCAACACCGAGGCCGTGGCTGACAAGATGACTCCCTCGCCGTCCGCTCACGGGCCCGATCTGGCCGGCGCCACCCGTGCCAGCAGCGCACACGTGACTCGGGGCTCCGCAGGCATCCGGCCGGCGGTGTCCTCCAGCATATATAGCAGGCCTGATGAAATGTGAGCGGCCGCCAAGCCCAGGGCCCCCGCAGATATCGTTGGCTCCAGGGGCAGGCGGCACCAGTCAGGCACAGGGTCCACGAGGAGCTCGCAAAGGGAGCCGCGGGCTCTTGAAGCCGCCGCGCCCCGCAGCAGCTCAGGGGAAGAGAGGGGGAGGGGCCCGCAGCGACGGCACCGCAGGGAAGGCCAAGAGCAAAGTCTGATCCCACTCGCCGGCAGGCCCCCCCGACCCAAAGTCCTCACCGGCACCCAGTCGAGGTCCTGTTAAGGAAAGGCGGTCACCGCGATGAGGCTCCCACAGCTGGTCTGCCGGCCACAGCCTCAGCGGCCCGGCCCACACAGCGCGTCCCTCGCGCAAGCTCCACACTCTCAGGCCTCACACGCGTCGTCTTCGGGTCTGGGCCAACTCCGCTCGCCACCGCCGCGAAACTCTGCCACAAAGGTCCTGATGAGGTCCGCAGGCAATTCGCAGCAGCTGCGCGGTCCGGGGTCAGGATAATTGAAGGATTTTGGCACCAAACGGGCTCGGGCTAGCGGAGCTCTACTGAGGCATGTTCGCCATGCTTGGCTCCTAAGCCACGCCCCAGTGATGTCTAGTTTTATTACTAGATATTGCAAGTATTCGGGGAAGCCATTTTAAAAACATGTGCTGGACACTGGTGAAAACGAGTTCCCCAGCTACATGATGGCTTCACTGAAAATAGGGATGTTTAGTATCAAACATCTCATATTAATAAACCCACACTGATGCCAGTGTCGGATTTACTAATACATGCACACAGAGGGCACCTTAGAGGTGCACCCTAAAAACCTACCAGCCACTGGTGTGCTGACTGACTGGTTCGCGCCAGCCTGCCACCAGAGACAAGTTTCTTCTTACCCCCAAGGGTGAGGGCCTCCACTCTTAGGAGGTCAGAAACAAAGCCTGCTTGGGTGGAGGGTGCTCTCACCCCATCCCACATGATGAGCAGGCTGGGGAGCTTCAAAGAAGCCACCTCCTTTGATAATCAAGTCTGGTTTCCCTCACAGAAGAGAAAGCCAACCCCTTTTCTCCAGAGCCCTTTGGCACATGGACAGGCGGGACAATTAGCTAGTCAGGGAGGCTTGCCAACACCAGGCTAGTACCACCCCTAAAGTGGGCTACCTGAAGTGGACATGACTTTTCAGAGTTGGCCATCTTAATGATGGCAAACTTAGGAATTCTGGGACAGGGTTATGTTCACTTACCACAGGAAGTGGTCATATAGGGGGCATAGTGACCCCAGGGGTAAGTATCCCATTGGCTACTACCCCCTCATACCGGATCTTCAGATTTCATTGGACACAAATGAAGGAGTGGAAGAAGAAGACTGCTGACCCGAGAACCGAGGAGCATGACTGACTTGGCACCAAGCCCGCCGGCCTGTCTGCTGCATCCAACCTTCCTGGAGCAACTGATTCATTCTGCAGCTGTGCAGACCAAAGAAACCCAGAGGGCTGCCAGTGCTTCACAAATTTCCAAAGGAACTCACTTGGAGTAGAGGAGCTTCTCCCCTGCAGCCTCAGGCACCGAAGAAGCAAGACCCGGTACACCAACCTGCCGCCTACGGAGTCTGCCGATGCAGCAGCTGCCCAGGAAGAGGTAGCAGTGCTCCTACAGGTCAGATCCAGCCTACCTCCAAGTGTGAAAATGCCAGGACCAACCGGAGCTGCACAGTACCAATCCCTGTGGTACTGGACCCCTTGCAGCAGCCAAGGCTCGTTGTGCCCAGACTGGACACCAATGCTGAGGAAGTCCGATCAGCTCATCGAGGGACTTCAGGGACAGTGAGACCCACATCTAGAGTGACTCAGCTGTCCTGTTTGCCACTCTGCAGCAGAAACAAAGAACAAGAGTGAGTCTGTGACTGCCGCAACCCGACACCTCAAAACACCTATGCACCCGCGCTCCAAAACCCGAGTCCAAGGGAGGTGACAGTGTCAATGAGGTCCCCAGACCCAAAAGAGCCAAGCCCATGTTTGGGTTTGCCCAGACTGGACTTCCAGTCGCTGCCTGCAGCCTCTTTCTACAGGAACCCCTCCAACCTCAAGAAACTCCAGCACCGGATCCAACACCAAAAGACTTCTGAGCCCCACAGCCCAAGGAAAAGTGGACCAAGGATATCCCTGTGGGCCCATGGATCTCAAGGGTCGAATCCCCCTGTGGGTTCCCCCGAACTGGTGCCCCAGTCTCTACTTTCAGCAACTTTGTTACCGGACTGTTCTCCTATTGAAGTGAATGGGACATCCGACACCGTGACACCTCTGCACCTGGATGCCCCAGAGCCTCCCGAAGTGACCCGTTGGTGTGGCTTTAGACCTTGCCCCATACTCACTTTAAGTCTGGAAGAATAGTCGCTTAAGTCTCTGCTAAGTGCCCAAATGCAATACATGTTTTTCCTCCAAATTCATAACTCGAAAAGTACTTACCCAATGATCTTGGTATCTAAATTTATATAAAAGTATGTGTTATTTTTATATATTGTTTGTATATTTCTGTATTGAGTGTGTCTCATTTGCTGCCTTTGTTTGTGTAATAAATGTTTAGCACTACCCTCTGATGTGCCTAACTGCTCACCCACACTACCGCAAAAGAGAGCAATTGGGGTGTCATTTGTGCTTCTGTAGTTCCTCTGGGATTTGCCTGGACTCTCTGCGCAGTGTATCTCATTTTGGTACACTATATAGAGAGTCAGCTTCCAACAGGAGGGCGGATCACAGTTCATTTGCAATGCTTTTGTTTAACCCAGAGATGGTGGAAACATCTTCTCCACGGATGTATGATGGAATCCCGAAAGCCATTACAATGAATGGCTTTATAACGCAAGCGTTATAATGAAAATGCCTTACCAACGAAAGGCTTTTACAACTAAATTTATTAACGATTCTGCCTTTACAACGAAAGCCTTTACCACGGAAATGTAAATATTTAATAAGTAAGTATAAACCCTTTTTACATCTCTCTCTCTCTCTCTCTCCCTATATATATATGAGTGCTTAATTTGTAAAAAAATAAGTGCCAGGGCTCTAGTCAGGAGGCCTCTGCAGCTTGCACCACCCTTGCCACTGCAGTCATTGCCAATGACAGTACTTACACAAGTACTACTAACTGGCACACTACAAGCGTGACAATTCAGCCTATTCCAGGCCCCAAAAGCTTTAAAAAATAGCTTGGGCAGCAGGTATTAGTTGTTTTTAATGCGTACTGAATTAATAAACAATTGCTGTTCTGCTCATCTCTAATTTATACAAACAGCGGCACCATGTGGCAGCTGTCATAAGTGCCAGTGTCGACAATAACACCGGCTCAAATTAAGCACTGATATATATATATATATATATATATATATATATATATATATATATATATATATAGAGAGAGAGATTTATATAAAGGGTTTATACTGTGTTGTTAAATACTATACATATATATGTATATATACATATATATATATATATAGAGAGAGAGACAGACAGACAGAGAGAGTGAGTTTATTTTTACCTGTAAAATACTTTTTGTTGAAAGGCTTCCATTGTAAAGGTATATTTTCATATATTTATATCTCATTCATATAAATTAATATTATTTTGAGATGTCATCAGTGATGTCACTGACCATGTCATGAGCGATGTAATATGTGAGATCATAAGCAGTGCATTGCGGGGACGTAAGTTATAGTTAGCTCAGGTAACTATAACTGCTGAATTTCACTGATTTTGCACTTGTGAAATCTGAGCCTAACTATAACGTCCCTGTAACCTTTGGTTTTTCAGTCAATTTCTAAGGTTTTTTAAATTCGATTTTCTAACTGTAACGTCCTTGTTACCTTTGTTTTTTTAAGTGAATTTGTAAGGTTTTTTAATTTCATTTCCTACCTGTAACCACTAACCTTTGACACTGAGTGTGTGAGTGAGTGCATGAGTGTCTCAATGGGTGTATGAGTGTCTGAGTAGGTTTGTAAGAGGGTGTGAGAGAGTATGAGTGGGGCTGTAAGTGGGCATATGAGTGTCCGAGTGGGTCTGTGAGTGGGTGTGTGAGTAACTGAGAGGGTCTGTGAGTCGGTGTGTCAGTCTCTGAGTAGAACTCTGAGTGGGTGAGTCAGAATATGAGTGCTTCTATAAGTGGGTGCATGAGTGTCTGACTGTGTCTGTGAGTGGGTGTACATATCTGAGTTTGTCTGTGAGTGGGTGAATGAGTGAATGGGTCTGTGAGTGGCTGTGAGAGTGTACGAGTTGTTCTGTGAGTGAGATCATGAGTGCTTGATTGGGTTCTGCTTGTTTTCTGTAGGCCTGGGCGGAACCCGTGGGGTTTCACTCCGTGGAATTCTGCGGAGTTACCAAAAAACTCTGCCAAATATTCCGCAGG
Organism: Calotriton arnoldi; assembly: GCA_963921515.1. Taxonomy (NCBI): domain Eukaryota; kingdom Metazoa; phylum Chordata; class Amphibia; order Caudata; family Salamandridae; genus Calotriton; species Calotriton arnoldi. The sequence continues at coordinate 935,367 of CAWUFW010003218.1, forward strand.
GTGCCGTGAGCGAGTGGAGTATTGCTTGGCCACCCGTAATGAAGTCCCATGGCTGCTGAGGGTCGGTGGGGGGCTAAGAACCCCTATTGTTGCCACTTAAAAGTCCCCCATAGCGGGATTGCTGAGACCTCATCAGAGGCCCTGCCCCCTTTCTCAACCACTCTGCAAACGCGCCTCCAGGCGTACTACTGGTTGGGGGATTAACTCCCCTTGGCTGCTGAGGGTCGTTAGGGGCCAAGAACCCCTATTGTTGCCACAAGAACGTCCCCCAGAGTGGGATTTGTGAGACCTCAATGGAGGCCCCGTCCCCTTTCTCAACCACTCTGCAAAGGGGCCTACTGGCGCACTACTGGTTGGGGGATGAACTCCCCTTGGCTGCTGAAGGTCGTTGGATGCAAAAGAACCCCTACTGTTGCCACAAGTACGTCCCCCACAGCGGGATTGCTGAGACCTTGTCGGGCATCTGTCCCCTTTCTCAACCACTCTGCAAACGCACCTCCTGGTATACTACTGGTTGGGGGATGAACTCCCCTTGGCTGCTTAGGTTTGTTGGGGGCCAAGAACCCCTACTGTTGCCACAAGTAAGTCTCCCACAGCAGGATTGCTGATACCTCTTTGGAGGTCCCACCCCCTTTTTCAAACACTTTGCAAAAGCACCTCCTGGCGCTCTACTGGTTGGGGGATAAACTCCCCTTGGCTCCTGAGGGTCGTGTGGGGCCGAGAACCCCTATTGTTGCCACAATTAAGTCCCCCACAGCAGGATTGCTGACACCTCGTTGGAGGCTCGCCCCCTTTCTCAAGCACTCTGCAAAGGGGCCTCCTGGCACACTACTGGTTGGGGGATGAAGTTCCCTTGGCTGCTGATGGTTGTTGGGGGTCAAGAACCCCTATTGTTGCCACAAGTAAGACCCTCATAGCGGGATTGCTGAGACCTCAATGGAGGCCCGCCCCCTCTCTCAACCACTCTGCAAACGCGCCTCCTGGTGCACTGCTGGTGGGTGGATGAAGTCTAGTGGTGAGCGTGCCAGTAAACTCTGCTCCCCTGGCGGTTGGCAGAGTTTTTGCTGAACTCCGCATTCCAAGAACAGCGCGGAGAGGCAAAACTCTACAAACTGCCGGCAGAGCGGAGTTTACCGCCCACAAATAGTTCTCTGCCATTTTTCTGATCACTCTGACCTCTATTTTGCCTCTTTCTGCTCGTTGCTGACCATTATTTTACCTCTTTCATCTCGTTTCTGAATTTATTTTGCCTCATTCTGCTTGTTTCTAAACTTTATTTTGCCTCTTTCTGCTGATTTCTGTCCTTTAATTTACCTCTTTCTGCTCATTTCTGACCTTATTCTGTCTCATTCTGCTCATTTCTGACCTTTATTCTGCCTTTTTCTGCTCATTTCACACCTTTATCTTGCCTCTTTCTGCTCGTTGCTGACCTTTATTTTGCCTCTTTCAAATCTTTTGCCCCTGGGACCATGGAGGGAAGCCTCAAGGCCTCCGTGGTCCCAGCCGGCATGGCTCTCACAGACAGGGCGCTGCTAAACATGCAGCTCCCTGGCTGTCAGAGCAATCCTTTCGTCTGTTTCCCTGCCCGCTTGACAGCCGCAGGAAAACAGACAAAAACTCCGCTCTCAGCAAGCGGGAGTGGTTTCACAGCTCTCACTTGCTGAGTGCGGAGTTCGTGTTTGCTCTGACTTGGCAGGAGCTGTCAAAGCTCCCACCTAGTCAGAGCAAACAGGTATGTCATTTGGGTGGGCACCCGGGACATAGCAGCAGCTGGCCCTGGGGGGTGGCTGTCTCCAGGGCTTTATTGGCTCTAGGAGGGGGGCCATGTGGATCCCCTCCTTTGATCTGTATGGGCCGGCTCCAGGGAAGTGGTGGTCCCAGGGGCCGTATATGGCCACGGAGATGGGCCGCGTGGCCCCTCTCCCATTTAAAAAAAAAGATTTGGCCCCAGGGAAGTGGGTGTACCCTGGGCACCCCCATTAGGTGTTATCTAGCCCCGGTAAGGTGGTGGCCACCGAGGCTCGGGGGTTCGCGCGTCTCCCCTATCAATCTTTCTTTAGCCAGAGGAGGTGGTGGTCCCCAGGGCTTACAGAGCCCACAGAGGGGGGCCCTGTGAGCCCCCTCCTTTTTTTCAATAAAGCCCCGGAGAGGTGGTAGTCCCCGTGGCTCAATGAGCCTTAGGCTGGGGGTCCGATGTTTCCCTCTCCATTTTTAAAACATGCCCCAGGTCCTGGCGCACAGGAGCCCGAATTTATTTTGTTTTAATTTTTGCTGCAGATTTGCTCCTCCGTCGTGTTTTTGTGGCAAATTGTTTTTTTAAAAAGTGATTTTTGGCCCTGTCAGGGTCACATGGGGACCCCACCACCACACCTAGGGGGTCAGGGTATTTCTACCCTGCCCCCTTTTCTTTTTTTTAAATGTTTTTTGTGGGTCTTGGCTGAAGCCGAATCCCAAGATAGCTGCCAATTCTTCCTGGCTGAAGTGTTGGCAGCCAATAAGATCTCACCATGAGATCTGTGCTTAGGCTCTGCCCAGATATCCTTTTTTGCTTTCACTTACATTTCTCAACAACTACTGAATGGGTTTAAACTGGATAACTGAAAGCGTGCTCTGCAAACCACAATCTACCTTCCTGCCAAATTTGGTGTAATTCCGTCCAGCAGTTCGGGCTGTAGTCGTGTTCAAAGTTCTTATGGGAATTAAGATGGGAAGTCATATTTTTTTAGACCCCCTTTTTTGTCCCCCTTGACAGATCACCCCAAAACTTTCCATGCACAACAAGACTCACAATGACACTTTTTTGGGAAAATATAGCAAGATATAGGCAACTCAAAAAACGCTTTTTCTATAGAAACATGGTCCTAACTATAACCATTGGTAGGTTTTTTATATATATATATATATATATATATATATATATATATATATATATATATATATATATATATATATATATATATATATATTCACTGAATAAAACAAAGGTTACAGAGACTTTATACTTAGGCTCACATTTCACTCGTGCAACACCAGTGAAATTCAGCAGTTATAGTTACCTGAGCTAACTATACCCCCCCCACAGTGCACTGCTTATGACCTCACATATTACATCACTCATGACATGGTCAGTGACATCACTGATGACATCTCAAATGACATCACTGATGACCAATTCAGTGTATTTCTACGTTTAAAAAAAAATTCAATTTCCTAACTATAACGTCCTTGTAACCTCTGTTTTTTTCTAGGCCTAGGCGTAAAATGCCCCTCTGCTCACGGAGTCTGTGGAATTTGGCAACTCTGCGTTCCGTGGAGAATGCAGAGTTACCAATAAACTCTGCACTCCGCAACTGAGTGGAATTTTTTTTTTCCGTTGGCGCTTTCATCACGTCATGTCGCGTGCGCGGGGAGCACAGCGAGACTTGAGGGGCGCTCGCCAGCAGCCACGTGACTCTCAGCCAACGGAAGTTCATCCCCCAACCAGTAGTTCGCCTGGAGGCTCCTTTGCAGAGTGGTTGAGAAAGGGGTGAGGTCTCCGACGAGGTCTCAGCAATCCAGCTGTGGGGGACTTACTTGTCGCAACAATTGTGGATTCTCGGCCCCCAACGACCCTCAGCAGCCAAGGGGAGTTCATCCTCCAACTTGCAGTATGCCAGGAAGCCCCTGTGCAGAGTGGTTGAGAAAGGGGGCGGGGCCTCCGACAAAGTCTCAGCAATCCAGCTGTGGGGGACTTAGTTATCGCAACAATAAGGGTTCTTGGCCCCAACGACCCTCAGCAGCCACGCGGAGTTCATCCCCCAACCAGCACTATGCCAGGAGGCCCCTGTGTAGAGTGGCTGAGAAATGGGGCGGGGCCTCCGACGACGACTTAGCAATCTGGCTGTGGGGGGTTAGTTGTTGCAACAATAGGGGTTCTTGGCCCCCAACGACCCTCAGTAGTCAAGGGGAGTTCATCCCCCCATCAGTAGTACGCCAGTAGGCCCCTGTGTAGAGGGGTTGAGAAGGAAGGCGGGGCCTTCGACGAGGTCTCATCAATTCCCAGCAAGCTTGTTTCTGGCCTTCATTTTGCCTCTTTCTGCTCGTTTCTGACCTTTATTCTTCCTCTTTCTGCTCATTTTTAATCTTTATTTTGCCTCTTTCTGCTCAGTTCTGTCGTTTATTCTGCTTCTTTCTGCTAATTTCTACCTCTTGCTGCTCGTTTCTGTCCTTTATTTTCCCTCTTTCTTCTCGTTTCACATCTCTATTTTGCCTCTTTCAGCTTGTTTCTCACCTTTATTCTGCCTCTTTCTGCTAGTTTCTGACCTCTTTTCTGCCTCTTGCTGCTTGTTTCTGACCTCTATTCTGCCTCTTTCTGCTCGTTTCTGACCTTTAATCTGCCTCTTTCTGCGAGTTTCTGACCTCTATTCTGCCTCATTCTGCTTGTTTCTGACCTCTATTCTGCCTCTTGCTGCTCGTTTCTGACCTTTATTCTACCTTTTTCTGCTTGTTTCTGACCTCTATTCTGCCTCTTGCTGTTCGTTTCTGACCTCTATTCTTCCTCTTTCTGCTAGTTTCTAACCTCTATTCTACCTCTTGCTGCTCGTTTCTCACCTTTATTTAGCCTCTTTCCGCTCATTGCTGACCTTTATTCTCCCTCTTTCTGCTAGTTTCCGACCTTTATTCTGCCTCTTTCTGCTCATTTCTCACCTTTATTCTGCCTCTTGCAGCTCATTTCTGACCTTCATTATTCTTCTTTCTGCTCATTTCTCAGCTTTATCTTGCCTCTTTCTGACCGTGAGTCTGCCTCTTTCTGCTCGTATCTGATCTTTATTTAGCCTCTTTCTCCTCTTCCCTGGGACTGTGGGGGGAGCCTCAAAACACCGCAGTCCATGTCGGCTCCCCGCCTCCTGCGGGAACCTCTATTGCTTTCACACACAGGGAGCTGCTAAACATGGAGCCCCCTGTGTCTGAAAGCAATATGTCTGTTTCCCTGCTCGCTTGACAGCGGGCAGGGAATCAGACGAATGCTCCGCTTCCAGCAAGTTAGAGCATTTTCACTGCTCTCGCTTTCTGAAAGCGGAGTGTTTGCTGTGGCTTGGGGGGAGCGCTTAAAGCTCCTGCCAAGCCACAGCAAACAGCTATGTCTCCAGGGTGGGCACCCCAGGACATAGCAGGAGCTGGCCCTGTGGGGGTCCCCAGGGCCATTATTGGCTCCAGGAGTTTGGCCACACGGCAATCCTCCTTTGAAGGAGATGGGCCAGCCCCAGAGAGGTGGTGCTCCCCAGGGCCATTTATGGCCCGGGAGGGGAGCTGCGTGGCCCCTACCAGTTTTAATGGTAATTTGGCCCTGGGGAGGTGGTTGTTCCCTGGGGCCCAAGGGGGCCGTGTGGCCTCCCATTACCTCTAATTTAGCCCCGGGGAGCTGGTGGTCCCCGGGCTGGTGGGGTCCGTGCTGCCAACCATTTTATTTTTTTCTCTGTGGCCCGGGAAAGTGGTGGTTTCCGGGGCTCAGCGGGGGTCCAAGCACCCCCTCCTTTCATTAACGCATAAGCCTGGGGGAAGTGGTGGTCCCTGGGGCTTTTATAAGCCTCAGAAGGGGGGCCCATGCACCCCCCTCCTTTAATTCAGGCATACGGATCTAGCCCACCCGGGGGACTATTAGTAAAGTAGCACTGAAGCCTGCGGTTCTTTTTTTATTTTTAGGCAGGGGCTGCGGCTTCAGTGCTGCTCCTGCTAAAATTAAGAAAAAATACATTTTCTTGCCATGGCAGGATCCCTCTGGGAACCCCCCAAGAGGCCTACGGGGTCAGGGTATTTCTACCCTACCCCCTTCTTCTTTTATTTTACGTTTTTGGGGGGAATCGACTCAAGCCGAGTCCCAAGATGGCTGCCAACACTTCCTGGTTTGAAGTGTTTACAGCCAATCAGATCTCAGCACGAGATCGGGAGGGTGTGCGTAGCCTTTGCGTCCCTATATATACAAATTGGTTTTTCTCTTAATATCTCAAACACTACTGAATGGATTTACCCCAATTTACAAAAAGGTTGCTTTCTGGATCAACAGCTACCTTTCTGCCAGATTTGGTTTAATTCCGTTCAGCTGGTCGAGCTGTAGTCATGTCTAAAATCTCTATGGAAATTGACATCTGGAAAATGCGTTTTGGGACCCCCCCATTTTCTTGGCCCCCGCCTGACAGATCACCCCGAAACTTTCAAGACAGCAGCTGACATGAGCTTCATACTCGTTTTGAAACTTTCATGAGGTTACTCAAACAACACCAACGTTATTGACAAATGAAAAGGTGCTCTTCCTATGGAAACTAGGTCCTAACTATAACCACCTTAATATATGTACATATATATATATAGTCACTGAAAAACAAACAATTACAGGGACGTTATAGTTAGGCTGACATTTGACTCCTACAAAACCAGAGAAATTCAGCAGTTATAGTTAGCTGAGCTAACTATAACGTACGCCCCGCAATGCACTGCTTATGACCTCACATATTACATCACTCATGACATGGTCAGTGACATCACTCCTGACATCAATGATGACATCTCAAATTACATCACTGATGACATCACTAATTACATCACTGATTTACTAAGGAAAGTGGCTGTGGATGTTCCTATATGGGTGAGTGAGTGGGTGTGTAAATAATGTATACAAGGGTGAGTGGGTATATGAGACTGTATACATGAGTGAGTGGCTGTGTGAGTTTTTGTGTGGGTGTATGAGTAAGTGCGTGGCTGTGTGAGTATCTGTATGGGTGAGTGAGCTGGAGTGTAAGTGGCTGAAATGGTGAATGAGAGTATGAATGAGTGGTTGTATGGGTGAGGGTGTGTCAGCTGCTGTAAATAGTGAATGAGAGAGTGCATGAGTGGCTGAATGGGTGACTGAGCAGGTACATAAATGTCTGTATGGGTGAGTGACAGGGTACATAAGTGACTATATGGGTGCATGAATAGGTACATAAGTGAGTGTATGGGTGAATGAGTGGGTGAGTAGTTGGATGGATGAGTGAATAGGTATGTGAGTGGCTGTATCGGTGAGTAAGTGAGTGTGAGAGAGGTTGTATAAGAAAGTATGTACTTGTCTCAGTGACTGTATAGATGAGTGAGTAGATGTGTTAGTGAGTTAGTGGATGTGTGAGTAACTGTATGGGTGAGCGAGTGGATGTGTGAGTGACTGTATGGGTGAGTGAATACCTATGTGAGCATTTGTATAGGTGACTGATTGAGTATAAGAATGGCTGTATGGTAGTATGAGTGCGTGTATAAGTGTCTGTATATCTGTATGATGAGACGTATCAGTGACTGTATTGGTCAGTGAGTAGGTACATGAGTAGCTGTATATGTGAGTTAGTCGTTGCGTTAGTGGCTGTATGGGTGAGTTGATGTGTGAGCGGCTCAATGAATCAGTGAGTTGGTGTGTGAGGGTGGATGATGTCATCAGTGATGTTATTTGAGATGTCATCAGTGATGTCATTTGAGATGTCATCAGTGATGTCATGAGTGATGTCCCTGACCATGTCATGAGTGATGTAATGTGTGCAGCCATAAGCAGTGCATTGAGGGGCATACGTTATAGTTAGCTCAGCTAACTATGACTGCTGAATTTCTCTGGTTTTGTACGAGTCAAATGTCAGTCTAATTATAACGTCCCTGTAACTTTTGTTTTTTCCAGTGAATTTCTAAGGTTTTTAAAATTCTATTTCCTAACTATAACGTCCCTGTAACCTGATGTCGAGAGATACAATGATGTCAGTAACCGCGACAATCGCGCCTTTTTTGCAAAGTGTAAGACACATATATGCACACATATTATAATATTTTACACACTAGGGGTTTATTACTGTACTGTTTAAACTCATATTTTTCTGGTAAGTTTCTATAAAAACCATCTTTAAAACCTATTTTCCATTTTCACTGTGACATCGGGAGCCGTGATGATGTCGGTAGCCGTGACAATCGCGAATACATCGGGAAAACACAAAGCAAAAGTAGGATTTCAATATTCGCCACCACATTCAAAATGTATAACTATTAATTCTACCCATCACACTAGATCATGGGTACTCACAAACTTTCTCTCTGGGCCAAATTTACAGTGTGGTTTGTGGCCGAGGGCCGCACCAGTGGGGGTGGGGTCAGTGGGGGGGCGGGGCTGGAGCAAAAAAACAAAACTGTGACCATGAGGTTGAACACAGGCCCCTGCAGCAGACGCATTCGTCCACTGAGCCACCAGACCCGGCATACACACATCTCTCTATCTCTGTCTCTATCTATCTCTATCTCTCTCTATCTATCTCTCTCTATCTCTCTATCTCTCTCTATCTCTATCTATCTCTCTATCTCTCTCTCTCTCTATCTCTCTCTATCTGTCTCTGTCTCTATCTGTCTCTATCTGTCTCTGTTTCCATCTGTCTCTGGCTCCATCTGTCTCTGCCTCTATCTGTCTCTGTCTCTATCTGTCTCTGCCTCTGTCTCTATCTGTCTCTGTCTCTATCTGTCTGTCTCTATCTATCTCTCTCCATCTATCTATCTCTCCCTATCTCTCTCTCTCTCTCTCTCTATCTCTCTTTCTCTCTCTCTCTATCCCTCTCTGTCTCTGTCTGTCTCTATCTGGCTCTGTCTGTCTCTGTCTCTATCTGTCTCTGTCTCTATCTGTCACTCTCTATCTGTCTCTCTGTCTCTATCTCTCTCTGTCTGTCTTTCTCTGTCTCTATCTGTCTCTATCCGTCTCTGTCTCTATCTCTCTGTCTCTATCCGTCTCTGTCTCTATCTGTCTCTAGCTCTGTCTCTATCTGTCTCTGTCTATATCTATCTCTATCTGTCTCTCTCTGTCTCTGTCTCTCTATGTGTCTGTCTCTATCGGTCTGTCTCTATCTGTCTCTGTCCCTATCTGTCTCTGTCCCTATCTGTCTCTATCTGTATTTGTCTCTATCTGTCTCTGTCTCTTTCTGTATCTGTCTCTATCTGTAACTGTCTGTCTCTGTCTCTATCTCTATCTGTCTCTCTGTGTCTCTAGCTGTCTCTATCTCTATCTGTCTCTATCTGTCTGTCTCTCTCTGTCTGTCTCTGTCTCTGTCTCTATCTGTCTCTGTCTCTATCCGTTTCTGTCTCTATCTCTCTGTCTCTATCCGTCTCTGTCTCTATCCGTCTCTGTCTCTGTCTCTATCTGTCTCTGTCTCTATGTCTCTCTCTCTGTCTCTGTCTCTCTGTCTCTGTCTCTATCTGTCTCTGTCCCAATCTGACTCTATCTGTATTTGTCTCTATCTGTCTCTGTCTCTATCTGTCTCTCTCTGTCTCTATCTGTCTCTATCTATCTCTATCTGTCTCTCTCTGTCTCTGTCTCTGTCTTTGACTGTCTCTGTCTGTCTGTCTCTCTCTCTGTCTCTCTCTGTCTCTATCTCTATCTGTCTCTATCTGTTTCTGTCTCTATCTGTCTCTATCTGCATCTCTGTCTCTGCCTCTATCTGTCCCTGCCTCTATCTGTCCCTGCCTCTATCTGTCTCTGCCTCTATCTGTCTCTGCCTCTATCTGTCTCTGTCCAAACAGGAAGCTTCCCAAAAGGCCCTTTAAAAGTCATCTGTGAAAGCACTTACAGCTGACTTTTAAAGGGCCTTTTGGGAAGCTTTCTGGCAGTGCCTTGAGGTCACAGAGGCCGGCAGTAAACACAGAAGATGGCTGCAGAAGCATACGTAGTGAATTCCTATTTAATACGTAATCACTACGTATGCTCCTGCGGTCATCTTCTGTGTTTACTGCTGGCCTCACCAGAAACGTAGACACGGCAAGGTCCGCGGGCCGCCAGTGAAGGCCTGCCAGGCCGCTGGCGGCCCGCGGGCCGTACTATGAGTACCACGGCACTAGATACATCACTATCTAAATAACTCTATAAAAACATTTATCAGTCTCTCAATATCTCTATAACAGTGTGTATTAATGATTGACTGGGTTATGGGAGTGGGTGCATAAGTCTCTGAGTGGGTCTGTGACTGAGTACATCAGTGGATGTCAGTGGTTGCATAAGTTTCTGAGTGGGTTTGTGAGTGGGTGTATGAGTGTCTGAGTGGGTATATGAGTGCTTACAGGAGTCTCTGAGGAGGCCTGTGACTGGGTGCATGAGTCTGAGTGGGTCTGTTGCTGGGTGCATGAGTCTCTGAGTAGTCTTTGAGTGGGTGTATGAGTGTTTAAGTGACTCTGTCACTGGGTGCATAACTCTTTCAATGGATCTGTGACTGGGTGCGTGGATATCTGAGTGGGTCTGTAAGTGAGTGTATGAGTCGTTCACTGAGTCTGTGATTGGATACAAAAGTCTCTGAGTGGGAATGTGACTGGGTGCATGAGTGTCTGAGGGGGTATGGAAGTGGTTGCATGAGTCTCTATATGGGTATGCGACTGGGTGCATGAGTGTCTGAGTGGGTATGTGAGTAGATATATGAGTTTGTGACTGGATCTATGATTGGGTGCATAAGTGTTTGAGGGAGTTTCTGAGTGGGTGTATGAGGCTTTGACTGGGCCTGTGACTGGTTGTATGAGTCACAGAGTGGGTCTGTGAGTGGGTCCATGCATCTCTGAGTGGTTCTGCAAGATAGTGATTGAGTGGGTGCATGAGTGGGTCTGTGAGTGGGCGCATGAGTCTCTGCACGGGTCTGTGAATAGGGGCGTGAGTTTCTGAGTGGGTTGCTGAGTAGGTGCATAACTCTCGGTGGGTCTCTGACTGGGTGCGTGAGTGTCTGAGCGAGTCTGTGAGTGGCTGCATTGGTGTCTGAGTGGGTATGTGAGTTGGTACATGAGCTTGTGATTGTGACCTGTGAGGTTGTGTGTGCCGAAACGCATAGACCGTTGTCTGTGTGATTGCACTATGCACTATGGTGTTAAATTAAAAAAATAAAGAAGAAAAAAAGAAACATACCGATGTCTGTGGTGCTGTGAGTTTCTGTTGGAGAAGTGAAACGGAGACGGTGAAGCATATATATATGTATATATTTCTATTTTCATCAATATTCCCAGCATCCCGTGATCTTCGTCATTGCCGCGGCGTTACATGTGGGGCACGCTGGTGGTCGCAACATCATCGCGAATATCGGGCGTGGTTAAAAAAATCTATTTTGGACACTTAACTTGTGTCACTATCAGTGTTCCCTGGAGGGTTCGCGCCTGTGCGCGCGCGCACCAGTGCAACCACAAGCGCGCAGTGTCTCCTGTGAAGCACGCACACTTCACTGTACAACCCATCACACAGAGACCGTTTTGCGCCGCAGCTTTAAAAACACGAGCAGTGCAAAAAAAACGGTTGTTTGCTTTTTGTGGGATTTGACAAAGTAGTAGTGGCAGCGATCCTGGGCGGAGGGTCACAACAAGTTCAACAGCAAGTGGCTCCGGCACATGCCACTTGCTGCATTCTATTTAGTAATTGGAGTGTGGCTGCGGGGCTTGTGAAACAAATTATTGCATGGCCTTGTAAATATGTTAGTGATCATGAAAGTGCGTGTCATGCTTTGAGACAGCACTGCTGTCTCACTTTCATGAACACTGATATATTTAAAAAGTCACCCAATAGCAGCGCTGTCTCGAAGCATGACGCGCTTTCACTATCCCTAAATATATTTAAAAGGCCACAGTCTGCATTGCTCTGTGTTTGACTTGCAGAGCACGTCTTTCTTTTCTTTTTTTTTTTTAAAAGCTTTCTACTCGTGGCATGATTTACGAGTGGGCTTCCTTTGTTCCACTCACTGCTCCTGGCAAGATAAAGATCACTCTGCAAATGTTCATGAAAAGGTTGTCATGTGATGTAAGACGTTCTGATACCCTGCATTGGGGTGAGTAGTGGCACTTTCCATCCCAATGCAGGATGTCAGAGCACTTTACATCACACGTACACAAATATTTTAAATACCACTATTTTGCTTTTTCTTTTATAGCACTTTACCACTACTTTAGTGCTAAAGCGCTATAAAATAAATAAAACAAAATAGTGGTATTTAAATTGTAATTTGTCTAAATACTAGGGAGACCAACACATCTGATATTCTTACATTCTCTGGAAGAGAAGACGGAATAAACAAGGAAAATGCCATCTCGGAGGCCTCTTGGAAATACTGGGTTGCACTTAGTTCATCAGCGGGAGTTATCTTTACATCATGAAAGGTTTGAACAATTATTCACAGAGTACTGTTTTTGTTAATGTCAAGGTCAACATTTGAACGAAATTTGGTTGTTAAATATTTCTTATTGCCAATTATCATTATTTCTCATCATATTTATTCAGTATTTTAGTGTCTACAATTGTTATTCATGGAATTTTATGCTAACATCATATTATTACAGCACACGTTTGATTCATTAATGGGTATGATGTGCACGGCGTGTCTGAATGTTTCTTTCCTTTTTTCATGATTTGGATTGGTCTTTTTTAATGTTTTGTATAGCCTTTAGAGTCACGTGTTTAATTTAAACTGCATGGTTTGAATGAATTAGCGTCACTTACGGTGTTTAAAATTGGTAATCAATGACCAGTTTATTTTGTGCACAATTGAGTTGGTTCAACGGTTGTCAAATTAAGCTGTCACAATTGGTTTATGCACATGGGTCTGTTTAACATGGGGTATATTTTATTCTGTTCACAGCGTAAAAGCACGTAAATTCCAGTGTTGAATTTCTTTCATTGAGTTTATTTTTAAAACAACTTATGGGTTATAGGACGGGCAGAGACTTTAAAGGCGTAATTAGTTGCAGTATGTTTTGGTGTTGTTTTCAATATATTCACTTTCAGGAAACCTTATTTTACTTCTATGATCTCCCAAACAACTCTTTCTGAATCCATCCTTCATGTATCCCAAACCTCATTTTACTACTGTGATTTCCCTAATCCCTTTCTAGAGACTTGTCCCACCTCCAGCTTTCCTTTTAGACATCACAATCCTCATCTTACTGCTATGATCTCCTAAATAACACTTTCTAGACTCTTCCCTCTTCTATCCCTCCATTATCCTATTCAATCCAACTAACAGACTCACATGTCCACCACTCAAATGAACATATATTTCCCAATTTTCTTATACTGACCAACCACTAATCCTTTTTGGGTTCAGGAGTAGCGTGCTATTCGCCTAAATGTGCTTTAACGCCTCATCAGGGGTAGTAAGCGATATATATACATATATATATATATACACATATACACACAATTACAATATACAGGGACTGAGCAAAGTAAAAAGCATTTCTCCCTTAAGTACCTGTGAAGTGAAAAGATGTGAGCCTTTGTTTCCCCTCCATTGCATCTAGGTGTGAGGCTCCCAGCCAGGATACTCAAACAAAAAGAGGCCTTATGGCCCCTTGACTTCAGCTTTTGTTATGGGCAACACTTGATTCTGATAAACCCCTTCCCTGCCTACACGTTGCTGCTCGGAACAAAGCAGACAACGTGCAGGCGCTGCTGAAAGTGTCCCGGGATGAGTTCAGCATATTTCTGTTAATTTCGGGATTAGTAGGAAAGGAATGTGGCACTCTGCTGAAAGCGGACAGTTTTGCAGCAGGGTAGATGTCGCTATCCTTTGAATGTAGTGGGTAGACGGTGTCCACCCGAGTCTTCCATCGGCTGGAGCCCTGCCTGTACCAGCGAGTACCTGCCCATTTTAAGCGCTTGAAAACAGGTAAGGTTAGTTGTTAATTTTGTCACTACCATTATCTTTGAATGCCACAGGAATATATTTTCACACACATCACTCATTGTAGCACTTCATTTAGACACCTACCCTCACTGTTTTCATGCACTATGCAAGAAATAAGCCAGGAGGACATGTTTTGATTGGGCAGAATTTGTGTGCTTCTACAAAAAAGTGCTTGCAGTCCACACAACTGTGATCATTTTGTTTATTTATCCAGCTGCCTGAGGTTGAACATTTAAGGGCACACAAATGCTATCAAATTGTCTCAGATATCTAGATATTTTAGGGTGTTTTTCTCTGGCAGCAGCACAGATGGGAGGAGGGCAGTTATTAATTTACATGTATTTTTAGGTCTGACTTGACAGTGCAACTGTTACCTGACCTCTTAACCTACACCAATATTATTCTACAGTTCTTTGCTACTACACAAAGATATATCCATTCCCATCCTATCTACTTGTAATGCTTCACATTACCATACAACATTCTTATAAATGCACTTTCGTGCAAAGCGATCTTTATTCACTGTGCCGGGGGTATCTGCCTGATCACTTTGGGTTGAAACTCACGGCCACTCAAAGAAAGTAGGTGAACCCTCTGCCTATAACACTTGCAGTATCAGAGCTGTGACAGGGGGATAATATGGGTTAAAGATCTATTTGATGGATCCGATCCTTGTTCATTCCCCCAATTTCAACTCATTTTTCATTGTCCCTGCTCCTTTTTTCAGAGATTCTCCACCCTTATGGCGATTATTCTGGAGTCTTTTTACTCTCTTCCTTCGGTCCCTCCATCTTCGGTTCAGAATCCTCTACATAAAATTCTTCTTATTCTCCCCAAAGCTTCTCTCATTTATAAGTTCTTCCTATCTCCTAATCCTGATCGTTCCAAGTCTAGGGTGGAACTCGCGTGGGAATCTGACCTCGCATGTGATTGGACCATTATTTTCTGGGATAAATTCTGGTCCCGATCCCTTAAAATTTCTCGTTCTGCCTCCCTTACCCAATCTATGTTTTTTCTCTATCATAGACTCTATTTTACCCCTGTCTCTATTGCTAAATTTTCTCATTCTACTGATACGAACTGCTGGTCCTATGGTTCCCCTAATGCTGATCTCATACATCTTCTTTTTCTATGTCCTTCTGTTTCTATTTTTTGGGGAAAGTTTGGTCTTACATTTCTCGCATGTTCAATATTCTTATTCCTTATTCTCTTCCTCTTCTTTTTGCAGGTAGCCTGTTTCAGTCCTTAGATCTCCCCCACATAGGCACGGTCTCTTTGACCTTATGATAGCTCTAGCTTTCCAACACATAACCCTTAATTGGAAAACACTTACAAAGCTTTCGATCCAACATTGGTGGAACAGTTTATGTCATTTTCATCGCCTGGATATTGCTTTTGCTTCCTCCTGTAAACCGATGATTGATAGAGAATGTTTTTGGACCCCACTTGCTACCTTCTTAGATAAATTGGCATTGGCAAATAACTCCTGTTTAAATGCAGAGAATTTTAAACCTCCGTAAATGTATTACTTTTCTCTGCCTCTTACTTCTAACTTAATAATTTTTTGTCACCCTCTATTCCATATGTTGATTATTGTTTACTGTTTAAGATTTCTAGTTAAATATGCAACTTATATACTCTATTTTAGAATGTAAGAGATCCCCTCTCCCCCTTCTTTCCTTCCCCTTGTTCCCCTCCCCTCCTTCCCCTCTTCCCCCTTCCCTTTATTCCATTATAATCTTAAACAGCTTTCTTCTTTAAATTGCTGTTAGCCATTTCTTCTACTATGTATACCTTCAATAAGTCATTTTCTGTTTTGCTGACCTTTGTATTGCTATTAATATTTAAATAAAGCTTTTCAAACATAAAAAAAAAAAAAAGAGCTGTGACAATGGCCTTCTGGAGTGGAACTGCAGAGCCTGAACGTTCCGTACATATGCACTGACTCGGTCCAAACATTAGATGTTCATAGCAGGAAAGGGCATTTTTGACCAATAATTGGTGATCAGTGTATCAGAGCCCTCAAATGAGGACTGCTCCAGGCCAATGCGTCTCAGGCCTCTGTCACAGTTTTATCATCATGCAGGCACTTTATGTTCAGCAGCGTGGAACAGTCATGCTAAAGCCGCTTCACTTACTCACTCCTCTCCCCAGCCAACTATAGCCTCATGGCGATGGCCTGGAAGGGGAGGGATGAAGAAATACACAGAGCTGCTGCTGCTCCAGGGGAGCTGAGGTGATGTTGGCCCAACGGCCACATAACCTGCCCCCAGCCAGGCGCCTCAGTTTAACAGCATGGCAGGGGAGTGGGACACTGCTTCTGGGCGTCTGCACCAGATCCACGGGGGCTTCTAACAAAAAACGGCCTACAGGGGACCCTTAGGCACCAGCCCATCGCCCAATGCCCAACTGCCTACCTTCCCAATCCGATGCTGTCCCTTACAGGATATGGCACTATGCTTCCAATTATTTCACTCCAGACGTGTTGGGCCCTACATCTGTGCATTCATTTCATGCATGCAGTGCGCCACATCTGTCAATCGGTTCACTCTCTAATAATACACACAACTATGTTTGTACAGGCGAATCAGCTTTCTGCAGTGTAGGACACTATATCTTCAGTAAGTGCATATGTATGCAGTGCATGGCGCTATATCTGAGCCCATTCAGATCACCCTCATGCAGTGCTTAATTTGAGCTGGTGGGTTCTGGTGCTCGGCACCAGCACTTAATTGTCAGCACTGGCTCAAGGGACAGTTCACCACATGGTGGCGCTGTCTTTTTAGCTTTGAGATGAGCACAATAACCCTGTTTATTAAGTCCATATACATTGCAAATGAATAATACCTGCCTCTCATGCCATTATTATAGCTTTGTGTGGCCTAAAATAGTCTGAATTGTCACACTTGTAGTAGTGTGATGGTTAGTTGTTATGTTGGTGCTGTCATTGGCAGCGATGGCAGGGGCAATGGGTGGTGCAGGCTGCTCTCGCCTTCCGAGAAGGGCCCTTGCACTTACTTTTTTTTACAAATTAGCACTCCCCTCATGCAACACAAGATGGGTATCAACAATCGGATCACGGTTCAGTCATGCCATACACAGCGCTACATCTATGAAACCAGGGCGCTATACTTTTTAAAATCAGAAAGCGCCCCTTCTAAATGGAGTAGAATAGATTGGGGTGCCATTGAATGGGGTAGAGTGTTGTAGAGTGTCTTATAGTGGAGTGGTGTAAAGTGGAGTGAAGTGTCATAGAGTGCCATAGAGTAGAGTGGCGTAGAGTACAGTGGAGTAGGGTGTCGTACAGTGAAGGAAAGTAGTGTGGAGTGGCATAGAGGGAGTTGCATAGAGCATCTTGGAGTAGAGTTTTGTTCAATGGCAGAGTGGAGTACTGTGTTGTGGAGTGGCATAGAGTGTTGTAGAGTGGAGGGGCGTAAAGTGGCATTGAGTGGAGGGGCGTAGAGTGAAGTAAAGTGTTGTAGAGTGGAGTAAAGTGTCATAGAGAGGAGTAAAGTGTCAAAGAGTGGAGTAAAGTGTCATAGAGTGGAGTAAAGTTTCATAGAGTTGAGTGTCAAAGTGTTGTGTCATAGAGTGGATGGGAGTAGATTGGAGGGGTGTAGAATAGAGTGGAGTGGCATGTCGAGGAGTGGAGTAGCATGTCATAGAGTGGCGTGCCATAGAGTGAAGGGGCGTGTCGAAGAGTGGAGGGGCAAAAAGTGGAGTGGTGTAGAGAGGCGTGTCATAGAGTAGAATACAGTGGTGTGTCGTAGAGTGCAGTGGCATATCGTAGAGTGCAGTAGCATGTCATAGAGTGACATGTCATGGGGTGGTGTGTCATTGAGTGGCATGGTGTGTCATGGGGTGGGGTGGCGTAGAGAGGAGTAGCGTAGAGTAGAGTGGTGTAGAGTGGACTGACTTAGTGTGGAGTATACATGGTGCTGTAGCATACTGCCATTACAGACAACATATTTTCAATTGAAATGACCATTACATTTACACAAACATGCAGTTTTACTGATAAAACTATACAACACACACACGATAAGGTGTGGAAATGAATTCACCTAGTGTATTGATTTGTTTTGATTGAATTAAAATATTTGTTTCCACCATACTTTAGAATTACAAAACAATGTGCTCAATTTGTGTTTTCCTAATTCTGATATATTCTGAAATATCTGCCCAGTTTATTAAAAAACACCTACATTTTGTTGTATGCTACAAAAAAGCCTTTCCTTTCACAACCCCAGCAAGTCTGTCACATAAATCATCTCACTTTGAAGTCACATAAATAGAAGTAGACACCAAGCTCCCTGTAAGACTGAGCCTGACATTTGACCTCTGCCTTTGATTGCACAACAAATGTAACAAGATTAGAACAAAATGTAAAGGCCTGTTTACAGAAAGTGAGGACTCGTGGAAGAATACAAGGAGCCAGGTAAACAGCTATGCTCCACAGAAAGGACTAACTAAGCTCAACAGCCTAAAAAAATAAAGTCAGCATAAAGAGAGCAAGCAATGGTGAGTTACAAAACACAAAGCCAATGGTAAGCAATAGGCAGAATGCATTCCCAGTTAAGCTTTCAAAAAGTCTTAAGCAAACCAGACAGCTGTGCTGACTGGTAGGCTTCAAACTAAAAAGGCAAAAAGTCAGGAACTGAATTTTGTTTCACTAGTCTGACAAGTGGCACTATGACATATGGTACAATCATCCATTCTTGATGTTTCAGTCAAAAGTATGTTACACTGTGGGGCTGGTGGATTTTCTTTTAACACTTTCATTATGGGTTCAAAGCCCGAGTGATGTTGGCCAAAATACCAGAACAGACCAAAGTTGTTATATGTAAGACTGACAACTTCTAGTCCATTTCACAAACTGCTTGTGTCACACATAAAACCAAAAGTAAACTCTGGTCACATTTTTTTGACAGGGTTTACGCTTTCATTCACATTATGCATTTAAATTAGCAGTGGTAATTCAAATCATTTTGTCTTATGTGTAGTGGAAAGTTTTATTTTGAATCTCACAACAAAGAAACAATATGGACCTCAGCAACACAACCTTCCCTAAAGCACAGAATAAATAAAGGATGGGGGACAGTAGCAGGAGGAACATCATGATTCTCTCATTCATACAGAACAGGTGCAACACTAGTAGCTAACATACTAAAGATGGAGTGAGGACATTTAAAGGACTGTTGTATGCTCTCCATAAACAGACCTAAACATACAGGTAGTACAAAACTGGAAGAAACAGCCAAATCATTTATTGAATTACCTTACATTTAGATGCTCATATACAATGATGAACCTTTATCTACCAGGTGTGGTTTGCTTTATCAGTGGGTTCCATATCAGGCACTGACAAGCATCCAAGAGTACTACTGTTGAATGGTTGTACAGTCTCCGAGTTATGGGTCCCTAGTTTGGGTGAGGGTATGTCCCCTCTTATGTCAACATTTAAGTTCTCCCTTTGTTAAATTGTTAGACTTATATTAACATTGTGTGAGTAAGCTAAAACAATTTTTACTGGTGTTCCCTTACCACAACATTAAAAACAGGATGATCAAGAAATGGACCCGGCTTATTTTGGCCACCAACATGTTTCAGCATTCAAATATTGCCTCAAAGGAGTCTGGCGCCTTCCTCAGGAATATAGGTATCTGATATCAAAATATTGTGAAAGTCCCTGGTGTAGCATCCTCTCCAGCCTGGGTACCAGCCAATGACTACACCACACATGGAGCTTAGTATAACATGTCTTTATTCGTCTGTGTGTAACAGTGCACCCAACATTCTAAACCTGCATTCACTTCACTATGCTCTAACACATCACAGTTCTAGGGAGTCCATCAGGAGCCACAAGGGTTCCATCATTGCTGACTTACACAACACTACATCCCCCCGTTAAATACAAATTTTCAATTTTTTAACAAATATATACACAATCATAGCTCTTTAATGAGTCTTCATGGCACTCTGATCACACGTCACGATCAAAACTGGGGACAAGCAGCAGAAGTGTCCGTGATCTGCGTTGGTGATGTGGGAATAACAATAGTCAGGGGGTTTTCACTTGTCCTTTCAGACCCATTCTCTACATTGACATCAGTGCCTGATGAGCGATGAGCCACATGTCAGAAATGCAGGGAAATCTCGCATAATGGACTTCCCAGGACATTGGGCAGTCACCATGTGTCCTTTGCTGGTCACAACAAGAAAGGGCTTGGCATCAAAGGGAGAATCAGATTTTCATTTTCTAGACTGACAGACAAGCACTCGATCTGCTCTTGTGAAAGCAACGTCTTTTGCATGCAGCGCTTTTCTGCATAGGCCTCCTTTTTAATCCAAGCCTTTTATATGGGTTTTTTCCCAGTACTTGGTCATGTGTTGGTCCATTAAAGTAACTTGGTTGTCATGGCTCTCCCAAACATCAAGGTTGCAGGGTGTTCACATGTGGTCGAGTAAGGGGTCAAACGGTAAGCTTGAAGAGTAGAATTCAAGACAGTTTTAAGGTCGAGCTTTTCCATTAAGAGTACTCATGAAACATTCAACAAGGCCATTGGCCTGTGGCCAAAGAGGTGTGCTCTTCTGATGCTTCACATTAAGATGACTGAAAAAGTCTCTGAATTATTGACTGTTGAAAGGTGGGCCGTTGTCAGATTTTAAGATCGCACGAACACCCCCATGCTGTGAAGATGCTGTCTAATCTCTCAATGGCTCTTTCTTGAGTGATAGATGTGAGATCTTCTATCAATGGAAAATGGGAGTATTCATCAACAATCACCATCAGGTGATATCCATTATCAAGAGGACCGAAGAAATCAACAGCAATTCTTTCCTATACCTGCTTTGGCAACTCTGACATGTTTAAGGTGTGTTGTGTGGTTTTCTATGAAATGCAGTTACAGAGATGACAGGCCTTCAATTCTCTTTCAATACTCTCATTGAGATGAGGAAACCAGACTCCGTCTCGGAGGGCTCGTTTTGTGGCAACGATTCCACGATTTCCTTCATGGGCCACGTCAATTATCTGTTGTCGCAGACTCTCAGGAATAACAGTTCTCGAACCTCTCAGGATAATGACCTCCTGAGTAATGGACAGTTCATCTTTAACATTTTTAAACTTCTGATACTCACTGTCATTGGTAAAAGGCTGAGTGTGCTGGTTCATAGACTGATGCGTACTAATGTCTTTTAGTTTTAACATGTCACTATCTTGACTTGTGGCAGTGACAATTTTTTCAGTGAAATTGCAGCTAGTGTGCTTGATTTCAGAATGAAATTTATGTAGGCTTCAGCCGCCGTCAAAGGGGTACCATGGCACTGTAGAGGCACTCGTGAGAAGTAGTCGAGAGGGTTTTGATCTTTCCCTGGATGGTGCACAATGGTGTAGTTGTATTCTTGCAATCGTAGACCCCAACGTTCAATGAAAGGAGGCATCTTTGCCTTTGGATTGCAAAAGATGGTCAACAACGCTTAAGGATCTGTAACAAGCCAGAAAGGTTTTCCATATAAGAATACGTGGAAATGTTCACAAGCCCACACCACTACTAAACTTTCTTTCTCAGGTTGTGAATAAGCACGTTCAGTTTGGGACAAACTTCTGCTTGCATATACCAAAATATCTGTTCAAGCATTTTGGTGTCCACTTTGCTGTGCAAGAATTGCTCCTAACTCGACAGGGCTAGCATCAACAACAACTTTGGTGTAAAGCTTTGGATCAAAGTATGCCATTTCAGATTTTCTTGAAGCTTTGCTCGCATTCATGTGACCAATGAAATTAAACATTCTTTTTCGTCAAGTCTCTTAACAGAGCACTTATGGTGCAAAGTCTTGGAGATATCTAGAACAGTAGCTGACCTTGCCAAAGAAGGAAGGTAAGATGGAAACATCTTGTGGGGGACTGGCAGTTGACAACGCCAGCGGTTTTAGCTGATTGGGTGTCATACCCCCATCAGAAATTATATGGCAAAAGAATTTTAACTTTGTCTTATGGAACTCACGTTTCTTAGCATTCAATGTTAAACCTGCATCAGCGAGCAAACAACACACTTTAGTGAGAGCTTTACAGTGCTCCTTCTGTGTAGCTCCGAAAACCAATATGTCATCACTATAATTGAAAGCATTCATGACAGGCTGTATGATACGTCGAATGACATCTTGAAAAAGCTCTGCAGCTGATGACACACTGAAACTTAGTCTTTTATAACGGAACAGACCAATATTTGTAGAAAAGGTTGCAATGTACCTGCAATTCTCCTCGAGTTCAAACTGACTATATCCTTTATTCAAATCAAGGCGAGAGAATACCTTTGCACCATTCAATTGTGTTATCATGTCGGAAATGTGCGGACCTGGATGTTGTTCTTTTTCAATTGCCTTGTTCGCTCGATGCATGTCAACACAGATGCATACAGCTCTTCCACTGTCCTTTTTGGGTACTACCACTATGGGAGAAACCCATTGCGTTGGCCCAGTGGAACGCTAAATGATATCATGTTTGAGTAAAGATTCAAGTTCTCTTTCAGAAGCTTCCAGTAAATGAAATGCAATTCATTTGTGTCTCTGAGCAATAGGACAGAAGTCCTCATTAATGTGTAATTGTACTTTCATAGTCTTGAGTTTTCCTAACCCATGAAACAAAACAGGGAACTGACTTACTATTTCGTTATGAGCATTCATGTTATAATTCACTGATATCAGTCCCATATCAGTAGCTGTGCTGAAGCTGAGTAAACAGGCACTGGACACCCTACCTTGAAGTACATTAGTGGGTGCTTGTAGTTTTGTTTTCTTGTGTTTCATCATTGCTACAAATGAACCTTGACTTTTTTTTAATTGTGTGGATGCACTCCATGCATACACTTTGGTTTGTCGTGGCAATGGAAATAGTTCATTGTATTTCTCCTCAGGCATAGTATTTATTGATGCACCACTGTCGTAAAGGTATTGAGCAACCGTTTACTTTTAGTGTAATCTTCTGAAAATGTTTGAATGACTTTGGTGCCTTTTCATGTTGACTTTTCTTTGACCTGCATTTTTCTTCACGTGCGGTCAGTCCAACATGTGCATGTTTTTCTGAGACAAATATTGACATTGCACAACCATCTTCACTTTCACTTGACATTGATACCGAAGAACTGTTTGTCGATGATTTAGATGACAATTGACTTAGTTTGGTGTCAACTTGCTTCAACTGGTGTTGTTGCTTGGCCTTGTGGGCGTGTCGAACGTTGCTTCTGGAACGTTGGGGGAGCCATTTTGTTTTTGCGCCGTGACACACTTACTTTTTCCTTCGCCTTGCAAACCATTACAAAATGGTTCTCTTTCCCACAGCCTTTGCAAATTTGTCCCATGGCGGGACATCTACCTTCGTGTGGAAACAGAAATCCACACCTGAAATACAACTTCTTTTTATGTGGAGACATCACTCTGTGTCCCTCTGCCTTGTGCTTTGGCTTACTTTTCATGTTTATGACTGACTCACTCTGGGAACCTCTAGTCTCCATGTCAGCAGCTTGTTGATCAGCACAGTCTTCAGCTCTGGCAGCCATGAGACATTGCTCCTGATAAAGAGTTTTTCTCAGCGTTCGTCTGAATGAATCTGACAGGCATCTGTCAATAACTCTAATACGTATAGCTTCCTCATCATTAAATTAATTGAACTTACAGTGTTAGATGACCATATTCAGTCTCTCAACAAATTCGTCGATGGTTTCACCAACTTTCTGTCATTCTTGACTGAAAATGTATCTTTCATAATCTACATTTGGCATTGGATTGAATTTGAGATCAAGGCATCTTTGATTTGACAGTATGTCATTTTGTTAGATCACAGCATTTTCTTTATGATTTCTTTTACAACTTCACCAGCAAGATTCTTAAGTTAATTGAATATCTTCTTGTTATCTGCTTTTTCTATCACATCAATGAAATCATCAAATGTCTCTATCCAAGTAGTCCATCTGTTGCCAATATTTTGCTTTTTGGCGGCATCGAATGTTGGTGGTGGTTTCAAGAAGGCAGTGGCATTGTAACCATTGGTGGAACTTACAGATGTGGAAAGCAGTGTTCTTTCCGACGCTGCTTGGTGATCTTGTTTATGCAAACCATCTCTGAGGTCTTGCGACGTGCTGGCCTCTGGGTCATCTGTGATAATCACAGGAAATGCGTCCTCTTTCTTGGTCTCCATTGGAACTCTTCACTTTTCTGAAGACCTTTGGAGTTATTCTGAGCCGCTACCAGGCAGCTTTGGTGGTGTGCCTCTTTATGCATGGACGGCTCTGTAAGCAGGCACTTCCTCTGGGGCCACTCCACCCAACGCTGTGGTAAACAAGTTTTTATTCTGTAATCAATGTTTTCTAACACTGTCTTGATGATGTATGTAAAGTGCTCTGATACCCACGGGTCCTGCCAGTGCTATATAAAACACTTTAAATAAATAAAAAACATGATGACTATCTTTACTCAGTTCCGGTAAGCAGATGACCATTTCTTGTATTTGAATTGCTTTGCTTTTAGTCGTCTCTTTGTACTGTCTGACACCTGGTTGATCTCTGCCTCGCAGCACTTCTGATCACAGCGTTATCTTGCAATTTGCTGTCGCTATTTGCTGCTCTTTCAAAACCGGGTTATATCCGCCTTTAACGTTATCACTCTGTAGGATGTACAGCTTTAGGTTGCATAAAAGCGCGGTACCTCTCTTTATGGCCTTCCCAGCAGGTTCTTGGCCAATGATGTGCAGGGCCGGCTTTAGCGCTGGTGGCGCCCAGTGCGACAATGCTTGTCGGCGCCCCCAATGACCACCTCCACTACGGATTCCTTCATAACCATCCTTTCACAGTGCCCCTCAAACCTCTATAGCCACTCAGTCTCAGATGCATTTAATTCATTTTATAGCGCCACTCCTATCAGAGTAAGGTGTCAGAACACTTTACATCACACAGATTACATAGACACAATCAATCATAAGTGTGTAAATCAGTGTATAGGAAATGTTACATAAGACAGAGGACAAGAAGGTGTAGGAGTCACAGGTCATCCATACAGGTAGGCAGGATAGTTTAAGAGTGCTTGGTCAGGAGAATCAGAAACTTAGAATTTAAAACCTAGCACCATAGATGGGGTGGTTCTCATTAATACTAAGAATAAGAATTGATTTCTACCCAAATGAACCCATTTTGCAACATTAGGATAATGAAAAACTGGGGGGAAATCATAACGCTCTAGCCTATACCCTGCAGTTTGCATGCATCTTTGATAACAGTTACTTGCTCACTGTTCTACATTAGGATTTGAACTCATAAAGAGTTAGCAACAATATGGTCTCTCTGACAAAAGTAGTAACCCACTGACCTATTTACATTACATTATATGCACTTTGTGAGCTGCACGTTCTTTGCAGCAGGCATAGAAACCCTCTGCGCTACCTTACGATGAGTAGAAACTTCCATTACACAAAACTTCGATCTCCCCCTCTCTCTCCAAGAAGTACATTAATCACTGCAGTTATTTTGACATTTTTATTGGTGGCTGAAAATTGCCGGAGTCCAGGAAAGCAGCAGCAGGTGCTTTTAAAACCATCATATTAGCGCCCCCACACGAAGTCATCACCCGGTGCGGTGGCACCGGTCGCACCGCCCTAGAGCCGGCCCTGATGATGTGTAGACTTCTCAGTGAAGCTTTTATCTTCAAATGCTTTACACTGTATGGAGTTGCACTTTGCTCCACATACGCCAAATGTCAATTCTGTACTTCGACTGAGGCACACGTGGCATGCACAAGCAGTTTGCTGGACCACGGCAAACTCTCTGGGAGAGCACTGTCGATCTTCGGGTTACTTATCCTCTAACTCGTCGCCGGTTGTACTATCCTCCCCAGCCTGGGTACTGGCCAATGACTACGCCACACACAGAGCTTAGTATAACATGTACTTATCCATCTGCGTGTAACCGCGCACCCAACATTCTAAACCTGCATTAACTTTACTACGCTCCGACACTTACGTCACAGTTCTAGGGAGGCCATCAGGAGCCACAAAGGTTCCGTCATTGTTAACTCACACAAAATGAGACATGGGTCTTACGACATCCTATGCAAGTGCATTTAATAGATCCCATATATCCTTTGTGTTTTTTCTTAACATTGGGGAAAAACAGTGAAACAAACCCTTCTTCATAGAGCATCTACAACTTGGGAAGAAACCATGCAAGCTTGAATCCTTCACAGGACAGCAACGTAAGCTTTCCCCATCACAAGACATGCATACATTTACATATGACTGAGTCCAAACTGAGGTGGCATGGTAGGCGAAAAATTATGCATTGGAATGCGGCCCGAGTGATTGCAGGTGGCTGAGATTAATTCAAGCATTCCATCCATCACCTTGTTGTACCGCATGACAGTAGCAAAGCAATGTTCGCTCTCTCAGAGAAGGCAACAAGTGTAATCTTCCAATACTTGCAGAACATATCCAGCAGAACAGACTAGTGCAAGCTTTCATCGCTCATAGTACATATACACTTCAAGCATGTTTACAAGTAGCTTACAGACAGCTCTCTGGAGCACGTCCTCATCTCATTGAGAGGAATGTATTGGTGAACGAGCGAGTACACATGCAAGTTCTGACACCATTCTCATTTAGGTGCTATCCCATGCCAGTATTCTGCAAGCCCTGCCACTGTCAGTCAAAGGCCTGCTGTTTTTGCTGTTTCTTTGATTTTTTACATATTGGGAAATAGCCGTTACCTAGGTCACTGTTATTTGGAGCAGCCCAGCCGCAGTCTAAGTAAAAGTACTTTAGACAGGTGCATGAGTGCCAACCTCTTTGAAAAGGTTTCAAATGAGCGCACCAGGAGTTGTGCAATTCCAGCCTCAGTGCTGCACCTGTTCAGAATGTTGAGGGCAGGGGCGTCTCCTCCATTAGGGCGGAGGGGCGTCGCCCCACTGCTTTCTCGCAGTGCGAGAAGCAGAAACATAAAATGGTATTAATGGTATGTAGGCTGCATGCAGCCTACATAGAGAAAATGGCCTCCCTACAGGCGCCCGACTGTGCGCTGCCCGCACCAATCACAACGCTGCCATTGCAGCGTTGTGATTGGCTTAGGATGCATGCTTCCTTCCTGTTCCAGGAAACTGCGGGCCCGGGACCCGTCACCCGGCCAGGAACAGAGGCGGCGCGGGACCCGGTAAGGTAAGTTTAAAAAAAAAAAATCCAAACCCCCCCCTGCGTGCCCCCCCCTGCGTGCCCCCCCTCCGCGACCCTCCCCACCACACGAGTCATGCGAGCCCGACTGCTCAAAGTGAAATTTAATTTAAATCTCTATTGCAGCGCTCTCTGGTGCATTTTCTACTCCTCTCCTGTGCCATAATGTACATGAGAGGCTGGGTGTGATCCACCTCTCCTGCCTTGTAATTCGCTATCCAGTCACTAACCAATAGAATGATCAGCTGCCTGGATATCTTGACTTACATTGAAATCCCCGGAGTGGCTTATTTTTTATTCCGTCAGAGTGTGTGGGACTGAGTTTCATCTCCTTGCTTCTGAAAAAACTTTACACCGGCATTTCCTTGAGCTGGTTCCCAGATCTTTTTCTACGCCACGAGGCATATTTGTAAAACCTCTGTTTACACACACATATGTCCCTTTATCTGGCCCGCGAGGGTGGTTCTGACAGCTAAACTGCTCTGGCATTTATTTACACTTGGTGCACGTGTGCGTGGGGAAAATTCCTCAAGGACCTATTGAGTGTTTTTCGGATGGGAAGAGATTGGAAGCAGCTGACCATGTGAGTTTTCTTTCGTAGAAGTTATCTAAGATGATTTAAATGGGCAGGATTTTAAAAAAAAAGATTGTTTCCAATTTATGTCGAGTATAAAGGCATTTGTAAAAGAAAATGTTGTAAAATGTAAATCACAGAGCGCATTCGTGTATTTTTAATCGGGATTACTATCCTTAAATTGATTAATGTTCAACTTTGACATGTACTGCAGAAAAACACTTAGGGGTCGATTCCGATTCGGGCCGGAAAAAGCACCGACCGACTCGGATCCGGAAATAATACCGACCGACACGTACCCGTGGCGCACGACACGCCAAGTACGATGCAAGGCGCGAAAAATCCGACCGACACGTACCTAAACCAAGTCGACCGACCGAGCCGCACGGAAAACAGCAATCCGGCCGGAAAAACACGCAAATCCAACCGACCGACACGCACCCGGAACAAATCCGACCGAAACGTACACGCGAACTCCAAACCGCAAAGTACGATGCAAGGCGCGAAAACCACGAGCGAGTCGGACGGAGGACAAGCCGTACGACCGACACGCATACAAAACCGAGCCGAAGCAACACAAAACACCGCGACCGACGCGTACGCAGCATAGAAAACTGCACAAACACAGCGTGAACGAAACGGAGAACACCGTACGAGACTAATGCAGGGTCCGACTCGGTCACAAGAACGTTTCCAACATACACAAACAGCACAAAGGAAAAATCACCCAAAAAAGGCCAAACAAGCAATTACCAAGCCAATAAATACTGGGGGGGTGGGGACAGAGAACAAAGACACACCCACAACTCCACCTATATAAAGGACACAAATCACAACCATGAGCCTTTGCAAATGCCATTCCACTGCCAGCACCCAAGAGAAAGCAACCACACACCCACAGCTCATCCCTCACACAAGCCACACACCATCAGCACACCAACAAATACCTACCTCACATACACCCAGCAAAACACACACTCACACACCCTCACCTGCACACCAACACACACATCACCCACCATCACCACCCATCACCATGCCCCCAAGAAGAATCCCAAGTTCCTAGATAGTGAATTGGAAGTCATGGTAGACGAGATCCTCAGGGTGGAGCCACAGCTGTTTGGCACACTGGTCCAACAGACCCCCATGTCGCAGAAAACCAAGATGTGGGAGAGGATCATCAACAGGGTGAACGCACAATCACCATGTCGGCGCACAAAGACCGACATCCAGAACAGGTGGTATGACGTGCGCAGGAGGGTACGGGACATGCTGAAGAAAGACTACATCAACAGCCAATACACCGGCAGTGGCCCTCCTGCCAAGCCAATATACCTCAGGCCCTGGGAGGAGAAGGTGCGGGCCATCCTTCCGCCAGTGAGCGTATATGGACTAGAGGACATCCCAGAGCCTGGTGAGTACACAACAAATGTACACAATATACTGCCACAAAACACACACATCACTGTCAAGGGGAGAGTCAAACCATGCACTCATAGCAATTACACAGCAACCACAACAGAATCATCCCAAAATGTGTATGTCAGTCAGATAAACACAACACATGCCATCAAAAAAGTCACATCCAACTGTGCCAACACATGTACAAACACAACTACAACTACAGCTAGGCAGTGGCACAAATAGAACTAACAAACACATCCAGACATGTAGCCACCACAACAACACCAACACACAGTGAAGACCACTCAAAGGAAGGAATTCTGTGTATGCTGGCCAAGTCAGTGTAGCCAATAGCATCATGGGAGTCGCAGTCACACCTATTGCCCCCCCCACAACTGCCCCATCAACACCACCATGAACCATGCGCACATCACAGGGAGTGGAGAAGGACTCACAAGATGGCTGACACTGGCTACTGCTGTGGGGAGCACAAGGCCCTGCTGGCAACTGTGCACCAACAAACAGCAGGACACCACTGACTGACATCCTGAGAGACAACTTCCACTCCCTGCAATGCAAGCACGTTCCATGGTGGGATAACTGGCTAGCTGGGTGGGAAGGGGGACTTGCAGCACTAACCATAGTCACAAGCACCTCCCCTCACACCCCCCCAACACAAACTCCACAGAACCCACCTGGTAGAATGCAATGCCCCCCATCCTAACACAAGATCCCACAAAGAACCACCACCCTGGGTTATGTTGTGTGAAGCACAGGGACACTCTTGGGACTCTTAGCCAAACAACTGCCAGGACAACACTCCCAGCCATCCTGTCAGCACAGCCAGCCCACCCCACAGGGAAGCAGAATCAAAAGGAAGGAAGCATGGGCATGCTGGGAAGGGGGTGGAGGCAATAGCATGATGGGAGTCGTAGTCACTGATATTGGTCACCCCCACAACTGTCCCATCAACACCACCCTGAACCATGCTCACATCACAGGAAGTGGAGAAGGACTCACAAGATGGCTGACACTGGCTACTGCTGTGGGGAGCACAAGGCCCTGCTGGCAAATGTGCACCAACAAACAGCAGGACACCACTGAGTGACATCCTGAGAGACAACTTACACTCCCTGCAATGCAAGCACGTTCCATGGTGGGATATCTGGCTAGCTGGGTGGGAAGGGGGACTTGCAGCACTGACCATAGTCACAAGCACCTCCCCTCACACACCCCCCAACACAAACTCCACAGAACCCACCTGGTAGAATGCAATGCCCCCCATCCTAACACAAGATCCCACAAAGAACCACCACCCTGGGTTATGTTGTGTGAAGCACAGGGACACTCTTGGGAGAAGTGTGGCTCAATGGTTAGAGCGGCAGACCCTGATGCAGAGATCTGGCCCGGGACCAGGGTTCAATTCCCGCCTCGGCGGGTCTTGGGCTCAATTTCCTCGGACCTGATAATTCTCGCCTCGGTGCCTATTCTAATAATGGGTCCCACTCTGCAACTCTGGGCAATAGCTTGCTTAATCTCCACAACGGCCCCAACAGCGCTGGGATGCCTGGCTTCACCTTGGGGGTGCCCAGGAGTGGACATCTCACAGGGAAAAGCCAGGAAGGGTTCCACAGCGGTATGCGTACAGCGCCGGGACACCCCTTTGGGGGTATAAGTGCGCTTTACAAGTACAAATTTCATTTCATTGGGACCTCTAGCCAAACAACTGCCAGGACAACACTCCCAGCCATCCTGTCAGCACAGCCAGCCCACCCCACAGGGAAGCAGAGTCAAAAGGAAGGAAGCATGGGCATGCTGGGAAGGGGGGAGGAGGCAATAGCATGATGGGAGTCGTAGTCACAGCTCTACATCCCCCACCACATGGCCCAGCAAGCTCACACTCACGCATGCACATCCCACAGAGAGTGGAAAGGCCCATCAAAGATGTCTGACACTGTTGCTGTGTCGTGGGGAGCACAAGGGCATGCTGGGTACTGCACACCAACCAACAGCAGGACACCACTGTCAGCCATCTTGCCATTGCTCTCACACCCACACACACTGAACTCCACACAAAAGCAAGTAAGTATGGGAATGCTGGGAAGTGGGGTGGAGGCAATGGCATGATGGGAGTCGTAGTCACAGACATAGCTCACCCCCACAACTGTCCCATCAACCCCACCATGAACCATGCTCACATCACAGGAAGTGGAGAAGGACTCACAAGATGGCTGACACTGGCTACTGCTGTGGGGAGCACAAGGCCCTGCTGGCAACTGTGCACCAACAAACAGCAGGACACCACTGACTGACATCCTGAGAGACAACTTACACTCCCTGCAATGCAAGCACGTTCCATGGTGGGATATCTGGCTAGCTGGGTGGGAAGGGGGACTTGCAGCACTGACCATAGTCACAAGCACCTCCCCTCACACACCCCCAACACAAACTCCACAGAACCCACCTGGTAGAATGCAATGCCCCCATCCTAACACAAGATCCCACAAAGAACCACCACCCTGGGTTATGTTGTGTGAAGCACAGGGACACTCTTGGGACCTCTAGCCAAACAACTGCCAGGACAACACTCCCAGCCATCCTGTCAGCACAGCCAGCCCACCCCACAGGGAAGCAGAGTCAAAAGGAAGGAAGCATGGGCATGCTGGGAAGGGGGTGGAGGCAATAGCATGATGGGAGTCGTAGTCACTGATATTGGTCACCCCCACAACTGTCCCATCAATACCACCCTGAACCATGCTCACATCACAGGAAGTGGAGAAGGACTCACAAGATGGCTGACACTGGCTACTGCTGTGGGGAGCACAAGGCCCTGCTGGCAAATGTGCACCAACAAACAGCAGGACACCACTGAGTGACATCCTGAGAGACAACTTACACTCCCTGCAACGCAAGCACGTTCCATGGTGGGATAACTGACTGGCTGGGTGGGTGGGAAGGAGGGCCGGCTGTCAACCAAACACAACCAATGCAGACCATGTTCACACCCCAGAAAATACATAGAAATGCCCAAATAATGCAGGACAATGTGCCACACCAATATCAACCCCTGACTGTGACGACTTAGGACAATGCAATGTACAGGCCCGCACCCAGAGGCACAGTCACAACTGTCATGTGTGTCAACCATTGATGCCTGCAGAAACATAACATACATTGTTTGTGTCTCCCAAAAACAGGTGATGATGGGGACACAACAGCAGACGCTGAGGAGTCCCAGTCCCAGGCTCAAGAGGATGCCGAGCTCACTGGCGTCGTACAGCCTCTGTCCTCCTCGGACGATGAAGAACAACCTGGCACATCCGGTGCAAGTCAACATGCAGCACCAGCAGGACCACCAGCTGCAGCACCAGCAGGACCACCAGCTGCACCCCCTGCACCCACCCCTCCAACGACTGTCACCACGAATACCATCCCTGCCGACATGGACAGAACAAGGAGCAACACCAGCACAGGGACCCTGGACCAACCTGGGGCCATGGACACCACCACCACCACCACCACCAACCCCCAAGGTGGACCAGGGTTATCTGTGCGTGCCACTGCACACACTGCACATGTCAGCAGGGGTGGTGGGAGGGGTGGGAGACAGAGGTCGCTGCTTGCAGACGTTGCTGGTGTGCACGATGACCCACAACTGGTACGCATAGCTGATGCGTACCAGTCCAGCACCGAAGAGCTCAGCCAGGTAGTGGGGCTCCTCAGAGACATGAAACAGCAGCAGGCTGCCCATCATGCCCGCTTGGACTCCCACATGTCCCACGTGGAGTCACACATGTCCCGCGTGGAGTCCAAGTGGGATGCACTGCATGAGATGACGGCGGTGCACAGGGACATTTTACAATGCCTCCGCCAGATGAACAGCAACCAGTCCACACCTCCCTGTGTGCCAACAACATCTGGTGCCGAACAAACTGCAACTGCCACAGGGAGGGAGGAGGACTCTGGCGGAGAGTCCCCTGCATCGCAGCAGCCTGTACTTGAGGGGCCCCCCAAGAAGAGGGGTCGTCCGAGGAGGGAAAAGTGAGAGGCCGATGGCCAAGCGCAACTCCCAGGAAGCCTGAACCTGTTCTGGATGTTCGCCTTTGTGCACAGACTGTTCACCCTGTTGACGGCAACACTACTCCCACACATTGCATGGGGAGTACAAGTTGGACCAATGTGTCAGACAACTGTGGCCCCGATACTGGGGATCCTGTCTACCAGGACTTTCAATTCACCTAGGAACTTGGGATTGCAAGATTTATGTACAGCACTACCCATCCTATGCACTATTAACACAAATGTATCACAATAAACACACTAATACACCATACTTGCCTCTGTCGTGATTCCAACGTGGGTGCTGTTATGGGGATGATGAACTGCAAAATTACACTGTGTATGCGAACTGCAACAGCAAGGACAACACAGGCATGTGAGTACAGGCAACGTGACACACATGAGGGAGACACACCACCAGGGCTACACAACACATACACACCTAGGCCATCTGACTCATTGCCTACACTGATGTTGCCAGGGAAGACGGTGCAATGCACAGACACCACACCCATTCCCAGTTGTAGTCAAGTAGCCCACAGGTGCAGTAAGCAAATGGCAGTCAAATGTGTGACCACAGACAACGCACATCACAAAGTGAAGAACAGGTTTATTACACAGTTGCAACATGCCGTAACCACTACAGATGCAAGGTAATCCCACCTGGCAGCGGGCACACAGTCAACAACTGTAGACGGAAGGAAGTCCATGGGTGTGGCGCACATCACCTGTAGGGACACAACAGCTACCAGCCTGGATGTGCAATCACGTCGTCGGTGGACACAGTTGACCAAACAAATCTGAAAGTACCCTGTGAAGGACAGAAATGACACACAGTCAAAAGCAATGGAGTACAGGACAGAACAGCAAAACTCATGCACAATACATGTTACAAGATACCCACCCAGAACCAAGTTAGCATGTCAACACTGTTGGGGAGTACAGCCCACCTGTCACCACACATCGCAACACACATCCAGTCAAGTAGCCCATGGACACACTCCAACAGCACCAGAGCACCACCCACACATCATGCCAACTCACATAATTGACATGACACCTCAGGATACTCACATTCAGCTAAAGAAGTTGGTGATGAGCTGTGTGCGGACATCACCATCATCATCATCATCATCATCGTCACTGGCATCGTGGTCCAGGCCAGGATCCTCCACAGGTGGCGGATGTTGGTCATTGTCATCCTGGATGAGAGGCAACTCCTTCCGCACTGCCAGGTTGTGGAGCATGCAGCAGACGATGATAATCTTGCACACTTTCGCAGGGGCATATGGGAGGGACCCTCCGGTCTTGTCCAGGCAGCGGAAGCGGCTCTTCAGGAGACCAAAGGTCCGCTCAATCACTCTCCTGGTCCGACCATGTGCCTCATTGTAGCGCATCTGGGCTGGTGTCACAGGGTTCCTGAGGGGTGTCAGCAACCACGGCATGTTGGGGTATCCCGAGTCACCTACGGACAGACAAGTGCACATTAGCTGACTTGGAAAAGTGGGCGGAATACTACAGATCAGATCACACACAATGGCACAAAGTCAGTACACACTGACAAGCCAGGCACGCTGGTTCTGCATCTGTGCCATCATCCTGGGGATGCGACTACTCCTCATCACAAAGGCATCGTGTGCTGAACCAGGGAAACGGGCACACACGTGTGTGATGGTCATGTCTGCAAGACACACCACCAGTGCATTGACCGAGTGGTAGTGCTTGCGGTTCCTGTAGGCCTGCTCCTGGGCCTGTGGTGGTACCAAAGCCACATGTGTCCCATCAATGGAGCCAAAGACATGCGGCATCCTCCCCAGGGCATAAAAGTCACTCTTCACGTCAGTGAGTCGTCGCAGTCTAGGGAAATAGATGTACCGGTTCAGGAAGAGCAACATTGCCGCCAAAACATCGCGGAGCACACGGCTCAACATGGTCTGTGACATCCCACCAGCAGTCGCCACAGTATGTTGGAAGGTACCAGTGGCAAAGAAGTGTAGGGCTGCCATCACCTTCACCTTGGGGGTCAGCGCTGTAGGATACGGCCGGCCAGGCTGCAAATGTGGGGACAACTGCACTGCCAAATCCTCAATCAGCTGCCTGGTGAAGCGGTACCGTCGGATGCTGTCCCGTTCCACCATCGTTGCCAGGTCTGGGAATGGTCGATGGACAGCAGGAGCCCTGCAGTGCAGAGGAGAAGTAAGCAAGATTGTCAGTCACCCCACATATGCGGCATTGAACACACTCAAGATCCCAACATACATCATCATGAGGCACAACTACATGAAGTGTGCAGTACCGGAAGGACATGTATGGTACATACATGGCCAACATCTGTCAACACGGTCCAACAGGTGGCATCAATTAGTCCCAGGTTGGCCCATTGGATATCATGAGGCCGTGTCACAGTTCCCATCTCCTGCTGCCGTGTCACAATAACCCCCACAGTGACATGTGAGGACAGATGTGCCCCAGGCACCACAGCTCAACGACAGGTACATTCCCAGGGACCCTGTAATGCCACATGGACACTGGCATTACATGGAGTATCATGTATACACCACAGCAAAACAACCATGACCCCCACAGGTAGTGGCCCCACTTGCCACGGCAGGACAGACATGGACGTCTGTGACACACACACGCACAACATCAGAGTCCATGCACACACAACGTGGATGTGGAGACTGTCTCCCATTGTGCACATGAAATCAGAGACATTGTAAACACTACATGCACAAAGACTGTGGAGGACCATCACTATTGTGCCACTGGGACACCCTGGCTCAAACATGCCGTCCCACATGGGACTCACGGGGTATGTGACATGACATACACATACACCACCGTGAAATGTGACCATGGCACATGCACAGATATGAACAGTTGCACATCACAGTGGTCATGTACACGTAACACCCAGGATCCTGTCCCCATGAACACGTGCACAGCCTGGGGTGGCTGGCCACAGGTGACACCCACAGGACAACATGTACACCAACATACACACAATAGGAAATGCAGCCTTACATGCCTTATGATTAAGTTTGGACAGGCTGTCGTGATGTAGGTGTGCCCCTCACTCCCTGGGAGCTATCTGTGGCTGGCATATGTCCATCTGAGACAGGCATGCTGACATATGCCAGTCACATGTACAGTGATGCGTTGTACTGCAATGGACCGATCGGTGCCTCCGGCCGGCCCATTGCATTCAATGTGTGCGGGTACGCGTTGTACCCCTGTGCGCGTTGAACTGCAATGGACCGATCGGTGCCTCCGGCCGGCCCATTGCATTCAATGTGTGCGGGTACGCGTTGTACCCCTGTGCGCGTTGTACTGCAATGGACCGATCGGTGCCTCCGGCCGGCCCATTGCATTCAATGTGTGCGGGTACGCGTTGTACCCCTGTGCGCGTTGTACTGCAATGGACCGATCGGTGCCTCCGGCCGGCCCATTGCATTCAATGTGTGCGGGTACGCGTTGTACCCCTGTGCGCGTTGTACCGCAATGGACCGATCGGTGCGCACCCATTGACAATGGGCTTGCCTGGCAACGGACGCGTTTTCGAATTTCGAACGAGTCGGTTGCTGTAAATTCAGTTGGTCACCCACAACAATGTTGCAAAATCATGTATGTCATGAAGTTGAAGATTTGAAGGATGCTGTGGGCGTGTTTTGGTGCTGCTATTCCATGGATTGGCCAGATTCAGAAGATGCAAACGACTTGGACCTATCACTTTGGACACAAGGGACAGTATCTGCCTCTCCAGCACATATATATTGCTGGCTGTTCCCCTGAGAGCTCACTTGCCTGCACTACATGCTCCAGGACGACATCTGCCACTGCACTGCTGCTGTCTCTGCCCCTCTGGACCCTGCAATGGCACGTACTGTGGAGAGAGCCCCAGCCTTCAGCCTTGAAGAGAACCAGGCCCTGCTGGACAGCCTACTTCCACAGTACAGCAATCTGTATGGGACACCAGGGGAGCAGGTGAGTGTTCTGTGCACTGCCTTTCTGAATGTGCATTTTGTGTGACTAGCAAGGCTGAGAGTCTGCACGCCACTGGCTAGCAGGCTCACTGAGTAGTTGTCACCCCCATAGTGTGTAGTGACTTGCACTGGACAGGTATGGTGCAGTGACAGTGCATTTGAACATGGTTTTACTTCCCATGCAATGATACCATGTAGTGACGTCTGGCAAACTGTCCATGGTCAGCTTTGCACTGCCTGTGTACATCATGTGCCCCTGTGATTGAGACATGTATATACAACTGTGTCATGCACGGATATGTTGCATGTGTGGTAATGGCCTTTTCACTTTGTCATCCTGACAGGTTAATGCCCATCGGAAGCAGGAAATCTGGAAGGACATCGTCCGGGCTGTCCGGTCCGTGGGGGTCTACAAGCGCCGGATCCGCAACTGCCAGAAGAGGTGGCAGGACCTTCGGGGCTGGACCCGGAGGATTGCACGGGTCCAGCTGAAGCTGTCGCCTCCTCGCAGGAGGGGCGGAACACGGACCCTGACCCCCACATGCTCCAGATCCTGGCGGTGGTGTTTCCAGACCTGGATGGGCAGCTGAAGGCCAGACAGCAGCAAGGAGGGGGTGAGTCAAAGACTGCACTGTGAACTCTGTATTACATGCTTTGTGCCCTCCTCTGGCCTGGTTCAACTGCCACAGTGCAGCAGTCATGTTGTCCAGGAGCCATGTCCCTCTATTGTGCACTGCCCACTGCTCATCTGATACCCAGGTGTGGCCCTTACATTCAGGGAATTGTGTCACTTGGGACTGTGTCCTTGCAGTTTGCTTCACTAAAGGTGGGGGACAGCATCTGTTTCCCTAACTCTGTTGTGGGCATCATGGGTGGGTCCATTGTTCACACAACGCCTGGGTTTGGACATGTGATCTGCGTGTTGCTTTGATATGCGGTCCACTTGCTGAGCTGAGCCACCACATGTGCCTGGGGTATGTGGCACACGCCCATGCAGCGGGTGGGAACAATGTTTGGGCCCCAGGAGTGTGCAGATTACGTGTGTCACACATACATAGCCAGCTATCCACTGTCCAGGGCACATCCCTCATTCATGTGGAGCAGGACAGTCATGCCTACTCCAGGCCATGCAATGCACTCTGTACTCCCACTCCCGTGTATCAGCTGACACATTGTGCACAGTGATTTGACCCCTCAGGTGTCTGCCTCCGTGTCAGTGTGCTGTGGATTAGTTGCCAGGACTGCTGGGGTGTTTCTTGGTAGGGGCTCAGCATGCCCCTGGAGATGTGACCATAGGAGACGATACTTGTGTGTCACATAGGTGTTTGATCAGCTGCCCGTGCAGACTGGGGTATGCGAATGTGAAGTTCAGGCAGCTGTTCCCCATTCACAGCAAATTGTGAGGGGCTCAGGTTCAGAGGGTAGTGTCACAGGTCTCCCATATGTCCAATAGGTGTGACCTGGACAGATGAGGGTTAAGATGATGTGTTGTGTGGGGGATGTACATGTGCACTTGTGCAGCTCCAGGACTTGCATTCCCCATGACCTACTATTGTGACACAGTGCATAGTGTTGTTGTCTGGCTGCCAAGTCATACATCACTGAGACAGTGATGTATGACTTAGCAGTCATGCCTCTGCCATGGCATGTGTCAACTTATTGGTGGTCCTGCAGGGGAGTGACATGTGCTACATGCACACCATAGTGGCGCTGGCTATCAGGACATGGGTGCATCATGGTGTCTGTCGCTGGTATGCATCACATGCATTTCCTATTTGACTCTGGGCATCCCTTTCATCCGGAAACCTGTACTGACTCAGTGGCAAGAGCTGTGATGTGTGCATGTCCACATGCCACACCGTGTCCTCTGCACTGTCCAACTACTGTGTACTTGGTGCATGTGTCCACGCTGGGGTGTTGCAATCCAACAGACACCAGACAGATGGGTGCAAGGCCATGTGGGATGTGAGTGCCATGCTTGGCATCAGACTGACAATTGGCTTCTCCTGTTCAGTTAGGGCACTTTTAGCAATGTACAACTAATGATGCCAGGGCTTGCTCTGTAATGTGCTGTGCTCACAGTGGTGTGTGCGTTTGGTGCAGGTGACTGATGTCTGTCTGTTTCCCCATTGTTTGCAGATACATCCACGGCCACGGAAGGGGACAGCTCCACGGACCAGGAGGAGCCAGAGAGCCAGACTGGGTCAGCAGCCGAGGAGTGGTCGGAGGGACCCAGTGGCACGGAGGGCGAGGGGAGCCACACCGAGGAGTCCTCAGCACCATCCACCTCAGCTGAGGACCAGAGCAACTCGGAGGATGACTCCCTTGTGGAGGCGGGTGTCAGCAGCCACCACACCCCAGCTAGTGTTGCTGTCCCCGCCACCACCAGCACCACCACCGCCCTCCCATCGGCTCCCATTCCCCAGGTCCGTGGAGGCTCCCATGTTCGGGAGCGTGTCTCCTTTGGCCCAGGCACCGCACCCCCTGCCCCTGTGTCCCCTGCTGCCCTGAGTGAGGAGTCTGTGTACCTCCTTCGCCAGCTCCATGTAGGGCAGGCAGCCATGCTGAGTGTCCTCCATGCGCACACCGCACTGTTGACTCAGCTGGTGTCGTTTATGGAGGGCATCTCATCTGGCATGTCTGACCTACAGAGGGGCAACAGGTCCATGGACTCCTCCCTGACGGCAGCAGTGTCCCTCCTCAGACAGTCCCTCACCCCTCCTGCCTCTGCTCCATCCACACTCCCCAGCACCTTACCCGTCCCAAGCACACACACACCGGCACAGGCACAGGCACACACCAGCACACACACGTCCAGCACACAGACACACACACCACAAACTAAACGCACACACACGCACAGTCAGGGGACTGAAACCAGACTCACAGGGGATGGGGCCCTGGTACACACACACGCATCCACGGGCACTGCGCAGTCCTCAGTTGCCTCTCCTCCAAAGCACCCTCCCTTGCCTCACCTGCAACCCCAAAGACCCAGCGCCTCTTCCTCAGTGACCTCGGCCTCTTCCCCTCCGATCCAGCTGCCCCAGCATCCAGGGGGAAGAGGAAGCCCCCCACACGGAGCAGAGTGCCCCTCGCCCCCGGACACCCTCCCCCAGGCGCAGACAGACTGAGGCCCCCACCCGCAAGTCCCCCGGAGTGCTAAGAGCAAGACCCCGCCGCCGCCCTGCAGCTCAAGCACCAGGTCTCCTTCCTCCATCCCTCAGGCCCCCACTCCACAGGTGCCCCCACCACACCCTGCCCCAGGTTCCCCCACCCACAGATATACCATCCCCAAGAGGCTCCGGCCTTCTCCCCTGCCACTTGCTCTCCCGGAACAACACCCCCGCTGCGCTTGTCTGTGCCACTGATGTGGTGAGGGTGTCCTCCCCTCTGTCCAGCCCACCTTGCCTGTTCCCCATTCTCCTCCCCTGGTGGTAGGCACTGCAGTGGAGTCCACTACCACCCTGTCTGACTTGGGCACTGCAGTGGCGGACCTGTCCACTCCATCTGCAGGGTCCACTGCAGTCGTGCCGGCACCCACAACATCTGAGCCATGCCCCCAGTTGTGCCGGCACACACCATGTCAGACACCTCCACTGCAGTTGTCAGTGGCTCTCCAGCACCCACCACCCCTTCCCTGCTTCCTCCTGGTGAGCCCTGATGCTGTCCCTGCGGTGCCTGGCCTACCCCCCCGGTTGCCCCTCCTAGTGGATTGTCCCTGGTTTTGTGCAGGCATGTGTAGGGTGGCATCTGCCACTGTCACCCACTTGTGACTTTGTTGATGGACTGGCCCTTGGCCTTTGTTTATGTTCTACCAGACTTCTACTTTTAATGCCACATATGCTGAATAAAGCAACTTTCTGTTCTCTAGTGCTTTTGCTTCTGATGTACATGATGTTGATGATGCTAACCATGCCCTTGCTGCAGTGATGGTGATATTTGGTCTCATGATAATGAAGTGTTACTGTGCAGGAACCCATGTGGTCCAGGGGGAATGTGTCCTATCCTGTGGTGTATCCATGTCATCCATAGCAGCATCTGAGGGTGTCATGTGTTCAGTATTTGGCAATGGGAATTCCTACTTAGATTGGCAATTTCACATCTGTGGCTTCCACCCCTGCACATCTGTTGTGCCTGCCATTGTTCTATTCGTCTACTTCCCTGACCGTGTGGCCATCTCCACTGGACATGCAGGTTTGGGCATCAATGGGGAAGGACTCATCTGTGTTGTCAGTGCAACATTGCTATACAAGTGTGTTGGATCTGTGCTGATGATTCCGTTGGCACTTCCATGACCAGGCTGATGTGACGGGAGCCCTCATTTGGTGCTAATTGTTGATTGTGTGACCAAGTGCTCAGCTGACATGGTGGGGCCCTACTGAGGCAACATATGGCACAGCTTTCCTCACACAGGAGTGGAGTCCCCTCATGGCAGTGTGTACTCCTGTGACATTGCCTGCGCCCAAGGTGTGTGTTGTATGTGCATGTCTGTGTGTTCACTTCCGTTTAGCTGTGCATGCTGTGATCCCTAGTGTTGTACCTGTTTGTGATGCTAGCTGAGTTGAGCTATGTTCCCCCAAAGTCTTCTCCCTGGGTTCTCTGTGATGTGGGTGCATGGCACATTACTGGTCATCAGGGTGTCACCCATAGGTGTGCTTGCTGTCAGGGCTGAGTTTGTGTGCAGACGCAGCTGGGTCACAGTCAGGTTTCCCCTTGGCACTTGTTGTTTGCCCCTGTCATGTGATTTCCAGTTTGTGTTATCTTTCAGTGATTGTGACACGTTGTGTGTGTGACTGCTGGCACTCCTCAGGTTCCGGGCTGCAATGTTGGTTGTTGTCTATGTGTGTTCTTTGTGGGTGACCTTGGCTTCTTCATTGGTGTGTGACTGTGGCTGTGATCCCATTGGTTGGTG
Source organism: Calotriton arnoldi (assembly GCA_963921515.1). Taxonomy (NCBI): domain Eukaryota; kingdom Metazoa; phylum Chordata; class Amphibia; order Caudata; family Salamandridae; genus Calotriton; species Calotriton arnoldi. Next base: position 977,179 of record CAWUFW010003218.1, read on the forward strand.
TGGTATTGCCGTCATGTCCATGTACGGCGTAGTGTGCAGTGTGTCAGACATTCAGGAGTCTTGTTGAGTGTCCATGTGTGATGTGTTTCTGCACCTTGGTTCCCACCCACCACCCTGGAATAGTCATGGGTGCATGTGCAATGTCACCAGTGCATGTGTGCTTCACTGCTGCACATTGTTGGAGGTCGAGGGGTGTGGTGTTGAGTGTGTGCAGATGAGAGTTGTTGCCCGGCTAGGCCCCTGCCTCCATGTTGGCCTTGGCTCACTGGCCATGCTGTTTGATTTGTGCTTGTGTAGGTGTGATGGTAGTTAGTTGCTCAGTACACATGACTGTGGTTCACAGTGTGAACCACATTTAGCTTTGTCATCACAGTGGGATTGTAATGCAGCCCAGGGTCACCACATTGTGGGGGCCCTGGGGGTGGTGCTGTGGTGTGTCTGTGTCTTGCTGTGTCAGTTGCTGTCCCTACGTGCCTGTGTGACATGTGTGATTTGTGCTCCCTCTCATCTGACAATGCCTGCTTGCCCACATAGGGAATTTGGATCCATGAGTTACCTTTGTGTGGCACTGTATGCACATCTGTATGATTGGTATTCATGTCTCCTCATGTGTTGTGTGGTTGCCTGGGGACACTGGCACCCCCCACCCTCACCTGTTGTGTATGATGTGCAGGGTGGGTCTGCCTGTTTGTGTGCATCTGCACCACTGCATTGGCATATCTTGGGTGTGCCATTGGCTGTATGTAGTTTGGTGGGTTTCCCCTGCTGTCCCTGGGACTCCTAGGTCATCGGTCAGCACAATGATCATGGTTTGTGTGTCCCATTGCTGCCATGGTATGGTATCTGTTCACCTCACATCTGCAGTCTCCACAGGGTATCTGCATGTGTGTGCCCATTGGTGCAAATATGTGGGTCTGCATTCGGATGGTCACTTCTGTCATTGTGTCATTGATGATTGTTGACGGTGTCAGCCCCCATGGGTGTTGTTTGTCTGCACATGGCCAAAGTTATGTCTTATTTGCACTGCAGGATTTGGCTCCCCCAATTTATGTTGCAATGGGACACATACACTACTTTGCCACTGATGTGTTTGTTGTTCTGTGACCAGGAATCATCCATGCAGTTTGGCAGTTGCACCTCTTACTTTGTCAACACTTACCTTTTGGTCACTGTGATGATGGGGGTTTGGACCCCATTGCCACAATGTTCAAAATGTGCTGCAGCTATGGACCCCACACTTACCTTTTGGTCACTGTGATGATGGGGGTTTGGACCCCATTGCCACAATGTTCAAAATGTGCTGCAGCTATGGACCCCACACTTACCTTTTGGTCACTGTGATGATGGGGGTTTGGACCCCATTGCCACAATGTTCAAAATGTGCTGCAGCTATGGACCCCACACTTACCTTTTGGTCACTGTGATGATGGGGGTTTGGACCCCATTGCCACAATGTTCAAAATGTGCTGCAGCTAGGGACCCCACACTTACCTTTTGCTCACTGTGATGATGGGGGTTTGGACCCCATTGCCACAATGTTCAAAATGTGCTGCAGCTATGGACCCCACACTTACCTTTTGGTCACTGTGATGATGGGGGTTTGGACCCCATTGCCACATTGTTCAAAGTGTGCTTCAGCTATGGACCCCACACTTACATTTTGGTCACTGTGATGATGGGGGTTTGGACCACATTGCCACAATGGTCATGGCCTGCTTGCATTGTGGGTGCCACACACATATTTGTGTGGCACATGTGCTAGGGGGTCACATTGTATGTTCAAAGTCATGTTCGGTGTTGTAGGCATTTGACACAGTCTACACACGCTTGTCGTGGTGTTGGGGGATGTCTTCTTCTTGCATTCCCTAGGTTGTGGTGTGCTGGTTGTGTCATGCATTGTCCATCCTATGGGTGGGGGTGGTAGTGGTGGTAGGCATCCTGCCCCCCTGGCTAAGGGTGGTAGTAGTGGTAGGCATCCAGCCCACCCTGGGTGAGGGTGGTAGTAGTGGTAGGCATCCTGCCCCCTGGCTAAGGGTGGTAGTAGTGGTTGGCATCCTGCCCCCCTGGGTGAGGGTGGTAGTGGTGGTAGGCATCCTGCCCCCCTGGCTAAGGGTGGTAGTAGTGGTAGGCATCCTGCCCCCCTGGCTAAGGGTGGTAGTAGTGGTAGGCATCCTGCCCCCCCTGGGTGAGGGTGGTAGTAGTGGTAGGCATCCAGCCCCCCCTGGGTGAGGCTGGTAGTGGTGGTAGGCATCCTGCCCCCCCAGGCTAAGGGTGGTGGTAGGCATCCAGCCCCCCCTGGGTGAGGGTGGTAGTAGTGGTAGGCATCCTGCCCCCCCTGGCTAAGGGTGGTAGTAGTGGTAGGCATCCTGCCCCCCCTGGCTAAGGGTGGTAGTAGTGGTTGGCATCCTGCCCCCCCTGGGTGAGGGTGGTGGTAGTGGTAGGCATCCTGCCCCCCTGGCTAAGGGTGGTAGTAGTGGTAGGCATCCTGCCCCCCTGGCTAAGGGTGGTAGTAGTGGTAGGCATCCTGCCCCCCTGGGTGAGGGTGGTAGTGGTGGTAGGCATCCTGCCCCCTGGCTAAGGGTGGTGGTAGTGGCATCCAGCCCCCCTGGGTGAGGGTGGTAGTAGTGGTAGGCATCCTGCCCCCCTGGGTGAGGGTGGTAGTGGTGGTAGGCATCCTGCCCCCTGGCTGAGGGTGGTAGTAGTGGTAGGCATCCTGCCCCCCTGGCTAAGGGTGGTAGTAGTGGTAGGCATCCTGCCCCCCTGGGTGAGGGTGGTAGTAGTGGTAGGCATCCTGCCCCCCTGGCTAAGGGTGGTAGTAGTGGTAGGCATCCTGCCCCCCTGGGTGAGGGTGGTAGTAGTGGTAGGCATCCTGCCCCCCTGGCTAAGGGTGGTAGTAGTGGTAGGCATCCTGCCCCCCTGGGTGAGGGTGATAGTGGTGGTAGGCATCCTGCCCCCCTGGCTAAGGGTGGTAGTAGTGGTAGGCATCCTGCCCCCCTGGGTGAGGGTGGTAGTAGTGGTAGGCATCCTGCCCCCCCTGGCTAAGGGTGGTAGTAGTGGTAGGCATCCTGCCCCCCCTGGGTGAGGGTGGTAGTAGTGGTAGGCATCCTGCACCTCCTGGCTAAGGGTGGTAGTAGTGGTAGGCATCCTGCCCCCCCTGGGTGAGGGTGGTGGTGCGCATTCAGGCCCCTGTGTGCATATGTGGCATTGGTGATGGGCATCCCGCCCCTATGGTTCTGCTGTTGCTGGTGTAAGTATATTCTGCATCCCTCTGTGTGTGTGTGATGTGTCGTGTACGTGTTGTATGTGTTTCGTGGTTGGTGTCTGGCTTACCTTCTGCGCCGTACGCGTCCGTTCCTGTTCCGGTAGTAAATGTAGAATATTGGTATGATCGGGACGAAGGGATTCATGGTTGGTTCGTGTCGTTCGTCCTTCTCATTGCTTTGCGTCGTCCTCGTCGCTTCGCCTCGTCCTCGTCGCTTCGCCTCGTCGCTTCGCCTCGTCCTCGTCGCTTCGCGTCGTCCTTGTCGCTGCCGTGTTCGTCTCGGAGCCGTGGATCGTGTTGTGGCGCGAATCGGAGCTTATGTGCGCCTCTCTTGGATGCTTTGACGTGCCGTGCGTAGCGACGGGTTCGGCGCGTACGGAAAGCGCATCGTACTTGTCCGGCCGGACGGGGCTGCATTTTTCCTTCCGTGCGACTCGATTCGGCGTTTCCGGATTCGCCTCGGTCGGGGAACAGGACCTGGTTTGGGTGAGTACGGCTCGGCCGGATTCTTTGCTGTTGTGCGCATCGTACTTACTCGTTCGGTGTGCTGTACGGATCGGTCGGGAAACAGGCTTTCGCATGGCTTTTTTCCCGACCGAATGGTGTTGGGTACGCCTCCGACCGAGATCGGAATCGGCCCCTTAACGTGGTCTTAAAGACTTTATACCCAGCATCTTATGCAAAGAAAGCCCCAGACTGGGACGACCTGTTTTATAATTATAATCCTAAATTGACCGATTAAAGAGTGTGATAATGATGCCCCGATAAATAAAGCTTCTGTTACTTGAAACGTATAAAATGCTAAATAGAAAATACATATTTCGTAAAACTAGATTTTAAAGCACGTAACAATTATAATAGAACAATAAACAATATAGGCCTGCATGCTAATCTTCCAGAAGTCATTTGGCAGATCCTAGAGGTACCAGACGTCATTTGGGAGATCCTAGAGGTACCAGACGTCATTTGGGAGATCCTAGCGGTACCAGACGTCATTTGGGAGATCCTAGAGGTACCAGACGTCATTTGGGAGATCCTAGAGGTACCAGACGTCATTTGGGAGATCCTAAAGATCAGAACTATGCTATGCCCACCTTTGCTACCATTGTAGGTTCTTCTGTGACCCCTGTTCATCTTGTTTCCGAGGCTCCTGGGTCAGCACTGAATCTACGGTGAGGGAACCGTCATGGGGTAGCAAGGGATGGTCAGCCACAGCACAGGTCAGGCAGGTTAGATTCAGTTTACAGTCAGCACTCTTCCCTGTAGGCCTTGTGCTTTATTCTTCCCCCCAGACCAAGGATCATTTCCCAGGTGTCCTTCGCGCAGAGCTATGGGCTTAAAAGCTGGGAGGGCTCAGGTGCCACTCACTTTCTTTTCATTCTTCACATCAAAGTGAATAAGCAAAATTCTAAGAAATGCTTTATCAAGTTTAAAAGAAAAGGAACTATTTTGAAAATCTATTGGCTCCTTATTTGTGTGACGTTAGCTCTTTTGGAGCTTGTATTGTGGCTATGCGTCTGGACTCAGGGGAGGACTGTGCTTGCTGGCACTTGGGACCTTTAAGCCCTACCTCGGGTTCCCCACAGATTAACTGTTATGTCCCAGGAAGAGGAAAAGTTGACTGTCCTTTAGCATTTTCTAAAATCAGGTCTGTGATGTTTATTGCTAGTTGTTGTTGTCCAGATGACACACAGCTTATCCTGTCTCTGGAAGGAAATCACTCTATATCACTGGAAGACTTCCATGCGTGTATGCAGGACACTGCACAATGGTTGAAAAATAATTATTTACAATTTAATGGCGACAAGACGGAGATTTTATGTTGTGCAGCTGGGAAAGCCCCTCTGTCACTTCCAACCAGGTTCTGGCCTATTCCTACGGCTGCACCACCGACACCCTCCAAGACGGTGCGAAACTTGGGAGTTAGTTTCGACAATAAGCTGAGTCTAGAAACTCATGTGAACAAAACAGTTGGGAGCTGCTTCTCCCTGATAAGAGTGCTTCGGAAGGTTCTTCCGCTGTTACCTACACAGGCCAGAGCACTGATAGTAAGGAGTCTCATCCTGAGCCGACTGGATTACTGCAACTCCCTGCTGCTGGAGTCCCCAAGATATCTGATTGGGAGACTCCAGAGGATCCAGATAATGGCGGCCAAGGTAGCTCTAATGAAACCAAGACGTTCATCAGCCTCCCAGGCTCTCTTGGAGCTTCATTGGCTTCCAGTCCCACAGAGGATACAATTCAAGTCACTTTGTATTGTTTTTAAAGCCCTGCACGGATTTGGGCCTTTACCATTACAGAACAAATTTGAATGGTATGTCCCCTCTCGTAGCCTTCGCTCCTCTTTAGCTAAACTGGTGAGAGTGCCCAGATTTAGAAAAATAAAATCTGGAGGAAGGGCTTTTAGTGTTGCTGCAGCACAGCTCTGGAATCAACTTCCAACCGATCTCAGACAGATGGAAAACTTGATGCAGTTCAGGAAGACACTAAAGACTTGGCTCTTCCCTAGAGCATAACCCCAGCTCTTTCTCACCTTTAATGGAATACTACCTCTCTTACTGCACTCGGGCTTGGTAGGTTATACGTATCTTAGCGCCAGGATACCCGTAGGGTCACAGTGCGCTTTATAAGTTCTGTTAACATTAACATTAACAGCCTGTCAATTTATCATCAAATATTGTCTCTCCCCCTAATCACCTGGCGATCATTTTTATCACGCTTTTTCTCTTTGTAGCTTTCGGAAATAAACATCTGCATTATTTTCAAAAGTATTTTGTGTCGGAAAGGAGAGAGTTCCACACTACAAGATTACTAATGCAGAGCTGCTGTTTTGTGGCAGCGTGCACCTACGGGTGTGTTACGTTCCATTTCAAAGTTTTTCTTTATTGGTTCTATATCAGGGGTGTCTTGAATCATTCATGATATACCCGCTTTAATGAACACACATCCATTTGCAGTTGGCTTGTGTGCAGCGCCTCAGTACTAGAGGGCAGGCAGCCTGACAAAAAAAAAATTCAGCTGGTAATTGCAGTGTCTGGGGAGGCCCAGTGAAAGAATTCGGGCCCGCTGTCCGTGGGCATGCTCCGGTTCCCTCGGGGGACAATTTAATTCGGGCCCATGGGCATGTGGCGGGACCCGCTGGGTTGACAATATATATTTTTTTCAAATAAAAAGAAAGAATTCGGGCTCGCCGTCTATGTGCATGCGGTGGGACATACTGGGGTCAATATTTAACAAGCATTTGCAATGCAATAGGTCTCGCATTTGTTAAAGTTAGAGCTGTTGATGTTGAAAATGACAATGTTTTTTACTTTTTAATTTTTTATTTGCAGTTGAGTAATTATGTTTGCATAGTGCTATTGCCATTGGTATGAAAGGGCAACAGTAAAAAACATTGTCATTTTTAACTCCAATAGCTCTAACTTTAACAAATGTGAGACCTATTGCATTGCAAATGCTTCTTTTCCAAGCCATGCTGCAGGGTGCAGTACAATATGTGGCTAAAAGATTCATATGGGTTTGCTACATAAATATGTTATAGGTATTAAAGTGTAAAATAATGTAACTGCATATTTATAAAACACTGCAAAGAAAAGCAATATATAGTGTAACCTAAATGGTTAGTATAACACAGATGACTTTTAGTACTGGGTGTTATAAAAGACAAACTGCATATTACAGAACACGCACATTATACGCACGCCCAAAACCAACATTGCGCAGAATTAAGAAAATATTTATATATATATATATATATATATATATATATATATATATATATATAGCTAAAGTAGAGTAGAAATATGTTTTATTTTAGCAAAGAAACAGTATATTACAGAACTAGGACGAAAAAAAACGTTGGCAAAAATAAAGGGAGAAAGGTGGCAACTTTGAAGCTGGGGATTAGTTTGAGTATTGCCGTGGTCCCAACATCCTGTGATCCTGGGCAAATAAATTAGTTTCCTTATATGTAAAAACATATGTTATGGCCTTAACTGCTGCTATTTGAATTCACTTTACTATGTTTGGGTGAATTTTTTGCTATAAAAGCAGGTGTTAATAAATAATTGCCGTGGTGTGCCCCAGAAAACCCCGGCTCAAATTGAGCACTAATTTAAAGGCTAAAACTGTTTAAAACAAACGGCATGTTACACAGCTCTAAATATAAAAAAATACCTACTCTGCAGCGTCACGGGTTGCACAAGCAAAACACATGTTGTGCAGCCTACAACAACAAACGTGGCGTGGCCTAACAGCATGAGTGTTTGGGAAAATCCTGTAATGTTTTTGTCTGTATGAAAATGTATTATGTCCTTAAGTGATGTTTTAAAAAAGTGTAATATCTTTGGGTTAAATAAACATATTTGCAGAATGGATGGTACAAACATTTTGCAGAAACCTATAGTAAAGTGCAATTGTGTTTTGAAAGCAGGATGTTAATGTATCCAGCAAGGAAATAATTTAGTCCATTGGCTAAAAGTTCACATCAAACTGTGAAATGAAACAGCATGTGGTAAAGTACATGTTCTGTTTACTGTCTGGGCGCAAATTAACCATATAGAAAAGATGGCGATGCTGATAATTGTCAAAAGGCCTTCCAATGCAAGTGGGAAACGGGATACTTAATGGCTCAGGTTCTGAAAACAAAAGAAAGAATGCCATGTGTGCACTGTTGACTTCAAAGGCCATCCAAGTCAAAAAAAAAAAAGAGTGTTTTACATTAAATATGAAAGAAAACATTATTTAACCAAAGAGACAGAATATTTCTTTATTTTGTATGTAAGAAAATGTATTATAGTATTAAGGGGTGTTATTTAAAATTACTTTCAATACTTTGGGGTGATTTTTTCGCTATTAAGTGCCGCGGTGCGCACTGGAAGACCCAGGCTAAAATTAAGGACTAATTTAAATACAATTAATTTCACTGTGAAATGTGTCCTAGGGAGAGGAGTGTAAGAGAGGGAGGGGGTAAAACAGATGAGAAGGGAAGAGGAAGCGAATGGGAGAAGGAGAGAAAGTGTGGAGAGAGTGGCTAAGAGGCAGACGAAATAGGAGTAAGTGAGGGCGAGAGCGGGGAGAAATTAGGAAAGGAGTGGAAGAGAGAAGGAGAAAAGGTTAAAAGGAAAAAGGTGTGAAGGGGTAAGAGCAGAAAAGAAGGAAGGGATCAGGTGAGATAGGTAAATGAATGTGCTGTAAAGAAGGAACAGAATGTGTGAGAGAAAGGTAATTGTGGAGTGGATGTGGCATGAGGGAGAAAGATGACGATTCTATGGTTGGGGATTAAAGTTTAAGTGGGCCCAAAAATGTTATTTACTTTGTATGTACATAAATTTATTATGTGCTCAAGTGGTGTTATTTAAAATCACTTCAATACCTTGGGGTGATTTTTTTATTATAAGAGTATGTGTATTATTAAGTGGGGTGGTGCGCACCGGAAAACCCTGGCTTAAATTAAGCACTAGTTTAAAGGCTAATATTGTTTACATAAATAACTGTGCGGCCATTTACCCCCAATACGTACTAAAAAATACATTTAAAAATGCTTGGAGTAAAGCAGAGAGGCCTTGAGTGGAGTGGAGTAAAGCAGAGAGGTGTGAAGTAAAGCAGAGTGATGTGGAGTAAAGCAGAGTGGTGTGGAGTAAAGCAGAGTGGCATGGAGTAAAGTAGAGTGGTGTTGAGCGAAGTGGCGTGGAGTAAAGCAGAGTGGAGTAAAGTAAAGTAGAGTGGTGTTGAGCGAAGTGGCGTGGAGTAAAGCAGAGTGGAGTAAAGTAAAGTTGAGTGGAGTAAAGCAGAGTGGCTTGGAGTAGAGCAGAGTGGCTTGGAGTAGAGCAGAGTGGCTTGGAGTAGAGCAGAGTGGCATTGAGGTGAGTGGAGTAAAGCAGAGTGGAGTTGAGCAAAGCAGAGTTGAGCAAAGGAGAGTGGCGTAAGGCAGAGTGGCGTTGAGCATTAGTAGAGTAGAGTGGAGTGGAGTAAAGCAGAGTTGAGTAACGCAGAGTGGTGTTCAGTGTAGTGGACTAAAGCAGAGTGGCGTGGAGTAAAGCAGAGTGGCATGGAGTAAAGGACAGTGGTGTGGAGTAAAGCAGAGTAGAGCTGAGTGGAGTAAAGTAGTGTGGCGTAAAGACCAGTGGCGTGTAGCAAAGCACAGGGGCGTAGAGCAGAGCAGAGTGGCATTGAGCGGAGTGGAGTGGAGTAAAGAAGAGTGGCATGGAGTAAAGTATTGTATTGTAATTGCATTTATATAGCGCATACTACCCCTGACGAGGCGTCAATTTGCTTTTTCGGCGAGTAGCACACTACTCCAGAACCCTTAAACGATTAGTGGTGAATTAGTATAGTGAAATATGAAAGTAATTGGAGTGGTGGATATGTTAGTCACTTATTTGGATTGAGAATGGATAGTGGAAGGATAGAAGAGGAAAAAGGTTTGCATTTATATAGTGCTTGCTACCCATGATGAGGTTAAAGCATTTTTTCCGTGAGTAGTACTCTACTCCTGAATCCATAAAGCAGAGTGGCGTGGAGTAAAGCAGAGTGGAGTAAAGTGGAGTGGAGTAAAGTAGAGTGGTGTGGAGTAAAGCGAAGTAGAGTGAAATAAAGTGGAGTGGAGTAAAGGAGAGTGGAGTAAAGCAGAGTTGATTGAAGCAAAGCAGAGTGCCATTGATAGGAGTGGAGTAAATTAGAGTGAAGTGGAGCAGAGTGGAGTAAAGCAGATTTGCGTTGAGTGAAGTGGAGTAAAGCAAAGTAGGATTGAGAAGAGTGGAGTAAAACAGAGGGGGGATTGAGCAGAGTGGAGTAAAGCAGAGAGGATTAAAGGAGAGTAGAGTAAAGCAGAGTGGACTGCAGTAAAGGAGAGTGGTGTGGAGTAAAGCAGAGTGGAGTAAAGTAGAGTGGAGTTGTGTAAAGCAGAGTGGCGTTGAACAGAGTGGAGTGGAATGGAGTGGAGTAAAGGAGAGTGGAGTGGAGTAAAGAAGAGTGCTGTCGATTGTAGAGGAGTAAATTAGAGTGGAGTGGAGTACGGCGTGGTGTAAAGCAGAGCGGCGTGGAGTAAAGCGGAGTGGAGTAAAGCGGAGTGGAGTGGAGTAAAGCGGAGTGGAGTAAAGCGGAGTGGAGTAAAGCAGAGTAGAGTTGAGTGGATTGGAGTAAGCAGCGTGGAGTTGATAGGATTGAAGTAAGCAGAGTGGAGTTGAGTGGATTGGAGTAAAGCAGAGTGTTGAGTGGAGTAAAGCAGAGTGTTTAGTGGAGTAAAGCAAAGTGGCGTTGAGTGGAGTAAAGCAGCATGGAGTGGAGTAAAGCAGAGTGGTGTGGAGTAAAGCTGAGTGGCGTGGAGTGGAATAAAGCAGAGTGGTGTTGAGTGGAGTAAAGCAGCGTGGCGTGGAGTAAAGCAGAGTGTTGAGTGGAGTAAAGCAGAGTGGGGTTGAGTGGAGTAAAGCAGAGTGGAGTGCAGTAAAGGAGAGTGGTGTGGAGTAAAGCAGAGTGGAGTGGAGTAAAGTGGAGTGGAGTTGTGTAAAGCAGAGTGGTGTTGAACAGAGTGGAGTGGAATGGAATGGAGTAAAGGAGAGTGGAGTGGAGTAAAGAAGAGTGCTGTTGATTGTAGAGGAGTAAATTAGAGTGGTGTGGAGTGGAGTAAAGCTGAGTGGAGTAAAGCAGAGCGGCGTGGTATAAAGCAGAGCGGCGTGGAGTAAAGCGGAGTGGAGTAAAGCGGAGTGGAGTAAAGCGGAGTAGAGTTGAGTGGATTGGAGTAAGCAGCGTGGAGTTGATAGGATTGGAGTAAGCAGAGTGGAGTTGAGTGGATTGGAGTAAAGCAGAGTGTTGAGTGGAGTAAAGCAGAGTGTTGAGTGGAGTAAAGCAGAGTGTTGAGTGGAGTAAAGCAGAGTGCCGTTGAGTGGAGTAAAGCAGCGTGGAGTGGAGTAATGCAGAGTGGTGTGGAGTAAAGCTGAGTGGCGTGGAGAGGAGTAAAGCAGAGTGGTGTTGAGTGGAGTAAAGCAGCGTGGAGTGGAGTAAAGCAGAGTGTTGAGTGGAGTAAAGCAGAGTGGAGTGCAGTAAAGGAGAGTGGTGTGGAGTAAAGCAGAGTGGAGTAAAGTAGAGTGGAGTGGAGTTGTGTAAAGCAGGGTGGTGTTGAACAGGGTGGTGTTGAACAGAGTGGAGTGGAATGGAGTGGAGTAAAGGAGAGTGGAGTGGAGTAAAGAAGAGTGCTGTCGATTGTAGAGGAGTAAATTAGAGTGGCGTGGAGTGGAGTAAAGCAGAGCGGCGTGGTGTAAAGCAGAACGGAGTGGAGTAAAGCGGAGTAGTGTTGAGTGGATTGAGTAAACAGAGTGGAGTTGAGTGGATTGGAAGTAAAGCAGAGTGTTGAGTGGAGTAAAGCAGAGTGTTGAGTAGAGTAAAGCAGAGTGTTGAGAAGAGTAAAGCAGAGTGTTGAGTGGAGTAAAGCAGAGTGGCGTTGAGTGGAGTAAAGCAGCGTGGAGTGGAGTAAAGCAGAGTGGTGTGACGTAAAGCAGAGTAGTGTGGAGTAAAGCTAAGCAATGTTGTGTTGCGTGGCGCTGCATATAATGGAGTTGCGCTGTGTATAATGGAGTGGCGTCGCATAGAGTGGAGTGGCGTTGCATAGAGTGGTTTGGCGTTGCGTTTGGTGTGGCGTTGTATGAGAGAGTGTGGGTGTAAAACAGATGCGAAGAGGAGGAGAATCTGAGAAGGAGAGAAAGTGTGGAGAGAGTGGCTAAGAGACAGAATAGGAGTAAATGAGGGCGAGTGTGAGGAGAAATTAGGACAGGAGTGGAAGAGAGAAGGAGAAAATGTTAAAAGGAAAAAAGTGTGAGAGGGAGTAAACACTGGCGTAGCAAGGGGGGGGCGGAGCGCCCCGGGCAACACGAGTGTTTGGGGCGGCGGCGGCTAAAATCGTCGCCAGCACCGCCCCCCTTCCCCCCGCTCTTCAGCGCGCGGCGGCGGCAGAAGGCAGTGACCGCCACGGGCGGCAGAGTGCCTAGCTACGCCACTGGGAGTAAAAGAAGAAAAGAAGGAAGGGATCAGGTGAGAAAGGTAAATGAATGTGCTGTAAAGAAGGAAAAGAATGTGCGAAAGAAAGGTCATTGTGGAGTGGATGTGGCGTAAGGGAGAAAGGTGCTGAATTTGAGGTTGGGGATTAAAGTTTAAGTTTTGCTGTGGCCCCAAAATACTGTGATTCTGGGGAAATATTTTATTTACTTTGTGTGTACGTAAATGTATTATGGATTTAAGTGGTGTTATTTAATAGCACTTCAATCAATACTTTTGGATGATTTTTGCATTATAAGAGCATGTGTTACTTATTAAGTGCCGTGGTGTGTACAGGAGAACCTAAGCAGTCGTTTTAAGTCTAAAATTGTTTATATAATTAAGCGAGCACACATTTATACCCAGTATGTAGTTAAAAATAAAAACGTAAGGCAGATATACAGTGTGGATGGCAAAAAATACATGCAACACAAATTTGTTTTAGGTATTAAAGTGTAAAAATAATGTAACTGCATATTTATGACACCGCGAAGAAAAGCAATATACTGTAACCTAAATAGTAAGTATAACACAGAGGACTTTTAGTACTGGGTGTTATAAAAGACAAACAGCATATTACAGAACACGCACCTTATACAGCACGCACAAAACCAACATTGCGTAGAAGAATATATATATATATATAGCTAAACTATAGTAGAAATATGTTTTATTTGGGCAAAGAAACAGTATATTATAGAACTAGGATAAAAAAACATCGGCAAAATAAAGGGAGAAAGGTGCTGACTTTGAAGCTAGGGATCAAAGTTCAAGTGCCTACAACTGTACGTAGTTAAAACAAATTGCACACCGTCAAAAGTAAATTTTAGCCACAATACATTGACTCCCAGTACACTGAAAAAATCAATTTCCAGCATATTTATTACACATCAGCAACAAAAGCAATATTGTGGAAAATAAATAAAAAATATAACACAGATAACTTTCACTTCTGCATTTTATAGAAGACAAACAGCATATTACATAACACGCCCGTTACAAAGCACAGTCTCAAAAAACAGTGTGCAAAATAAAGAAAATGTATGACAACTACACCAGAAATATGTTTTAATTTAGCAAACAAACAGCATGGTAGCAACAGTAATACATAATTGTGACTAAAATCCTAATTGAGATTTCTTAGAAAATGAGTCTTTTGAAGAAAATCAAAATAGGGGGGAGGTTATGTATATTAGGTGTGGTTACATCATGTTGACTCCAAAGCAGGGAAAGCATAGTGTGTACTTTCCATACCTACTTTGTACTCTTGTCTCAGTATAAATGTCAAAGTGCATTGGTGCCTCTAAATAGTGCCAAAGAATATTTCCAATGTGAAAGAAAGGCGTCAGCGCTTGACAGAAACCAGGCCTTGTTTATGATGCTCATCCATCTCCACCACCGGGCTCCTCTGTGAGGCAGGCCCCGTGACCAATTGGAAGGGAGAGCAGAGAGAGTGGGTAGAGGGGTGCGGGGGAGACAGGAGAGTGAAATCTAACCAGAGTGGTGCTCTGAAAGGGCGCTCGCTGATAGAAACTAAGAGCTCAGAGAAAGAGCTCATGCTCTGCTGTTCTTCCCAGAAACCAGAGCCAGTCCACAGCTGGGAGGAGCAGTGCAGGCACAGACAGCAGTGCCCCCTGCTCTGAGTCCTGGCACTGCTGTGAGGCAAGCTGGAACCTGCTGACTGATTGGAAGGGGGAGAGAGAGCACAGAAAGTGGGACAGAAGAGCTGGGAAATACACAACCATAAAAGTGAAACCAGCGCAGCGCTGATAAAGTATGTCAACAATTATTAAAACATTCAGGGTGGGGGGCAGGAGTTGTTAAGTGCAGCGAACAGAGCAGGCGCCCTCCAAACGCTCTGATGAGCAGAATACAAATGCTGTGTGTTAATTTTAGGAAGCAAAAAGTGTGCCTGGAACAGCATGTAGGAAAATCTGGTTTAAGAAAATAGTGCAGACAGACCGTAAATAAAACTTACTGAGTAACAACACATGTAAAAGAGCCAGTCCTCGTGGGAGGTGACAATAGGAGACAGGGAGGTACTAAGGAGGGACTAATAAGCCTATTAACAAATGAAAAGCCAACATTTACAAAGGACAGTCACAAAAGCCAATACAAAATAGGGGCGGAGAGTGGATGCAGTTTCAAATCTATACCTCAATACAGCATGTCTCAAAGAGACAGCGCAAGCGCTGTCTATGCGAGACCTAAAAATAGAAAGTAAAATAGTTTGCCTCAAATGTCGCAAAAAATTAATTTTTGTGCCGCTAAATTCCCATTTTTGTGCTGCTAAATTTGGTAATTTATGCCGCAATATCTTGGAGGGTATGATAAAATGCCACTCATTTCCCCCCCTTTCTTACTCCTTTTTGTCCTTTCTTTTTCTCTATCTCTGGTTTTGCTAACCTTGAAGATAGATTTCCCATTAGTTACAGGCTTTTAGGTCCTGCTTGGTGATTTCACTTGCATTCCTAATCCTTCTTTGCCTTGTACGCGACACACAATACCACAACTGTTTATGTTTGAATTTCTGTTTTTAATGTAATTGAGGTATCTGTTCCCCCCTTACATTTGTATATGTTTTTCCAGCCAATCGAGGTATTTGGCCTGTGTGTCATGCGCTTTCTTTTAAGTCCTCTTTTTTCTTTTTCCACACATGTGCATCGAGTGAAGATGTGTTTTTTACAGTTATCTTGTTGAAACAAATGTATGTCTTTCTTTCCCTCTTTACTTGAACCTGTGGTTCTTGCTTGTAATATTGATGTGCAATATGTCTGATGTATATTTTTTTTTTTATGTTTTTCGATTTACTCTTTGTATCATGGTCATTTTTGAAAATATCCATTACTGTGGTGTTTTGAGTATCTAGTCTGCCTTTAAAAATGTTTTTGTGGCTTGTTATGTACATATTATGTGTATAAATGTATATATGTGTGGTGTATAGTGGTGAACTTTCATTTCCCTGACAACACTAAGATGCTTAACGCAGTTCACATTAGATGTGTATAGGATTATAGATTTATCTATGTTCTTTGCATGTTTGCAGCCCTGAGGAAGCCTATGTTTAGGTGAAACGTGTTGGCTGCGCTTGCTTGTAATCCTTGAAGAGGAACGGAATAAAAAAAGAAAAACCACAAGAAAGGACCAACTCGTCTTGTTTCCTTTGGTCCTATGTTTAACTCTAATTCTCACACTGATTTAAGGTCGAGCCTAGCGGCTGCTCGCATGCACTGCTCACTCTGCGAGGCATGCTGTAATGGAGTATGCACTGGAAGCCCCGCCCACTCTCTGCCCATATTTGTCATTGGCTTATGTCATTGACCTTCGTAAATGCTGGCCTCTGATTCGAAAATAGGCTTGTTATGTGGGAATCGAGTCGACAGAAGTCGCTGTTAGCATAGGCTGAAGCCATTTTGGTTGTAGCAGCCATTTTAGTTAGCCACGTGCTAGCCATGTGCTTCTTCCGTCTTCACTGTTGCCTGCTTTTCTATTCTGCCTGAGTCATCAACTATAGTTAACTCCTTCAGCACTGAGCCAGAGCAATGTATGCTCAGAAAGACCTGTAGCTGCTAGAATGCACCTGTCTTAGAGTGTCACTGTCAGGCTATTTTAACTGATGTAAGCAGTTTTGGTTTCCCCTCCCACTCTGCTGGCTAAGTGATTCTTGTCTGACCATGTTTGTCAATACCTATTTCTGTGTGTGCCTGTACCTCCTCTTTTGAGTCTCAATGCTTACAGTGCAGAAAAAGCTGTATATAAGGCCTGTGTTCTGAGACTTCAATGTACTGCCTCATACAGTTCCTGAGGGCTCTGTATGGATGTAGTCCCACTCATGAGTGATGAATAAACTTGTTCTTTGATATTTCAGCTTCAGTGCCAATTTCTTCTTTGTTGGTTTAAGGACCCGTGGACAGATAAGGGTGAACCCTGCACTAGTGGGCCCATAAAAAGGCTCATTTCCACAGTTAGGCGCCCGTCACGTGGGGCTCATCGGAGATGCGGCTGCCCGAAGGAGTGGTCTTGACGGAGAATAGGAATCTACTGAGGAGGTACCCTGCACGAGGAGACACTTTGTCTTTGCAGACCGACGTGTTTTTCCGGTTTTCCCGATCTGACCCTCCAGGTGGCGGCCGGTCCCGACTGAGACTTCCTTTGGCGCATGTTTGCAGAGACCATTAGGTCGCACAAGAGCTTGGCAGTTGGAGGCTGGAGACTTTTGTTTGGTAAGGTCGATGAAGCGACTCTCTTGATTTTGAATTTGCTTGGCCAAGATTTTGGTTTGGTTTGGTTCTTTTTATTGCAATAAAAAGGGGCAGGTAATGAGGAGATTTTTCTCTATTTTGGATATATTTGGATAAGTACTATATATTTGGGATAAGTATTATTTAACTAATAATCATGCCTGTTTCCAGCACACTTCGCAGGTTGTGTTGCTGTCTTGGTGGTACCAAAAGGGATTTAGAAAAAAGTCAGCCGGCTCCCCCAGAGGGGACACCTAACAGACATATGTATGTCAAATATGGTATTTCTTCCATAATGTATAGTACACTGTGGAACAAATACACTAAAAAAGATCCTGATCTACGATGGCCGGTGAATGGGTCATTTGATGTTAAAAAGATTCAGTATGTAGAGCAGTGTGTGTTTCAACGTAAAAGTCGTCCGGATATGTTTGATTGTGTACGAATGTGGGAGAAAGAAGTGCATGAGAGAGTGAGAAAAGAAGAAGCTATAGCAGAAAAAGCACGGCGCAAGACTATTTATCAAAAAGTGCTAGAATTAAAAGATAAAGAGATGCAGGAAATACGAGAGAAAAACGATAGAGAGCGTCGTTTAGAGGTAACTGGCCAGTACTCTGTTAGGCGCCTCGTTTACCCTATACTTAATAAATCTCAGGATGATAGCATTTTGTTAGATCGACCCCCGCCCCCGTATATATTTCCTAGTGCCCCTCAGAATGACGATTCTGAAAAGGAGCATTTTTCTTCAGAAGAAAAAGATGCAGATAAGGATGAAGGGCGGACAACTCGCTCTGCTTTAACTGTTGAACGCATGGCCACTCTTAGATCCGCTGCTCGTAAAGTAGCTCGTGGGAGTGCCTCTGCCCCAGAAATTTTAGTAATGGTTCAGCAGTGGAAAGATTTAGAGCAGTTATATTTTGTCGAGCACTTTACTGAGGAAGTAGTATCTAGTTTTAGAAAACATTCTGACGATTTAGAGCCTTCTGATATAAATTCTGATCATAAGCAATTACGTGAGGGCACTTTTCTTCTTTCACAGGTGCCTGACCTTATTAGGCGAGTAGTTAAATTACAAATTGATACATTCCGTCTACGCAAAGAGAAAACAGCAGCTGCTAAGGTTACAACTGAACAAACAGTTCAGACCCCGGCGCGACAAGAAGGAGCTACGGGGCCGGATAATGACCCTAGTAATGTTGTAGTTACTGTGAAACCGATGCGCGAAGCTGCGCCTTTGTATGTTCCCCCGAAGGGTGCAGGCACGAATGATGATAAAGATTCAGATGATGCAAAAGGATATTTTATCTATAATTGAGTTTATGCTCCTTGGAGTAGAGCAGACGTTATGGCTCTTAAAGCTGCTTTGCCTGATCCACGGAAAAACCCGGCCGCTTTTTATGAAGAAGTGGAAGGAGCTATTAGCTCCTGTACTATGACTCTGCCAGATATTGACATGTTTTTGGACTGATTTTACCCCCGATATGTGGAGATTAATTAGGAAGGTAGATGATATTACAACTTATGGTGATACTTGGGTGCACTTGGAGGAAAAGGATGCGGCTAGGGAGCCTGCGCAGAAACCACAACAGGAGATATTAGATCTTCCCAAAGCCATCGTGATTAAGTTGAAAACTCTTATACCCCCTAAGAAGATAGATTGGACTACGTTAGCGTCTTGTAAGCAGAAAGCAGATGAGTCAGTTTCAGACTTCTTTACCCGATTTGAAGAGACATTTCATGACTTTAGTGGACAGTCGTTGACAGATGACACGGGTAAGCATCTGTTCGTCGACAAATTTGTCGCGAACATGTTGCCAGAAATAGCTAGTCGCCTAAAGGCCAGCGAGAGTTCATGGACTACGTCTTCCCCCGTCTCCCTTTTGACTATGGCCCAGTATTATGAGCGTCAGGAATTGGAAGCGAAAGGCAAGGAGGATAAAAAGGTTAAGGATTTAAAGACGAAAGTTATGTTGGCTCAAGTCTATGGTCCATCATTTAGAGGTGGTGGTAGAGGTGGACGTGCGATGTATCACCCTGGTGCACCCCCTTTTCCGCGAGCAACTCTGTCTTCTGATCAGTGTGCTTATTGTAAGGAGATTGGACATTGGCGTTTTGAGTGCCCCCTTTTGCGAGGTCAGCAGTATCAGCGGGGTAGAGGAAACATGAGAGGTCGTCCCGGGAACTCAGGCAATAGGGGAGGCATGGATAGTCGTCCTAGATTTGAGGCAGTTGCGCACAATCCAAATTCTTTTAATGCTTTTGACAGACGAAATCAATATCAAATGTCTGATTATTCGATTGATGATCCTAAGGATTCTGATTATGCATAGGAATGCCTCGGATGGGGTATGGAACCGGTTGAGGTCCCAGTAGATCAGAGGGGTCCCTATGTCGATGCACGCGTCTTGGGTTCTACTGATCGTTTTCTGGTTGATACAGGAGCTACTCGTAGCGCTTTGTCTAAACAATTGGTTCCTAGGGCTCCCCCGTCTGGCACAACGATAACATCGATAGGATTCGATGGGACACCTTCCCTTAGCCCACTGTCACAACCACTTGCATTTAGTCTTGGTAAATTCACGGCTGCATGTCCATTTCTGCTTTCCCCTAACACACCAGATAACATTGTGGGTATCGATATGCTTAAACATTTTCGTGCTACAATACGTTGTTTCCCAGAAGGTGTGCGTGTCATTTTAAATGATAATTATCCAACGGTTGCAAGGTCCTGCCTTATTAAAGAGGATATTGCTTTGGCATCGCTACCTAGTACCTTGTGGGCTACATCAGATACCGATGTGGGTCAAATGGTTATTCCACCAGTACATATTCAAGTGAAGGAGGGTGCTTCGTTGCCTCGACTGCCCCAATATAAAATCTCTTGAGAAGGGGAAGAGGCATTGATACACATTGTTCAGGATTTGATCAGAGTGGGGGTTGTGGAAGAAGTCCCCTACAATACCTGTAATAGCCCTATTCTTCCCATTTTGAAAAAAGACACTGATTCTAAAATCTATAGATTTATTATCGACTTACGAGAGGTCAATAAGATAGCAGTGCCTCAATACCCGGTTGTTTCTGACATCACGACACTTCTTACTATGATTCCTCCCACTGCGACTACATTCACTGTAATTGATTTGAAAAATGCATTTTTCTCCATCCCTATTCATCCTGACAGCCGTTTTTTGTTCGGCTTCACTTTGAATAATCGTTCCTTCAGATTTTGTAGAGCTCCACAAGGGTATACAGAGAGTCCTAGCATCTATAGCCAGGCATTGAAACGACAGCTTGATTCTTTTCCTGTACCGAAAGGGGTGGCTCTTATTCAATATGTTGATGACATCTTGTTGGCTGCTGATACCCCTGAACAGTGTGAAGAAGGAACACTGTCATTGCTATCATTCCTTGCATCTCATCATCACAAAGTCTCTCGGAAGAAATTGCAATATTGTAGACAGCAGGTTACCTATTTAGGTCACCTCCTGTCTAAGGAGGGACGTGCACTCACATCAGACCGTATTCAAGCCATTTTAGACACGCCTGTGCCCCGTACTCAGAAGGATGTTCGTGCACTGATTGGTCTTACTTCCTTTTGTAGGCAGTGGATTCCTAGCTTTTCTTACATCGTTAAACCCTTGTTGGCCCTTTTGACTAAAGACACTCCGATGCCCCTCCCATGGACTACTGAATGTCAGGATGCTTTCCAGCAGTTACGTCAAGCTCTTTGTTCTGCACCAGTATTAGGAACTCCAGACTACACTAAGCCCTTTACACTTTATGTACATGAGAGGGACGGTTGCGCTCTCTCAGTGTTAGTCCAGACACACGGTGATAAGCAACATCCTTGTGCATATTTCTCAGCTGTCCTTGATCCAGTCGCCCGTGCGTTGCCTGGGTGTTTTCGAGCGGTGGCGGCAACAGCTGTGTCCATACGTCAGAGTGAGGGAATAGTCTTATCACACAGATTGCTTGTGTTAGTGCCCCATTCAGTCGATGCCCTTTTAAATCAGACGAAAACACAACACTTGACTAGTGCTCGCTTGACAGGATATGAATTGACACTTTTGGCCCCTTATATCACACTAAAAAGATGCTCGACTTTAAATCCCGCTACACTATTGCCATTCCCAGCTACTCAGTCTCAGTCACAAGAGTCTCATGATTGTATATTCCTTACTGAAGAACAAACAAAGGGTCGGGTTGACCTACAAGATACGCCCCTTCCTGACATTGATGGGGAATTGTGGGTTGACGGGTCTTGCTTGAAGTTGCCTGATGGCACGACATCAGCTGCTTATGCAATTACAACACTTCAGACGGTAGTTGAGACAGCTCGCATCCCACAGAAGTCAGCTCAGGCAGCTGAGTTGATAGCATTGACACGAGCATGTGAGCTTAGCACAGATCTGTCTGTTAACATCTACACCGATAGCCGATATGCTTTTGGAGTGGCTCATGACTTTGGGCAACTCTGGAAGGAAAGAGGCTTCCTTACATCACATGGGACACAAATAGTGCATGGGGAATTAGTACATAATCTCCTTACTGCCTTGACATATCCTAAGAAAGTAGCAATTGTTAAGTGTAGCGCCCACAAGAAAGTAACTGACAAAATAGGAGCAGGGAATGCCTTCGCAGACTGTACAGCCCATGAGACTGCAATGCAGCGAAGTACTACATCTATGTATGTGGTCAAGTCACAGGCTGAACGTTGGCATGGTGCCAGGCAAGAGGTGCTGGACATGCAGCGATCTGCCTCTGCTGATGAATTAGACCAGTGGTCCAAGAAGGGAACACTGGATGATGAGGGCTGTTGGAGGAATAATGAAATGACTAAGTGGAAATTGCCTACAGCCTATTTACACCCCATGATTCACATGGCACATGGGCCGGCACATGTTGGAGCATCCTCAATGACAAAGTTACTTATGCAAGTTTGGGATCATCCAGATATTGCCGGCA
Source organism: Calotriton arnoldi (assembly GCA_963921515.1). Lineage (NCBI taxonomy): Eukaryota > Metazoa > Chordata > Amphibia > Caudata > Salamandridae > Calotriton > Calotriton arnoldi. The sequence continues at coordinate 998,674 of CAWUFW010003218.1, forward strand.
CAGCTAAAAAGATAGTCCAGTCTTGTCTGATTTGTCTCCAGTATAATCCTGGAAAGGGAACACGAACTCCAACAGGAGGGTTTGCAATACCAACTGCACCTTTTGAGGTTCTGCAAATGGACTATATCCAGCTTGAACGCTGTAATAATCTGAAGTATGTTCTAGTAGTGGTCTGTGCCTTTAGTAAATGGATAGAGGCATACGCTACTAAGGATAATACAGCTCTTACTACAGCAAAGGTGCTCCTAAAGGAGTTTTTCCCCAGATTCGGCGTTTGTCGGGTCTTGAGGAGTGACAATGGACCCCATTTCATTGGGCAAGTTGTTGAGTATCTTCTGAAAGGACTGGGAATTAAGCAGAAGTTCCATGCTGCTTTCCATCCACAATCAGCAGGGCTGGTAGAGCGCTACAACGCCACGTTAAAACTGAAACTTGCCAAAATACAGGCTTCCACATCTTTGAAATGGCCTGATGCACTGCCCTTGGCTTTGCTGTCCATTAGATCGATACCACATACTCGATCTGGCCTCACACCGTATGAGGTGGTTTTTGGAAGGCCAATGAATATTTTGGGAATTCCAAAGCCACGCCCTATACATGATGTACCTTGTGTATTGATGAATGACTATTTGTCTCAGTTGACTGACAGCTTGCTTTCTATTTATCAACAGGTTCGGGAGACTCTTCCAGACAGGTCGCAGGGTGAGGGCCATGATCTACGGCCTGGGGACTACGTGGTGACGAAGTCCTTCCAGAGAGCCAGCTCCCTAGCCCCGAGGTGGCACGGCCCTGAGCAGGTGCTCTTGGCTACCAGGACTGCGGTGCGAGTGACCAATCGGAAGAACTGGGTCCATGCAACACACTGCCGGAAAGTGTCGCCGGACCTAGTGAGCCCAGCTGTGATTACGGACCACCGCGATATCCTGGACACCGAGAAAGGCCAAGCTGCGACACCTGAAGGACCTGAGGAAGTCTTCCCGGACCACACGATCCCTGGTACATCTCGATATCAGCTGCGACCCCGAAAACTTCGTTGTTGAAAGAGACTGGTTGAGTCACTGTCCTGGGTTAGTGAAAGCCTGAATAGCAAAGGGGGGGACTCTAGTAGTGATACCCGTCTCAACCTCAGTGAAGAAACCAACGGCTGCCCAGGACCTTAGTGTGAAAATCTGCTTTGTTGTTCAACGTCGAGATAAACATGCCTGCGGAGAAGAAATCAAGAGTTTGTGATCGAAAGGCTGTGTTCATCATTGGGCTTACTTCCATTGTTATCATCATTGCTACGATAACGTGGGTTGTAGAGGGAGTAGCTCCTGCTCGAAATCTACTGACTGCTACTACTCCTGTCCCCATTGAGCACCACTACTTCACTCTCCCTTATCATGAAAAGAAACACAGACAGTCTTATATTAACAACACGTTCATCCAAATGTTACATCACACCCATAATGCTACGAACATTACCAACTGTTGGGTGTGTGGAATGATGCCAGCTCATCAGAAGAAGGGAGGAACGCCTTTTATTCCTCTGCCATTCTCGCATAACGGCTCCTGTAGAGCCTGGTTCGCACTGCTGTGGGCCTCTGAAATTGCTAATATTACTCTAGCTGATATAGGAGGACTAAACTACCAGCTAAATAAAGTCTGTTACCCTGATGAGGAAGGGGACCCACAAGCTGAAGGAACTGTGTGGGAAATGGAAGAGTATCGCCGAGGAAATTCCTCTACACACTATGTTTTCCCAAACACTCGAACTGCCAAGGGTAATGGACCCCCTGTAATAGCTGTTACTAGAGCTCGAGCAGACTTGTGTGTAAACAGTGTTGGTAGTATTCCTGTGGGGAAAAGTGATTGTACTTTGATATTAAATATTACTGGAATAAATATTAGCAGTATTACGTCATCACACAATACGTATTTTATATGTGGAAGTAAGGGATATTACAACTTACCCATTGGTTGGTCAGGTACCTGCTTTGTGTCCTTTTTGCTACCACCTGTGTTTTTGGCACCTGCATCCTATCATAAAGACTATAAACTGTTTAATGACATTTCCAAAAACAGATTTAAGAGGACAATAAATCATGATCAGGTGGATAAAACTGATACTGCACTGCAACAGTATGTTGACTTCAATTTGGGACTGTTCTTCTTTGTTGGTGCCGCCTTAAACAGCAGAAAGATCAGGCGCCTGACACGTGTTGTAGAGGCTGTAACCAATCAAACAGCTATGGCACTTGGGAACATCACAGAAGAACTACAAATTGCGAGAATTGTGGCGCTCCAAAACCAGATGGTTCTTGATGTGGTTTTGGCAGATCGTGGTGGAGCATGCCGCATCATTGGGAGCAGTTGCTGTGTCTATATCCCAGACCACGCCCCTTCAGTTTTTGAAGCAATTTCCAAGCTGCATAAAATTGCCACTGAAATCCATCAGGATTCAGGAACTTGGACTTTTACCGGCTGGTTTTGGACACTGTTCACCACTTGGGGCTGGAAACTGTTAACAGTTCTATGTATACTCATTGCGATCCTCTTCATCTGCTGTTTATGTATACAATGTGGCCCGATACTTTGTTCCCTTTGTGTTTCCACCTGTACTTCATGCACACCTGTCAAGAGAAATGCTAAAAATGTAAATGCCCAACTAGTAATAGATCAGGAGATTAATAACCTGATGGGGATAGATGTGCAAGATATTTTCCATGTTCCTTCTAGATCATAGAGATGTCTTCAGCTAATGCTAAAGGGTCATCTGTGGGAATCGACAGAAATCGCTGTTAGCATAGGCTGAAGCCATTTTGGTTGTAGCAGCCATTTTAGTTAGCCACGTGCTTGCCATGTGCTTGTTCCGTCTTCACTGTTGCCTGCTTTTCTATTCTGCCTGAGTCATCAACTATAGTTAACTCCTTCAGCACTGAGCCAGAGCAATGTATGCTCAGAAAGACCTGTAGCTGCTAGAATGCACCTGTCTTAGAGTGTCACTGTCAGGCTATTTTAACTGATGTAAGCAGTTTTGGTTTCCCTCCCACTCTGCTGGCTAAGTGATTCTTGTCTGACCATGTTTGTCAATACCTATTTCTGTGTGTGCCTGTACCTCCTCTTTTGAGTCTCAATGCTTACAGTGCAGAAAAAGCTGTATATAAGGCCTGTGTTCTGAGACTTCAATGTACTGCCTCATACAGTTCCTGAGGGCTCTGTATGGATGTAGTCCCACTCATGAGTGATGAATAAACTTGTTCTTTGATATTTCAGCTTCAGTGCCAATTTCTTCTTTGTTGGTTTAAGGACCCGTGGACAGATAAGGGTGAACCCTGCACCGGTGGGCCCATAAAAAGGCTCATTTCCACAGTTAGTCCCTCCTTAGTGCCACCTTGTCTTCATTTGTACCCTCCCAGGGCAACTGGCCCTTTTACTTGGCTTGTTACACGGTCTCTGTTTTAAGTCAGTGTCCACCATTTTGTTTATTAACTAACTAATGGGGACAATGGCGGCTGCTTCTTGCATTTGCAGCGCACCCTCACAGGACAATGGCAGCAGCTTTTCACATCGAGCGCTATGCCGCTCTAACTTTAAAAGTTACACAATAGAACAATGGCAACGCTTTTTTTTTTTTAGTTTTATTACTTTTGAGATGAACGCTGCTTCTGCTTCAGGGACACCGCGCTTTCTCTTGGCCTTTATTTTTTTAAATAAAATTGAATGCTGAGTGCGGCGCCTGCTTTAGGGACACTGCGCTATGTTTCATTTTTTTTTTAAACTTTAATAGTGAGAGCGACGTCCACTTCAGGGACACCGCGGTCTGTTTCTTTTTTTTTTAATTTATTGGTGAGCACGGCGCCCGCTTCACGGACACCGCGCTCTGCAATACAATAGGTCTCGCTTTTGCAAAAGTTTGACCTATTGGTATTTTAAATGACAATGCCTTTTACTATTATAAAAGGCATTGACATTTACAATGCCAATAGCTCAAAATCTCACAATTGCGAGACCTATTGCATTGTAAATGCTTGTTTTTGTTGCCTCTCATTCTGAGTTATAAAGATACCCAGCCGACCCTCCTCACCTGGACCTGGACCCCTGTCACCACAGAAGACACCGCAAACACCATGAACAGCATCCACTCCGGAGCACCCATGGACCCCTGCCCATCTTCCACAGGGCCGCCTCCACCATCGCACCTTAACTACGACGGACAATCAACTGCGCCCTCGAAACAGGCACGTTGCCTGACTGGAAACGCCCTGAAGTCAAACCCCTCCTCAAGAAGCCCTCCGCAGACCAGACGGACCTCAAGAACTACAGGCCCATCTCTCTCCTCCCCTTCACCACAAAAGTCATCGAGAAAATCGTTAACACCCAGCTAACGCACTTCATAGAAACTAACAACATCCTTGATCATCTCAATCCGGATTCCGCAGCAGCCACAGTACCGAGACCGCCCTCTTAGCCGCCACTGATGACATCCGCACCCTCCTCGAACAAGGCCACACTGCAGCCCTCATTCTACTAGACCTCTCAGCAGCTTTCGACACCGTCTCCCACCGCACATTAGCCACCAGACTCCACGACGCCGGCATACAGGGAACTGCCCTAGACTGGATTCGCTAAATCCTCTCTGGCAGAACACAAAGAATAAGACTTCTGCCCTTCCTCTCCGAACCTACAGAGATCAGAAGCGTAGTACCCCAAGTATCCTCCAACAGCCCCGCGCTCTTCAACATCTACATGGCCCCCCTTGCAACCATCGTCAGAAAACACGGACTCAGCATAGTATCTTACGCTGACGACACCGAGCTCATCCTCTCCCTCACCAAGGACCTCCACATCACCAGGCACAGTTTCCAAGAAGGAATGAAGGACGTTGCATCCTGGATGAGCAGCAGCTCCCTAAAGCTCAACTCGGAGAAAACAGAAATCCTCTGATCCACCCTGTCGCGTGGGATGACACCTTGTGGCCCCCCGCCCTCAGAAACCCTTCCACCCCCACGGACCACACCCGCAACCTCGGCATCATACCCGACTCCTCACTCACTATGAACCATGAGATCAACGCTGTGTCTTCCACATGCTTTAACACCCTCTGCATGACCTTCAAATGGATCCCCCCCCTGACTCCAGGAAGACCGTCACCCACACACTCATCACCAGCAGGCTGGACTACGGACACGCTCTCTACTCCGGAATCAACAAATCACTCCTTCGCCAATTCCAGACCGTCCAGAACGCCGTAGCCAGACTCGTCCTCGGCATCCCACGACACAACCACATCACCCAGCACTGCTGCGACCTCTACTGGCTCCCCATCGAAAAGAGAGTTACCTTCAAGCTGCTCACTCACACATACAAAGCCCTCCACAACACCGGACCCCCAATACCTCAACAAAAGAATCTCCTTACACGCCCCCAAGAGAAACCTCCGCTTTGCCGACCTAGTCCTCGCCGAAATCCCCCCCATTCAGAGCCAGAACAGGGGGCAGATCCTTCTCCTACATCGCAGCCAAGAACGAACTCCCCCTCAGCACTGCAAGCCTTCAGAAAAGACCTCAAGACCTGGCTTTTCGGATGACCTCGGAGCCGCCCGAACCCCCCCCCCCCCCGGCACCTTGAGATCCTCACGGTGAGTAGTGTGCTCTATAAATCCCTGATTGATTGAGAGAAGGAGGCTCTAATGTGGAGTTGGAGGCCGTTCCATGCTTTAGGAGCGTTGTAAGAGAAAATACTTCCTTCTGATCTGATTCTGTGTATGCTTGGGAAGTGTGCAAGTAAAAGTACTTTGCAATGGGCTTCTACTCGCTTTCCAGGAACGAGAAGATTAAGTAATTTACCCCAAATCAGAGGATGTTCAGACAACGGCGGGACTCGAGTTCCAAGGTCGGCAGCTCTGGCCCTTATGCCACATCTCCTCGACTTTTAAGCGTATCCCAAGACACCATCAAGAACAGAGCTTATATAAACAGTTAACAGCAACCTAATCATGCAACATCAGTGACAATACTATAAAAGGTCGAGAAAAGTAGAACATCTAGAATACTCGTAACTTGCTGCGGAGCATCAAAGAAAAGAGGCGGAGTTTGGACTGTCAAGGCTGTTTCAAGGACTCTGAGGTTCTCTATTGGTACTCCAGGTGGTCATGTGTTTGGCAATTTTATTTCCAGCTGTTTCTGGGAGATGTAGTTTTCGATACTGTATGTGCTAATTGGCTAGTGCTCTGATGCAGTAAAGGAAAGCATATGCTTTACCTCTGTGTCGTCGACCTGAACGAAGAAATATACATTTTCTTTAGTATCTTATTATATACGCTGAATGCTCTACAAATGTAGTATTTTCTGTACACACAGCTAGGAGATCACTTATCGACCGCGTCCTCTCTTTCGGTCTCAAGCGTTTCCGTCCTTCCGCCTTCTAGTCTTTCTTTCGTGTTCACACAGGTTGGCTTGATCCCGGAAATGTTCACTCAGTAGGCGGTGTCGACCCGGAAGCGCTGCGGTGTAGCGTGGTGCCCGGGATGTGACAAGCCGTCGGTGTGCGCAGAGAGTGTCGGGCGCCGCCGCGGCCTGTTGATCCTCCCGCCCCTCTCCCCCGCGCGCCGGGCCCGCCCTCCCCCGCTGACACCCCGGGGGGAGAGGATGCTACTGTTCGTAGAGGTGAGGAACCCCCGCCCCAACGCGCGCCTTCTCCGCCGCCATGTGCCACCCGCAGGCCGCGGCTGACACAGCAGCTTGGGCCGCGGCCTAGGCCCTCAGCGCGAACGCCCGTGGGTGGGCGCTTAGGATCCAGGTCCTCGGAGTGGACCTGGGTTATCGGGCTGCTGTGACCTTATCTCGCCCGCGCCGGCTGAAGGTTATGCGGCGGGGGAGGCTGGATGGCCCGGGGAAGAAGAGGACGGTACGGAGGGAGTCATGGGGAGGTCATTTGGAGGGAGTTGAGGTGGTAGCGTTGGGATACGAGAGGCAGAGAAGCCTGGGGCACACTGAAATAATGTCCGCTGCATGGGAGCGAATTACAGGGGAGGGGCGCGTCACGTGCGGGCAAGAAGGGAGATCTCGCCTCGTGTAGGTCCTTGAACTGTGGCTTAAATTACTATATGCTTTCTACTTTTCGTTACGGGCCGCTATCTCATTTTTAGGACTCTTAAGTGTGGTGTAGTTTTATGATGGCAAACTTGTGCCTTTGGAGTTTCCCCAAAATGAAGGTCATTTAAATGCTTCGCGCTTTTTAATGCCTCACTCTGAACACAGTGACTTTTTTTTGTAAAACTTCCCCAAACGCATTATTTTTCTTTCCACTTACGGACGCAGCGTTTAATCTAGATGTGTGGTTTTTGACATCTACACCTTCAGGTTTTTTCAGTTATATTCGCCAACCTAGTATAACGCCGCTTTGTTAATGTCCTTAATTAAATTAAAACATGATATAATTTTATTTCTTGAATGATACTCATCAGTTTTTTTTTTTCTCGCTTCCCCACAACTTGAAAAAATATGCGTGATTGTTCCTCTCTCGTTAGACTTTGGGAGGCATTTTTTTTTTGCTTGTGTGCATGTAGATGTTTTTCTATAGATAAACAGGCAAAGTATCTTCTAGACTACTTGGTTCACGCGGGCTGTTTGTTTATAACCCAGATAGTAATTGTCTGTACGGACGTCTTTAGCCTCCACTCCTTAAAGATGGGGGTTTCCAATAGCCACTTTTTTTTATGAAACAGCTTGTCTTTCTGAAAGGAGCGATTGTGTTTTTATATGGTAACTAATAAAGACATACTTACGTTTTTTCTACTTTTCATTTTATGCTCTCGCCAATAAGTCTGTCTGATATACCTTTTTTTCCCCCAGATGAAACGGAATTTTTATAAGCAAAACGTCGATTTCCTTAACTCTGACTCGGCGTCTTGGGTTTAGAAAGAGCAATATGTTACGTCATCTTCTACCATGCACTCTGGAACACGTGTAGTGACAGCTGTCTACTTAACGCTGTTTAGAGAAGTTCTACCAGGCTTTAAAGGTGCATGTTCTTGAATGGGGGAACGGTGTAAGTGTTTGGTAGACTACAACTTTTGGCAATTCGTTTTAAGCACTTAGGTGGATTGCATGTTTTGCTACTGTACAGACATTTGCGCGATTCGTAGGTCAAAGGTACAGTACCATATGGTCGTTCATTGTGTCACCGAATAGAATGTGATTATGGTGAGGTTGGGTAACGGGAATTTTATTTACCGAGCTTTGAAACTTCAAAACCACGATGTGAACCTTAAAGACGACATTATTTATGTCGTCCTCAAGTCTTTATCATCATTACTTAATACAGTTCAGCCTTCCTAATTCTGACGGAAGGTGGAGATAATATGGGCGCACTCATACAGTTTTAACTTGAATCATTTGAGTTCCATATCTTTGAAGCTGAAAATATAGATTTGCCATTCACTGGCATAGTTTTAAAAAAGCGTTTCAGAGGGTACGCTAGATTTATTTTTACTATGATTTTAAAGAATGCAGGAGTACACCTTTCTGAAATGGATTGGTGCCAGACATCCGTTTGTTATTTAGAATCGGGTGGGTTTGCTGACCTATCTTTACCGCTCAAAGCAGTTTTAGACCCGAAAGAAGATAGCCTTTGGAGAAAAGTGTTGCGCCCGCGACTCTGGCACCAACCAGCTGGTGAATTGGTGAAGCCTTTTATGGCGCGATTTAGGTTTTGTACTTGGAGGCGATGTTAGAAACCGGTTGCCTTGTGGGGGCCCGTGTCACCCATTTGCAGAAAGTCACCAGTAGCACGTGCTAGGATCAGCTGACCGCCTCCACGGCTCTCAGCGGATTCCAGCTCGTATTGTTTCGGCGCTGGTGAAAACGTCAACCACCAAAGTTGCAACTTAGCAACTCGTGTCCATAAATGGAGAGGGCCTCGTCGGACGGGGAGCCCAATCACAGACAGGGCCATGATTTTGGTGAGAGAAGCGGCTTTCTTCCTGAAACGAGCACCTCGACCACGTTTTTACCAAACAAAAATGCCCCCTTTAGGTCGTGTAGCATTACCCTTCTGTAGTTGTGATACTGATTTGAACTGGTAAATATATTAACCATGAGACATACGCAATTGTGTTTTATGCAAACCTGGGGGACAGGTGAGCATAGTAAATCTGAAGTGAATTATGTGGAAAGTGGTGTAGTAAGTTTGCAATTTAATGTTTGGGGGGGGAGGTCGAAATAAAATAAACATACTCGTTGCTATGTTAGTCATTGCCCTCTTATTATTGGAATAAGTGACAGGTATCATTTGTGTTTTGGCAAAATAATTAATCGGTAGACTTTTTAATGCAAACGATGTTACTAATATAACTGTGTATGATTTCTCCCATTTTCCATATGAGTTGAGGTTCAATTCTTTCTGAGCATGGGTTCGCAAGTGTTCATGTTTGGTTAAATATTTGAATTGTGATCAAATTTAATCGCTCGTCCCTGAAGTCCTCTTGGTGTTTGCTCTGTTTTTAATGAATAACTATGGCACTACGTGTAAGACCCTGACCTGGTAGAAGTTGTGTAGAGCCTGCTAATGGAATTGAAAAAAACCCAAACCATATTTCTGAGTGTATTTGTAACTCAATGTGAAAACTTCCCAGTGATTAGGCGCAACTTGGTTCTTAAAGCATAAGCTTGCACAACGTAATCCCAATTGAACAAATAATGTGAATCTAGTTGTGGTAGCTTGCCGTTGATTGCTATGTTGTTTCCTTGTTGGCATTTGTTTTTTAAGAAATACTTTTTGCAATCCTTTAAATTTGTATTTGATCTTGTGCATTTGAAGCGAGTAGAAGTTGGTTCCCTAGTCCCTTCCAGTCTAACTATTTTCCGGGTACCCCCGTGTTCGATCACCGGGATGATTGTAGACCGAAAATGAGCAGTCTTGTGTCCTTGTTTGAGGAGTATTTGTGTCCGTGTCATGGAGTGTGGTTCTAATGCAGTTCTCATTTATCCGCCCGCAAGTGCTGGCTGGCACAGCTTATGAAGCTTGTACCTAACCTTTTGGAGGACAGCGACATTTCTTCTGCCTCTGTCTACAGTTCCCAGTCAGAAGATTTATCTAGCTTTGGAACGGCTGTATAGACTCTACCGGTGACCCTGTGCCTCTCGAAGGTAAAGGCCCCATTCCTGCTTCTGAGCTGCTCCACTATCGTTTATCTGCACGCTTCTATACTCCTTGTGGTTCAGCCCTCCCTCTGAAACATAATTTTCCCCTCCAGAAGGGTGGTTGTCTCTATCAGTGCTTTTGAAACGTTCAAGTTAGATTGGTCTGTCGTTTGGAGACTGGCAAGGAGAGATAATTGCCATACTCTTTCTTTCTACAACCTAAGGTCTCATACAAAACATGGGCAGTCGTGGTTTTCTCTTTGTGCCCTAAATTGTTTACTTCATCTCCTCTGCACATTTTTATTCACTTGAGACCTGCCCAGTTACACTATTCCCTTTTTTAAAGCACCTTTGACCGTTATGATTTTGTTTACATTTTATTATTGAATTGACTAATCCTTTTTCCGACCCCTCTTGTGTTTAGATTTGATAGTTTAAAATGAGCTAGGAATCAGCACAGACATTGCTTAAATCTGTAACCGAGTTACATTGTCTTTCCTCCAATTTGTTTATTAATATTCTCATCAAAAAATGGAAGGAACCACACATTTGAGATTAAATATAAGGCATACTGCTTGTGATTCTCGGCAAGGCATGCTTGCAAGCTATCCAGCGACTAATTTGTGTTGCAGTATTAAAATATGAAGATGTATAAGATAGACCACACAACCATTCCCTGCACACATCAGTCATGTACCCAGATGTCTATAACCACAGTAAGTGGCAAATCCATATTGACCCTTTTCACCTAATCTTAAAACTTTATGAATTCACCCATGGATGAATAACGAACCCTATAGAAACTCTTGCTCTGCCAATTCCTAGCCTTCGGATTTATTGTGTCGTCCAACGTAAAACATGTAGACCAGAATTTAAGCAAATGGCTTCAAATTGTGCAAACTGCCAGACACAGCATGCTAGTTGCTTGAATGCTAGAGGGCTTGAGACCCTGCTACTCTGACATCCATATACTTAATACCAAGAAGCAGGGATTATTACCATGTTAGTTTCAAAGACGAACTCCTAAAAGCACCCAGATTTGTGCTCCCACCTACCTGCCACAACAACAAGCAGCAGGTCCTAGACACTGACCAGTTAAGCTACTTAACCACACATTGATCCATAACCACAATTAATGAAAAAGTGAAGCTGGGCTTCTGCTGGTGAAGGCTAGCATAACTTCTAGACTCTCCAAAACCCACTGCCAGTCATTAAGCAGCTTGTCTATGTTGCTGAAGGAGGCCGCTCCTCCGAGTTGCTGTTACATGGCTTGCTTGCGTTTGACTGTTCCTTTTGCATGTAATGTTAACGAATACTATTCTGTTGCCTTTAAGTGACATTTTTGGCATTTACCAAAAACCGAGTGGATTCAGTCACCTTGAGCATAGTCTCATTTGTATGCATAGTACTAGTTTGTCCTACACAAGTGACATTTCTAAATAAAACATGATCTAGGAAAAAAAGAACCTCTGAAAGCAAACAGATTGTGCCTGTAGGTATCACACTGATGACCATCCGAAATATCAAGTTAAAAAGTGTTCTGGTCTACCATGCCTGTTGGAAAGTTTTTCATGAGAGGAAGGGAACATAGAAGGTTGGAAATAAATGTGGAGGGAGGGAAAAGGGCAAATCAATTTCCTTTGACACGTTTTTAAGCTAATCAATGTACAGTTTGGCATAAACATCTGCTTCAGTGTTATTTTAGTGTTAGCGAATTTTCTGTTGTGCATTTTCGAATCCTATTGTATTAATACAGTATAGGGTTTAAAATCAGAGAATTGAATTTCTTGTGTTAGCTATACATTCTTCAAAATGTCTTTATAGGGATAGCTTTGAAACGGTTCGTATTTCGTCCATTAAGCCTCCTCATGTTTCAGAATATGTGGTGAATGATGAAACAGTTTTATATGATTACAAGTGCACCTGTAACTATATGCAATATATATAATTTCATGTAGGGCGACGTGCATAAATACACTTGTTGCTATGCTAATAATTTCTTTTTAGTAGAATAATGGAGAGGCAAGGTATTGTAAGATGTGTTGGTTTCTTTAGTAGCCGACATGACAAATGTATTACTGTTACAACCGAATTTTTTTTTTTTTTTTCCTCTCTCCAGATTTGTCTTAATCAGTTAAGGTTTATTTTTTTCTGAGCAGTGTTTCTCAAGTGTGCATATTTGGTCAAATATTTGAATTGTACACACACAGCACTTATGCGATCAACTTTTTATTAAACTAGATGACCGTTTTAGTTTCTTATGTTAACTTGCGCTTGATAACATCTGAGCAGATTTTCACATTAAGGAGAACTAGTTGTAATGAATTGTCTCCTGCAGTAAAGTAGTAGTGCCATATTTTTGAACCCAGGTTTGCAATGTCAAAGTAGTGGAGATGGAACAAAAGTTGTAGCAGGATCCAAATCTGGGCGTCCTCCTGTAATGATTCCAACTAGTGTCATATTGTAGCACAAAATACGATCTAAGTGTTTCAGACTTTAAAATTAGTTGTTTATATTCCAAAATCGGAGCTTTTTGCACGGGTGGAAAGATGTTATAATAGAACGTAAATGCAGGCTTAATCATGAGCCCTACAGGGTTAGCTGGACTTTATAGAGTTTGGTACTTAACGCCATGGCCACTGTTTTTCATTTTTGGCTTATTTGACGTTTTACTATTAAGATGTATTGGCAACAGACAAGACCAAGCTCCACTACTAGTCATTTACAAAGGACTTTCCTATGTCTAATGAGGTGTGCTGTCGTGTGATCAACTTTACTGTCTTATTTTAGTTGCTTTACAAATCTATTATTTATGGATACAATTTCTACAATGTTAGCAGAATATCCCTTCTCACGTGAGATTCATGTAGTGCTTACAAATATATTTTAGTAGCGATGTAATTAAAATTACATTTCTGGATAGAAAAGTGCAGTATTGGAATTATCAAATTATTTATAGCCGGGAGAAGAGTATTATAGATGCTTATAGGAATTGTTCAAGGTAGAGATTGGCCAAAATTCCTGTGATTCTTACTGGCTCATGTACTGTATATCTAGTTCTCTTTTTGTTGATCAAATTAAAGGTGTCAAACTCTGCGCCATTTTCCCATGCATTGAAACAGCAACTCTCAACCATGTGCACCCTAAGAATGGATTTCTAAGTGGAGTTAATTTGCATTTCTGATAACTACTGTGAGTATGGGCACCTCGAATGCTTTTAGCAGCCTGCTAATGCTTAAGCTGACTTCCATTTAACAGTCCTGTACAGCTGCAATTATGCTCAGTACATTTTCAAGCCTCCTTAGTAAGGCGCTAATCTGTAGTAGGTCACAAGGGAGAGCATTCTTGACAGCCTCTTAATGTCTAAAGGAAGCCATAGGCAGGCTTCACAACCGAATTTCATGCTTATTTTTACGTCTTGTCTTTTTTTTTTATTTTTATTTTTAAAGTTCAGGTTCCAATTGTACTAAAGCTTACTGCTAAATGAGTTTTATTTCCGACCACTCCAGTGTAGTGTGAGCTACTCCTCCAACTGCTGCCACACCAGAAGTGCTTGAAAGGCTAAATATGATTGCACTGCCCCAGATAAGGAATCGGAGATTGGCTACTAAAATAGCTGTTAAATGGATACCAGGCTCCTTGCATAAGGAAAGTTCTGATACTACATGAAAAAAAAACATCAAACCCAATTTAGCCCCACCCACCCTTCAAGGTATTCCAAGAAATAAGATAACCGGAGATCATGGATATCCATGGCGCAGCACACCATAGGGATGCGCCTGTATTTTCCAAGTTGCCATCATTGTACCATCAAACATGAGGCTGGAGTCAGTAATGTATTCAGACACAAATTAAGATCTTTCCTAATCCTACTTGCCTTTGCTCAGTGCACCAACTCTGTTACGCTCCCTACTGTGCTAGACCAAATGTATAATTCGCATTCAAGGCGTGCAGCTTGATTAGCTGGAATATGAAGCCCACTGCAGATTGCTCCAGGGACCCCGTTTGGTTGTGCTGCAGATGTCAAGAGGCACATATCAGACAAGCTTGAAGGCTTGCGGCCTGGACAGAGGCAGATATAACAACTCTGGGGGACTGTTACTCTGAAGGCTCCTTGGGCACACTGGACGAGCTTACAATGGGGAGTGGCCTCAAAGAAGGCCTTTTCCCAGTATATGGGGCAATAATGCAGGCTCTGCGCAGACTATTTGGTACAGAGGATCAGGAACCACCCACACATGACTTATTGCAAACATTAATTACATTTGGACACTGTCGCTGCCTCATATGTTTGCTATATAAAATGACACTAACCATGACGAACACTGCCACATCTGTGGGCTAAGTAGGAGACATGTATCGTTCGCTAGTTTTTAGGGAAGCAATGGGAGCGGACAGTAGAGCATACATACAAGTACAATCAACACCTGGGTCAAATTTATTTAGCTTAAATATATGCACTGCTCCTAACACCCCACAGATTAAAAACAATGATACACACTGCTGACCTGGGGTGTCCTACAGGGACGCCAGCTTTCTGCACATGGTGTGGGACTTCCCGATCATAGAGAAGTTTTGGATGCAGGTCACCAAGGCATCAGAACATACCCTGGGTAGAAATCAGCTGTTAAGAGAGACATGCCTCCTGGGCCTCTACAGTGGACAGTCCAGGAGAACAGTGGAAACTAGGTTCCTGGTCCTTACTCTGGGGATTGCCTGCAGAGATATTGCGCAGCATGGAAAATCCCCCACTTGGCTGCCCCATAGTAGGTGGAAGGCAGAAGTGAAGCGCTGGTTACAGGTGAAGGGCGAGGCTCTTGGGGGCGAGGAGCATAGGGTTTTCACAGGACGCCCCTGGCTAACAGGAGGGAAGTTGACTGGTTTTGTGAAAGTGACAGGTCAGTAGGGTGTCAATGAACTAGCGACAGAATGGACCCCAGCATGAGATGGACAGCCAGCCCTGATGCTGTGTGGCACACCAACCTCAGTACTGTAGTGACAATTGCAAATTATCGACCCCCCCCCCCTCTCGCCACAGAACCAGGGAAGTGTATAACCTGTTCATAGAAGTTGGAATACTTAATCTGTCTACCTGGTGTGCTAAGCACACACTGGAACCAATACAGGTGGAGAGCGATTATATATAACACGAAGTGAAGGTTGACCCAGAAAGGGTTTCCAAATTGCAAAACAAGAGGTCTACCCCCAGTAAAGTTTTGCTAGTCTTGACACTGCTACCCAACCATGTATCACCTTGTTGCCAATGCTAACCTGGAACATGCTGTACGATGATATATAAGCAAAAACCAGTAAAGATAGCTTGGAGAAAAAAATGGAGCCCACTGCAGATGGTATGTTTTCATATACTGACCAGTTTTAGACTTTTCTTTCAAAGCAAAATTATGAAAAATGTCACAATCGACATGAACATATTAAGTTCATCAGTTTATTCTACAACTGACATTGAGGTTTTTGGTCTGAAAGAGTGTCAGAGCCAGTAAGAGCAAATATGCACAAGGACATCCAAACTACTCTTGCTGGACACCATACAGCAACCTTAATTCTCATAGTTTGTTTGGTCATATACGATAAGGGGGTTGTATGAACAGGAGCAGGTCCGCTCTCTCAACCCAAAATTAATGCATCACTATTGACTATGAATATGGGATATAAAGATGTTAGTGAACTGCAGGCCGCTGAGAATAAACTTCTCCACAGACTCCTAGCTGTACTTCCTTGTACCCCATCCTTTATTGAACATGAGGAACTTGGGCAGGTTTATATATCTGATTTTATTGCTATGGCCCCAGTAATGTGTTGGTTGAAAATCTGGTCCAACCTTCTACGCTGAACCACCTTATCCTAGAGGACTGTTTGATGCTTGACTGGGCCCTTGATATTCCATGGCTTGGTTACGTCTTAAAGCAGTTGAAGATCCTAGGCCGGCCGTCCCGAGCTATTCATGAATCATAGGCTGATGCACCCTAATGAGCTGAGAGATAAAAATTCACTGTTCTTGACCAGAAGGATGGCAGAAAGGGTAACTGGGAACTCGCCAAGCCCACAGTAAGGCAATATGTAATATTGAGGCCAAGGACTTTTGGACAATATTGAGCCAGTATCATCGCTCTTTTAACCAGGTATAGGTTTAATCTTATTCACTGAGGTTTATCCGTCCCTAGGGGCTTTTCCAAGACGGGTGCTTTAAAGCCTTGCTCTTGTGATCATTTCTCGGAACAAGATCTCTTGCACTTTATTTTTTTCTGGGATTTTTATTGCAACATATGGAAAAATATATTCTTCCATTGTTAAGGCACTGTAACTTTCCACAAGTGAAGCCAGCCCATATACATTTGCAAATGCTGTCTTCCTCTCTGATTTCTTTTGGAGTCGGCAGTTTTTTTATCAGCTGCTTTAAGACAAAGGAAACAAGCATTGGCATAGCCAATAGGTCTCGCTTTTGGGACCTTATAAGTATTAAGTTATGCAGCACAATATCTTTGGTGCAACAACATCAACTGTTGCATGGGTAAACACTTATAAGGTCCCAAAAGCGAGACCTATTGGCTATGCCAATGCTTGTTAGGCAAGGGGAGATGTAGCGATTTGCTCAGAATCACAGGAGCCTGCCGTCAGACTCAACCCGGTTACCCAGTTTCAAATACGGCCACTCTAGTGGTTAAGCCACATCCTCTTCATTGCTACATAAAACGAGTATGGTGCATTAGCGTAATATATTCCACAATCACGTTAGGAATCGAAGGCGGATACCCAGCAGTGTTGTACGCTACAATTCTTGAAACATTTCATTCACAACTCACTGTTGCGGAGCAAGGCTTTCCTCCGTCCAGCACTCACCATCTACACCGAAAAACTGCGGTCAGCTGACGTGTTCAGCCTAAAACGCTCCCTTTATTCCGTGCACATTTGAAAAGCAATGGTGCGAACTGGCTGCGGCAAACGTCTCTCCACTGTGAGTCTGTCTGCATCCCTTAGTGAGAGAGGCTTACTCCTCAGCCGATCCTGGTGTCTCAGGGGGCTAATGCACCCACTGCATGAGACTGCGGCTTGACCCCACTACCACAATTCTGATTCCCAGCAGGTCCACTTGGTCTTTTTGATCTCCCGTCAACAATAACAAGATTGCTACTGAAATGGGTTACAAGCAGTGTCTGTTAGCGCTAAGAAACCTAGTCAGGGTGAACGGACGCTTTACAATACACACAGTATATATTCAAATACCCTCTGTTTCTTGCCTTTCTCCTGAAAGCATGATGCCATATTCCCAAACAGGGGGAGTGAAGCTTGGATTTATGAATCCATGTAGGCTTTACACACGTCTAATTTGACAAACTGGGAGTATGGAACTAGGGCACAAAGTGCTACCCAAGATCACACGGTTTAGATGATTTGCAGTGATGGTATTAGAATTCATGTTTTCGGGGTCATTTACCGATTAGACCGCATTGCCTCCCTACCGATGGAACTAACTGCTTCTTCTTTTAGTATCCAAAGCCAAAGGGACAGGGTTTCCTTTCAGAGATCTCCTCAGGGGCTTACTTACATGGTATTTATTTGTTATCACTGCGCCTCATTCACACCGTGCATGCGCACACTAAGGGGCTCTTTGATGACAACGGACTGGTGTTGATCGACGGAGATGAGATGAAAGGCGAGGCAGCAGTTCGCACAGAGCATGCGCAGGATCTCAGCCTGTGGTTAGTCGTGAGAAGAAAGAAGGCGCTTTATTAACTGTTTCCGCAGCCGGATTCCAAGAGAGCAATGCTTCCAGTCGCTCGGGTCCCACTGGGTCTCAGAGCCAGCAGTAATTTGAGAACTGCTTCATATCAGTCTCTATTTTTAAACACTTAACTCTACAATGAAAACGAGCGATTTCTCAACAGCCACAATAACAAGTTTTAAAACGAGACGTGCTGTGGGGGAGGGGCGAGCAAGACAGAGGCAGAGCGAGGTGTGTGGGGCACGTCATTAGTGACAGAGGGCATGCTCTGCTTTCGGCAGCGTGAGAGAGGAGCGGGGGCGAGCGCGGCAGTGCTGAGCTGACCACACGCTCGTGCACAATAACCATGTGTTTTCAATCATCGCGCCCGCGTCTGGGCACGATAATTGCAAACAGATGGCTGCCCTGCGGGTAACCGCAGGGAAAAGGCCATTGTGCACGAGCGTGTGGTCAGCTTTCAAATGCCCACTACATAAAGTCTTCGCCAGAAGCAGCGCTTGCGCGCTACTCTAGGCTCGACCTAAAAACTGCTCATAGCTTAACTGGGTTAATTTTTGTTTCTGTTCTCTTACGTCATGTATTGGCTTTTTAGCACTTAGCTGTTTTAGTGGTTTTACTGTATTATACTAGGTGTGTGTGTGTTCTCTACCGCACTATTTTGAACTTTACAGGGTGGCTTAAAAGGTGCTTCCTGAGCTATATACTCCCCGATTGTCTGATACAGCTGTATGAATTACTAGTCTGTGCTTTTTAATATTTTGTATTGATCAGTTTTGCTATTTTTTCTTAACTGCGTTTTATTTGCTTTTATTTCCTATGCTGGCCGAATAAAGTTTCTTTGACTTGACTATTAATCTATGGGTGAAATATCACATCTGTGGCCCTACTGCAGTTTAAAATGGGCCTGTTCCCAGTTGGCAAGATGATAAATCATTGCTGGCTTCCACCCCATATGATATTGAGTACGATCAAGATTGCATTCACCTTCCTTGCCAACAGCACCAAATGGGACAACAAAAAATACCTTTCTTTGTGAAAGGTCTTCCAGAAGGTTTAAGAGCCCATCACGCTCTGGTTGCCCCCACCTTCCTTTAAGGCTGGCAGCCCACTTATTTTTATTAAGGATTCTGTTGGATGCAGTAGAGTGGCTTACCAAAGGTCTAACAACTTTTGACCACAGCACCCACACCAGTACTGAATTAGAATACATAAACCAACAGACCTGCATCTTTTACACCTACTGTATCTACAAAGCGATAGATATGGGAAACACCCCAACCTAACAGGCCAAAATGACTCCCCTTCTTGGTGTCATTCACATATCATGAAGTCATGATGAAAGGTTGGAAATTAATATATACGTGTCCAAGTTATGCATCTGGAATCACAAACACTTCAGCTCACAACAATGTAAGCAGTCATGAACCATCATCTGCCTCCTTCCTTTCTGCATGTACAAGGCTATGTTGGGTCCCAGCCTCTTTTGCTTGTTTGAAGTACTTCTATTTTAATGGCTTGGGTATGCTGTCGTTTACCAACCTCCCCACCTGTTACTAATTAGCCACCAATTTTCCACATATAAGATATACAAATTGAGAGCTGTCCTGTACACAACCCCTGAAGTCCTCAACCCAAACAGTGCGTCTACCAAAGGAATAGCCTCTGAACTATAGCATGCATTAGGAAATATCTCTTTAAACGTCCTGGCAGTCTTGAACATTCTCCATGAATCCTTAATACAGCTCGTTGAGGTCGAGTCAACTTGCAAATGTCACATACAAAATCAGACAAATGAATATTTAAACATTCTAGCTTAGTACACTACTATTAAACAGTATGTTTACAATTACGAATGGGAGTATTTGGAAATAAATAGGACAATGTCCTCTTTGAATTTGTTTTGTCACTGATACAATCTTATTTGATAGGTAAAGCTGATGCATGACCTATGTGTATTTAGGCACAATCACATTAAGTTATTTTCTTAATGCTCATTGATCTCATCTTAATAGAAAGTACTATCGGTATTCCCTAATAGCCTGTTAAAACATAAAATCACACTTGTTTCCAGAGACGGTAGGTTGGTTGTTCCCTGAAGACAGTATCCCTGACCCATACTACTTCAGTATAGTATCACGGTCATGTCCTTAATAGATTGATTTGGCTCTTTTTGGTAAATTTGTTTTTGTAACTTCTCTCTCTTCGCCCTCGTATCTGTTAGCTCTGTTTCCTCTATTGCCACTCCCCTGCCTTATTTATTCATTATTCTCTCCTCAACTAGGCTGTCAACCATTTAGTTTAGTTGCGCTATTTACGGCCTGCTCAGCGCTCTGTAGTCCGGTATTGTAGACAGCCATATTGGGTGGTACATTAAGCGCTGTCTGTTTATGTATCTCCACGACCACTTCTCAGCTCCTATCCTTTATTCATATCAATTATTTTGGTTTTTGTAACCTGAAGCGGATAGTCTGTTACCTGTCCAGATGAGCTTATTTTTGATGGATATTCTAATTTTGACCACCCTATTTCTTGCCATGTCAACTTGTGTGTTTTTGTGTATTAGATTTTATTGTAATCCTTAACAATTCAATAAAATCTTTAAAAAAAAAAAATCAAAAAAAAAAAATCACACTTGTTGTCTCAGCTACCTACTAGGCCGGGGCTGTGAACTCCGCTTCGTGAGTGGAGTTTGCAGCGTTTTCCACGCTCCGCGTAGGGGGTCCACCCCCCCCCCCTGCAAGCCATCAAGTTGGCGAGCGGGGAAAATCACCTCCTGGCGAGATTTCTCAAAGCGTGCGGTCGCGGATGGTTGCACCGCTCATGTTGAGAACTTCAGTTTGCGTTAAAGCTGCAGCTTTGGTAGAAAATCTACTCGAGCGGCAAGAAAAGAAGCCGCGCCCTCTCGCGCAGCGCATGGTGCCGTTTGTGCCGATTTTACAGCACAGGACAAACACCTGGTGCTGAAAATCACTGCAAACAGCAAGACCAAGCGCACACCGCTGCTTGTGTGGCAGAGTTTTTGGTCAGAGTTCTTCTACACGGAACTCCGCCCAGGCCTACTTATTACCACACACAATTCTTCCCGACAGTGGGAATTCTAACCAGCTGAGCACCTGTATTAGCAGTTTGCTTCAACACTCTGTTCTTGCCCACCAAGAAAACCTATAACATTAAAACGAATATACCAAACCTAAAATAACCTCTTACACAAAACTGTATCAGACTTCATGATGCAATGGAAATGTTTGGAAATTTGTATCCCAGACTACAATTGAGCTGCAGTGCCATAATAGATTGTGTGTTACACCAGCACTAATTAACACTTACCGTATTTAACTAGTCCACAACATAGGCTATGTATCTAGAGCCGATGGTGAGGGTGTGGAACGACTAAACGGTTTTGTGCTTGAACAGTGTTTTAATGCCATTAAAACATTTTGCTGAGGGCAGCTGTAGGGGGAGAACTGGTGAGGCTTTTAGTATAATGTATAGCATTAATTAATTCTGTGCTTATTTTTGTGATGATGAGCATCATGATTAGAGCTAAGCAGTAGCAGCAGAAGAGATGCATGTCCTGTATTGAATATTGGCGGAATGTTAAAATAACACTCAATTCAAAGTTGTGTAAAGCAGGCCTTCATTGCAGTCAGTCGTTGATGGGAACTTTCTGGTGATCCACAGACCGCCATGTTCTAGTTTATAGTTAAGCATCAAATACTTTTAAAACTTTTCAAGCAGTGTTTTCACACATTGCAAATGTAGTATGTTGAATATTGTCAAGACAATTATTTGGTTTTAAATGGTGGTAGGCATTTGTTGACAGACATTAAATAACAATTGTTTTCACTAAGCACAGAATTAGCATGTTGCCACTAAGTTGCAATAGCATTGCTTTAGCAATGTTCTTGTTGTGAAGGGAGTGGGGGCAGACTTGTGCACTGGGTGTCCACAAAATGTGCAGTGAAGTCCTTTCTAGCTGTGTTGTAATTGCACGGTCTTATTGTATCATAAGGATGTTTTGCCTTTGTACATGTTTATACCGCTATTTCCCAGGCAATAGATCACTATGCATCTTTAAGCGTAAATGTCCTGTCTATAGTATTGCCCCTCTCTGTATTTTTTGCTATTTTTTACGGTCTAATGACCTAGTCAGTTAATGTACAAGTTTTTGGATTGGTTACATCACCAAACCTGTTGAACTCCGAGTGTTAGAATAAAATGGTAGGGGATGAAGGTGTTTTGGTAATCCTTTGGTTGTACGTATTGGAGCTGAATGGCACGCCTGTATTTTTTTTTTTATTTAAAAAAACAAACAAAAAAAAACATTTTTTTTATACAGAGTGAGGTGGTTGCTCATCCAGAAAGTGAAGCTTTTTTCAGTGAAAAGTCTCTTCTGAAACCTAAGACAGGTAGGATTAGTTTCTTACCCTTACGTAACACACTAGGGTGGACAATCTCACATTGTGATTCTCCCCAATTGCCAGATTGGAGCTGTAAATGCGTACATAGCCCGGGCAGTTGGCACTATCAGAGTTCGTGTAATCTCTTGACATGACAAGATGGTGATGCCAAGAGGCACCACTCCTGAACGCTGTCCGTTTTAGTTGTTGTTTTTCACACCCTCTGACATGAAATATGCAGTCTGTAAAACTTACTGTACAAAATGGAGTGCAGTTGGTGAGTATTCTGCAATAAGAGTTTCCAGCAGAAAGAATGTTCATGAAAGGAAGGAACTATTATGGGACTCAATACAGTAGTACCCTAGTATGGGCATATGTTCGTCTGGCAGATGTCAGAATCAGTCCAACACTGAGGCAGGGTGATAGTTGTAGCTTTACCCTGCCTGGTGGAATGAGACATGAGGCATTCCGGAGGATCCTTCTAGGCCTAGGCATAATAGTTTGATGCAGAGGACAATGTGCCGCTGTAAGATCTGTTTCTGAGCTTTTTTTTTTTTTGTTGGCACCAATGAATCCCAGAAAGAGATGATTGTCCTCTTGTTACTTCTTACTTCTATCTTTGTATAAATTAGGGGCTCACTTTGAATCCAGTTGGTGCAGTCCAGTGCTTAATTTGAGCCGGTGGTTTCCGGTGCTCTGCACCGGCACCTAATTGCCAACACCGGGGCTTATGACAGTCTGCCACGTGGTGGCACTGTCTGGCGCATTTAGGTAGGAGCACAACAAGCGCCGTTTATTAGTTCAATTTACATTTACAATGACTAATACCTGCTTACCAAGTTATTCTTCTAGCTTTGGGGGCCTGGAATAGTTTGAATTGTCACACTTGTAGGAGTGTGATGGTTAGTAGCCGTGTTTGTACAGTCATTGGCAGCGGCAATGTGTGGTGCAAGCTGCAGTGGCCCCCCGACAAGAGCCCTGGCACTTATTCTTTTACAAATTAAGCACTGGTGCAGTCTATCCACCATTGAGGGATGTTGTAGACCTAAGAATGCAGGATGTGTAATGGGGAGGCCCAATTTAAAAGATTCCACTTGAGAAATAAAGGATTCACTTTAGAAATAAAGGATGCACGAGTCCTAAGAAACAGCCTCTCAGGAAAAACATAATAAACAGAGGCTGGACTGACCATGCTTGTAGCACACTGACTCAACACTTAGAAGTGATGTCAAATGAGAAACACTATTCAGAATTAAGATGGTCAGTACAGCTGTGAAGAGGTTCAAAGGGAGCACTGGTGGAGTCCAGTTAAATGTGGAAAGTGTGTCCTACAGAACTTTAAAGAGGAATCTCTAGAGCACAGAAGACCAGAAAATGCATATATCGTTATAAATATAGCTATATTATTGTGGAAGTCTTTTGAGGGTAAGCCCCACTTCTGAGACTTTGCCTGCAGCATGCCACCTGTTAAGCTGGTCTATCTTCATGTTAAGGAGTCTTGCTTGGTGATGGACTGTTGGGAAAAATCTGTGGGATACCAGTCATAGCAAAAGTCTTAGCCTCCAGACAAAGGGAATGGAATCATACTCTTCCATGCTTTTTTCAGTACTACATATCAGTCAAGGTGTCTATAAGGACCAAAATCGCCTTGGCCTTCGTTTGGGTAAAAAAAGGGTATTTGAGGCCAGCCAGATTACTTGCATCTCTAGATAGTTTATGTAATGGCACTTCAACACCTGAGACAGACACTTGAATACCACCTCGTCCAAGTGACCTTCCAGTCAACTGAGGTTTACAGTGGACGTGTCAGATTTGCAACCAAAATCCACCACTTGAAGGTCCTGAGCTCCTTCGTCAGAGATGCAGATGTGATCTGAAAGGTATCCCCTAGTGCAAGACTCAAGACTTTGCAGATTTCTTTGAAGGGGGACTTGTACTAAAGGGTCTGTAGCACCAGCAGGATAGACACTGCCTGGAGTCAAAGAAGCTTCAGAACCAATAAGGCCAAAACAAACCCTGACTTGAAACACTGGGGTCATATCTTGAATGCCCCTGCTTATTGTGTGGGTGGCAAGGTGTTCAAAACCCCTATGTCCAGAATGACCCCATTAGAGAATTGTTTGCACAGCTAGTCTGAAAATCCTAGGGTGTGCAACAATGACAGTTGCCTGTAGGTAGTCTTGAGAGTAGCTGCAGCAAGCCCGCTTTTAACAGCAAGTTGTTGAGTTACAGGAATACATGTATTCCCAACTTGAGAAGATTTGCTCCAACCTTTGACATGAGTTTTGTGAACTGAGGGGCCAACGTAAGGCAGTAGGGCAGGATTGTGAATTGAAAGGGCTCTGATTCCACCACACCCTGGAGATACTTCTGTGGGACTGCATGGTCGCAACATGTACTGCAGGCCCAATGACAAGACTAAGTCCTTGTGGTCCAAGTCCAACAGATTGCTGGCCCCAAATGGTCAATGAGGCAGTAAAGAGGTTTGGCAGCAGGAGACGAGGAGAAGCTTCAGTGCTGCTGACTTCAACCTCTTTCATTACCCCAACCCCTGGAGACATGCATAGGTTGAGCTAGCTGCTAGACAGAAAGGCCCCTCAAAACTTCCTGTGTTGCTGATGCATTGGTGAGCAGAGGAAGCAACCCCAGAAAATGTCACATCTGCTGTCCATTAAAGTGTTCAAATGCTGCAGCTGCTTTCTCCCCAAACAGTCTAGCTCCCGCGAATAGCATGTCCATATGTGAGGCTAGCACATCCCCGAAAAACCTGGTGGTGTAACATTCACGTGTGATGAAAGTACTGATGCTCATAACAAGAGCAACCGAATTTGTGGTGTTTGTCAACCTGCACTGTGCAGAGTCATTTTGTAGGTGTTCAGGCAACACGGGTAGAATCGTACTCTCCATTTCCCAAAGAGCGGCAGTGTATCAACCTGAGATAAATAGCATTCAAGAAGCAATGTGCTAGGCTGTTTGATGGCAAGACCTCCTAGCCCATAGCATCTGTTGGTTTTGACTCAGTCCGGTGAGGCAATAGAAACTGTTTTGCTTTAACTGTGTGCTTGTGGAAACCTGAACTTTAAAGTTCTCAGAAGTAGAAGGTTGTGTTAGTAATGCTGTTGCCTGGTGCATGCATGCTCTCTTGCCGCCAGGTGACTCAATGGTTATGTCTGTATGATAGACTGTTATGCTTGTCTGAAGGGCAGCAAGAGTTCTGAAGATCAAAGGCCTGTCTTCAACATTTCAATGATCAGGTTAGCTTTAGTCTCCACTGTGGCTCTTGCAAGTTCAGTGCATCAGCAGCCCTTAGGACTGGCAGTGCAAAGTATGCATTCTTGCGTGAAGTGCTCCAAAACCCTATCTAATTAAGTCTCCAAAGTTTCCAGGTCACTGGTATTTAGAAACTAGAGATAAAGCCAGCAGCACGTTTACGAGGAGGGAGCAAACGATCACTTGTAGAGCATCAGAATTTTGAGTCGAATAGAGCCTCTGTTCTCCAGAAATATTGCCGGAGAGTCAGCCCCAACTTGTGTTTTCACTTTGTTGATGTGCAACATAACATAAGGTGACCGGCCCCACCACTCCCCCTGCCAGACACCCCTCACCCCCAACCCTCTTTGCCAAAGCCCATTACATATCTAAAAGTGGTGTCTAAGTTGAATCTGGCACCAGAACTTGTAAAGTTTGTGGGGTGGCTGTTTCCAGGGATCTGTCTATACTGGGGAAGGTCCCTGGTGTAAGCCTGACTAGAGGCCACATCCGATACGTGTGACCCAAAGGTCACAAGACAGATCTGGAACCAAATTAAGCAGCATCCTCCCTCGAGACTCCAGTTTGCTGTGCAGTCTATGATGACCTGGGAACCTTGGTGCCTTGGCCCTAGAATTGATATCCGATATGAGTTGGAAGCTGGAGTCTGGTTACTCACATATACAGGCTGTGACTCTTCCATGGAGCAGGAGCGTCTCAATGTCAAAGGCCTTTGTTTTTCTTTCTATTATGTGGCCCTCAAGTTTTTTTGAACTTGAATGAATAGGGGGATCAGGAGCAATGCTGACCCAGTTTCTTTTTTGTGTACTATTTCTTTATTAATGAATAAGTATATACAACATGAGGAATTCTCATCCTTCCAGCAGATATAATAGGCGAATAGAACAGTAATGTGGATGACTCGTACATTCCAATAACAATAAAGGATAGCAGATTTATGAGATAGGAATTGGGAAGGGATGGTGGAAGGGAGATGGGGGGTGGGAGGGGCGTCTGCCTAAGATGAGGGGAGGGAAGGACGCTAGCATGAGTGTGAGGCTAAGTGATGTTTGAATTTGTGTCCATTGATATACAATGGTATACTATCCCGTGTAATTGAGGGTCCAGGAATGCGTCAGTATATGGTCCAACAGTTTCATTATCCAGCTGTGGGGATTAAGTC
Source organism: Calotriton arnoldi (assembly GCA_963921515.1). Taxonomy (NCBI): domain Eukaryota; kingdom Metazoa; phylum Chordata; class Amphibia; order Caudata; family Salamandridae; genus Calotriton; species Calotriton arnoldi. The sequence goes on from CAWUFW010003218.1 coordinate 1,025,371, forward strand.
ACCAGGTATCCTGTCTTCATGTCTCTGGGGGTGATTTCTTTTTCCCTGTATCCCAGCTAGTGCATCTCTAGTGGCGCCTGGCCGCATCTCTGAATGGGGGAAGGTGATTGGAAGCCGGGGGGGGGGGAAAGGGGGAGGTGTGGTCAGATATACATAATTATCCGGCATTGTCTGATCTTCTTTGCGGATCTCAGGTGGGATGGGGGAGTCCTGTTGCCTTGTGGCCCACGGGTCCGCGCTTGGCGTGGCCGGGTTGGGGTGGGGGGGGGAAGGAGGGGTGAGGGTGGAAGAGAGGGTGGGTAAGGGAAAGTAGTTGGACCGGGGGGAAGGGAAGCGTAGGGATGGTGGAGGCACATGCGTGAGGATAGGCGGGGATTGGGGGAGATCTATATATGGAGAGAGAGTGGGCGTCCGAAGTGGCCCAGATTATTATAGGAAACGAAAAAGATGGGGGGGGGGGGGTGTAAGGAGTTAGAGATCGGGGTAAATCATGCGTGTCTGGTCTGCGAGGGTGTGTGTGTGTTTAGGGGGGCTGACCCAGTTTCTTGTGCTATGTGACATATTTTGGGTTCTTGCTCTTTGGCTTTAGGATGCATCATTGAGCATTTGCCACAGGACCTACTTGTGGTTGTGCTGAGGTGCCAAAGTTGTGCTGGTCTGTGACATCTGCTCCCGACACATGCGGCACAGCTTGAGACCTGTCCTTTTTTTAGGTCTCGCCTAGCGTTGCAACTCTGCGAGGCATATTGTCTTAGAGGAGATTTCAGAAGTGTAGTTGAAGCCCCGCCCATGTTTTTTATTGGCTGGCGCCATCGTTTATGGTAAATGTTGGCTTGTAATTCAAAATGAGGCTTCTTTGTTACCGCCCTGTCTCCTTTTTGGACGGCCCATCCGGACTCGATCGTTTACTTGCGGCGTTACACGGTCTCCTTCATTAGTCAGTAGGCACTATGTTTTTTCAGTCGCTTTTGGCAAGGGCGACCGCGTGTTTATATTTGCATTGCGCTTTCACTTTAGCGCGATGCAAAAATAAACAAGCGGCTGCCTTTGCGCAATGGCGAGAGCTTGTTAAATTTAACATCGAAAATGTCCACAGCTCCGCATCACGCCTCCAAAGACAGAAAGTTCCTGGAAAAGTGGTTTTTTTCGTCGTTTTATTTAACTTGCTGCAGACGGGTGATACGCATGTTCCTACTTCATTGCTGATTCAGCAGGCTGACATATTGCCTACTTATGGCAAAATATTCAAATAACGTTGTTCATTAATGTACCACACAGTGTCAGTTCTGGTAGGGATGTTTGTGGTGTGCAACAGGGGAACTTGAGAATAAAAGGCTGTTTCCGTTTCGCTACGTGCTAAAACCATCCCCTATCCAATCCTACCCCCTTTCACTCCTCGCAAGTTGAGCTCCTCTCCGTCGAGCTGCTGAGATCAGCGCCATTTGTTTTCACGTATTGGGTTTAGGTGGCACATTTCCTGGAAGGACATTATGTTTTTTTTAAAAAGGCGACCGTTTCCAAGCTGCAGCGGCGTCACAGCTGAATGTAAACACAAGCGTGGGTCGGGGGTGGGCTGTGCGTGTTTGTTTTCACCAGAGAGCTCTGTGTGTGTGTGTCTGAGCATTCCGGACGCTTGTCAGCATACCCAGCAAAGAAAGTTCACTGGAGACAAGGGGGAGGGGTGGGAAGGGGTGCGGGAAAAAAACACACTTTCCAACAAGCATTTGCAATGCAATAGGTCTCGCATTTACGTGAGTTTGAGCTATTGACATTGCAAATAACACTGCCTTTTATTTTTGTTTTAGTTTTTAAAACATAAATAAAAGGCATTGTCATTTACAATGCCAATAGCTTAAACTCTCGTAAATGCGAGACCTATTGCATTGCAAATGCTTGTTGACTGCCCAATGCCAAAAAGTTCAAACAAACTTAAAAAAAAATCTGCAGAGCTTTGAGTCTGAATCTGAGTGATAAAAGGAAACTATGTTTGTGGATGCATGATGACTGTATTGGACGGAAGATGGCAGGAAGGATTGCATGTGCTCCTAGATCAAGTTTGGTGCTTGCGGGAAATACATGTGGTGAGGAATCTGTTAGAAGTATCCACCAGGCTAGTTAGGTTTGCCTTGTGTTCTTTATGGCCCTTGCTGCCCTCTTAACTAGCTTTCTTATATCTCTGTAGAGAACATCTTTAATTTATTTTTACAGCACTTGTACTCATCACAAAAACAATTGTGCCAAGACACGAGTCCGTGTAGAGGCAGTTAGCCTGATAAGCACAATGTTTTATGGACTAGCCTAAAAGGTGGTTAGCTTTAATGTGGGAGTGACTGCTGTTTTAGAGCTTGTCAAAAAGTGTCTGTTTTCTGTGCTTTTGTCTGTAGCGGGTAATGGTCTCTATAGCATCTGTAAGGCAGAGAACAGTCTGCTATTCTTATTTTTTTTGCCTATCAAAGAATGAGGCTTGGTTCCATAATAAAATAGATTTGATTTGAGTCTTAGGAAAAAAAAAGTCTATAACCATTTTTCTTTATAATAGGTAGATCGCTGCAGGTGATTTGGGGGTGTACTCTTAACCCAAGTCAGCATTAAAAAAAAAAAAAAAAAAAAATAAATTATTTATATATATATATATATATATATATATATATATATATATATATATATATATATATATATATGCAAAACATCGATCTCTTCGGAAGAAGTAATCGGAGGGACACATCGGGGAAGTCAGGAAAGACGTTTATTGCATCAATGGCATGACGCGTTTCGGCGAGTGTGCCTTTGTCAAATGCCTTTGCACACACAGTCTCTCTCTTCAAACTGCTAAAATTACCCTTGTTGTTCTCCCATTGGTGGCAGTCCAGGTGGGGCGTATTAGAAGTCCAATTACCATTGCAGCCCACATCGGTGGACTACAACTCCCAGCAGGCATCAGTCCTGGCCAACTAGGTAAGTATATGGAACCAGCCCCATGTATCCCTATGGGCCCTGGAAAATTGTACAGAACGTGATGACTGCAGCTTGATGAAAGCACAATGTTGCTGATGGAACAACTTTCCTTCCCTGGCCCCCAACGCTCAAGCCGCATGGGTCCTCTTCCAGCCAGCCTCTGGGACGTAGACAAAGTTATCCTGTCCCTCCGTGCAGTCACGGACTGCGTCAGCAGTGATTCTTAGCCTTCAAGGGGTGCGGCGGTCACGGAGTGCATTCAATACCTTGAATCCTTCCACCAGTTGCCCTGTTGACTCCGGACACTTGTTTGAGCGGGTCCCCCAAAGCGCGACGAGGGCTAACGCGCTGAATATGCAAAACATCGATCTCTTCGGAAGAAGTAATCGGAGGGACACATCGGGGAAGTCAGGAAAGACGTTTATTGCATCAATGGCATGACGCGTTTCGGCGAGTGTGCCTTTGTCAAATATATATACGTTTTGCAAAATCTTTTTTTTTTTTTAACTCTGCGCCCTGGGAACCCTTACTGTCTTCTCAATTTTGTCTGTAAGGCAATAATTCTCCTGCAGCTTCTGCAAAGGAAGTGGAAGTTGTATATCGTTTCTACATGCCTTGTATTTGCTAGTGTGGAATTGTAGATAACGCTTATTATGTAGGAATGGCTACAAAATCTTTCTCTTTGCTGGTTGGTTTAGTTTGTAACTGTAATTAGTCCTATGAGAGATGGGTGTAAGGTGGTAGTGCAAACTCTTTGCTGCTAGTGTTTGATGCATCTGAGAGTAGATAATTGTAGCTTGTGCACTTTACAGCTTTGTTCTGCACAGCGTTTGCATAAATCATAGTCTGGTAGCTCAGTTACTCAATTGTTTACATCAAAGGTTTCAATCAGCATCATCAGGAGAGCTTGAGTTGCTTCGGCGGGGAATGCACCATGAGTCCTTGCTCAGTTTAGGCTGTGATAGTTTGGAATAGTTTATTGCTGTGTTTAATTGTATTGTGGTGAATTAAGAATCACATCGGGTCTTAAGCTAGAAGGTACATGTTTTATGGCACAAAGCTGTGTCATTAGTTTGCTGTGAGAAAAAAACAACCTCCCATTCGTGATATTAAACATGTAACTTCAATTTCTATCTAGGTTTTAACACAGACTGTGTTGAGGTCAGCTAGCGAAGAATTTTTTATGGAGGAACCCTACTAAAGTTCTACGATTTCTCAGGGTGGTACGCTGAGTGCCTTAAAGTTTATCTGATGCGAAGCTAGAAGCCATTAGTATTTATAGAGCACTGGCAATGTGATCCTAGGGTTTAAGAAACTGGAGCAGTCTGTCCACTGGGTTTTTGATCTGTTGCATTATGTGTAGGTTTCTTCTGTGGCCTGTTGTATAGTCTAAAGAGGAATGTACAAAGGAAGCTGTGCTTTTTGATTCTGGGTCAGCTGACGTGAAGATATCAGTTTTCCAGTTCTAATCATACTTTGTAGGTTATCCTTTTGTGGTTTTGATTTTGTGTTTTAAAAGTTAGACCTGCAGAGATTCCTAGGCTCTTTATTACGCCCTTTGAAAGTGGTTTCTGTCCTAGTTTTGCAGCCCAGGGCCGTTAATACTTTCCAGCTTAGGTTTACTTGCGAACATTTCTAGTTTTTGAATTGATTTGAGGGTGTTAACTGTCTTCCTGTTTATGAGGGTGATTGTATTCATTGGTTTTATTAAGATGCTTAATAAACACAAATAAGACCAAATGATTTTATCTAGAGTGCAAAGTTAAATATTGAAAAGAGACAATTTGGCATTGAGGGGTTCTTGCTGTCTAGTTAATATGGATTGATGTTTTAGACGCAGCAGGGAAATGGGGGTTCCGCTTTGTAGTGATGAAGGCATCCAGTTAGTCTTTGCTATGAATATCCAAGTTTTAAAAGATGATTAGCGGTGATGAATGTACAGGTCTAGCAAACAAAATACAGCTGCCCCATGTCAGTGAGTCTTGATTCTGAGTTAATGGATATTTTAGTTTAGGGTGTTTTATTTCCCCTTCGGCATACACCAGTTTGCAAATTGGCAATAGTGTTAATTTCAGAACTTATCACCATCCAGGACCCTTTTTATTCAAGAAGTTTGACCTGAAAGTATTAGTTTTGATATAGTAAGTAATTTTAAGTTTGTAATGGAAAGGATCTTTTCTTTCGAAGTAGCCTAATAAATACGTATACAAGGTAGTTGGGCATGATACCAGTTCTGAATAAGGAACTAGTGATCGTCCATTCTGGTTTTGCAATAGTTCATCTGGTTATCCTCAGTTTGTCAAGGATTATGTTGGTTTAGATGCAAGTTTTCTTTTTCTTTTTTTTTTATTCTGCAATAGTTATGACTGAAGATGTAAAAACATTTAAGGTAGCTTTATATGCTTGGAGTCACCCGTAAGAATGTACATGTAGCCCTCGAATGTTTTTCTGACCATGAGCTGTTAGTGTTGGGGGTTACTGCCTATTACTTTTGCATTTGAAGCAAAGACTGTGATTGACCCAGTAGCCAAAGGTTCCGCCCATTTAATTGCACTGGATTTTTGCTTTTTGACCACCCGGCTTTGTGTTTTTACTATGAGTGACTTACCAATCAAAGTATATTCTGTGGAAATGTACTGTGTGCTAACAGTTATTGCTCACCTTTCAAAATAAGGTCTGCTGCTGCGCAGCTAGAGTAAGACTTTAGGCTTTTTACACACAAACGTGTGTGTGTGTGCTGAGCATTTATTACTACGTCTATCTCAGCCTGGTATCTGCGCACAGGTAACCTGTCACAGAAGGAACTCTATTGGTGTTGCCCTGTTGTAGGTCTTATAATGTGCATGAGCATTCTCAGCATACATCTGTAATGATTACTGAAAAGGCTGTGTGCTTCACTGATTTATAAATCATGGGCTAAATCTGCACCAGAGCACAGTTTCGGCTTAGTTGGACATAGATTAAAGCCCTTTGTCCCTGCCAACCCCCCGCCGCATTAATTGCTTTGCTGGCCAGCAGGAGAATTAAAGGCCTCCCCCACACAATAGGGCCATTTTACAGAGCTTGGCCCTGTTCCTATGAAAGGAGGGGTTGGGCCACGCTGCATGTACTAACGCTGAACCTGGCCTGGGCAAGCCCATAGAAACAAAGGAGGACAACCAGACCTTTGAAGCCAAATCCAGGAGGGGCTCACCGTTAAAGTTATGGAGGGAAGGGATCAGACACCTGTTGGTTTTGAGCAGGGCTGAAGGTGTTTCCATACATCCCGTCAAGCTACCATATTGAAATGTCCCAGAATACTATGCAGGGGAGTTTGGGCTGGAGTGGATTGAGGGTGTAGCCCCTAGGATGGGGCAGAGGTGCCCATCTTCTAGAACTTTCCATTCCAATTAAAATCCCCTGCACAAGGAGGAAACTGTGGAGGACTCACTGGACCTGGGAGTGATATTGGCGAAAGAAAGCCCAGCTGGAAGGAAAAGCCACCTTACCCTACTGAAAAGATGGACTTCAATAGTCAGCTGGCATCCAGGGGCTAGGAATGTTTCTCCATAGCCAGAGGTCCAGGCCTGCCTTTCCCACTGAGGGACTGTAAAATAGGGGGGGGGCGGGGCGGGCGGCTAGAGGGTTCCCCTGAAACTACTATGGACTGGTCCTGAAGCTGTGTCCTCCATCAGGGGTGCCCACTGACACTGCTGCTGACGCACTGGTGTCATACTAGATGGCAAAGACATGGACCTGGGAAGTGTAATGGGGAGCATACTTTGCTGGTGGGCTTTTGCATTAGTTCTACCGGTAACCTAAGCAGAGAGCATGTTCAACCATAGGAGCTGTAAGATTCAAGCTGAACAAGAAAAGTAAAATTTGGAGATCCCTACCCAGAGACACCTTTGCCCCTGGGGGCCGACACACAAGTCCTGTCCTGGGAGACCCCATTTCCGCGGAGTGACCGCAGACAGGTAAAGACTGCTGCTGTGCTCCATGGCAAGGCAGTGTGCCTCTCCCACTCACCTTGTACATATAGGGTGTTTTGGGACGGCCTCTTCATGCATTGGTCTGTCCAACTATCATTCATTTACTGCTTCTGCTGACCACAGGATCCAACATGGGGCAGCCCACTTAAGTCATTGGCTCTTAACTGCAATGGACAGCATTTTGCTTGTGCACATCTGCCCTTAAAGTAGTCTGCATATGTTCCTGAACTGGAAGACCAAGCTCTGCTTGTCTTTGCTTCCGTTTTTTAATTTAATTTTGTGCTTTTTTTGTGCTTTTTTTTGGGCAGGCATGCACACCATCTTTTAGAAGCATTGTTTTAACTTATTATTTTTATATTTTCTTCACTTAACCTTCTTTCAATTTTTTTTGTTTTTTTGCATCGGATTTCTGCCAGGGTTGTTAAAGCCCTACTTATCCTTGCCAGTGTGTTTTTTAAAATACCATTTTTTAATTTAACAGATGTCACTGTAAGGTTCCGAAGTGGAAATTTTTAGGAGTGAGCCTCCTGTTAATTTGTCAATCTGAATGCTGAAGATCCCTTTTGAAAGTGAATTGTGTAGATGCAGCAGTGGTAGATACCCTTTGAAAAATTCGTAAAAGCGTAAAGCTTGACCATAAATAACTGCATGACACCGCCTACTCTAGTGAGTACACAAAGTGGTGTAATCATGGTGTGCAAGCAAGATGGCACTTTACATACACGATGCAAAAATGTTGTATTTGAACATTTAATTTTGAAATGCACCGAATTTAACAGCTTCAATTGCTGCTTGCCAGCTTGTGTGAGCAATAGTAAATTTGTCTTAAATCCACGTTCTTTGGATGTATTTATTCGACAAGCAGCTGGAACAGTACACTTATGTAAATGTAGGTTTATTGGTACTAAAATGAGATCTTATATTAAACATCCGTTCTTTCTAAAACCTAAATCATAATCAGCAGTGCACACATTTAAAATATATCATTTTTTCTTGCTCTTGACCCATTTGTTATTTGTTACTAATCTTAGTCTTAATATGTTTTAAACTCTGGAAAAAATGAATGTGTTCAGAGATTGTAATGGCCCTTAGACTTTATTCTTACCTGGTCTTATTTACCATCTTTCTACCTCTTTAAAAGATCTGATAATCTGCTTTGGTTGTTTAGTTGGTAATTAAGCTGGTGTTGACTTCTTTCTTCACTTCTTTACTGACGTAAGTTTATGAGACATGTAATTGGACAGCTTCTTGATAAGAATATTCCTATGTTTGGAGAACAAACGTTTTCCCTGTTGCTCTCAATAAAATAGTGCGTTCTGTGCCATATATACCTATCGGACAAAGGAAGCGTGAACCAAACTTTATCCAACATAATACTTTGAATAAAGTTTTGATATTTTGGCTAAGCATTTACTCCCTTCACCAGACGTTCCCTTAAGTGCCTTATTCTTGTAAACTGAGAATTCGGCCATACATAGATCAGAAATAAGGTGCACCTACATTAAGAGAATATTGTGTGACTGGAATCCTTTGTCCTAGTAAAGCCTAGTTTTAATGTCTGGATGATGGTGGAGAGTGTTTAAGTTAGTGGCGGCTACCTCTGAACGGGAGTGGTGAGGCGGGGGATTAACAAGAATAGAAAAATAAATGTACCCGTCGTCGCTGCCACTCCTCCGTCCGCAGAAATGGAAACACCCAGGCTCTTTGCCTCTCCCAGCCAATTACGACACAGCAGCAGCGTCGTGATTGGTCAGAGCGGCAAAGCAGGCAGTGCCTGGGAGTCTGGGCATGTTCTTCACCGGACAGCCCAGTGCAGAACATGCTAAGTGTGCATGGTGGTTTGGCCGGCCAAACCGCGGTGCGCACTAAGGGAGTACAAACTACTCCTCAATTTGTTCTGATGGCAGCAAGCCCCGCCCAGCCCAACCTGGCTCCGAGTCCCGAAAAGAAAAAGAAAATTAGAACTTATTATCATTTTATTTTTTGCACTGCTCACTGAGCTGTGAGGTGACGCTTCTCCGCCTTGGTGGAGGAGCCGCCACTGGTTGAAATAGACATGGTCTTTGCTTAACGCTGCTATTAGGTTAGTGAATTGAGCTTCCTGCTCCATGGAGCAAATTAAACTGCGACTGCCGTAGATGTGTCACTTAATATTTTTCCTTCTACATTTAGATTCTAGAGTGACAAAGTGGTGTAGGAGGACATTTTTAATAACTTAAACAGCCATTTCTAAATTTCCCCCAGTTGTGAGCTTAAATTGTTGGAATTACCTTTTATTCAGTACACCTCAAATTTCTGCATTTATGCTTGTGAGTTTGTCAGTTGGAGTTATGACCTTGCCAGTCACTAACTGGTGAACATTCATTGCATTAATCAGTTCATCCAAGAATTGAAACACTCACTCTTGCCCTTATCAGTTGTACTGTGAAGATGTCCCGGAAGGCCCCAGTTCCCAGAAAAATGTTGCTGGCTCACCCACTGACCCTCTTTAATCAGGACTCCTTTGCAGCACCTACCAGTACTCTCCTTCATCCCTTTCTTTGTGACTGACTGCGCGTTTCAAGGGTAGTACAGTGAAGAATAGAAATGTCAATTTTTCACAATAGTATAGCAGATCCTTTAGTTTATTCACTAACCGTGCTTTGCTGATTGTCATTTGGTGACATCTAGTATTTGACGAGCGAAAGTGATTAGAAAGCAGGTGATATTATGTAACCTAAGAGACAAAGTTAATGGGATGTAGATTCAGATACATATGAGAGCATTGGAATTTTGGAGTAAACATAGCCATAAAAAATACATACGTATAGTGGCTATAGATACCTCCTTTATTAGATCTTCATCCATTAGTTTTTTATTCTTTCAAAACTTCAGCGCCCTATAGGTGTAGAAAATCCCCCTTTTCTGCGTGGTCCCCCCTCGTTTTTATTTTATTTTTGCCTTTTGCTGTACCTATATTTTTGCTGTCTTTAGTACTATGCACTTATCTGCTAACCGGTAGAAAAGTGCCTGTGCGCCACCTTTAAACATGGTTGAATTGGCATATTTAACTCATTTAAAGTCTCTGGTATATAGTACAAAGTGCACCCAGGGCCTGTAAGTTAAATGCCCCGGTGGACTGCAGCACGCAGTGTGCCAAGCACTGCAAACATGGTTTCAGGCCTACTATTGTTGCCCGACTGTAGCAGTGTAAAAACTGCAATTCGACCTATCAAAATAAAATATTGTTTATAGGTCAGACATTCCCCTTTTAAATATTAAGTCACCCCTATATAGGCCTTGTAGCCCACAAGGCAGGGCACATGGTATTTAAAAGTAGGGCATGTAAAAATGTAACGTTAAACTGTCCTTACAGTGACTATGTTCACTGTGGCAGATCCAGCTGTCAAATGTAGAAAAGCAGAGTACAGACTAGAATACTAAAACTGTATAACAGGACCAGCTAGCAAAATGATTAAGCTATTTTTAGTCATTAAAATCCAATTTGTTAGTGAAGTTGCATTTTTAATTAATATTAAGGTAAAGAAACTTTAGAAAAATAACTTTTCCCAGCTTTAAGTTACTATAGGCTTATTTGCGCTGTAGCTTCTCCCCCACCACCAGTTATTAGCCTTCAATAGGTGTGAAGTGTCTCCTAGGAGCAAACAATAAGCTGACTTGAATGAGCAGAGAAGGCTTTCTGTGAACGCCACAGAATATGCAGGGTGGGGGTTGTGGGTATCCATTTTGACACTACAGTGTCAAATCCTGCATGACCGGTCTAAGGGGTTTACATTTAACACTTGGGGTGCTCTTAAAAGTGGAATGCACAGGATGCCAGGACAGTTCTTGTGGATCCACCTTCTGGTTGCTGAAGGACCCTGCCTCTGCCCTACCAGACCTCGGTCTCTCTGTCTCTAATTTTTTGGGGGTACATTACCTGCTCTAAAGTGGATTTTAGTTTTAAATGTGAGGACGCTATGATTACTCTAAAACACGCTGCATGCACACACGCGCACCCCTATACGCGCACCTTCCCCCCCCCCCAAACTTAAGTTTAGTGTGGCCAAAGACTTTCACAACTTAAAAATGGGTAAGGTTGCCCTGAGAACGATTACTTCATTGGTTAGTGCCCACGAGTCATTACCAACCACTAGTGCCAGGTATAAATGTGGCACCTCCAGGCGCCCACTTGAGCACTTCTCAAACCTGTACAAGACCAGAAGAATACTGCGCCTGCTGTCTGACGTGAGAGGAGCCCTGAAGGGCTGGACCTGCTCCCTCATCTACCCTGACCAAGAAGTGGACACCACGGGTCATAAGGTTGACCACCTGTTAAAGCTACAGGGATACAAGAGCTGGAAGTACCCGGCAGTCCAGAGGCAGCTGGACCTGGGGTGTATCCTGCTATTGGCCCCTGCCTGACACATGAGTCTGAGCGTGCTCCCTGAGGTCCTGGGGGGCTTAAGAAAAGTACTTGTGGTGAATTGGGACATAACTTACTGAAATCAGAAGGCAACATCCTTGCCTAGGACGAACCTGATTGGTGCCCAACCTGAACTCTGGTTCATAACTTAATGAGATTCGGGGGGGGGTGAAAATAAAGACAGTGAGTGGCAATGAAGGGGTACAACATCCATGAGAGGTTGGAAACCTGTCAGTGCAGCTGTCAGACTTTTTTTCTTCTTTTTTTTTTTTTCCTGACTCTTTATCCGGTAAAATAACTTATTTGAAATTTGTGCTGTGCAATAATTTGTCAAGCCCCAAATTTGTTTCAGATTTTGTTGGTGGAATTACCAAAACCTTTCTTGAAAGAGTCAGGCTGTCTTGTGCATGGTCAGTGTAACAAGAGACTGAGATTATAAGTTTTCCAGGGCTGTTTCCACCTCCCAGTTTAAACCCACAATATTGAGCGTAAAAATACCAGGAGGGGTGGTTATGTTGACCCGATGCCTCATTTGACTTGCAACCCCCCCCCAAATGAAAAAGACAAACCATTTATGTCCGCATTGCCTTCTTTCTCTATTCAGGAAAATCATGAAATTGTAGTCCACTCACAAAGCCAGTTTTATCACTGAAAATGCAAGCCTGCTATTATCAACCAATGGATACATACCATTTAGTACTGCATGATTGCCAATCACAGGTTTATTTAATTCTGCACTAGTAAAGCACATGGAAGGAGTTGTGAGTGTTGGAATCAAGCTAGATCTGCTGTGGGTTTGTGAATGCCCAACTTGTGAGTTAGTGGGCTTTCTCAAACACATGTCTAACAGTTTCCCAACTTGGAAATTACCAGTTTTGCGGCGTGAATCCTTTTCACATGCTGTGCATTATTCCGCCATCTAGTGGTTGGGTCCGGAATAGTCCTTGTTTGTTAAAAAAATAAAATAAATAAATAAAAAATCTTGTTTTGGCCACTGTGGACCACCATTTGGTGCCAGCTATGTCCCCTGTGTGATGTCAGATGGCGCCCTGGAGGTCGTTGTGCGTGGTAGCCATCTTCAGATTATTTTTTCCGCCGTTGGGTCTGGAAGCAAGACGGGAAGCTCTGAAGTTTTTCAGGATATCCCCGAAAAAAGAAAAAGCCGAAAAAAGTTCCAGTGAACTACACTGAAAATTGACGACGCAACCGGAGATAAGAACAGGACTCCGGGATCGACACGGAAGACCTCTAAGGGTAGGGGCCATGGAAAATACCCCTTTCAAGTTCTGCCCCGAGTGCCACCACAAGTTCGCACAACGCGATCCACACGACGTGTGCAACCTCTGCCTACCGAAGGACAAGGACTGTGAGGCCTGCACGACGTTCCTGCCAAAAACACTCAGGACTCGTCGAAAGCAGAGAGGCCCACTACGCCACCATGTCTCAAACTTCGAAGAAGACTTCCCTTAAGGACCTGGGCCTAACCAGTGACGACTAGGACCAGGGAATGCCAGCAGAGTCGACGCACGTGGGATCAGACGTCGAAATTCGTGAAGGAGACTCCGAGAAACCACACGCCCACAAGAAGGCGAGCGACACAGGGAAGAAAACTGAAAAGGTAATACACATCCGTCGGAACCAAAGGGCCATGGAGGAAAGGCGCAACACAAGGCAGCCCTGACGCCGAGTAAAAAGGCGATTGAAGGTCAGTCGCGATCTTAAGAACCCCACGGAACCCTACCAAGGGATACCAAAGAGGGAAAATCGCATAAGACGCCAAAAACCAGGGTCGAACACGAACCCCCGAAGGGAAGCGCGACACCGTCTAAGGACTCAAGCGCAAGCAACAAAGTCTCTGGTGTCCGACGCCAAGAGAACACTCTAGGTCGAGAGAGAAAACGACTCTAGGCCGAGATGGCGACACTCCTCCAGAAGAAAAAGGAGTTCGACGCGTCACTTAAAGACTTCCGGATCCCAAAAGTCCCGGTCACCGAACTGGAAAACGTCGACGCCGGAGAAGAGGACATCCTCGAATCCCCTCCAACCCCTGAACCGCGTGAAGAAGATCCCTAGGATTACGGAGACGCTCCAGAAGAGGTGGAAGGCTCCGAAAAGTTCGAGGACACATGGCATTACCTCGACACCGAAAGTCCCGAAGAGGAGATATGCTGCTATCTGTCGAAGGCATCACCACCACATGATATAGCCTTCTACAGCCAGCTGGTGAAAAGGGCAGCAGACCCTTTCGGGGTACCCCTCGAAGAGGAAAAAGACTCGTTTCCTACTGGAAACACTGGCCCCTGCCAACAAAGGAACACAGTACTTGCCAATGCTACCAAGCATCCTAAACTAGGGCAAGGAAGCCTTTTAAGGAACCAGCCTCAAGCAAGGGGGTGACACCAAGGGTCGTGAAGTACAAGGCCTCCTCCAAGGACCCTAAATATATTCAGGGCAACACCATGCCAGACGCCAACGTCCTGAACAGATACGGACACCAGCAGTGGGACGACATAGAGGAGCTCCTCAACAAGCTCCCTGAGGAGGACAAAAAGCGAGGAAAATCTATTGTCCAAGAAGGCAGAAACATCGCAAACACATGCCTTAAATCTGCACTGGATGCAGCAGACACTACCAGCACGCAAATGTGCACAGTCACCACCTAAGAAGACATGGTTGGCTTAGGATCTCAGGGTTCAAACAGGAGGTACAAACCTCCATCAACAGGCCTTTCACAGGGGATGCACTATTTGGGAAGGAGGTAGACTAATCCCTCATACAAATCAAGGAGGACAATGAAACAGCCAGAGCGATGGGAGCCCTCCAGCAAAGAGGTACCTTCAAAAGAGGTGGGTTCAACAACCGAAAACCCACAGGAAGAGGTGCATTTGGCCAAGGACAGCAAATGTCACAACAGCAACAAGGCCAAGGGAACAGACAACAAACAGGCCAACAATCAGGATACCAAGGTTGGCAACAACAACCCAAGCAGCCCTTTCGTGGAAGAGGCTGGGGCAAAGGCCAGCCCTCTAGAGGAAGAGGCAACGGCTAAAATTGACTCCCAAATACAACAGGACCCACATAAAACGCCAGATGGAGGAAGAATATCATAATTCTTCAAACAGTGACAAAAAATCACAACAGACAATTGGATATGAAATCGGGTGAAATACTGGTATTGCATAGAACTAACAAAGACACCACCTGCAAACCCAACAAAAAGTTTCAAAAAACAAGAAATCATAGTTACATTTGGAAATAAAGGAACTACTGCAAAAACAAGCAATAGAATTAGTACCAAAACAGGAGGTTTTGAAAGGAAACTATTCACCATACTTCCTAGTTCCCAAACAGGACCTATCACTTAAGGCCAATCCTGGACCTAAGGTTCATAAACAAGTTCATCTTAACACAACATTTCAAAATGGCTACGCTACAAGAAATAATTCCCCAAATCAAAAGAGATTACATGGCAACAATAGAACTCAAGGATGCCTAATTACACATTCCTATGAACGAAAAACACAGAAAATACCTATGGTTCCTACACAGTGGAACGCACTGTCAATTCAAGGTACTCCCTTTCGGAATCAAGTCCGCACCAAGGGTTTTTCACCAAGTGCCTAGCCGCAGTGGCGGAACACCTAAGAAGAAAAGGGATACACGTTTACCCCTACCTGGACGACTGGCTCATAAGGGCAAACACAAGACAGAAATGCCTCTAGCACATTCAAACAGCTATTCACACGCTGCAAGACCTAGGGTTCTCTATAAACCACAAGAAGTCATCCACAAAGCCAGAAAGAGGAGACTTTCCTAGGTGCAAGACTAAACTCAAACGTGCGGACGTATCAGACGCAGAAGAGAATACAGGCAATAAAGCAAGAAACATCACTCTACCACAAGGGTCCATTTCTGACCGTGAGGGTCATGAAACCTATGGGCATGATGGCATCATGCATACCACTCATTACTCACGCCCGCCTACACATGCGCCCATTACAAGAATGGCTGACCAACAACTGGTCCCAAGCCACAGGGATTGGGAGGATCTAGTGGTTGTTATGCACAGGCTGCAAGCAGAAATACGATGGTGGGCATCCAACAACATAGCACAATGCAGACCTTTCAGGATCCCAACTTCTTCTGTGACAATCACTACAGACGCATCCCTCAGCAGATGGGGAGCGCACCTCAAACAGCCGAAAGTACATGGTCAGGATTCTATAAAACACTTCAACTACTTGGAAATGAAAATGGTGTTCCTAGCACTGAAAGCGTTCCAGAGACACATTCAGGGGGAAACTGTGTTGATCCAAACGGACAACACTACAACAATGTTCTACCTCAACAAACTGGGTGGTACAAAATCATTCCCACTGAGCAAGCTAGCACAGGAAATCTGGCAATGGACAGTATGCCAAGCGATCAATTTGCAAACAGTACATCTTCCAGGAGTGGACAACACAACAGCAGATCAGCTGAGCAGACAGAACTGTTCCCACGAATGGGAGCTGAACCACAAAACAGTACAATACATCTTCAATCTCTGGGGAACACCAGTGATAGACCTGTTTGCAACACAACAAGAAATGCCAGTTCTTTGCCTTGCAGTTTCCACACCACCTATCAAGAGTGAATGCCCTGTCACTAAACTGGTCCGGGACATTTGCATATGCTTTTCCTCCAATACCCCTAATCCAAAGAGTGCTAGAAAGGTCAAAACAACCGGGAACAAACCTAATTCTCATTGCCCCGCAATGGCCAAGACAGACATGGTACTCCAGTCTGTTAGAGCTGTCCAGGGTAAGGATGATCAAGATCAAAACATACAAGGAGCTATTGACAATGCAACAGGGCCAGATCTTCCACCCAAAGCCAAAGACGCTGCAACTAGCGGCCTCGCACCTGAATACATAGTTTGGCCACCTCAACCTGCCTCAACGAACAATGGAAATCCTAAAGGAAGCAAGAAAGCAAACTACAAGAAAGTGCTATGCCGCAAAATGGAAGCGATACTACACAGCTAATAACCACATAAATTTAATCACCACACAAACAGTGATCACCTATCTAACTCATCTCCTAGACAGCCACATCAACTACTCAAGCATAAAGGTGCACCTCGCTGCCATCGTAGCATACACAGGGGAAGAGCATGCAAAAGCTTCACAAGGGCGGTCATAAAATGATTTCTAGAAGGATCAAAAAGAATTGCTCCCACTAGAACAGCACCAGTGCCCATGTGGAGTCTAAATACAGTGCTCACGCAACTAATGACAAAACCATTTGAGCCCATGCAGAAGGCAGAACTCCAGCACATCACCTCAAAGACAGCCTTTCTCATTGCCATTACATCTTTACGGAGAGTAAGCGAGTATCTGAAAAACAGTTGGTTATAGATTCCATACCTTAGAACTACCCCCAGGCGTCAGACTGGACCCAGAAAGTTTTTTCGTCAGCAGTACTCCTGTGCATCAGAAGGTGGCGTCGGTCGACTCCGCGCTACGCGTCGGCGTCGTGGTCGCCGGGATGACGTTGTGGTAGCTACATAGACGCCGCCCTCGCGCGCTGACGTCAGGTCTGTTCTTTCTTTTTCCGCGCCAGCAAGTGAAGATTCGGAGAGAGTGATACCCCCAGTAAATTTTTGACTGGACTTTTTCTCGACCTATGTCGACTTCGTTGTTGTTTGAGTCCATCGACTCCTGGTGCACGAGGGATGCCCGGCTTTAAGGCTTGCGGTTCCTGTAACTGACTCATGTCGGTGACGGATCCGCACAGCGCATGCCTCTACTGCCTGGAGCGCGACCACGACCCCAAGTCCTGCTCCGACTGCCGGACCATGGCCCCGAAGTATTTGCGGGAGCAGTCCCGAAAGCTACTCGAGGCCCGGCAGTCGGCTCCGCGCCGCTTGCGGAGCCAACTCCATTCTTCGTCGAAGACTTCGCACTCTGGGTCAGGTAAGTCGAAGTACAAAAAGAAGTCTAAGCATCGTCGCTCTTCGACTGCTCCCCGTCCGTCGGCCGACACAACGAGGGATGCGGGTGGTGCCACTCCCGCGGCTCTGCGTGCGGAGCCTGCTGGGTCGGCTTCGGGTTCCCCCCCCACCCTTTCCGGGACCCAGTGCGACCCCTGCCCAGCTTCGGAGTATCTACGAAGCGATGCATGCCATCTTTGGGCAGCCCGACTCCGCCGGCGCACCTTCGGGCCTCGCGGATTAGGCTGGGGGCCCTGAGCCTTCAGCGTCGGCGGCTTCGGCACCGCAGGGTCCTCTTGGATCAAGGCCTGGATCCGGATCGGCGCCGGGCGACCTGATTACGCCTCCCCTGGCGCCGATTCCACCGGCACCACGTCCGCCACCGGCGTCTGCTGTGTCCCCAGCCGACGTCGACCCCAGCCTCCACCTAGAGGTAGGCGCAGAGTCGGACCGGCGTCAACCGATGCCGAGGGGTACTTTTGTGCCCCTGTTCTACCCTGGCTCTTTGAGACCAGATTGGCAGCCAGAGGAGGGTGAGGAGGACTGGGAGGGGTCTGGAGACCCTTTAACAAACCAGATGGTGTTTGAGCAGGACTGGAGAGGAACTGGGGGAAGCCAGTGGTTTGAATACCTCACCAGACCGTGGCATGTTGTCTCCTACCGTGGCTACAGAGGAGAGAGCGTCATAGGCAGTGGTGTTGCGTAGGGCGGCCGAGGCTCTCCTATGGTGGCAGTCAGGACTAACCTCCTGACAGAGGTGCTTCAACCAGCAGCGAGCTCTTCGGAGCCCCTGCTGCTGTTTAATGAAGCCCTGACAGACATCCTTTTGGGCAGCTGGTTCAGGCCCAACTCAGGGGCTCCTGTGGACAGGATGATTGCCCGACGCCACCGCCCAGCCCCGGGCGACTCCACTTTCCTCTCCCAACACCCCACCCCTGAAAGCTTGGTAGTCCAAGCCTCCATGTCCAAGGGCGCATTCCCTACCGCCCCCCCGGACAGGGAATCCAAAAAGCTGGATCATCTTGAGAAGATGTTTTCTTCCCCCAGCTTGCGACTGCGGTAGGTAAACACTGCATGTCTATTAGGCCGTTACACCCACTCCGTGTGGGACACGGTTGCGCAAGTTCTGCCTCAGTGCCCGGAGGAGGCCCGGGCCGTGCTCTTTCTCGAGCGGTTGCTGAAGGGAGAGACGCAGCGAAGTTTACCATCCGCTGTGGGCTGGATACCGCAGACGCACTTGGCAGGACGATTGCCACGTCAGTAGCCCTTCGACGCTACGCCTGGTTGCTTTGGACTGGTTTTTCCAGGGATGTCCAATCCACACTTATGGACATGCCCTTTGATGGCCGTCGCCTTTTCGGCGACAAGGCTGACCACACGCTAGATCGCTTTAAGGACTCTCGGGCTACGGCCAGGTTCTTGGGCCTCTCCACCACCCGCCCTGCACAATCTGCCTTTCGTGGCTACGGAAGGGGTGCCCCGCTACGTCCCGCCCAGAGCCACAGGCCAGCGCAAGCTGTTCAGCCCCAGCGCGGCCGGGGACGTTGTAACCACCGCCGTGGTTCTAGGGGCCAGCGGGCGGGCCAGTCCACCACAGCCCCCTCTGCAGCAGCTTCCAAACCCTCCTAGTCTGACCTTTCAGGGCCACCATACGCCAGTGGGCGGCAGGATCCGCTATCACCGCCCCCACTGGCGCACCATCACGTAGGACAGGTGGGTTTTGCAAATAGTCCGAAGGGGCTACTCCCTCCCCTTCGAGACTACCCCCTCCATCCATGCCACCTCGGTACCATCGCATGTCAGTGGATCACCTGGCCCTTCTCCAACAGGAAGCTTCGGCACTCTTGGCCAAGGGTGCCATCGAGCGCGTTCCTGCCCTAGAAGTGGGTCGTGATTGTTGTTCCCACTACTTTCTGGTGCCCAAGAAGGACAAAGGCCTGCGTCCTATCTTGGATCTCAGGAACGTCAACCGCTTCCTCCGGAAGGAGAAGTTCAAGATGTTGACGCTCGCTCAGGTTTTGTCTGCCCTCGACCCGGGAGACTGGATGGTAGCGTTGGACTTGCAGGATGCTTACTTTCACATCCCCTTCCTGCCGTCCCACTGGCGTTACCTGCGGTTCACGGTAGGTCACAAGCACTTTCAGTTTACCGTGCTCCCCTTTGGCCTTACCAGCGCCCCTCGGGTGTTCACGAAAGTGATGGCGGTGGTCGCAGCTCATCTGCGCAGATTAGGGGTCTCAGTCTTCCCCTATCTCGACGACTGGCTGTTGAAGGCGGGCTCGCCCCAGGCTGTCGTCTCCCACCTCCAGACTACGGCCGACCTCCTGCATTTGCTGGGGTTCTCCATCAACGTGCCGAAGTCACACCTGACCCCCTCTCAGAAGCTCCTCTTCATCGGAGCAGTTCTGGACAAGACGCAGTTTCGGGTTTATCCTCCCGAGCAGCGAGTCCGGGATATTCGGGCTAGGATTCTGATCTTTCAGCCTCTATCCCGGGTTTCGGTCCGGATGACCCTCAGGCTGCTGGGTCTGATGGCCTCCTGCATCCTGCTGGTAGATCATGCCAGGTGGCATATGCGGGCTCTGCAGTGGGACCTGAAGTTCCAGTGGGCACAACATCAGGGGAATCTGTCCGATTGCGTCCCGATCTCGGAGGGCACTGCACACCAATTGCAGTGGTGGCTTACGAACCAGGATTGGGTTGAAGGCAGATCCCTCTCCCATCCTCACCCAGAGTACACAGTAGTGACCGATGCATCACTTCTGGGATGGGGCGGCCACATGGGGGAGGCAGAGATCAGAGGCCTGTGGTCTCCGGCGGAGTCCGGGCTCTACATCAACCTTGTGGAGCTTCGGGCGATTCGTCTTGCACTCAAGGCATTCCTTCCCTCTGTCCGGGGATGAGTAGTGCAGGTGTTCACGGACAACACCACCGCCATGTGGTACTGCAACAAACAAGGCGGGTGGGGTCGTGGACCCTATGTCAGGAGGCTCTCCGCCTCTGGACATGGTTGGAACATCAGGGCATATCCCTGGTGGTTCAACACCTGGCCGGTTCTCTGAACGCCAGGGCGGACGAACTCAGCCACAGGTGCATGATGGATCACGAATGGCGTTTTCACTCTGAGGTGGTGCAATGTCTCTTTCAGCAGTGGGGAGAGCCGTGGTTAGATCTATTCGCCACCGAAGAGAACGCGCAATGTCATCAGTTCTGCGCGTTGGAATTTCCAAGGCGGCACTCGCTCAGCGACGCTTTTCGTCGCGAGTGGAGTTGCGGTCTGTTGTACGCCTTTCCGCCTATACCACTTCTACCCAGAGTGTTGAAGAAGATTCGGCACGACCGGGCCCAAGTCATTCTTGTGGCTCCAGACTGGGCTCGAAGAGTTTGGTATCCCGAGCTACTCAGTATGAGCATCGATCCCCCGATCCGTCTGCCTCTTCGGGAGGATCTTCTGTCGCAGCAGCAGGGGACGGTCCTCCACCCGAACCTGTCCAGCCTCCACCTCCTTGCGTGGAGATTGATCGGCGGCAGTTGACGTCGTTTGACCTGCCTCCCGAAGTCTGCGATGTTATCTTGGCAGCCAGGCGTCTCTCCACTAAGACGGTATACGCCTGCAGGTGGAACAAATTTGTGGCATGGTGCACAGCAAAGGCTGTGGATCCCCTTTCCGCCCCTCTTTCTGAGGTTCTCTTGTTCCTCCTTTCTTTGGCCCAGCAGGGCTCTGCTCTTGGCACTCTTAAGGGCTACCTCTTGGACATTTCAGCCTTTCTTAGGCTTCCTGATCAGCCTTCTCTTTTCAAGTCCCCTGTTGTAAATAGATTCCTTAAGGGCATTTCTCATCTTTTTCCTCCTGTTTCCTTCGTAATTCCTCAGTGGGACTTGAACTTGGTTCTTACCTACCTCATGTGCGCTCCCTTTGAGCCTCTACATAACTGTCCTCTCACACTTCTCACCTTGAAAACTGCCTTTCTGGTAGCCATCACCTCTGCACGCAGGGTGAGTGAGTTAATAGCTTTCTTCCAAGCCTCCCTTTCTGGCTATCCATCAGGACAAGGTCGTCCTGAGAACTAGACCTTCCTTCCTTCCCAAGGTGGTTACTTCTTTCCACATTGGCCAAAGCATCACTTTGCCCACCTTCTTTCCGCCTCCGCATTCTTCAAAAGAGGAAGAGATGCTCCACCATCTGGATCCAAAACGTGCGCTTTCCTTCTACTTGGATCGCACCAAACAATTCCGAGTGGATGACCAGCTCTTTGTTGGGTAGGTGGGCGCTAAGAAAGGTCGGGCCGTGCACAAACGAACCATCTCCAGGTGGGTTGTTCTGTGCATCAAAGCCTGCTATTCTTTGGCTAAGAAGGAGCCTCCAGTGGGGCTGCGTGCCCATTCCGCCAGGGCGACGGCAGCTACCACTGCTTTGGGACGAGGAGTCCCCCTACATGACATCTGTCAGGCAGCTACGTGGACATCGTTGCACACGTTTACTAAACACTACTGCCTGGACAGCCAAGTCCGGAGAGACTGCTTCTTTGGCCGTTCTGTTCTCCAGGACTTTCTGGTGTGAATTTGGTTCGCAGATCCACCTCCGGGGTTGGTATTGCTGGGGTATCTATTCTAAGGTAAGGAATCTATAACTACCTATGTTTCTTACAGCTATATCGTTACCGAAGGTAAATAACTTGTTCTACAAGCTTTAACCATACAGGAACATACGTGCAAATACACAAGGACAAGGTAATTTTAAAGACAAACCCACAGTTCTGCCAAAGGTGGTATCCAAATACCACTTAGACCAAAATATCCTCCTCCCTCGTCTTCTTCAAAAACCCAAAGACTAAGGGAGAAAGAAGCCTCTATACCCTGAGTGTAAGGAGGGCACTACTTTACTACTTACAAAGAACAGAACAAACGCGAAAATCTAAACAGTTGTTTGTGGCCTACGCACACATCAACACAGGATCGCCTGTCACAAAGGCAACAATCTCAAGATGGATAGTCCAAGCTATCCAGATATGCTATGCCACCGCTAATAAGGAATTAACAACATAGCCAACAGCTCACTCCACAAGAAAGAAGGGAGCAACCCTGGCATTTATCGCCAATGTGCCCATAGACACTATATGAGCAGCAGCTACATGGGCATCACCACACACGTTCACAAAGCATTACTGTGTGGACGTACAAATGAATGAGGAAGCACAAATAGGACCGAAAGTACTCCAACACCTGTTCGCAAAGTGTTCCTCTTACCACAGCCTCCCCAAGATGGGAGAAACCGCTACGTAATCTGATGCACAGCATGTGAATCCAGAAAAGGATTCGCGCTGCAAAACGAAATGGTTACTTACCAGTAGGAGTAGTTTTGCAGCTTGAATTTTCTGGATTCACATGCGACCCACCCGACCTCCCCTGCGCGGCACACAAACAGGTGGGGAAGAGATTTACAGTAATTATCTAAACCATAGACAGGACTTCTAACTAAGAACACAAACAGAAAAAAGAA
This sequence comes from Calotriton arnoldi, assembly GCA_963921515.1. Classification (NCBI taxonomy): domain Eukaryota; kingdom Metazoa; phylum Chordata; class Amphibia; order Caudata; family Salamandridae; genus Calotriton; species Calotriton arnoldi. The sequence continues at coordinate 1,048,176 of CAWUFW010003218.1, forward strand.
TCCGAAGATGGCTACCACGCACAACAACCTCCAGGGCGCCGTCTGACGTCATACAGGGGACGTACCTGGCACCAAATGGTGGTCGGCAGCGCCCAAAAACAAGGGAAAAAACCACACAAAAAAAAGAGGACTATTTCGGACCCAACCACTAGATGGTGGAATAATGCACAGCATGTGAATCCAGAAAATTCTTCAAGCTGCAAAACTACTCCTACTGGTAAATAACCATTTCGATATGCTCCAGCAAAATACTGAAGTAAAGGATGGGATCGGAACACCTAAAGATTTTATCTGATGCAGGGGAAGTGGTTTCTTCACGCAGAAAAATATTTTCATTGAAGGGGGGGAAAAAACAATCTGCATTTCTGGAAATTGTAAAATCCAAAAATGCCCATGATCACATTGGTCACATGGCATAGCTGGTAGTGTGCCAGGAAACCTGAGACTGGAGCATCTGTTATTGCCTTTGTTCACTCCAAAAAGTGGTAAATCTGCACTTGTTCAAAGTAGTACTCCTTGAAGTGCAGATTTACTAGCTTGTTTATCTGTTGCAATATATTGATAAGTTCCTAATTAAAAATTTAACATGGTAAAGCGTCTCTAAATACCAAGACAGAGCGGAACCAGCCAGTCGGGGCAAAAAAGCATTTTTGAGGCGTGTTGTACTCAAACACCGCCCCACCCCCCTTTGAAGGGTCACCCTGGCCTGCACTCAATTAGGTCAGTCTCAAATTGCGCCTACATCCTTATTTACTGTGACCATTGACTATCATTGGTAGTATTTCTACGTTAAACTTTAAAGAAATCCCATATCTGGTTCCCCTTATTGGATTTTTGTAATTTGGTTTATTAAATTGTATTTTTTTATTTGGCTAGAAATTTTGTTTTGCATTGCGACTTAATTACTGTCTTGGTACTGCATAAATACTTTACTCGTTGGTTGAAGCAAATCTGGTCTGCTGTGTGCCATGGCTACCAGGGGGTTGAGCTCGGGTTAATTTAGTCACTTTGAGAATCCACCCTGACGGGGGTTGTGATTATATCTGTAGGTGAGTAGCCACCAGCCCCAAATAATACAATTTCGTACAGTCATTTGCTCGGCCATTTTGTTCTTTTCCACTGAATGGGGGGCACTTCACCTTAATTGCATGTGCATATTTAGCTAAAAAGTACTCTTCAGTGCCAAGGTTGGTGTGCTAATGCTAATAAATTGCTGTTTTTTCTTTCTATTTTAATATTTTTTTACTTTGTCTTTCAGTTGTGCCCGGGTTTACAAACTGTCTTTAAGTTATTGTAATAAAAAGTTAGCCATATCATTTTCTTTTTACCATTAAGAGTCCACTTTTCCTGTAATGAGCATTGAAACAGGAAAGTTTCTGCCTTCAAGGCCACCTACTGTTATATTAACTGTAAACGATATACTATGTTTAAAAAAGTCCGATTTTATAATTTTTTTTTAATTCATGTGTATTGCACCCCGCACAGGCACCGTATTTTCTGTTACTTTTTTGTTGGTTATCCTTGCAATAAGTTATCCTTAAAACGCCAGACCTAAGGTGCCTGTTTCCGTTTACAAAGTCTTAATGTACATCCTTTGCTGTAAACAGGACAAATGTAGGAAAGGTTTAATGAGATTAAAGATGATAAACATTTCATCATTCTCATGTAGTAGCCCTTTAAAACAGTGTACTGTTGGGAAGCAATTGATTGTATGAAAGTTGGTATCTGGGATGGCTGCAATGTGTTAGTATGCAATCTCAGTTATTGAGACAATGTGACAAACATTTTTATTGTAAAGTCAGATTGGGCTTTCGAAGTATATTAGTTGAATGCTTAAAGTTAACACACACAATGTTCACTGAAAAGAACTCCATCCACCGAAGATAATGCACGATGCTCATCGAATTCCATTGGGCTCTGGGGTGGGGGGAGGGGGGTGTTGTCACTTGACGACAGGTGCCTCCTGCTGTTAGCATAATAAGCACTTTTTAGAGAAGACAAGTTGTCGTGTTTTGGTGTAATGGGGCCAACACAACAACAGGTCTGATATGCTTAACCGCGGCGGCAATTCTGCCGCGGTGCGGCGGTTTAGTGGAGTGGGCGGGGCCGCTTCGGCCAACGGACGTTCGCAGCCCTACAGAGGTAGTGCTCGCGACGGCTGTTGGCCGACGGACGCACGCAACGGGTTAAAAAAGAAGGTAGAAGTAAAGGTAAGCAAATGCATTCTTATTTGTGAGCAATGGCAAGCTGTGTGTTTTTTTTGTTTTGTTTTTTTTTAGTCATTTTTGTTTGCTTTTCAAAGAACTAAGCTTGAATGTATCGCATGTTGCTTCTGTAATGTCTGTAATTCAATTACGGCTTCCTTGTATGGTAAATTCCTCCCCATCCTAAAAAAAACATCGCTGGATCCTGCTTCCCCAGACAATTTCAGACCTATATCTAATATCTCACTCCTAGCTAAAGTTCTGGAAAAATGTGTGCAACAGCAGCTGAGTCCTCACATCACCAACTTCCGCCTACTAGATGACTTCCAATCCGGATTCAGGCCTGGGCACAGCACTGAAATCACCATTCTCCACATCATGGGTGAGGCCCTCCAAGCCCTTGACCAAGGCAAAACCTGTCTCCTAATCCTCCTAGATCTATCCTCTGCTTTTGATAGTCAACCACGAAGAACTACTTGAACGCCTCAAACTCAGGATGGGACTGGATGGCCCTGTTCTTGAATGGTTTAGGTCCTTCCTCCAAAACCGGTCACAGAGCTTCCTAATCAACTGTAACCTGTCCGCTCCCTCTCCGATCACGGTTGGAGTCCCCCCAAGGATCAACCCTGTCCCCCACCCTCTATAACCTTTACCTTGAACCGCTAGCCGAAGTACTACGCACTGCAAACATTTCCTACCACATGTATGCCGACGACACCCAGATCTATATAAAAATCTCTTCTCCCGAGGAGATTCTCTCCCTGAATGAGGCCTTGAAATTGACTGTCCAATGGCTCACCTCTAACCAGCTCAAACAACGCAAAAAAAACTGAATTCCTCCTAACCTCCCCACCTAATACTAACCCTGACATTCAGGAATGGACCAAGGCGATCACAGCTTTAAACTGCCCACCAACATTAGTGGACTCTGCCAAATCCCTTGGTATAACAATTGACTGCAGTTTGAACATGCGTGACCACATCAACTCGATGGCCAAATCAGCCAGATTTCATCTGAGCTACCTAAGGAAACAAACCTTTCCACGACACTCCCGACCTAAAAATGGCAGTCCAGGCTCTTGTGATTTCTAGACTGGAATATGGCTGACCTACCCTCTCGGGTTTACCCAAGACCTCAATGGCCCCTCTGAAAGCCTGCCTCAATGCGGCCGCCAGACTACTAACTGGCTCAAGGAAATTCGACTGCATTTCACCACACCTGAAAGCTCTGAACTGACTTCCTCTTGAGGCCAGAATCCAACTTAAATTGGCATGCATCACGCACAAGGCCCTTTACTCAAACTCCCCGGCATTTCTTGCCCAGAAACTCGTGATATCCGGAGGAACCAAAAACTCCCGTTCCGCCAGAGACCTTTTGCTCCAACCAGCACGCTTGCGGGGAAAAAAAACTTACAATCGAGCCTTTTCTGGGGCTGCACCAAGAATATGGAACTCAATCCCGCCCGCCATTAGAAGAACTCCATCTCTGGCTCGTTTTAAAAAGGATGCCAAAACCTTCCTAATGGGCAAATTCCTCTCCTAAATACTGACTTGAAATCACTTCAGCGACCTTGTCCCGCTTCCTTTTACTTTCGACTACTACCTCTCATCTGGTCTATCCTGTTGCCATCCACCCGGTACCTCTGGGCACCCCACCCTGGGATCTGGGTCTCTGTTTCTCTTAAAGTGTTTTTTTCCTGTGTTTATCCCAAATGTCCCCGGAAACCCCCTCCCCCCCCCTTATCCCCTTGTCTACAATTTGCGAACCCTGTAAAGCGCTCTGATACCCTAACAGGTCAAGTTTGCGCTCTATAAAACACTAAATAAATATATAGTATGGTAACTTCTCGCAGTATTGTCTTCATAAGTCTCTCTTGATCCACTTTATGTTCAATCATTTTTATTAACGGAATAAGCAAGCGATGAACACAGCTTACTGCCTACAGCTCAAAGCCGGCAGAGCGAAGCCCCATATACATTTCAATTCTTAACTTCACAACCCGGAGGCCGGGCATGACTATGTGCCGTGCGAAGGCAGTACTATAATTCCATTTTCAAAATGTTACTAAAAACCATCTATTTAACTAAACAAAATCCAAATAAAATACAAAACCAAAACAACAACCCCCCTCCCTCCTCCCTGTTCCTCCACCCACCCACCCTCCTCCGCATCAGCTTCTGCTACGTAACACATACTAAGGCCTGAGAACCCTCATTCCTTTGTTGAGCCCAGTTACTGTATTCACGATGAGGTAGAACCCGGGGGCTCCAGGGGGATCAATCGCAGGATCTGCAGGTATTTTGGACACGTCACTTCTCTGAGATCTTTGGTAAGTAAGCCTAGGAAGGGCCTCCACACTGTTGGGAACTCCCGCCCCGTCCCCTCCACTGTCATGGACATTCGCTCCATAGCTAGCAACTGCCAAAGTCTGTACACCCAAGCTCCCACCTCCGGCTGCTTAGTCGTGCCCCACGAAGCCAAGAGAACTTGTCTAGCTGCCAGAAGCGCCAGCGCTATCTGCCTGCCCTGCATAGTGCGCAGCGGGAAACTTTTCGCATGCGGGAGACCCAAAAGCGTATACTCTGGTGAGCGGGGTAGCGCAATCTGGAAAACTGCATCTATATCATTTAGGACTCCCGTCCAATATCGATGTAGTTTCGGGCAGTGCCATAAGAGGTGTGCTAGCGTCCCTGTCATTCCGCAGCCTCCAACACTGGTCTGTTTTGTTTTTGTTCCAGGCATGCACCCGAGCTGGAGTATAATACCAGTATGAGGTCACCTTGAATGCTGCCTCCGTGCCCGTCGTGCTGCGAGCAGTGTGGTGCGCCCTATAGAGAATGTACTCCCACTCTTTGAAGGTTAGGGGCTTACCCAGTTCTGTCTCCCATCGCACCTGAGCTTTCGTTCTGTGCTCCCCAGGACGCTCCTGCAGCAGCGCATATAGCTCCGAGATCAGCCGCCGGTCGTCCGTCTTACCCACCACCCAGCGCTCAAACGCCGAAAGGGGCCTTGACATGTGTGCACAGTTAGCAGGCTTAGTGACCCAGTGACAAACCTGCGCGTAAGCAAAGGCATCCTTCGCCGGGAGGTCATAATCTTCTCGCAGCTGTTTAAAGGGAATTACCCCTTCTAAGTCGAATAGAAACCCTGCCCTTTTACATCCTGCTTCCCGCCATCTGTGGAACACCGTTGAGGCTTTTCCTGGTACAAAGTCCGGGTTATCTACAATGGGGGTCATAGGCGAGGGAAGGTCGTCCAGCCCTTTGCCACCGCCACTCTGTCCCAAACCCTGAGGGTAGGTGAGGTCACCGGAGAAGAATACAATCCCCATGCCCTGTGTTTCCGAGGCAGCCATAGCTCTCTCCAAATATTGATACCTGCCACTGTTTGATCCATAAAGTTCCAGTGCTTACTGGACTCCGGCCTGTTCCATTCAATGAGATACCGGAGACAGGACGCTTGATAGTAGCCTTCTATTAGTGGTAGTCCCAGGCCCCTTTCGATTTCGGGCTAACCATCTGCTTCAGGGAGAGCCGGGGTTTCCGTCCCTCCCAGACGAACTTATTAATGAGGGATTGTAATTTCTTAAGCGCCCCTTGTGGTGGTGTTAGCGGGAGCATTTGAAATAAGTACAGGATACGTGGCAGGATCGTCATCTTCACCGCCGCTATCCTCCCGAACCATGCCAGCCGCAGCCGTGACCAGGCGTCCAGCGCCTTGGCCGTGTTTTCTAGCAGCAGGGCATAGTTCAGCGCCACCGTCCGTGCGATGGTCGGGGCAAGCCGAAATCCCAAATAAGTGATGTCGGTCTGCGTCCATTGGAAGGGGAAGTCCCTCTGCAGGGTGTCCACGTCAGCCTCAGGGAGCGACAGATTGAGGATCATCGATTTGCTCAGATTTACTTTGAATCCGGAGGTTGCCCCAAAGGACTCAAGTTCTGTCATCAGAGCAGGGAACGACAGCCGGGCCCGTGTCAACGAGAGAATGACATCATCGGCATATAAACTGATCTTATGCTCGTCAGCTCCGAATTTTAGGCCCACTATGCGTTGATTAGCGCGAATGCGTTGCGCGAAGGGCTCCATATAGAGCGCAAATAACAGAGGGGACAGAGGGCATCCCTGCCGTGTCCCCCGTGCTATGGGAAAGAATGTCGACCTATCTCCGTTAACTCGCACAAATGCCTTCGGGGCTTGGTAGATGCACCCGATCCACTTCAGAAAGTTGTCCCCGAACCCAAATCTGCGTAATACTCCGAACAGGTAGCCCCACCCCACGCGGTCAAAGGCCTTCTCCGCGTCGATTGCCAGCAGGAAGGCCGGCTTCCCGGAGCGCTGTATACTGTCAATGAGGTGTAGTAATCGCTTTGCATTATCCCCTCCTTGCCGTGTGGGAATGAACCCGGACTGGTCTGGGTCAATAATATCAGTCATAAGGGGGTTCAGGCGGGCTGCTAAAATTCCAGCAAACAGTTTTGCATCAATGTTGAGGAGCGAAATCGGTCGGTACGACCCGCATTCCTTCGGTTCTTTTCCGGGTTTCAAAATCACCGAAATCGCTGCCTCCGCCATTGTCGGTGTCACCGCACCGGTCTCGAGAAAGAGTTAAACAATTTCGTTAAAAGGGAGCCAGCTCCGCACAGAACGCTTTATAAAATGCTGCCGGGAAGCCATCCGGGCCCGGGGCCTTCGCTACCTTCAATCTCGCTATAGCCGCGATGACCTCCTCTACACGGATCTCCGCCTCTAGCTGTTCTGCCGCTACTCCAGAGATCGGAGTTATCTCGCTCATATCTAAGTACTCCTTTGGGTCTAGCGGCGGAGGGTCTTGTTCTGTGTATAGCTGCTGGTAGAAGTTTTGGAAAGCTTCCACTATGCGCGCATCCGTGGTGTGTTCCGTCCCCCTTGAGTCTCGTACCGCCTGAATGAGAGACTTGTGTGATTGCGCTCGAAGCCTATGCGCCAACATTCTCCCGCATTTGTCGCTACTAAGGAAAAATTTGTGTCGCAGCCGCAGCAGTGCATGCTCCGCTCTGTCTATATCGAGGTGCTTCAGCAGCCGTCTACGCTTCTCCAGCTCCCGCCACACTCTCTGTGCCCCTGTCCGCTTATGTATTGTTTCTAGTTCCCCTACCTCCCTTTCCAACTCTGCACGCTTTGCCCTGCGCATTGCATTGTACCTGGCCGCTATCGCAATAAATTCTCCGCGCACCACTAACTTCAGGGCTTCCCAAACCGCCGCCAGTGGAGTGGAACCGATATCATTTTCTTGAAAATAATGCACTATCGCCTCCCTCACTCATTGACACTGATCTTCCGAGTGCAGCAAGCTTTCTCTAAGTCTCCACCCTGGTGGCAACGTACGCCTATACTGCACTGGTAGCAGAACGGTAAGTGGGGCGTGATCGGACAGTGTGCGCGGTTCAATAGTAGCAGAGCCCAGGCTAGACATTAATTCTGTAGAGGCTAGAAAGTGATCCAACCTCGCGTAAGTTTTGTGGGCAGCTGAGTAATAAGTATAATCCCTCTCCAATGGATGTTGTGCGCGCCATACATCATGCAACCCATGTTCCTCAAGCCACCCTTTGCCTACTGGGGACAGGGCCCCTGACTGGTGCACTCTTAGGCCCGACCTGTCTAACCCCGCCTCCATCACAAGATTCAGATCTCCCCCCACCAAGATCGCTGCATCCTGCGAGGTGAGGACGTCCGACAATGCTGACAGAAGGAAAGACTCCTGTTTCTCGTTGGGGCCGTATATTGACCCTATAGTGAGATGCGTGTAGCCCCATTGTACTCTAAGGACCAGCAGCCTCCCCCTTATCTCAGCTACAGTCGAGATCACCTTGCATGGGCACTGGGCCCCAATTAAGATAGCCACCCCGTTTTTTTTTGACGGCCCTGTAGACCATACCTGTTGGGGAAATCGCCTGTCGCGCATGCGTGCAGTGTCCTTGCCCAGCAAATGAGTCTCCTGGAGGAGACAAATGTCACCTCCTATATTCTCAAGAAGGAGAGCACTGCTGCCCTTTTCACCGGGTTGTTCAGCCCCCGAACATTGAGGCTCACAACCTTAAGCTCCCTACCCATATCTTAGTCTTGAGTATGTTACTGCTATTCCTTTCATTAGGTCCCTATCTTGTCTCGTCCCCACACCACTCTTCATGGTAACACCCCCGTATGGAGTATCTATAAGCAGGCCGATGCGGAGATCCCCCAAACCCTCAACAAAAAACCATTTCCCCTTATAACCAACCCTTATAAAAACAAAAACCACCCTCCAAGAAAAAACCCACATGACGAAAGTCTGTCACAGTTGAAGAAAGTCAGGGGGTCGCAGCAGCTTCTCACGACCCTGGCTGGACGATCGTACCTCCAACAAGCCGCAGGAAACAGATGTGAAGATGGTGTAGCACACCAGTCCGTCCCCCCGGCCCCTCTCTGTTCGCCCGTCCCGAGAGTATCAGCCATCAAAATCTCCACGCATCTCATGGGGTGACAGGCCTCGCTGATGTTTGAGAAAGGGTAGACAACACATCCTCCCTCTCCCTCTCTCTCATAGCTTGGTCAGGTTTCGTGGCCCACACCCCCTGCCCACCCTCTGCCAGTCCCCAGGTTGCTTCCGACGTTGTGACCTGGGCAAGTCCACTTCTTCTGACGCCACTGCCTGTTCGAGCCCCAGCACCTCCACAGCTTCCGCAACCGACCTTATCTGTAGTAATTTCCCATTGTGTTTGAAAATGAGGCGAAAAGGATGCCCCCAGGAGTATGGGATCTTGGACTCCCGCAGATGCATGGTCACCTCACGGAAGGCTCGCCGTTTGCTGAGCGTAGAGGCCGCCAGATCCTGAAAGAGAGCCGGCCGATGACCCCTAAAATGAGTAGGCTGAGAGTCCCTGGCCTGGCGAAGGATTCGTTCCTTCAGTTGGAAGTCATGGATGCATACCAGGATGTCTGATGGGGGCGCCTTCAGACCCCGGGGAAACCTACTCGGTGGACACGATCCATCTGGATGTCTGTCTCCTCACCTTCTCCCAGAAGCTGTTGGAACAGAGCCCGGACATAGGCCCGGAGGTCGTCCCCCTCCTCCTTCCACGGAACGCCTCGGATGCGGATGTTATTCCTCCGGGAGCGGTTCTCCAAATCCTCGGTGTGGGCCTGTAGGTCGAGGTTTTGCTCCCGGAGGCGCAGCATCTCTTGTTGTAGTTGGTGCATTTCTTCTGCCCTGCTGATGTCGTGCTCTTCCAACGTCGCAACTCGCTCCCCGACCTCATCCACGTCGCGCCGCACCTCTCTCAGGTCCGCCGCCAGCTGTGACTTGATTTCTTGGATGTCAGCCTTCATGGTCGCGAAAAGTTCAACCATGAAGGCTTTCGTTGCAGGGGTCTCATCGCCTTCCAGCTGGCCTGCTCCTGCCTCACCCGAGGTCCCAGGCTGCCCCATCGGCTTGGAGAGGGCATCCTTCAGCGCCTTATCCTTACGGCCCCGTGGCACTGCCATACCCCTCGTGCTCTGTTCCGCTGGGCTAGTCCGCTCCAACGCCGTCGCCCAGGATGCGGGATAGTCCACCACCTCTACTCACCGCCGCACCCAGCCAGCCCTTGCGTACTCTCTTGTGCCACTGCAGCTGGCCTCCTGTAGACCGGACCGTAGATATCCCCTCCTCAGCCGAGCAGGGATGCGAGAGGCCTCGCGTACACCACCGCTGCTCAGTATGCCTCCGTCTCCATCCACTCCGGCCGCCAGCCAGCAATTCTCCGCGGTCCCTGTCCGCCACCCTCACCTCCTTACTGGGTCGGCGGGCGCTCTGGCGCAGGCAGCCTCATCGGGGGGCATCCGCCCCAACTCTGGCTCTGATCTTTGCTGCGCCACAGGGCTTCGCGGTCACCGCCGGCACCTCCACAGCCCCTTTAGCCACCCGAGTGCTAGCTATCACACGCTGGGGCACCTTCCGCCCGGCCTGCCCTTGCTCTGCACAGTGCCCTGTGGGGCCCAGCCTGTAGTTGGCCCAGTCGGAGCCCTTGGCCTGCTTTGCCCAGCCTCAGCTCCTAGGGTTCCAGGCCGATGGTTCGCCAGGCCTGGTGATCTAGCACGGCAGCTCCTCTCTATCTCCCGGTGGGTTCCGGACGTGAGGGGCAGCCACTCTGGTACAGGCGCAACACCGCTGGGCGCCAAGCTCACCTGCTCCCGCTCTCGTGCCCCCTTAGCTCTGCTCCAGCCCGGCCTCCAGGCACCCCGAGGCCTCTCGGAACGGCGCCTCAAAATGGCGGCGACCCGTACTCCGCAGCACCGTCTCAGGGGTCTCTCCAGCCTCGCAGCTCTCCTCCCACCGCAACCGGGGCCGTCCCTCACCTCCGGAGCAGCGTACAGCGCCCCGCGGGGGCCGGTTAGCGTTCCCTGGCCTCACCCTTCCGTAGACGCCTCACCGCACCACATCCGAGCGTCGCAGCTTATCGGCCTCACAGGCTCCGTTCAGCCGGGCCCGCACCGCACCTCACTCTTGCCGATTTCGGACCCAGGGTCGCACCAGCATCACCCCCAGTCGATAGCGGGGACGTCCACCGCCACAGGCGGTCCGCTGATTCCCGGGACAGGCGCTAATACGAAGCTAAGTATCGGCGGTGCCGGAGGAACGCGATTCTGCGTCCTACCGCTCCGCCATCTTGGCCACGCCCCCTCTTGATCCACTTTAGTAGAAAATATGCTTCTGCATATAACTAACGAGAATCGTATTAATCTCTCTTGAATCAAAAACATTAGTTCTATGCATGTTCGGGCTAGTTTGTTTACTGCTCTCCCGGCCCTTCTTTTCAGCTGTCATTTCTTCCTGTGACGACATAGGCCAGTACTTAACCTCATTGGAGGGATACCATGTAGAAAATGAACATTTTGAAACTCAAAGGCATATAAGACTGTGTACCTTAAAATCTGATTGTTGTGTTGCAATTAAGACAGTTCAAAGCTCTAAATGGACTGCCATGGATTGGTATGCTGCACGCAACTAACACGTTCTAGCACAGAGCAGCTTGAAACCTTGTCGTGTGTGCACGCACATGAGAATCTCCGTACACACATTGCTTATAACCAGAATACTGCTGCCACGTAGCCTATAAAACTAGCCAGCGCCAACTTTGCGCGGCCATATCTCAGAGGTTGGGCATGAAGTGCTGCTGCAGTCATAACGTTCCCATATATAAAGCAGCCCTAATTTATATTGCTTGTGTTGCAGCATCCTAGTTAAATCTGGCCAGACACTAGCCACCCTTTAATGTAACGTTTGAAACCACAATCTCTTTAAAATACATTTAGTGTATCATCTTTCCGTTGGTACTGATATGCTGAACTTCCATTCAGGAATGTTTCTAATATATTGTCAACTAACTTATTCTGTATATTGAGAGCTTTATTAGTTAACCTAAACCTTCATCTTGTACTGTGTAACAAAGAAGGCAATTCGTTTTCGTTAATTTTCTGCTTTGCAGATACTTGTCAGTTCTCTTAAAGGTTTGCTCTAGAGACCTATTCTTTAACTGGTTTCTTGTGCTTTTGGATCTCTTTGCAGATGAAACTCCATTCTTTTCACTAGCAGTACAGTATTGCCTGGCAATTAAGGTTGCTGCATCGAGAGGCTGTGTTTTCTGTGCAAAGGTCAAAGTGAACATAATAGGAAGAAACATCTTCAAGTGAAGCATTACCTAATGCCTCACGACACATAGTTTACTAGCAAAGTTAGATTTATAAATAGAACTGTGATTAATAGCAACAGCATATGTTAGTGTGAGTGACTCTTAGCCAATAGAAATGTAATAAATTAATAAACCATGATTCTTTCACTGTGAATTGCAGTACCTTCCATCTGCCTCTGCTTACTGCTTTGAATACTTCCAAGAGTTTTTGGTGTGTCCACTCACTTGGCAGAACTTAACTTTAAACTTCTGAACCGTAATCTTGTGCATGTTGTCGCTGTGTGCTAGGGAACCCCCACTACGTTTTTTTTTTTCATTTTGTACACTCTTCAAGCTGAGCTGTTCAGTAAGGGTCCGTGACGTATGTATGCTTGATAGATTTTCATGGTAATAGACCATGCAAATGAGTTCTTTAGAGTCGCGGTATGCAGATAAGTTAGGTGGATATTTCGGAAAATCTTAAAAGGATCTGGACCTCTTGGACCTCCGTTGCTCACCTGCTTAACTGTCAACTTTAAGTTGCCCAGAACATAACCGTATAGTCCTTATTCAAGTTTGTTTGAAGTGGTAATTTAAAAATTCTTTAAGATAATTGGTATATACAATAAATGTATGTAGTGCAATATTGTTTCTTTTGCGATCGTGAAACTTTTCTCATTCAAAAAAGCAAATTACATTTTTAGTTATATCCAAATCAACTTTCTCCCATTATATTAAATTATGTAATGGTGGCGGGTTGTAATCTGTATTCCATGACGTTCTAATGCCGATATGATTTGAGGTAGTAAATTCCTTCATTTGGTTTCCTCTCTAACAACTAAGTAGAAACCATGTGGCTCCGACCAGCCGTCTGTGCCATGCTTAGGACATGTACCTGTGGTGTTAATTTATACTCTTTGCAATCTCATTTGTATGCTGTGAGTAGTGGCAATGTGCATTTGCGACTTCCTCCTCCAGTCTAGGTTGAGAAACACGCCTTTGGCAGATTTTATTTTTGCAATGAGTCTAGCACAGCAAAAACATCTTACCACTTGAAAATAGAGGGGAGCTGTTGTCTTGGAACTCATCTTTGGTCTGCTTTACTGTTTGCAACAGTACTGATAGTGTAGGGATTTGAAAAGTGTTTGGTTATTAAGCCTTATTCCATACAACTGGTCCTTGGTGTCAAAGTGAAATTAAATGGGCTTTTAGGCAAGTTCAACTGCTGTTTAAGTAGTCCCAGTAAGGCTGGCACAGTTAAGGTTACAACCTTCGTAAACAAGTAGAGAATGCTCTTGACCTCCACTTGGAGAGTAGCAATCGCTATCTTCCGCTGCAGTTTTTTACCAGTGCAAGTGCTAATATGGCTTGCCATCTCCCTGCTATGCTCTAAAGAACAGACTACAACCCCTGGTTACCATCCCTCTGGGACAAGCACTTAAATCATCCACATCTTCAGGCTATGTGTGCGAGTCAAAAAATGGGGCTAGGCTAGAAAGGACAAGACGGTGCAGTTTAGCTTTGGTCCTTTGTGCTACCTGCGGACTACGTATGTTTGCTTTACGTTGAGGGAGGTGTGCAGCAGGAATTTTTTATTTGAGTGGGTCACTTGTTCGGACATTAAAAGGACTGTCCTTTTATTATAATACTTAAATTACACAATGTTTTTGATACTCACAGGTTTCTACATGATGATATTGAAGGTCATCAATGGATGAGGGTAGAGTTTACTACGGAGTATTTTAACTGCTTTGGGAGTTGACACTTTAATTTCGGCTTTCCTGCAGAGCTTGGGGTGGTGCTTTTGCACCCTTGCTAAAAGCACAGCCAGCGTCTGTTCTCCCCATTCTCCTTGACCGCTGTACTTATAGGATTGTTGTTGAATGCACTTTTGCTCTGACCAACGGTGGCTTCGTCCGAGGCACGAGATGTCTATTGTTATGAGTGGGGTGCTCTCTAATCTTTGGCACACATCCTGGAAATGGATACATTCAAAGTTACAAACCAGTTACTTTGTTAGCACGGGTTGTCTAAAAAAAAAAAAAAGCTTGCATAGAGGAAGTCCTTAAATATATGAATTTATATCCTTTGTCTAATGCTTTTTGTCCACTAAGTCAAATGTCAGTTTACAAATGAGTGAGGCATGTGATATGACTTGTGAGTTCAGCTTACAGGGGACTAAATGTTGCAATCTTCACTTTTCTGTTGTCTGGTTTTAACTGCAAGGTCACATATTTATTTTGTTAGGGTGGAAACTGTAGTAAACGTGTTTAATAGTGTAGATTTCAGTTAACTCATTTGTTTTTTTGATAAGGTTGTGCCTGTATCGGTCTTACACTTAAAGGTGTTTGTTACTGCAGATACTTTTTCAAAGTACAGTTACCTCTAACATTTCAGTACAGTGACTAAAAGTATCAGAACCATAAGTCGAAAGACTTGGAACTGTGAGTGCTTGGCTGTCTCTGCATGACCTCTAACTTTGGTTTTTTGAGATGGTAGCGGAGTAATTAGCAGTGGGTATGATGGTCAGTCATTTGAGTGTGGGGAAAGTGTGCCTTGTGAAACAGATGCGTTTTAACTAGTAACTTGAAAGAGTTGGTAAATTGCTTGAGATTCAAATCCAAAACTGCTCGCACCTTTTCCTTTGCTGTACATTATACTTGGTGAGTTATTTATGTTGTCGCTTAGCCATGTATGTCCCAGTGCATTATGCAGGTGTGATTTAAAGGGAGAATCAAATTGGAGCAATTTTCCAACATCCTTAATTTAGTTTAGAACTAGTAATAGAACTGATGGTGCTTCTATAGTAGGAGTATGTGGACTCATTGGTCAAAGTAGTGTTCGATGCAAGGCATACATTTGCCATTTACTTTGCTGTAACAGGGTTTCCTGACATTTGTGTGACATTAAGTGTTTACTTTCTGTAATATTTTTTTAGTCTGCGGTCTATGCAGTCATGTTCAGCAATCGATTATTACTTATGTCAATATAGCACCCAACTCCATTTTGTCTATTGAGTAACTGGATGGAAACATTGAAGCCATTTTAGAAAAGACGCCCCCTAACATCAGAGAAACTGTGTAATTGCATACTAAAGGTAGATTGTGTCTACAAATAACAAATTGAAAAATTTTGCCTTTTCAAATGCAGTTTATAATCGCCTCAAACGGCGATCTGGAGCAACTGGTAAAACATGTCAAGTGCACTGTGCCAGAAAAACATTTTGATGATACTTCAACTGCCCAGCTTTCCCATCCATTCAAGAACATATATCACAACTAGCAGATATTGCGGAAATGAGCAAATGTACAATTTTCTGGTAGTGCTCTTTCATCAAGCACTGAAATCCACAATACTCTGGATCCTGAAAACAGAAGCAAGGTAAAATCCAAAAGTTAAGCACTGTTAGAAACGCCTTTAGCGGGCCACGGAGAAAGCCTGAGTTACTGGGCCCAACAGTGGGGGTAGTGGCCCTTTGAGCCCGATGTCCTGGGGCCTGGCTTACTATGGACTCTGAGTAACTGGTGTAAGTACTACCTCTTCAGCACTTGAGTCTTAGTGGTAGTGCAGGCCGAGCTGTCCAAGGCTCTTTAGGGGGAGATAGTTGCAAGGTATTCGAGGGCTCACAACTCAAAATACTCGGGGACCCCAGTAATGTGCTTTTCAGTTGCAGTGCTGATTTTAGTATAAAAGCAGTAAAATGCATGCAAGACAGGACGCCATGGATAAATATTGTCTCCTTTTAAGGCTAGTGCCTTAGTGCTGAACCGGGCCATATTGTCAGGCAGATTGCTGGTGCTTGGGGCAAGTGTTCTTGGCTCCTGGGTGATGGCCCCTCACCCAAATGGGAGACTGACGGACCTTTGTCCCCAGTTCTGGTTCCAGCGGCAAAGAAGTCTTGGTGGTCTTCCCTTTCCTGATGAGAACGCTGTTCAACAAAGTATGCTGCATGGGCTCTCATCTTTATAGTCTAAATTCAGGCACATGTGATTTAGTGTCTGTCCTTTGAAATTGGGGGTGTCACTTTTTTTGAAGTGTCCTTTCCTGTGCACTCCCGTATCACTTAACTCCAGGTAAGGACAAAAGCCTTTTACTTGCACAAGGGTAGCACTTGGTATGTCCCTGCCTGTTTAAGCAGACCATATTACCGTGAGACAGACCTAGGTTATTCGCCTTGACCAAAAATCAATACCAGGGGTCCAGATATGGATGCAGCTGAGGGGCATTCGTGGCAGGGGTAGACATCAGTCACCCTACAGGTGGCTTTTCTGTTTCAGCAATCACTTTCATGAATTTGCCTAAAAATGTTTTTCCCTAAACTTCTATGATAGTATTATCGGACTAAAAGTAAAACCCTCGTTTTCATACTCTAGAATAATTGGTCTGCAACCTTTTTTAGGTCTCGGCTGGCGATAGCAGCGCGCATGCGCTGCTCTCGGCATTCGAGAGCTTCTTGGAATCAATACAGATTCCGAAGCTCTCTGAGGCGGAGTTGAAGCCCCGTCCATCTTTTTAATTGGGTAGCCTCATCTTCCATGCAAAACGCTGGCTTCTGATTGTAAAGGAGGCTTCTTAGTCCCTCCTTGTTGCCGCCTTGTCTCCTTTTGGCCCCGCCCGCCGGGATTGGATAGATTACTGGCGGCGTTATACGGGATGCTTTAATTAGTTTGTGAGCACTATTTTCTTTACTAAACAATGTGGGAGAATGGCGGTGCTTCCCCACACAGCCCTCACTGGACAATGGCGGGCGCTACTCGCTAATGACAGTGCACCACGCTCTGTTTGTGTTTGTTTTTTTGTTTAACTTTGAAACGGAGCGCGGCGCAGCTTCACGGACACCGCGCTCGGATTATTTATATATTTCTTAACTTTAACACTGAGCGCGGCGCTTGCTTCAAGAACACCGCGCTTAGTGTTAAAGTTAAGAAATATATAAATAATCCGAGCGCGGTGTCCGTGAAGCGGCGCCGCGCTCCGTTTCAAAGTTAAACAAACACAAACAGAGCGTGGTGCACTGTCATTAGCGAGTAGCGCCCGCCATTGTCCAGTGAGGGCTGTGTGAGGTGAACGGGAGTTTGTGACAGACAGAAGTCTAAATTCTTGACCAAGACCACCATTAACCGCGGCCTCTCGTGCTCCTCAATTGTTATCTGGAATTCCCTTCTGGGACTTGTTTGGCTCGACCACAGCCCGAGGACCACAAGCTGGTTCTACCAGTGAAACTCGATCACCACTGCAGTGAGCCGACGTATTTCATTTCTGTAATGCAACTGGTGCACATGTATAGCGCTCGGGTCGAGTTCGCGCTATATAAAATTTGTTAGATAATGGTCCATGTGCATTCGGTAGGTGATACGTAAATCACTCTGTAAATAGATTTATTTGAGGTATTCCTTGGAAAAATTGCGTCTGCATCTGTTAGGGCGCTATGCTATGGTATACATGTTTCCTACATTGATGGGCGTGGTACCAAGTCATGACTGACACATCCAGCCAGTTGTGCCATTTTAGCCAGGAGGACTGCACCGGTAGTTTCAATCCCTTCTAATGAGGAGTGAAACTACAAGTCCCACCATGCACCGAGTTAGATGCTCCTTCAAATCTATGACTACTTGATGGCTACGCACGACCTATGCAAAACGGCAACACTTAGCGCGCTTCGAACTTCTATGACGTAAGCATTTCGATTCAACGCGGGCAGAGCGCAGGCAGGGGGTTCGTTCACTTGGGGAGTTTCTAAGCTCAGGCTAAAGTTGGTCGAGGATAACCCAGTTCAGCCGTTGTTACACAATTACAAGCAGGGAGCGAGTCCACCCAGTGGCCCAGGGACATGTCCTGCAATGCTGATAAGAGTCGAGGCAACCTCGGGCATTATAGCCGAACTCGTTTGACCCTTTCCACTGACTGACGGGAAGCACTTTTACCTGCTTCGAAACCCGATCTCTCTGATGCTTCAGTTATGTAAGAAAGAAAAGGGGCTGGCCCATCACAGCGCATCCCCGAGGAGTTAAAAGGAGTGACCAGGCTTGCACCAGGGAGCGCACAAGTGCGTTCTGGGAGTGCTGCGCTCGTGAGGACACAGGTGGACCAGGCAGGTGGGGAAGACTGACGCTTTTCAGGTATATATTTACGTTTTTGTCTCTCGGGGGATGCCTGCGCATCCCCCCATGTATATGTAGTTGTTAGCAATGTGTCTGATATATAAAATGAATGTATGTATACTTGTCCTGCCGCTAGCGCTCTGAAGCGGCTGTGAGCTACCAATACCACTGTAAGGAGTTCAAACAATGACAACTGAATTCTTATACGATGCGCTATGCTCAGGATGGACTCAGTGCGTACCTTATTCATTTAATCGAGATTCAGGGAACGTGCATTTGAAGTTTAAGACCTGGGAATTTCTTTTGCTTGTTGAAAAAAGAGACATGCCTCTTTTAAAGTAAAAGTGCATTTTATTATTTTACATTTTGGGTAAAATAGGGCACCCGGTTGGGACGTAGGTTCACACAGAAAACACTGACTAATAATGCCTGTTTTTGTACGCGCGCTCTGTCGTTGCCTGTTTCGTTGCCTTTTTGTGCCTGCGCGATCTATCGTAGCTTGTTTTTGCACACGCGCTCTCTATCACTGCCTGTTTTTGTGCCTGTGCTCCCGATCGTGATTTTCAGACTTTTACTGTGATTTCAAGGTCTGTTTTTTTATTTTATTTTATTTTTTTTATTTTTTTTACCAACTCTACTTGCTCTTAAGAGAACAATGTGTTCAGAACGTTGAGGCTTTCTCTATAAAAGAGTTGTACAATTAGTACACTCTTAACAACTGAAGGTGTGCTTGAAGAAAACATTTCTGCAGGCCATTCCTCTGGTGTTCTTGAGATTAATCGCATGCTCAACTTGGCCTAACGATCGCCTTTCCCCATTTATCAGCTATTAGTTTTCGTCATCGGGTATTTTCCATTTTATCACAGAAAATGAAAAGCACCGATATACTGCAGAAAATACATGTGCGCGAAATATGCGTTGTGGCTTTTAACTTGAAAAAGAGATACAGGGCTACTCCACTAGGGGACACTACACTTAGGACTGTGGCTCCCTACTGAGAGAGAAATGTAAGACAAAGCAGACAAGAGATCAAACGAACATTCGAGAATACAGGACTGGGCAAAGCAAACTATTTTTATACCTTGGATTGCCCATTTAAGAGTCCAGTTGTGGGCCTTCTGCTCTGTCTAGAGTGTCAGGTCACTCCCCGCAATTACAGGATGCCATTAAAAGCAAGCATTAAAAATGCAATAGGTCTCGCCTTTAAGTTAAAGCCATTTGCTTTGCTATACAATACCATTAGCAAAGCAAATGGCTTTAACTTCATCAAAGGCGAGACCTATTGCATTTTCAATGCTTGTTTGTAGTTAGCGCTACTTCCGCTCAAGGAAAGTGCTGTTAAGCTACTAGCACATTTTTCACTGTAAAATAGTGACAACGGGTTAAATTACAGCAGGACCACCATAAGCAGGATTGCCAGTAGTGACCACCAAAGCATTCCAGTTGAGGTTACCAGCAGAAATGCCAGGCAAACGTTTATCAATGGTAAGCCTCCACTTGAGTAAAGAAGTAACATTCAGATCATCAACATAACCAGAAGTCTCCCCATCTCAAAATTGAATGATGATTTTACTATCAACTTTAAATGTGTTTTGCAATTGTAATATGTTGTCTTCATAAGCATGTTCGTTTTTGAAAATGCAATTTAAAATTTTTTTTTTAAAAAGCACTTGCCAGTTTGGGCGGGCAGACTCCATTTTCCAAAAGAAACCCTTTTCTGAAAATACGTAATTCTTTCCTTTAAAAATAATTTTTCATTTTCAGAAAATAGTCCCCAAACCTCATTGGTTATTTTCATCAAGTACTACCATGTAAAAGTTCCTCAAATGGACAAATTGTGCTTCAAATACCCAAATATTACAATCATAAGCCATGGGTGCTCCGCATATTACCAAGGATGCCAGTGTTGTGCTAATAATGCCCACCTTAATGCCAAGGTCACCACTGTGCCAAGGCGGGACGCCATACTTTCCAGAATGCCCACCGTATATCAGACATGGCCGTTATGCAAAAAACGGTCACCATTGTGTCGGGGATGGCTAAGAGTAGGCCAACCATGCTCTTAATATGTAAATGCTGGCAGTCAGTATAGCACAACTCAACCAGAAATGCCAAAATAGTCAAGGATGACTATTTTGCTATTCGCATTATTATGCCATGAACACCACTTTATTACGGAGGGGCACAATGTCAGACGCGCAAATGAATACAGATGAGGCTCTTAATTTTCTCTGTTCTGGATCCATACCCTACTCTTTTTGGCCCTTATGCTGATCATGCTCCCAACTAACATTTTCACTCTGGCACCTGCAGTCCCACACTGGTTATTGCTGCCACCCTTCTTCGATGGTACATTGTTCACACACTGGGCTACTAAAGAGAAGGGCATATAACATGGCTGATATCCTTGTGTGTTAAGAGTGGATACAGATGGTTATGTGGCAGACCCCTTAAGCCAATACAGTGTTCTTTTGAGTGTTATCGTGACTCTCCATCATTGGTTTGGCTGGATGTCACTCCTAATGTCTTGAGATGAGCAGTGCTGCCTCCTATAATATGCACAGAATTTCTGATACTGACTCGGCAACATCTCTGAGAGCTACTTTGAGGGTGCTGATGAGCTACCAGTAGCTCCAGAGCTAATCATTGGAAACCCCTGGGTTAGGGTAATAGAACATGGAGGGCATTGGATGAATCGAGCAGCCAAGCTGTCCAATGTTCTTTTCTGCACTAGGTTTGCAGTTTAAGCAAGGTGCTCCAAAAATATTGTGTGTGTGTGTGTGTGTGTATATGTATGTGTGTATATGTGTGTGTGTGTGTGTATGTGTGTATATGTGTATGTGTATATATACACACTAGTTCAGCACAAACATCTGCAGTAGAGAGCTCATGTTTGAGTAGATGGCTCATGTTAGTTTTGATGAGAAGTAAAGGGCGCATGGATGTAGCTGGGTATGGTTGAAAGCTATGTATGGTTGTATTACCCTGGTTTTCGGTGGTGGTTATCCTAGGCTGGTTCTAAGTGCTGTATGTTATGGTAGTTGGGGCTTTATTTAATACACCACACTTGGATTGTTCAGGTTTGGATTTTATTTGCTTTTTAGGTAACCCCTAAAGGTGCTGGTTTAAACCCAAACGCAAAAGTATGGCAGGAAATTCCACAAGGAGGCTCTGATGCTACCCAAGCAGCTAATGGCACTTCTGAATCTTGGCAGGAATCTGGAACCTCAGCAAGGTCCCCAACTGAAGGTAGGTCTCTGTTAGTAATGCTGACCTTGGGCTTATGGTGTTTCTGTTCTCTTGTTGACCTGCTCCTCGTGCTTACCACCTTGGTGGTACACTTAATTGTCTACTTTATAGAAAGATTATTAATATTACAAAATAATTATACTGTAATTGGGTAAGAGAACCTTGTCGCCAACTACTGTGCCAAAGAGGATCAAGGCCATCATGACAGTTCTCATTGATATTGACCTAAATGACTTCTTCCTCTTCAGTACATCGAACAAAGGGATTTTGACTCATTCCGAAAAGCGATTACAATGCATCTCTTGCGCTTGGTGCTGATTTTTTTCCCCCTCCATATTAACGTTATCAATACTTAGGGTTGCATTTCAAAGTGATCACTGCTAGTGCTTGTGCCTTCCCTTGAGCCTAAACTGCTAACATTTTTCCCTACACATAGGTTTCAAATCTAGGCCAGATTGATAAGAGTATTGACACATCACTCTTATCTTCACTGTGGTGCCTACAGATGTTTCTGGGATTGAGAGCCTTTATTCAAGTAGTAGTTCTCATGAGGATGTGAGGACTGACCCTTGACAGGGCTCAGTCTCAAGTCATATTAGGGCTGTTCTTCACCATTATCTACTGATGATAATGCTGTGGTGTGCTCTGCAGGTGAGATGAAATGTAAGATTCATCGCTGAACAGATAAAAATCAACCATGAGGCCATCAGACTCACAGGCCCTCTACAGTTCTGGAAAGAGACTTGAAACATTTCTGGAGCTTATGGCCATTGGACTGCACTTGAAAGTTTTTCAAGTTCAAATAGACAATCCTGCTGGTGTACTTTATTTAACAGTGCATGGAATGATTAAACCCTCAACATTTTCTCTTATAGAAGAGAATACCAATGATGATGAGGAGAGATGTGATGCTGACAGTTGTTGGTTGCCTGTAATGTGCCGTTTTGACTGAGAGCAGGGAAGAAACCTCTGGCATATTGTACCTTCAAGCCTT
This sequence comes from Calotriton arnoldi, assembly GCA_963921515.1. NCBI lineage: Eukaryota > Metazoa > Chordata > Amphibia > Caudata > Salamandridae > Calotriton > Calotriton arnoldi. The sequence continues at coordinate 1,070,389 of CAWUFW010003218.1, forward strand.
AGTAAGTGCCACATTTGTGCCAACATAAGTCCAGGGAGTGGGAGACCAATTGTGCAGGTCTTTCTGGATCTCCACATGTGATGCATTTACATTCAGATAAGGGAAATTTAGTTTGAATTACTTACGACTGAAAAGTAACCATTGCAAATGGAATCTGATAGCTCCCTTTTCACCTCAACAACTTGTTCTCTGCAGTGTCATTCAACGGTCTCATGCTCTTCTGGTGCCACGTCTCTGGTCAGCTGGGTGAGCAGGCATTTTCTTTACCCCTCCTTCTGAAGTTCACCTTAACTATACATATATGAATACATCCAAAGAGAACCCTGCTAACTGGTCTGCGTACTTCTAGGAGGGATTTTCCAAGAGTCTGCACAAAGAAAGTGGTGCGAGTTTTCCTACTCATCTGCAGGGAGAGTTTTTATCTACTACCTGCTGGGATGTAGCTACCAAGTCTATCCTGGAAGAGACTACTTCCTACCATTGAAGTTAGTTTGGAAAAACTATGTTGACATATTTACGTTTAGGGAAATGCAGTGCAACATCATTTTAATAGATGTGCTCTTATGTCTTGAAGTTAGTCTGCTTCTCGGGATCTAAATACTGAGCTTGTTCATTGGGTGGTATCCACCTTTTTTTCCTCTAAGGTTCTCGAAGAATTCCCTTTACATTGTTCTTACAGTGTAACCTTGATTGTGGACTTACTTGGCTGTTGGGACACTAAACAATTTAAAGGTGTTTAGTTATGATGTTTTGAGTTGGAAAAACATAGTCCTGTAATTCATTCCTTGGTCGTAATGTATGTTGCTCTTTCCAGCCTCAAGCTAATACTGCTATCTCCTGTATTGTAAAATCTGTACAGACTGAGCTTATGCTTCTACGTTGACAAGCTTGTTCCACCAGTACAAAAGCTGCATCACTGAATTATCTAGTACAGCAGGACTCGCCATTTCTAATGCTTTGAAACAGCATTATTCATAGGATGCTGCATCCTCTGAAGATTAATTGCGCAAAAGGTTGTTTGCTTGGAGTCTTATTCGACAGAATGAATTGCTGAATCCTGGACAACATCTATATATCAGAATATCATGGGCAGCACTGCAGTGGATTAATTAATAATTGTATGACTGAACAAAGTCTAAATCTGCAGTGTATGTTCGCAATAAAATTCAATTCATGCTCATCCCTTTCACTGCTATTGTTAAACCTTCACATGTACCACAAATGTACATAGATGGCTGAAATGCTTTTGGGCACATTGTCTCTTGGATAATGTAACTGTTTCTTGTTACAGGGGTTCTGTAACTGGGGTCACAAGGGGTACGGAATTAAAAAAAAATATATATATTCTTCCTTGGGACGGTATGCTTCATAAAGCTACGTGTCCTGTGCGTCATTAGTGAGCTAACAAATTATGGCAGCTGTCATTATAGAAGAGCTCTGATAATAGCCTCTCTAATTGTGCCTGGGTTCATATACAAGGTTTGGATTCTAGCAATGCCCTCATTTTGCCACCGTTTTGCAAAACTACATACGAAGGCTTCAAGTTGAGTGAAGCGGTATTTCCAGGGTTGGAATGTCATTTTGAATCTGTGAACACCTACAAACTTGATTAGGGCTTTTCGCTATCTCTTCTCTAATCTTTTCCCACACTGGAAAGGCTGTAAATTTACTCCAGACAAGGGCAGGGTAGGAAAAAAGGTTGTACTAATGAAAGTGAACTTAAAAAACGCTTAGGAGATTTTCACAGTCCATCATACACATGCATATTTGTTTAGGCTAAAATGTAGTCGAACATTTTCTAGGGTTAGTTTACACTACGACCTCTTCTTGTGAAGTCATGATTCGTAAATCTACACTAAAGTAAGGACGTGTTATATTTATTGGTGTGGCTACAACTTTAACTGTTTGCTCTCTTGTTAATGTTTAAGCGTAGTTCTATGCTACTGTTAGTTGGATTGGCTAGTGTTGACACTGGAGGTTCTGTGATGCTTCAAATAAAGTCTCATTCCTTTTACTGCGAGTTTTCATTTTAACAAGCGGTGACAAAGACTAAGAAGACATGTCTGCTGCAACCATTGCAGCACAGGTGTGATCTTGTCTTATATGAAAACACTTAGAACATTTCTTTTTTTTTTTTTTTACTTGACGAAGCGCAATCCTGTTGGGACTTTTACCAGAGTTACGGAAGGATTTTTGATATCGGTAAGGCTTGGCATATTTTGTTTGTGAATGCTGTTCTTCCTCATTTTGGATTAGATGCTCACTGCATTATTTGAACTGCCACATCTTTGGAGGAACCACATGTCTTCCCGTGCAGGTGAGGATTACTGCATTTGCATGCATATTTGTTCTGACGGATCTCCACTAGGTTCTGAATACACACAACATGCTTATGAGGGACGTGTCCTGCGCTGCATGTGATGTGCGGTTGTGGAAGTTAGTTGAACAAAACAGGAAACATTACTCGCAGGCTTCTGTACGAGCCTGTGTGGATCTGTGTCCATACTTCCTTGTGAGGATCCGCTTGGATTTTGCTATATACTACCAATCTTTGGTCATTGTAAGTTTACTTTTTGCTATCTATATTCTGAAACATTCAAGTTTTGTAACATTTGGTAAACTTAACACCATGCATTTTGATCCACCACCAAAGTTCCTCCAAAACAAAGGTGATCCTCCAGCTCCATTGGTATGATGAAAGGAGTTTAAAACTTATTTGAACGCCATTGATAGAGCAAGAATGTCAGCGAAGAGGAAGAAAACCATTTCATTACATTGTTTAGGATCCAAGTGACAAATGGCTTTTAGAACAGTGTTACAAATGGCACTTCAAGGACAGGGTGTTGTGCATGAAAAAGCCATGTGGCGGATGGAAAATGGGTTCAAACCTACATCTAGTAGTGTTCTCAACAGATTAAAGTTTTTAACCCGCGCTCAAGAAGATTATTCAGTTGATGAGTTTCTTACAGGGTTGAGAGCTTCATCTATGGCATGTAACTTTGGACCCATCACAGACTAAATAAGATACCAAATTATTGTGCATGTCAGGAGCAAGATGATGCAGCAACAGTTGTGGCATATGGGTGACCCAAACACAAAAGATGTCAGCACTACTAATGCTTTAGAACAGTCAGAAAATGGATGCAATCTTTGACTAAAGAATAAAACCTATGGGGAGGATGAGTGTAGAGTAAATAGAGGATTTTCTTGTGTAGGTGGACAGTTTTTCTTTAAAAAAAAAAAAAAAGTACTTTCATTGTTTTAGGTGTGGGAGTTGTAATCATATGGCCGGTTTTCCTCCATGTCTGACGTTGGCTAAGGAATGCAAAAAAATTGGTTGGGTTGGACATAATGCACATGTATGTTAGAATTTTAGGAGAGATAACAAAATGCCCACCCAAAAGAAGTGTTAGCGTGAAGAGGTGGTTCAGAAATGCTTGTGTGTGCCTAGTGAGACAAATGAGAATAGTAAAGGGATTGTCCTGTCTAAGTATTGTTGTGCGTGTGGGAAACGTGATGTGATGAAGCCATGCAAATTTATGGTTCACATTTTGAACAAAAACGTGGATCTTGGGGTGGATTCTGGTTCTCCACGGATGATCGTCACTAAAGGTTATTTCCAAAGGAATCTGACATAATTGCTTACAGTTTTGGTGGTTCTAGAATAGATATCATAGGGTATGTTGATGTTGAAATTGAATACAAGGGAAGAGTTATCCAGATTAGGTTTTATGTAGCATTAAAAGATGTGAATGTCTTTGGATGGAAAGACCAATGGAAACTTGCCGTAACTTTGAATCCTAGTAATAGGGTACCTGTGTTGTTGGTAGCTGACACCAAGAAGGTTTGAGCGGTCATTCAGTTTCCTTAAGTATTAACTAACATTTCGGGTAATTTTTTGTAAGCCTTTTTTTTTTTTTTTTTACATGAAGTAACTTTGCAGTGGTAATAATAGCCTCAGTACACATCAGGTAGGTAAGGGAACAGTACCCCACATTGCAATAGTCGGTCTCGTACATTGTCTGAGGGGAGAGCAACAGGTGCACGCCACAGCAAATCCGATACACGCCCACCCAGCGAAGGACTACTGTTCGGCGCCATCACTATAAACACTTTGGGTCAGAATCTGGAGCCAAAAGCCTGTCACCCAGATCTCCACACACAAGGGTTTCTTCCACCACTTATCATCTTTTCTGAAAAGTTCCATATGAATCTATTCTGCTAGCATCAATTCTGCCACATCCTTATACCAGTCGTCCATCTCTGGAGTACACTGTCACATCCGGGTGATAGCCACCCTGCACCTTGCTAGAACCAGCGCTAGCTGCAAGAATTTATGCCATATTGCGACCTTTAGGATTCCTGATATTTCCCCAATAAACACTGAGGGGTTACCGTGGCCCGTAATGAAGTAACTCCTGTAAGTTCACCCACCACTTGGATCCAAAAGTCCTGCACCACTCGGCAGTCCTAGGCCAAGTGAAGGAAGTCTGCCCTCTGAGTTCTGCAACAAGGGCAGTTATCAGGCTGTGCCTGAGATAACCGCCAGAGAGTCAGGGGGGGCTTAAGTACAATGCAAAAAGTTATGATGGACCAGTTTAAAGCGGGTGTTGCGCTGTACAAACTGCATGAGCACACAGACGCGAGCCCTGTCCTCCTCTTCCATGGGTGACCCCAGGTGGTCCTCCTGAGCCGCCTGGGCCAGCAACCAACCACCCACTGTATCCGCTTTCAAAGCTTTATATATCAAAAATATCTCACACATAGGGCAGTAGGGTCCCCAGAGTGTCAGATGCTCCCCGTGGCTGCGGGAAAGGTGGTCCAGGTTTGCCTGGCCATCTCTGCCAAGCGAGCATAGTACAGAAAGTGACCCGGTCCAAGTGCAAACTCAGTCCTTGCATCTTCAAATGGAATAAAGTACTTATTGGGGTACAAGTCCCCCAACCGCTTGCATCCCCCCCCCTCTGTTCACGCCTGGAAGGACATAATTTGAACAGTCTGTTGGACCAGTGCCAGTATCTACACCGGCAACTCCAGGTGAAAAGGGGTGTCTCAACACTACTGTGACTAGCTGTTGACAGATTTGCGCCGTCTGCCTTACCACGAGAGGTACACCCTCTGGGGCCTCGGCACCCTCCATTAATATCGCCGGAAGATGATCTGAATCAGCATGTTTCTCCCAGCTGTCTCCAGCCACCGCTCAGCGTGCTGCATGTGCGCAGCATAATAGAAAGCAAACCCTGACACCTCCCGGTCCAACAGTCTTCGTATCGTCTGGTCAGGGTGGTCAAAGCCACTCCCCTACGTTTTCCGGCATAGAGAAGTGAAACAAGAATAGTCCAGCTGCCTAAACACCCCGGCAGGCAGCAAGTGTAGAGCATTCTGGATGACATTTAAACAGCAGGGCAGGAGTATCATCTTGGAGATGGCTAGTCTTCCCATCAATGAAAGCTAGAGCATGTTCCAGAAGGCGATCGAGACTCTCGGCTAATCAATCAGCCTCCCCATATTAAGGCGCATTTGTTGCGCCCTGGATTGCACAACCATAATCCCCAGGTACCTAAATTGCTCCAGCTCCCAGGGCAGGCTGTTGTTTTGCAGGCTTTTCACCGGTGTCCCCACCAGCACAGCAAGAGGAACCAGTAGGCACTTACCACAGTTAATCCGTAGCCACCAACAGGGCCCCAAAGTTGTCTAGCAAGCGTAACAGAATCTTAAGGGAGAGCGAAGGTAAAAGAGTATAATTTCCTAAAATGATACAATATGCCTAACTTCGCTCAGCTTGATGCCCTAGTCCCTCAGCTCCTGCCTTTACTGCACCGCCATGGGTTTCATCACATGTGTATAAAGGAGTGGGGACAGGGGGCAACCTTGTTGTGTCTCCTGGCCCAGAACCAAACTCAAGTGATACTGTCCCACCCGCAATCTGGCACTAGGCTCACTGTAAGAAACCAAATCCAGCTTCGGGATTGGGGCCCGAACCCTGTAGAACCTCAAGCATGTAGCCCCAGTCAACAGTGCCAAAGACCTTTTCAAAATCAGTGGAGACCAAGGCCATTTAATCACCACAATGCTCTACCTCGTGCATTACATGTGATAAACGCACGGGGTTCATCCCGGTGTTACAGCCTGGGGTAAACCTGCACTGGTCCTCATGCTGGTTATAATGGGGTTCAAGAGTTAGCCAACAGCTTGCAAAAGATCTTTACGTCCGAGTTGATCATAGTACCCGGCATATACGCCACTGGGTCAGTCTTGTCCTGCCTGGTTTAAGCAACCTGCATATGTCCCTCTCTCCCATGGTGGGTGGAAGTACTCTTATCTCCCTTACCTCAAGGAAAACCTCAGCCTGACCCTGCGTGACCACATTGGAGATCTCCTGAAAAACACCACCGGGAACCCATCCCCTCCCGGAGCCTTGGCCCATGGCTACATGCGCATCGCCGCACACACTACTTAAAGGTCAATGGCAGCTTTAAGATCCTCAGCCGCTGTTCCCTCGATTCTAAGAAGTCCAGGACTTCCAGAAAAAACTTGCAATGGTCCAGCGCAATTCGGGGATCTGCCCCATACACTCGATCCAGATGACTCCGAAATGCAGACAAAATGCTCACCCTAGTTGTCGCTCTGGTGCCATCCGTGATCACCAGATGTGTTGTTGGGGACAATGCGTTCTCTGTTTATCATCGGGACATAACTTCCGGAGGTGCCCCCCCACCACACTGTTTTGGATGGGTTTTACATTGGCCAGGACCTGCACAGCATCTCAACCCATCCAACAGGGACAGGCCAACTCCAAGTCAAAATGATCTTTATTTGGATTTATATAATCCATAAAAAAGAGAAGACATTACATTCAGCTCAAACGTATTAAAATGAAAGCACCATATACCAATCATTTAGCAGTACAAGGTAAATGGGTGCTTGTGCAAAGTCTTTTCCAACTCCATTCTGAAACCGAGGTCCATTTTTAATTCCCATCACTTCAATGAGTAAAAGTGCAAATAATACTTGGGCAAAAAAATGCATAGTGCAAATCGGGAGCTAATCCGTGTTAACATTAGTAGATAAAACAATGCTTTGATTATATGTGAAACAATGTAAAGGTTTTAGCTATTACAGTTCATATTCGACTTCAGGTCAAAGTGTTTGATTCCTCTAGTTACAATCTTATATTGTCCAGATGGGTCAAAGATTTTCTTCTTGATTGCACACACAAAGGTAAAAACAATAAAGCAAATCACTTCATTCTCTAGATTACATTAAAAAATGTAAAGCATCCTGGTGACAAATCTCTGGTAAACTTAGGGGACGCAACAAACTTTTTCTATTGTCTCTGTACAATCCACAAAACAGCATAAGATGAATAGTTGACTGGGTGGCCGTCCCATCACAGGGGCATTTGGGGAAATTTTTTGACCAAGCATCCCCTTTTAATTGCATCAAGATAATTCAGAATGCCCAGTCGTAATCTTGTTAAATAAAATCTCTGTTGGGGATTCGTAACCATTATCAGGAACCCCTGCACTACCTGGGCAACAGGCCCTTGCATAAACCTGGCCACAGAGTGCTTTTGAAATTCTCTGGATTCTCTTCTATCTGCCATTGTATTTTTGGTGAACATGTATTTCATTTCATTTTTACTGTAATGTAGAATATTGGCAGGATTAGTTAATTACTTAATGAAACTCTTACTAGACCATTCAAATTTGTTGGCCACGGGATCTTATTGTGATGCTCAAGCGTGAGGCAATCATGTATAACATCCCTAGTAAATTTAGCCCCTGGCTTATTCCATATATTATGCCAACAGGTAAGCGTGTTGAAGCAGATGGTATCTTCAAGATAGTCCATATCTGAAAGAAACTGTAGTTATAGATTCCTTACCTTTAGAATTACCCCCAGGTATAGCACTGGATCTGGAGATTTTTTCTTTAGCAGTACCTCTGCGCGTCAGTAGGTGGCGTCGTGGTCGCCGAATTGACGTCGCATGTCTACTTAGACACCGCCCCTTCGCACTGACGTCGGTTCTTTATTTTTCCGCGACAGCCTAGCGCAGATCTGGAGAGAGTTTACCCCTTAGTCCATTTTTGACTAGCGTTTTTCGACTTTGCTGATTCTTTTTTTGAGTCTTCGACTCTTGGTGCACGAGGGATGTCCCTTCGCTGAACCGGATTCAAGTCTTGTGACTCCTGTCACAAGCTGATGTCTGTGACGGACCCGCATCGCGTGTGCCTCTGGTACCTGGAGTGCGACCACGACCCAAAGTCGTGCTCAAACTGTCGGGCCATGAACCCGAATTCCTTTGCGGGAGTGGTCCCGAAAGCTTTTGGAGGTCCGGCAGTCTGCTCTCCGCCACTCTAGGTCCCGGTCGAGAGGAAGGTCTCGGGACCGATCGCGGAGCCACCATCACCATTCGTCTTCCAAGTCTTCGTCCTCGGGTAAGTAAGCACAAGAAGTAGGCGAAGAAGCAGTCGCTCTTTGCCCCGTCCGTCGGCAGACTCGAAGCGGGGCCCAGAGTGTCGTTGCTCTCTGGCTCCGCCCTCGTAGCCTGCTTCTGGGACGGCTCCGCGCTTCCCTCCCTTTCCAGGAGCCGCAGCGTCCCCTGCCCAGCTTCGAGCATTTTACGAAGCGCTTCACAGCTTCTTTGGGCAGCCCGACTCCGCCGGCGTGCCTTCGGGTTCTGTGGACTTGGCTGGGGGCCCTGGGCCTTAGATGCCGGCGGCTCTGGCGCCAGAGGGCCCCCGAAGATCCAGCCCTGGATCTGGATCAGTGCCGGTCCACCTCACAGTACCTTCCCCGGCGCTGATTCCAGTGATGACGCCCCGACGGTTGTTCCCCGACTGGCGTCTACCCCAGCCTCACCCATGACTTGGACACAGCGCCAGACCGACGTCGGTACCGGCTCCGGAAGGTACTTTCGTACCCCTGTTCATTCCTGGTGTTCCGCCCTGAATGGCAACCAGAGGTGTGTGAGGAGGACTGGGAGGGGTCTGTGGACCCTTTGGCTGACCAGCTTGAAGAGCCGGACTGGCGAGAGGATCTGGGTGATGCCAGTGGTTTGGATACCTCCCCAGACCATGGCATGCTCTCCCCTCCTACCGTGGCTACAGAGGAGGGTGCATCCTATGCAGTGGTGTTGGGTGGGGTGGCTGAGGCCTTGGGCCTTGAGCTTCCTACGGTGGCACTCAGGACTAACCTCCTGACGGAGGGTCTTCAACCAGCAGCGGCCTCGTCGGAGCCCCTTCTGCCTTTTAATGACGCCCTCACCAACGTACTTCTGGGTACTTGGTCCAAGCCCAGCACGGGGGGGTCCTGTGGACAGGATGATTGCCCGACGTCACCGCTCAACTCCGGCCACCCACTTTTCCTCTCCCAACACCCGACCCCAGAGAGCTTGGTGGTCCAAGCCTCGTCCTCGAAGGGCGCATTCCCTTCTGCTCCCCCAGATAGGGAATCCAAGAAGCTGGACCACCTTGGGAAGATGTTTTCTTCCGCCAGCTTAGCGCTGCAGTCGGTGAACACCGCATGCCTCTTGGGTCGTTCTACCGATACGGTGTGGGATACGGTTGCCCAAGTGCTGCCACAGTGTCTGGAGGAGGCCCAGGCCGTTCTCACCCGCGCAGTGGCAGAGGGTAGAGACGCAGCGAAGTTCACCATCAGGTGTGGGATGGATACCGCCGACTCTGGGCAGAACGGTTTCCACGTCAGTAGCCTTGAGGCGCTACGCCTGGTTGAGGACGTCTGGTTATCTGGGGATGTCTAATCCACCTTACTGGACATGCCCCTTTGATGGCCGTCGCCTTTTCAGTGACCAGGCAGACTCTGCGCTCGAGCGCTTCAAGGATTCTAGGGCTACGGCCAGATCCTTGGGCCTCGCTGCAACCTCCCGCCCCACGCAGACTGCTTTTCGCCCCTTTCGAGGCACTTCGTCTGTGGACATGGCTGGAACGTCAAGGCATATCCCTGGTGGTTCAACACCTGGCAGGTTATCTGAACGCCAGGGCGGGCGAACTCAGCCGCAGGTGCATGATGGATCACGAATGGCGTCTTCACTCGGAGGTGGTGCAAGGTCTCTTACAGCAGTGGGGAGAGCCTTGGTTAGATCTGTTCGCCACCGAAGAGAATGCGCAATGTCAGCAATTCTACTCGTTGGAATTGTCCAAGGCTGCACTTGCTCTGAGATGCTTTTCGTTGCGAGTTGAACTGTGGCTGCCTGCACGCCTTTCCGCCAGTACCACTTCTACCCAGAGTGTAGAAGATCAAGCGCGACCGCGCCCAAGTCATTCTTGTGGCTTCGGACTGGGCACGAAGAGTCTGGTACCTCGAGCTCTTGAGCATGGCCATCGATCCTCCGATCAGACTGCCTCTTCAAGGGTTCTTCTGTCGCAGCAGCAGGGGAGGGTCCTCCACCCGAACCTGGCCAGCCTCCACCTCCTTGCGTGGAGATTGAGCGGCGAAAGTTGATAGCTTTTGACCTTCCGCCTAAAGTCTGTAACATCATCTTGGCAGCCAGGCTTCCCTCCACTAAGACGGTATAATCCTGCAGATGGAACAAGTTTGCGGCATGGTGCACAGCAAAGGCTGTGGATCCCCTTTCTGCACCTCTTTCGGAGGTTCTATTGTATATACTTTCTTTGGCCCAGCAGGGCTCTGCTCTGGGCACTCTTAAAAGTTACCTTTTGGCCATATCTGCCTTTCTTCGCCTTCCTGATCAGCCTTCTCTTTTCAAGTCCCCTATTGTAAATGTATTTCTAAAGGGCATTACTCGCTTCTTTCCTCCTCCTCCGTTCATAATGCCCCAGTGGGACTTGAACCTGATCTTAAACTATCTTATGTGCGCTCCTTTCGAGCCTCTTCACAACTGTCCTCTCAGGCTCCTCACTCTGAAAACAGCTTTCCTTGTTTCCATCACCTCTGCTCGCAGGGTGAGTGAGCTTCAGGCTTTGTCTTCAAAACCTCCCTTTTCTTGCTGTTCATCCGGACAAAGTAGTTCTTCGCACAAGGCCCTCTTCTCTTCCCAAAGTGGTTACCCCTTTCCATATAGGACAGACCATCACTTTGCCAACCATCTTCCCACCTCCGCACCCTTCCAAGGAGGAGAGACTCCACCGTCTGGACCCAAAACGTGCGCTGTCCTTCTATCTCGACCGCACAAAAGATTTCTGGGTGGACAATCAACTCTTTGTTAGGTATGATGGGGCCAAGAAAGGTTGGGCTGTGCAAAAAAGTACCATCTCTCGATGGGTTGTCCTATGCATTAAAGTCTGCTACTCCTTGGCAAAGAAGGAAGCCCCAGTGGGACTGCGTGCCCAATCCACCAGGGCGACGGCAGCTACTACTGCCTGGGGAGTGGAGTCCCACTCCTTGACATCTGTCAGGATGCCACGTGGGCATCTCTGCACACGTTCACCAAACACTACTGCCTGGACAGCCAAGTCCGGAGAGACTGCTACTTTGGCCGTTCTGTTCTCCAGGACTTTCTGGTGTCAACTTTGTTCGCAGACCCTTCTCTGGGGTTGGCATTGCTGGGGTATCCATTCTAAAGGTAAGGAATCTATAACTACAGTGTCTTTCAGATGAACAAGTTGCTTACCTGCGGTAACTATGTATCTGTAAGAGACATATGTAGTTATAGATTCCTTACCGCCCAACCATCCTCCCTGTTCTGCGAACTGACTCCTAGGGATAGTGACTCCCTTACAGGGCCCTAGTTATGTGCACCATTGGTCAGTGTCTTGCATGGCTCTGCGCTTCTGGCGTGGAAAGTCGTGTCAGAACTGACGTGAGCGCTCAGGGGCGGCGTTTAAGTAAACACCGCGACGTCATTCCGGCGACCACGACGGACGTGAAGTCGACCAATGCCACCTACTGACGCGCCGTGGTACTGCTAAAGAAAAAATCTCCGTATGCAGTCTGATGCCTAGGGTAATTCTAAAGGTAAAGAATGTATAACTACATATGTCTCTTACAGATGCATCGTTACCTAAGGTAAGTAACTTGTTCGTTAATTTTTCAAGCTACCTAAGCTTTAACTTTCAGGGCACACACATGACATTGTAATGCTATTAGAGTGTCTTAGATAACTAGATAATGTTTTTCTCTGGCAGCAGCACAGATGGGAGGACAGTCAGTAAACCAGTAAACTACATGTAGTTTAGCTGTTTAGGTCAGGCTTGACAGTGCAACTGTTACCTGACCTTTTAACCTAAACCAATATTCTACAGTTACTTGCTGCCATAAAAATGCATATCTATTCCCATACTATTTACCTGTAATGCTTCACATTGATGCAACATCCCTTTAAAGCCAGGCCTATTGCCAATGCTCGTTTTCTTGTTTGTACTAAAACATAATTGAAATTAAAACCAAGGTTGTCCGTGAAGAAATGCGAAACCAGAGGCACCTTGCTAGTGCACTAATCAGAGGTCCGTGTAATGGTGGAAATGGGTGGAGCTTTTAGCTGTGGTGATTGAATAATGGTCATAATCAAGGTGAGGGAGGGGCAGTGGCATCGTTTGAGCAACCAAGTTTCCCTGTTCAAGGTTGTAGAAAGTAGTAGTCTTTAAGGGACGGGATTCGAAGATCTGGCGCCAGTGTCTGGGTTAGTCTTGTTTTAGGCGGTGAGGCACGGAACCCGCGGGCAGAACTGGTGGAAGAGACTGCTCTCTTCAGATTGACAAAGCTATGTGGGCGGCCACATGTTGAACATGGTGTTTATAGGCCGCCATGCATATGGAGAGTCCTGCCTGCCAATCAGAATACTGTCTTTGCCGGTAAACATTGCCCTTAATTAGCAGCAAACAAAAAACAGACCGGAAATGAGGGCATTAGGAAATGGAGGCTTTTATTGCCCAGCAATTTAGAATTAGTCAGCAGCCCTTGTAAAAACAAAAATAGCCGGCATTCCTCGAGGAAACGGAGGCCTGTAAATTATTGGTCAGCATTAAATGATTTTTAAAAATACCTGGCACTTGGACTACTACTTTACAGTGCACACCAAAACTAAAGTGCACAGCATGTTTTTTTAAATTAAACACTTCGGAGAGCATGCAAATTGAAATGTATAGCAGAGTGCATGCCACCTGCCTAATTGGAAAATAGTGAAGTCAACAGGGAACATGCAGATCAGGGAATGACAATGTAGGTAAGTCGGAGTAGAACAGCTTAAAGGATCCATCCGTTGAAAATTAAATGCCCCTGTTCTAGCCTTTCTAGTGTCGATCAAATACTGATCTTAGTTCTCCCCAAATCCTACCTGGACTCCCTGGAGGAAGATTGCCATGTCAAACCTTGATATGTTGCAAGCCTCAATCTTATTTCAAATATGAAACTTTTGCCGTCTCCCGCAAAACTTGTTTATTCTGTCATGAACATTTTTTTTAAAGCCTTAGGAATTTAATGCTCATCTTTTCTAGGTAATCTAGCAGTTTCGGACAGTAGCTCTAAACAGTATGAAGTAATGTATTCTTCAACCACTGAAGTGGCACGCAATGGAACCGATGCAGAGGTAGCATCGGCTAACGGAATGGATTTGGCACCTGGGGAGATTTCATATCCCTTGTATGAGTTTTCTGGTAAGTTTTGCTTTGATTGTAGTTAATGTCCTCCATTGCTTAACAGTTATAAGAAAAGGAAATGGTGTGTGGCCTGTCTGGTGAGAATTGTGCTCTTTCCTGTTTGACAGAAGAATGTCCATAGTCTTTTCACAACAAACTGGTTCGGGCAATTGGTTCCTAGTTTAGGTCACATTTTTTTCTAGACTTCTTTGTAAACTAATTTGAAACTGCAGCTGGTTTCTCAACAATGTCTTGTGCCCAATTCACATGTTTTGATATCTGACTAGGTACTCTGATTGCCATGGTGTTATCAGAGGTAACCCCAAGGATTGAAAGGCCCAGTTTGTTTATTATTGAAACGTATTGGTAAATCAGACAGATTTTGGAAATGGCAGGGTTTACACAGTGGAAGAAAAACGGTAATGAATCCACAAAGTGAAAGTATTCAGTTTTTAGGTCTCGCCTATTAGAAACCTCAAGATGGCTGGTTGCAAAAGGCCTATTGTGGGCTTATAAAGAATTCAGCTGACTTTAAGCTGCCCATTGCTTACCTTTTGGTTGGCTGTGTCACACATTTGGCTGTTTTTTATTCATTGGTTTGCCTACTGCTTCCTGTGTTTGTCCCTCCCCCTGGAAGATATTCTATTTACCATCACTTTGATTGGCTGACCAAAACCATCACCTGGTTAATTTAGGGATCTGATTTGTTTCTTTGGTTGAGTACGCCATGAGTGAAGGTTTTCCAACTAGAGGGCTTGCAAGCTTCTACACCACCAAACTCCCCCAACCCTACTCAATTTTTCGCTTCCCCTCCTTTGTTCCTTCCCCCCAGCCCACGTTACTCTCCGTTGTGTGCTGCTGTTCCACTACCTCGCCCTAAATCAGGCTTTATTTAAATTCCTCCCCCTGCTCCTCATTGCTCCCACTTATTAGTCATTTTTCTTTAATATATATATTGTTTATGGACACACTGGCTTTTGCTGACTCCTTTCCCTTTAAAAAAATAAGTGCTTTCACTATATATATATATATATATATATATATATATATATATATATATATATATATATATATATATATATCCTCGTCGTCATATTAGTTTTTCTCCCTACCCTTTTGGCCGATGCTGTAGAGCTTCTGTGTTGACAAATGAATGAGTTTAGTAACTGTTAGATGATTTTTCCCAGCACTGTTGAATTGCTGACAGTGTAAAATTTCTTAGCTTTCATGAAGGAAAGTTTCAATTCTATTAAGGTCACGGAGGTGAGAATGGTGAGAATTAGGCTTTACTTTCTTACAATTATTTAGCTCAGCCTCCAAATAAAACAGTATATGCAAAAATATCCAAGCGGAGGACTAAAATTCCCAGAAGTCCAAGCAGGAACTTGCAGTCTGCCATTCAGATAGCTCTGTCCCCACATAAGAACATCCCCAAGGAACATCACTTTTTATTTCTTGGTGCGAAAAACCCAGTTACGAAACGTCCGTCACTGGCAATCTGGTTTCTAATCACCACCTATGAAATGGAGAAACTGTGTTAAAATTCACTACGCAAAAAATCTGAAATGACTCATTAGTTAAGATTGAAATGACACTGAGCTTGCAAACCAAATCACAATTGAAAAAGACCTTGGGCACGAGAAAAAAAGCCATACTTAATCTAAAACTGAATGCCACTGAAATAATGCCAATGGGTGGGGAAGGATGACTGTACCATAATCATCTAAAATGTTATTTCGGTCGCCCAAATATAAAAGTGCAGAGTGCAATACAGCTCATATAAAGTGACTTTACCTTCTGGTGGGATAGTCCTCACCTCCGTGCCCTTTAATAGACTTTCCTTCATGATAGCAAGGAAATTTTACAATCTGTCTGGATCAGAGGCTCTGATTATGATGGTCCAAAGCTTACACAGCACTAATTAAGCCATTCCCATCACGGTCTTAAAATAAAACTTTTTAAAAGTTGAATCTAACGACAAGTGATGTTCTCCAAACTAAGAATGTACCCCCTAACGAGTTACTGATGCCTGTCTATGCCCTTTCTCAAGGGTTCCATCAATCTATCGTGGGCAAAGAGATTGGCTTTAAAGGCTTTTTTAAAGAGATTAACAATTGTTTAGAAACTGCAGGTTTTCTTCCTTTTCTCTGACACCCTGAGACCTTTAACCACACAAACATTAAAGTGATCCGGGAATGACTGACACTTGATAGTTCTGGTGTTTTGAAACGCCCTAAAAGTTATCCCGTCTGGCGTAAAAATCCTTGGACACTTTCAATGCTTCAAATCCGAAACTTGCTTACTTGAGACCAAACACTCAAGCATTTCCAAGTTACCGGAAACTTCCTTTCTATTTAGGAAAACGTTGTTATGCCACAATTCAAAAAGACATGGGACTAAATATCTCATAACTGTGAATATATACACTCCGGAGGTAGAAAGTCTAACACCCCTTAAACACTTCGAAACCAAGTGTTGTTCTCCTCCCGGTAACCCATGCCATGTTCGTGGTCCGCTGAACTTGCATACCTGACCATATTAATTGTATGGTACGCCAGACTTCTGAAACAATTCAGACGGGACGTTCAAAATATACGTCTGCCCCCACCGGATCACAATTCTGTTGTGCACATCAGTGACCATTGATGCTAAGCAGAGCTATACTGTTTAGAGGGGGAATCAGGCCATGGTTTTCTGATGAGATATGAAGCCTGTTTCGAAAGGTCTAGGACGCCCCAGCATCTCCTGTAACTTTTCAGGCCATGATCAGTAGTGTCCCGTCCAGTACCAATTGGTGTGAGTTGCCCTAGGCATCTGTCAACATGATCGGACTCTAGGGGAAGTAGATTCGGAGAATCCGTAGAAGGTTCCAGAAGAAGTGGAAACCATGCTTTAGACCGCCAAACGGCATAACCAATATGAGCGATGCCTTCTGCCATCTGACCCGAGCTATCAACCTAGTAATCTTCAAACGGTGGAAAGGCGTGCTTCTGAAACTGGCCCGGTCCTGCTTGAATGCACCGGTCACCAATGCCAGAGGGTCGACCTCCAACTGTAAAATTGAGGCAGCTGGTGTTCAAGGAGAAACACACAGGTCCACCTGACAGTGACCCCATCTGGAACGGGGTTTACTTGCCCTGGAATCCCTCGGATACCTGGAATTCCAATCCACAATTCGATTGAACTTTCCCAGCAGATACTCCACCGTGCCAAAAGTCATTGGCTAGGTCTACCAGAACCTTCAATCTTGTCCCACTGAGACAATTGATGTGTCCAACTGCCGATATATTGTCTATCTTTAAAAGGATGAAGCACATCTGTGAAAGACAGCACTGCAAAGAATCCCGAGAGCAGCTCTCTTCGGATCTGACCACAGTCCTCCAGTGATAATGTTCCTGCAATGAACACTCCATCCTGAAAGGCGGGCGTGTCGGATTCTATATCAACGTCGGGGGGGCCAAACAAAAATGGCTCTGCCATTCATGGCCATCTTGTGGTTCAACCACCACCACGGTCTGTCCTCCTTTACTCAAAGGCTGACCTGAGCTGTGTAGGAAAGGCCTCTCCTAAAATGACCCGCCTTCAGTTTCTGAAAAGCCGGATTACAGAGGGCCCAGAAATATAGCCTGAAGGAATGCCAGAATCCTGATACCGTAGAGGGCCTGCAATATATAGCCTGGATGGATGATGCCAGCAGGCCGATAATCCTGGCTACATATCGTAGCGATATACATTTGTTCGCCAAGCTGTGCGTCTGCTCCTTTCTGATAAGTGTCCATTTCTTGCGAGAGAGTTCCAGAACCTGCTGGACTGAGTCAATGATAAAACCCAGGAAACGCATTGATTGAGAGGGAACAAATTCTGATTTGAGCTTGTTAATCACGAAACCCAGTGTTTGTAAGAGGGATTGTGTCATAGCTAGGTTCTGGAGGAGAACAGACTGTTTGAGATGTAACAAGTAAGTAACATTTAAGTAATTTGTCAGCTGAATGCCCTTGTAGCGCATCAACTGCACCACAGGTCATATGACCTTGTTGAAGCACCAAGGAGCGGAAGAAAATCCGAAGGGGAGTGCCACAAACGCGTACACCTGGCTGCCCCCCAAAAAACTGCAGTAGTCTGCATTGTAGTGGGAAAATGGGAATTGTAAAATAAGTATGCTTCAGATCCGAACTCAACATCCAGTAATCCAGCCGTAGGCTCTTTTGCAGGAGAAGGAGACCCTCCATCTTGAAGTGGCGATACAGGAACCACTGGCCTCCTGGAAGTTTATCAACGTTTGAATGCCTTAGTCTTTTTTTTTTTTTTTGCGACCAGGAAAAACGTGTTCAAAAATCCCCAGGGATGTAAGAGGTAAGGAACAATGGCCCCTTTGTCCAGGAAGGTACTCACCTCATGTGAAATCAAAAAGATGTCTGCTTCTGTCAAAATTTGGTTTCAAGCTTCTTCGCTAAACTGGAGCACTGTAGTCTATATTTGAAAACCAGCAACAGTTTGCGGGACCTGCATGTCCTATGTTAACTAACTCCATTTGTGAACTAATAACCCCAGGTGACCTCCCGCCTTTGGTTGGGAAGAAAGGATACTCGTTACCAGGGTATGTTCGTAGCGCTGCAGAAATGTCCTGTCACCATGACCTCTATCTGGTTGGAAGGGGACCCACAAACAGTTTCTCATCTTGGTATTGGAACTGGTGGTTTCCTTGATATCTTTAGGAGGCAGAGTTGTAGGGATGGCCAGATAAGTGTTTCCCGCATACTCTTTTCATTGATTGCTGGGCCTTATCCAATGAGGAGAAAGTTATTCCAAATTTGCTCAGCTCTTTCATAAATGGGTCTCCAAAGAGTCCCCATCTGCTAAAGGGTCCGCTTCAGATGTGGCTAGTATCCCCAGTTTCGGGTCAATCCTAATTAAGAGTGAACATCTTATCTCTGTAGAGATCACATGATAGGCTTTCCAAAGAGCGCATATTGCTGTCTGCACCAGTCCTGACATGTCAGATGATGTACTGTCAGTGTCTCGGACTTCCTCAGTCATTTCTAGAATTTTAGTCAGTGGCCCAAATTTATCTAAAAGCTTATCCTGGCAGGTATTTTAGGAATCGTTGATCCTTTTTTGGGATCTTTAATAAACGTGGCAATAAAGTGACCATCTTGCCATCAATCTCTGGTATAAGAGTGACTTCTTTAACAAGAGATGGGCATGGGTAGTCTGACCTAAGGAGACCCGGACTCCTTTCTCCCATAGCTCAGTGAGTTCTATTACCCATAGATTGGGTTGCTTTTTCTTCAGAAATCCACTTCACTGCGCGCACGTGATAATTATCGTCTGGGTTCAACATACCCTTTGACCCTTCTCTCCACTACAGAGCTAATCGAACCTGAGTCGCTTTGGTTGCCATGGTCGACGGAGCCCTAGTTGGTTGTCAGAAATATAAAGATCGGGGTTACCAAATTCTTCCCCATTATCAACATCATTCGTATATGGTAGCCCATCCTGTTCAAGGCGGATATCCTCAGATTAGGACGAGTTGTGAGGATCCAGAGTGGTGGATGCTTGGCATTATAGAGAGGCCAGCCTGAATCTTTCGAAGGCGTCAGGTGGGAGAGGACTGTTGCTTGGTTTTAGCCGTAGACTTAGCCTTATGCTGAGCCTTTGGAGTCTCCAGAGGTTCAAAGGGTCGAGGGGGACCCTGGTCTTCCACCACCCAGTTAGGGGAGTGCGGGGAATCCTGCTGCAGCGCTCAAGGGCACAAAGTCTTGGGCAACTGCCCACTGGAGGGTTACATGAACTGCATTAACCAACTCATCCAGAGGCGTGGCCAACATACCCTCTCCCTCCACTCTCCTGCCACTGTGAGATCAAAAGCCAATATTATTTAGACTGGCAGCAATAAAAATAGTGATCAGAGCCAGCCAGTATATGATGGCAAACTGTGCTGTGGATGCAGAGGTCTTTAGATTTTATGGGCCGGTACAGAGCATCTGAATTGTAATGTGAAATAAAGGCTCACCTGGCAATGGCACAAAGTCCAGAAAGGTGAATTAAGGGCTAAAATTAATTTCTTTAAGTCACCGTAAACAAAGGAGGCAGAGACGCATTTGCCACTTGTCTGTGAATGGAAGTAAGACTAGCGAGACGAGAGCGTTCTACCACACCTTAGTAGCACCAGCAGGCAACCACACTACGCAGGGCCCATAAAGGCATTCAGAGGTGTCTCCGATGGGCTGGAGCATTGGGGAAAGCCCATGACCTGCCCTAAATTGCGCCCCCAAAGCTCGTAAGCCCAAGACAGCTGTGCTGCAACACTGATCACGCAGGTGGCCTTGACACACCTGGCAGGGATTATGAGCACCAGTGAGGTGCAGGAGTCTGCGAACTGACCTTAAATATCTAGAGGTGAGACTTGATCCCTAGTTAAAGTAATAATTAAACCAAACACAAAAATGTCCTGAAAATGAATCCTATATATCTACCACCAGAATATTCCCCAAGGAAAAGCACTTGTGGCTGCTCAGCAGCGAAGAAAGGGTAAGTGGTGTGCCTGGGCGATGGTGTGTGAGGACTGAGCCACCTCTTTGGTGCTCTTCGAGTTTATGCTTGGACTCGTGGGAGTTGTAGCCACTTGGATTGTTCATTTATAGTGTTGTCGTTGGCGACTGAGCTAAATAAATGGAAAAAAGAAGCCTAATCTGAGCCGCTGGTCCTAACATAGAATTGAACCAATAGACCACCATTTCAAAGATCTCAATATTGCTAGCTCTGAACAACTTTGGTTCTTCTCTCACGGGTCTGAACGTTTAAGTATTTAAACTTTAATTTTAACATCTGAACGGTTCCTGATGATGACCATGACACAGAGAGGGATTATGCCAGCACTAAGGTTGGCTCATCTTTTTTAGCTTTCCTTTAAATTCTGCCTAGCAGTCTCTAGTTCTACATCTGACTTCTTCTTAATCCATTTCATTCTTTTTTTTTTTCTGCTTCTTGTCTTTCTCGTTAACTGACTAAGTGCTGGCACTTACCCAGTGACCATTTAAGATTATGAGATCTGAAGGAACCTGACAGACGTGTTCAGCACATAGAATAAGGAGTGAGGGTTGGTGGGGATGTAGTTATTCATTTATATTTTTTGGATCCGCATTTGTGCACAAACTGTGGGACAGTTGTTTTGCCACTGAGACCCATTAACCATTTTCTGCTGTCTCTTCTCTTCCCATCCTCCTTTCATTTTAGGCGAAGGCAGTACAACAGTTCCAGCAGCAGTGTCTGAAGAAGATCTCCGAGAATGTTTGAAGAAGCGGCTCGAATTTTGCTTTTCGAGGTACATTGCATGATTAGAATGGGTGACAGCAGATGTTTTGCTAGGCTTTCACAGAGGCTGCTGATTTTAACTTTTAAAACTTAACTAAAAGGGCTTCTATGTGGGAACTGCTTGTGACCTAGTTTGGTCAACATAACAGAGTACCAGAACTAATTCATCTACAAAAGCAGCCTTACTGTGTAAACATCATGAGAGGAAATGTACTGTATGAAAGCATACGCAAGCCACTCTGGCTGCATCGCACGAGCCTGGCACTTGAAGGTTATTTTATTGTTACAATTTTAACATGAATAGGGCTTAACCTGAGCAAATAAAAGGACCTCCTGAGATCCTGTTTGTCCACATCACCCCGTTTTTAATGTAGTTAACCATCCCTATGTGCTGATTGGAGTCTAGGTGACCTGTGCTCGTGCAGGACAAGTGAGACCAGGAAATATGCCTTTTCTTTTTGTTAAACGTTTATTTCCACCCATGAAGGGTTTTTGTCCCGGTAATTTCTCCATAAGAGTCTGGGTCGCACTTTCATCGCTGTGATACCTATGGGTAGCTATGCACTCTGCAAGTGCTTCATAGAATTGAATTACTGTGTAAAACCCATCTTAGCTGGCCATTTGGAATGATAAGGCATGGTGTTGATAAAAGCAAGTGGTTAGACTTGGTTTTGGACTGATTGATGGCACACATTTCCTACATCCTGTACCTTAGGAGCCATTTGTTGTCAATCAATCAATGCTTTTGTAGAGCACACTACTCACCCGTGAGGGTCTCAAGGTGCTGTGGAGGGAGAGTGGGGGTGCTGCTACTGCTCGAACAGCGAGGTCTTGAGGAGTCTCCTGAAGGTCAGCAGGTCCTGGGTCTGCCGCAGGTGGATGCGGAGGGTGTTCCATGTCTTGGCGGCGAGGTGGGAGAATGATCTGCCGCCGGTGGTCGCCTCGTCGGATGCGGGGGGACGGGTGGCGAGGCGAGGTCAGCGGAGCGAAGCTGGCGGTTCGGGGTGTAGGTGAGTCGTTCGTTGAGGTATGCTGGTCCGGTGTTGTGGAGTGCTTTGTGAGCGTGAGCGTGGGTGAGGAGCTTGAAGGTGATCCTCTTGTTGACGGGGAGCCAGTGCAGGTCTCAGGTGGGATGTGATGTGGCTGTGGCGGGGGATGTCGAGGATGAGGCGTGCAGAGGCGTTCTGTATGCGTTGTTGTAGCTTCTGGAGTTTGGCCGAGGTTCCCGCGTAGAGGGCGTTGCCGTAGTCCAGTCTGTTCCTGACGAGGGCCTGGGTGACCGTCCTTCTGGTTCCGGTGGGGATCCATCTGTAGATCTTGCGGAGGGTGTTGAAGCAGGAGGAGGAGACGGCGTTGACTTGCTGGGTCATTGACAGCGATGAGTCCAGGATGAACCCCAGATTGCGTGCGTGGTCGCTGGGTGTCGGTGCAGCTCCCAGTGCGGCCGGCCACCAGGAGTCGTCCCAGGCGGAGGGGTTCGAGCCGAGGATGAGGACCTCCGTCTTGTCCGAGTTCAGTTTCAGGCGGCTGTTCTTCATCCATTCGGCGACCGCCTTCATTCCTTCGTGGAGGTTGGTTTTGGCAGTGGTGGGGGCCTTGGTGAGGGAGAGGATCAGCTGAGTGTCGTCGGCGTATGAGATGATGTTGAGGTGGTGCGATCGGACGATGTTGGCGGGCGGTGATATGTAGACGTTGAAGAGTGTCTGGCTGAGGGACGATCCTTGGGATACGCAGCAGATGATCTTGGTGTCTTTAGATTGGAATGGAGGGAGGCGGACACTCTGGGTTCTGCCGGTGAGGAAGGAGGTGGTCCAGTCCAGGGCTTTGTCACGGATCCCTGCGTTGTGGAGGAGTGTGCGCAGGGTCTGGTGGCAGACGGTGTCGAAGGCGGCCGAAAGGTCCAGGGGGATGAGGGCAGCGGTTTCTCCGTTGTCCAGCAGGGTCCTGATGTCGGTGGCGGCGTTGAGGGCTGTTACGGTGCTGTGGTTGCTGCGGAATCCGTATTGGGACGGGTCCAGGATGTTGTTCTCTTCGAGGAAGGAGGCCAGTTGCCTGTTGACAATCTTCTCGATGACTTTCGCCGGGAACGGGAGTAGGGAGATGGGCCGGAAGTTCTTGAGGTCCTTAGGGTCCGCCTTGGGTTTCTTGAGTAAGGCGTTGATCTCGGCGTGCTTCCAGCTCTCCGGGAAGGTGGCGGTCTCGAAGGGGTTGTTGATGATCTTGCGGAGATTGGGTGCGATGGTGGAGCATGCTTTGTTGAAGATGTGGTGGGGGCAGGGGTCGGACGGTGAGCCGGAGTGGATGGTGTTCATGATTTTGACGGTGTCGTCGTTGACGTGGGTCCAGGAGATCAGGGGGGCGGTGTGGCTGGGGGGCGGTGAGTCTGAGGTGTCTGTCGAGGGGGTGGGGGAGGGGCCTTGTTGAAGCTGTCGTGGATGTCTGCGATCTTGCGGTGGAAGAAGGTGGCTAGGGAGTCGCAGAGTTCTTGTTTTGGCAGGATGTCGTTGGGGTTGGAGAGTTCCTTCACAATGTTGAAGAGCTCTTTGCTGTTGTGTGCGTTGTTGTCGATGCGTTCCTTGAAGGTCCTTTTGGCGGTTCGGATGAGTTGGTGGTGTCTGCGGATGGCGCTCTTGTGGGCTGCATTGCTGTTCGGAGTCTGTTCGTGGTGCCACTTCTTCTCGAGCCTTCGGCAGGTCTGCGTGGAAGCCTGGAGGTCGGCGGTGAACCAGATGGCTTTTCTGTCGGTGCGTCTGAGGGTTTCTTGATCGGGGCGAGTGTGTTGGCGCAGTCGTCGATCCATTGCCTGAGGTTGCGGGCGGCAGTGTCGGCGGTGTCAGTTGGTGGGTTTCGGGCGAGGGTGGTGATAAGCTGGTTTTCGGTGATTTTGCTGCGGCGGGGGGCCTGTTGTGTGTGTGTGTGTGTGTGTGTGTGTGTGTGTGTGTGTGGTGGTGCGTGGGTGGTTTCTCGAAGGTGAAGTGGATGCAGCGGTGGTCGGTCCAGTTGAGTTCGGTGGTGTGGCTGAAGGTGACTTGGTTGCTGGCGGAGAAGATTGGGTCGAGCGTGTGTCCGGCGGAGTGGGTGGGAGTCGTGACGAGCTGTTTGAGTCCGAGGTTGTCGAGCAGGGTGGTGGAGTTGCTGTCGTTGGTGTTCTCGAGGTGGAAGTTCAGGTCTCCAAGGAGGATGTAGTCCGTGGATGCAAGGGCGTGCGTGCTGATTAAGTCGGTGATGGAGTCGCTGAACTGTGGCCAGGGTCCCGGGGGTCTGTAGATGAGGGTTCCTCTGAGGGTGGTGTTTGGGTCGACGTGGATCTGGAAGTGCAGGTGTTCGGCGGCGCTGAGGGTGTCATCGGTGCTGGTCGAGATTCTGAGGGTGTTTGTGGACGATGGCGATTTCTCCTCCTGCTCCGTTGGTGCGGTCTCTGCGGGTGATCTTGTAGCCGTCCGGGATGGCTATGGCGATGTCGGGTGCAGAGGAGGGGTTCATCCAGGTCTCCGTCAGGAAGGCGACGTCCGGGGAGGAAGAGTCGAGTAGGTCCCAGAGTTTGATGGCGTGCTTGCGGGCGGAGCGGGTGTTGAGTAGTATGCATCTGAGGTGGTTGCGTCCTACCCCGGGGGGCGAGCTGGCGGCTTGGAGGCTGGTGAAGCTGCAGCTCCGGCAGGAGAAGGGTCCTTGGGTGCGCTTCGGGGTGGCCCGGAAGCAGGTGTATGATCGTTCGGCGTTGAGTGCGTGGAGGGTGCTGGCGTCGTAGTGGCGGGGGGCGTCAAGGAAGGGTGCTGGGGGTCTGTGGCTGGGCGCGGTCCATGCGCAGACAAGCTTGCCTTTGGTGTGCCTTCGGCGCGGCCGCACAGCGGCTGCCGTAAGAAGGGGAGGTGGGAGGGAGGAGCAGCTGGGAGGCGGAAGCGATTGGGCGAGCGGGGCGGGGACGCAGCGGCGGGAGAGGAGAAGGCTGAAACGCTAGGAAGGGCTACTGGGGAAAAACGGGCAGAAAACGAAATACAAGAAGGGGTACAATAACAGAAAAACAGACTACAACAGTGATACAACAATAGTAACAGAATACAGCAGTGTAATACAGTAGCACAAACAGAATACAATACAAAAAAGGAACAGAGCGGGCAGACAGATACTTACGGCTCACCACGGGGCCACCAGGGATGAGGCGCAGGCGGGAGCCTTTCGGGTGGAGGAGGGCCTCGAACTCGCAGCAGCAGCGAGATCCGGGAGTAGGGACACAGGCGCAACAGGTGGGGCTGTACGGCGTGGGGAGCGACCTGCCTGGAACAGTGTTTACAGCATGGTATTCACAACTACTACATCTTTGAGGTTTTCCAGAGTTGTGAAGGTGGCCACAATAAACATGCCTTCCAAAAAACTTCCACTCCTCTTACTCTGGGGCAGCTGGTCATGGTTATTCTATGATGAAATAGCTTTGACATGTTGAAATGGTTCCTGTTGATGAAGGCTCAGGGAGATGAAGGGCAGCACTATAGCATACTGTTAATCCACCTTAAGTGTTCCTTCTTTACAGTCTCTGGGGCAGCTTCTGCCTTTCACGTCTTCTAGTCTTCCCTGCTTTATTCTTTATTTTTCTCTGATTACAATTTTTCATGATTCTGCAGAGTTCTTTCTGGCTCTGAACCAATCACATGCTGAGATTATGAGATCTAAAAGGGCCTGGGTAAATTATTCATTTATTTTATGTTTTACTTTTTCAACATTCCGATGATATTTTCATTGCCATCACATTGTTGATGGTAAAGAAAGTTCATTAGTTAAAAATGTCTTGTGAAGCAAGCTCATGTATATCTGCATTTTGTTCTAAGTTATATTGCCACAGTCTTTGCCTCTCAGTTGTACTTATCCTGTTTATTATCTTGGAATGTTATGCACTTTCAGGTTGCCGATTTGAGATGCCTTTAGCATAACTAATCTGATTACTTCTACCTGAAGAATCTGGAAACCTCACCAATGCTGCATAGCCGCACAGCACGCACATGTTTGTCTACATCGATATCTTAAATTTTAAAACCAAGGAGCTATTTACTTTCCTTAAACCGGCCTCAAGGATTGCAGAAAACAGATGTTGGTCACAGACCTGCACACACTGTGTCTGGGTTCAGGCCAGGAGTTGAACCTAAGTGACAAGTGTTCTCTCATGCACCTGAAAGCAGTTGGGACTGGGAGGCGAAGCTATACTTTACACAACATGAAAAGTAGAGATCAGAAGTCCCACTCTAAGAAGCGGTTTCTGAGCAGTTAGCATTAACGGTCTAACTTGAGGTCGAAGTTGTCGGTTAAGTCTAAATCGAAGTCTGAAGTCAAACATGAGCAAAACAGGTCTTTATTTCGCTCATCCAGTT
This sequence comes from Calotriton arnoldi, assembly GCA_963921515.1. NCBI lineage: Eukaryota > Metazoa > Chordata > Amphibia > Caudata > Salamandridae > Calotriton > Calotriton arnoldi. The sequence goes on from CAWUFW010003218.1 coordinate 1,096,622, forward strand.
GAAGTCAAAGGAGAAAATGTAAGGGAGTCATGTTGGTAGGTCTTATCTGCAGTCCCAGACTGCGGAGCTAATCCCCACCCCTGCTGAGACCAGTGCGCCAGAGTTTCCCGCCTCATCGGCGACGCTTCAGCAAATTGAGGCCTATAGAGAGGCCACCCTACAGCTTTTTGGCCCTTTTCTGCCTCCCACTGGAGTGTTTAAGGATCCTAAGAATCTCCAGGGCCCTCTATTCAGTTAGCACCAGCAGGGCATATCCCAGTACAGTCCCATCCCTTGGAACATGTTGTGGGTCCAGTGCAGACACCTACTCTGGCACCTTAACCTGGGCCATACTGTAACTCGTTGATGCTAGTCCCAACATCACCAGGAGAGGATCCGATTCTGGATCTGAACAAACTTCAGTCTGATGTCACACTGCTTAATCACTAAAATGCTACCGGTCTTTATACACAGCCTGATTCTGCCCCAATGCATCCACCAGTCTGGTTTAACCAACAGTCTCCTTTATCTTTTTAGCTTAGACTCTGAACAAGGTATACCACCAGAGGGTGTTGATGGCGAGATAGGGAATGGTGATCTTCCCCCACAATATGATCAGTTTTTATATGGATTTATGAGAAACTAGTGGCTTGATACATCACATGGTGCAGTGTTCGGCTCAACACTTGCGCCCCTGATGTAAGAGTGCGCCATTTGAGGTTGTGGTCCAACAGGCAGATGACTTCCTAGATTTGCAGCTGCCCTCTATAAAGACAAAGAAAAATATCCTTACAGAAACTCTACAAGCCCAGGCCTGCAGCGTCTGAGCACTTGCTTCCCTTTAACAAGGCCCTCTGATTCAGTGAGTAGGCTGGTGGCCAAGAGTCTCGCACTGGCAACCCTGATTTTCTCATCTACCAGGCGCTCTGGAGCAGGATGGTGGTGAAGTCCTCGGCCACTAGTGTTACCCCAATTGTTTCCCTGACTCCTCTGGATAGGAAGCCCAATATGATTGAGGCGCTTTGAAAAACAACTGTTAGGCCAGCTTGGTGCTGAGATCAGTCAGTGCGGTCAGTTTGCTGGACCTGTCTGCATGCCCGCAGGGACTTGGCTGGCGCGGTCTTGCCAGAGATTCCGGGATACGTTATGTCTCTCAGACCCAAATTATTTATGACGGACAAGATATGGCAAAGTATGTGATTTGTGTTGACCTAGATACTACAGACTGCTTGGGAAGGGCGACTAAGGCCAGCTTTGTGCTCAGTCACCATGTGTAAATATCACTGGGTTTGTGCAAGCCTTGCTCAGACATGCTTTCTGATGGCTTGCATCTTTTTTTGTGAAAAATCTGATTCTGCCCTGGAGCATTTTAAGAACCTTACACGCACAGCAGGTGTGGAATACCAGATTTCCCCCTACCTCAACGGCTGCTTCGCCACAGTCCAACCTCTTGACACAGTTTGGTTAAACTTAATCGAAGCAGCACCGGACCCTTTCGCTGAGCCTGACATCCATTGGGGCTATCAAAGACATGGTGCAGTTTAAAACCTTTCATCCGCTACAGGGAGCTTGGGAAATTCTGGGTTTGATTCTGGTGTGTACTGTAATCTTACCAGGCACAATTGCAAACAATGCAGTCACAAATCCAGCGCTATGCAGCACTCTACAACTTAAATGATGTAGACCAAGGGTGAGTTAAACACACAGCAGCAGAACCTTTTGAAAAGGTGAGTGAGCCTGAAGGCCTCACTTGAGTAACGGGGGGGGGGGGGAAGAAGGTCCTGTTTACTACTACTGATCACAATGCGGTATGCAGCCACCATCACGCTTGTGTTGATGAAATCCTGGTGAAGGCGGTAGCCTTCCACCTCTGAGGATAACGCGTTGGGGGCCCTTCCCGGTCCAACAAGATCACAATCTGTGAGACAGGCCTATGTCATGATGCACATGCTTGGGCCAAGTTCGCCACTGACAAAAATAAGCATTAGGGATCCAGACAACCATACAGTTGGGCACTCAGGGCAGTGGTACATGTCTCTTACTATGCAGAGGACTTTTCTGTCCCAACAGGCTAATTGGGATGTTAACCTCCATTATGTCCCTGGAGGACTATGCCAGATGGCTCATGTAAACTCTACAATAAAATGGAACTTCCAGTGGCCCAACACCAAGGTTTAAAAAATGTTTAAAAACTGCTCACGAAATGCATTAATTAATGGCTGCTTAAAAGCAATTGGTTTGGCAGTCTCCTCCTGTTCCATTCCCATTTAGTGCTGATGGTGGTGACTGTGTCACTACTGGGTTGGGGAGGTTATTGTGGGATGTGGAGATCGGAGGACTCTGGTCTTTGGGAGATTCCCGCCTCCATAGGCCATTCAACAGGTGTTGAAGGCCTTAACCTTCTCATTTTAGCTTTGAAATGGGTGTGGCTTACCTCTTGATGGAAACGTAGGAGAGGAAATGAAGGGTCTTGCATGTGTGTATGTATCTGTGTATGTGTGTGTGTGTGTGTATGTGTGTGTGTGTGTATATATATATATATATATATAATACAAGTTTGATCTAATGCAATGTAGAGATTTTAAGTACCTCACAGAAGCATTCAAGCCATTGAGTTTCTACAACACTTAGTCCAGACTTGTTCCAGTTGCCATAAAATGCTCAGTAAAGAAAACCGTTGCCTTGTACGTAATCTGTTTGGCACAGATCTCATGTTAACTCATCCTAGATATGTTTTGCAGCGTAAATCGTTCCTGGAGTCACTTGCTGGACATTATTCTGGGTGGTTGGGTCAGAACTGTTTTCTTTATAGTATTCCTCCCCCGCCTTGTCTTTTTGCATGTAAACCCCCCCACCCCCCTCCCTGTTTGGTGCTTGTTCCAGCCTTTTCTGACGTCAGACGCCATCTATGGAAGTTTCACTCTTGGCCGCCATCTTCATATTCTTTTTTTCGGTCGTGGAGTCTAGAAGCAATGTGACTAAATTGAAGCTACAGGCCAAATAAGCAGCAAACTGGATTTTCATAGAAGAAAACAGAAGAAAATATACAAAATATCGAAAGAAAAGGGGTATTGGAGAATTCTATTGAATCCTCGGCATGAAATAGAGTAGACATTGTTCCATTTTTGCCCACAGTGCCATCATGAATTCGCACAGTGGGACAGCCACCAGGTCTGCAATCTTTGTTTGCCAATAAATGGCAAATCAGACTCCTGTGAGGCCTGGGCGGAGCTTAAATTATAGACACTGAAGACTCAAGAGGAGCAAATGCATGCATGTTCAGCAATGCAGGGGCAACAAGATACAACATCACTCAGATTTGGAGTTATGGAGGAAAGAAAAGGCAGCGGAAGGAGAGGACTCCGAAAAGAACATAGTCGAAAAAGTACATAGGAAGTCGAAAGAAAATGCTTATCGGTGTCTCCAAAAAAGATGGTAGCAGTCGAGCCGAAAACTTCAGACTATCTACAGAAGAAGTTTTCCTGGGTGCCAAAAATGTTGCTGACTGAAGGCAAACCAAGGCACAAAGAACCCCTCTGGCCCCATACAAATGATACCGCAGGTGGGAAAGCCTCCGAAAATACATATAGGTCAAAAGATGAACTGAGCCGAGAGGAGAAGACAACGGTGGCTCATCAAACTGCAGCTGAATCTTCAGGAGCGAAAAAGAAAACACCTACGCTCTATGCCGGAGAATACGCTCGAAATAGAGCACAAGAACAGACAGCTCGTAGCTGCAATGGCTGCTATCCTTCAAAAGAAAAAGGAATTAGACGCCCCCTTGGAGGCGTTTCGAATACCATGAAAACCTTTAGTGGAAGGCATAGGTGAGGATAAAGACTTGGGGAAATTGGAACCCCCTCTGACATCAGAGCATCAGGAAGAGGAAGAACAAGAACTCTTATGAGGGACAGTAGACCGAAGGACAAGGTCTGTACCAAGACCTGGAAGAGTCGGAACATGTCTAAGAACAGTGGCAAGATCTGGAGGCGGACCCCCCAAGGAAGCTATAGACACACATCCTTCAAGGCCATCACCCTCAAATGGCTTGACCATGTACAATCAACTAGTAAATAAGGCAGCTGAACGCTATGGAGTGCAACTGGATCAAGAAAAGGCAGACATGTTTCTTACTGGAGACACTAATGACCTCTCAAAAGCAAAAAACAACTACTCCCAATGCTTCCAAGCATCTTTGGTCAGTGGGGATAGACGGTCAAGGACCCAGCAACCTGCAGGTCAGTGACTCCCAGGGTGGAGAAAAAAAATATAAGCACTCCTCTAAAGAACTGCCATACATCCGGGGCAATGTGGTAATGGGCTCTATCATTATAGCCACAGCCAGAAAGAGGGCAAATATCCCAAACCTCTCTGGGCCTCCTCCAGATACTAAAAGCAAAAGGATAGAAATGATGGGAAGAAAATGTGAAAGAGGAGCAGTAACACCGTGGAGAATAGCAAACTCAACACCTTGCTAAACAGATATGCCCTTCAAACCTCTGAGGAGATGGCAGAGTTGAAGCACCTGCCTGAACAATATCGAGAGAGCAAATGCCCTAGCTGAAGGGCGAAAAGGCATAACCAACACGTGCCTTAAGTCTGCACTGGACGCTGCAGACACAGCAGCAAGACCATGGGTAACAGGAACAATATTAAGACGCCATGCATGGCTAAGAATATCAGGCTTCCGAAATGAAGTGCAAACCAACATCAACAGCCCTTTCATTGGGGAACATTTGTTTGGTAAGTCAGCGGACAACACAGTGCAACAGATTAAAAAAGATAACGTGGCCAAATCAGTGGGGACCCCACAGTTTAGGGGCCAACAAAGGGGATCTGCCCCCACTAGAAGACTGTCAGGAAGAGATGGTTTTGCAGCGTGAATCTTTCTGGATTCACTATGCTGTGCATTATTCCGCCATCTCGTGGTTGGGTCCGGATTCGTAGTCTTTTCTTTGTTTTTGTCTTTTTTTTTTTTTTTTGTTGGCCCAGGTGGGCGGCGACGCCCACCATTTGGTGTCTTCGGTGGCGTCGTCGCGCTTCCGGCGGAAGCTCCCACCTTTGGTAGCCATCTTCAGATTCTTTTTCCGCCGTGGGGTCTGGATCGTTGCCGAGAAGTTCCAGAAAGTTGGACGAAGAATCTCGAAAAGTCGAAAATTCATCACAGAAGATATACTACTGAGACACCGGACGACAACACTAGTACCGGAGAAGAAGGACGACGAGGTAGAAGGTCCACGACCGAAATCTCGACGCCTACAGAGAATGCGCTCACAGGGGGCTCCCTAAGCGCGGTTATGGACAAGACTCCGTTCAAGTTCTGCAGAAATTGCCACCACAAATACGCCCAAAGACCAGCACCCAGTCTGCAACCTCTGCTTGCCGCTCGACCACGCCAGCGAAGACTGCAACGCGTGCTCGGCGTTCACCCGAAGACCCTCCGGGTGAGAGACAGACAGAGAAGGGCGAATTACAGCATGCAGGGCCAGGGACCAGCACCATCTCTCCGAGACCTGGGTCTCTCGAGCGGAGAAGGAGGACAACATCGCAGAGGGACCAGAGGACTGCGCTGTCGTCGAAATCGAAAGAAACGTTGAAGGAGGTAAGGAGTGCGTCGACCCCAAAACACCAAAGCGACGCTCGAAAGAGTGAAGCCAGAATCCCTAGCGACACTGCCAGAAGTGTAGCAAAGTCCACCAAGGGAGCGTTGCCGCCGAAACACTCGGCGAAAGCAACAGCACCAAGGGACAAACAGCCGAGCGGATCCTTGGACAAGGACTCTCAATCGGCGAAAGCCTCCCGAAAAAGCGAAGGCGTCGAAGGTCGTCCCCGAAAGGAAACCTCGACACCGAGAAAGGAAGGCCCGGCGTCTGTTTCGACGACCGCGACCGCGAGAGAGGCACTGCACCACTCGACGCCGAAAAGGCCCACGAGATGGCGAAAAAGAAGAGGAGGCTCGAGGCAGAGATGGCGAGCATCCTGCAACGCAAAAAGACTTCGACGAGAAGATGAAACAATACGCTATTCCGTCGAAGCAAGTCCACGAGGCAGTCGAGGAGTTCGAGGTCGAAGTCGACGAGGCCCCGGGGACACCCGAACAGCTCGAAGACCAGGACGAGGAATACTACTACTTCGAGGCCGAAGGCGAAGAAGAGATGCTGTCTTACAGGGACTCGGCGTCCTCTGAAGTACAAGACCTAGACTGGCAAGACCTCGACACAGAGTCACCAGAAGAAGGGGTAGACACTTACCCCTCGAGACCTTCGCCGCCAGACGACATCGGAGTCTACAATGAGGTCGTGCAGAAGGCTGCAAAGACTTATGGGGTCGAAATGCAGGAGGAAAAGACAAAAGCAGGTTTCCTCTTCGAAACCCTGCTCCCCCAACAGACAAGGAGTCAATTTCTACCCATGTTACCTGGCGTTCTCGACCAGGGAAGGGAGGCCTTCAGGGAACCAGCAATCTGCAAGGCGGTTACCCCTAGGAGCGAAAAGAAGTATAAGCACTCCACAAAAGATCCTGCATACATACAGGGGTCTGTACCAGCAGACTCCATTATCGCTGCAACAGCCAGGAAGAGGGCCGGTGTGCCCACCAACACAGGCCCACCTCCAGACAAGGAGAGCAAAAGAATAGACCTCACAGGACGTAAGGTGGAGAGGAACGCAGCCATACACTGGCGTATCGCCAACTCCAACGCCCTCATCAGCAGGCATGCATACCAGCATTGGGCAGAAATGAGCCAGCTCATTAAGCACCTGCCAGAAGAACACCAACAAAGGGCCAATTACCTAGCGGAAGAAGGCAAGGCCATCGCGAACACTTGCCTAAAGTCAGCCTTGGACGCAGCAGAGAACTCCAGCAGGCAAATGATGATAGGGATGACTGAGAGGAGACACGCATGGCTCAGGATCTCCGGCTTCAAACCAGAAGTACAGAGCAACATCATCAACACACCGTTCGACGGTGAGAAACTGTTTGGAGCAACAGTTGACAACAAATTAACACAACTAAAGACGGACAACGAAACTGCAAGGTCCATGGGAGCGCTGCAGTTCAGGGGATGAGAAGAGGGAACCCCTCAAGGCGAGCCAGTGGTAGAGGAGGCAATGCACCTACCACTTCACATCAATCACAACAACAAGGGTACCAAGGGAACAACCAGGGCCAAAACCTGCAGGGACAACAGCAGCAGAATTGGCAGTACCAACCCAGAGGACGGTCCTTTCGAGGGCGCGGGTACGGACGGGGACAGGCCCGAAGAGGGGCCAGCAGCCCGCCTCAAAGTGACTCCACACACATAACAAGCCCCCACCGTTAACACCAAGGTTGAGGGAAGTCCGCAAAAGGAAAATATAAAGAGCAGAAGCACACAGCAAATAACCACCGAGCATACGACACCAGTGGGAGGAAGAATAAGAAATTTTCTCACACAATGGAGGAAAATTACCACAGACAAATGGATACTAAACACCATACAGCACGGGTACTGCATAGACCTCCAAAAACACCCGCCAGGGAGAAGACCAAGACATCGGTCAATACCCGCAAGAGAACTAGCCCTCCTCCGCCTAGAAGCAGAGGAACTGCTACAAAAAAGAGCAATAGAACCAGTTCCAAACAACGAAAGGAACAAGGGAATATACTCAACGTACTTCCTAGTGCCAAAGGTAGACGATACACTAAGACCTATACTGGACCTCAGATTCCTGAACAAGTTCGTAAAAACACAAAAATTCAAGATGACTTCACTTCAGGAAGTAATACCCCAAATCCAAGAAGGGGATTACATGGCGACCTTAGACCTAAAAGATGCATACCTGCACATACCCGTCAACCGCAAACACAAACGGCTATTAAGATTCGTGATAGGCCACAATCACTACCAGTTCACAGTGCTAGCCTTCGGACTAAAGTCCGCACCAAGAGTGTTCACGAAATGCCTAGCAGCAGCTGCAGCGCACCTTCGGAGGAGGAGCATACATGTATACCCCTACCTCGACGACTGGCTGGTAAAAGCAGGATCATACAGACTCTGCAAAAAACACATCAAACAAGTCATAGAAACACTGTCCACATTAGGTTTCTCAATACATTGGGAAAAATCGTCAACAGAACCCCAACAAATCAAGATATTCTTGGGGGCACAAATAGACAGCACACAGTCCAAGGTGTTCCCCAGCGACAAGAGAAGTATAGCGCTCCTGAGGGAAACACGTCATTACCGCAAAGGCAAGTTCTGACAGTGAGGACGGTGAGCAGGCTAATGGGAATGATGGCATCATGCATCCACCTTGTCCCGCATATCAAACTGCACATGAGACCGTTCCAGGAATGGATACAACAGCAATGGTCACAAGCCACAGGGAGTTGGGAAGATCTAGTGGTTGTCACACACGCAGTGCAGAAAGAAATAGCGTGGTGGAAAGAAGAGAACATATTACAAGGGAAGCCATTCACACAGCCAACTCCAACAGTGACCATCACAACAGACGCCTCACAGCAGGGCTGGGGCGCGCACATGACCAGACTCCGCGTCAGGGGGCTCTGGTCACAACAAGATGCAGTGAAACACATCAACTACCTAGAACTCAAAACTGTGTTCCTAGCCTTAAAAGCCTTTCAAAAGCAGCTTTACGGCCAGCGAGTGCTGATACAAACAGACAACACAACTGCAATGTTCTACATCAACAAGCAAGGTGGGACACAATCAGCACCGCTGTCAAGTCTGGCACAACAGATCTGGAGATGGGCCATCCCTCTAAGGATAGACCTGCTAGCAATACACCTCCCAGGAATAGACAATGTAGAAGCAGACCGACTCAGCAGGCAGACGTCTGCATCCCACGAATGGGAACTGAACCAACAGGAGGTGCAGCAACTGTTCCAAAAGTGGGGAACACCACGGATAGACCTCTTTGCAACACCCCACAATGCAAAATGCCAACATTACGCATCCAGACAGCCGGACCAAAGGTCCCTAGGGAATGCCCTATGGATAAGTTGGTCGAACTAATTTGCTTACGCTTTTCCCCGATACCACTGTTACACAAAGTACTCAGCAAATGCAGGAGCAGCAGCATGACACTCATACTGGTGGCACCTCAGTGGGCCAGACAAACATGGTTCTCACAGATTATGGAAATGGCGCAGGAACCAGCACACAGGTTCAGCAGAAGGAAAGACCTCCTCACAATGCAAGACGGAAAAGTGCTCCACCCAGAACCAGACAGCCTCAGCCTAGCAGCATGGCTCCTGAGGACCTAGAATTCGCACACCTCAAACTACCTCCAAGCACCATGGCAGTACTCAGAGAAGCAAGGAGACCCACTACAAGAAAATGCTACATTGCAAAGTGGAAAAGGTTCTCACAATGGTGCATTACAGAGGGACTGCAACGAAAAGTCACAAAAGAATCAACAGTACTGCGATATTTAACACACCTACTACAAAGCGGGCTGAGCTACTCGTCACTAAGGGTTCACCTAGCAGCCATAGTGGCCTACACCAGGGAGAAGCGGTGAAAAGCTTCTTCACCTCCCAAGTGGTCAAAAGATTCCTGGAAGGGGCTAAAGAATAGCCCCCTAAAGGATGCCAGCCCCAAGCTGGAACCTCAACACTGTACTGACACAGTTGATGAAATCACCATTTGAACCCATACACAAGAGCACACTGCACATGCTCACACTAAAAGCGGCTTTCTTAGTGGCTATCACGTCACTGCGAAGAGTCAGTGAACTACAGGCTCTCACACTACAAGAGCCCTACTTGCAAATACACAAGGACAGAATTGTCATGAGGACGGACCCACACTTCCTGCCAAAGGTGGTGTCGCGGTTCCATATCAATCAAACAATACAGATACCAAGTTTCTTCCAGAAACCTTCAACACCCTCAGAAAAGGCGCTACACACGCTAGACGCCAGAAGGGCAGTGATGCACTACATAGAAAGGACGAAGGAATGCAGGAAAACAAAACAACTCTTCGTTTCCTTCGCAAGCAGTTTCCTGGGACGACCAGTAACAAAAAATACCATTGCACGGTGGATTGCACAAGCAATACAACTCTGCCACAAGCAGGCAGGACAAGAGTTACAAGGGGCCGCCCAGGCTCACTCCAACAAGGAAAAGGGAGCAACGGTTGCGTTCCTAGCGAACACACCTATACAAGACATTTGCGAAGCGGCAACATGGTCTTCCATGCACACGTTCACCAAACACTACTGTGTTGATATCCAAATGAACAAAGAGGCACAAGTAGGACAGAAGGTCTTACAGCACATTTTCAGCAACCAATGCTCATCTTCCACCCAACCACCGCAATAACAAAACCGCTACTAAGTCTATGCACAGCATAGTGAATCCAGAAAGATTCACGCTGCAAAGCGAATAGTTTCTTACCTGTCGGTGTAGTTTTGCAGCTTGAAGACTTTCTGGATTCACTAGCGATCCCACCCGCCTCCGCCAGGAAGATAACATAGGAGGTTAAGGGTACAACTAAACTACATACAAGGTTTTAAAGGGATCAAAGAATAATTGAAGGATTAAAGGTTAAAGACATAGACAACAAAAAACTGTAAGAGGAAAAGAAAAAAGAATCCGAAGATGGCTACCAAAGGTGGGAGCTTCCGCCGGAGCGCGACAGACGTCACCGAAGACACCAAATGGTGGGGCGTCGCCGCCCACCTGGGCCAACAAAAAAAAAAAAAAAAAAAGACAAAAACAAAGAAAAGACTACGAATCCGGACCCAACCACGAGATGGCGGAATAATGCACAGCATAGTGAATCCAGAAAGTCTTCAAGCTGCAAAACTACACCGACAGGTAAGAAACTATTCGTTTTCAAACAGGAGCATATCACCAGACATCATAACAATGGCAATTCCACATGCCACCGAGCCCAGGCTTTTGTGGAAGAAGCCTTCCGTCAAGAAGAGCGGCAACAGCAGCAAAGTGACTCCATAAAACTGGACTTAAACCCACATACAACACCAGTGTGGGGCAATAATAGTAGACTTCCTCCAGGAGTGTAGGAAGGTGACATCGGACTGATGGATCCTCAATCTAATCCAACATGGATACTGCATAGAACTGGAGAACACCCACTAACACGCAACCCAATACTCAACACACATACAAAGTAAGAAATAACATATCTTCAAAAAGAAGTAAAGGAACTGCTACACGAGCAAGCGGCAGAAAAGCTTTCCCTCCAAAGAGGAAAATCGTGAAGTCTATTTAACATACTTCCTAATTCCAAAACCAGACAAAACACTGCGGCCAATTCTAGAATTCAGTCTTCTAAACAAGTTCATAAGAACACAAAGATTCAAAATGACAACCCTACAGGAAGTCATCCCTCAACTCCAACAAAGATTACATGGCAACCATAGACCTTAAGGATGTCAATTTAACACATTGCAATGGATCCAAAATGCAAGAAGTTTGTGCGGTTCGTGGTAAAACACATTACCAATTTAGAGTACTTCACTTTGACATAGTCAGCACCCAGAGTATTCATTAAGTGCCTGGCAGCTGTAGCCGCTCACCAGAGAAGAAAGGGAACACATGTGTTCGAGGCATGTGAGCTGTAGATCATGCTGTGCATAGCCTGCCATCTAGTGTTGGGTCTGGATGTGTGCATTTTGTTTTGTTCGAAGAAGTCTTTTCCAGTCACGAGGTAGGTGACTCCTCCTTTCGGTGATAGTGCGCATGGGCATTGACCATTGTTAGATTGTTTTTTTTTCCGCCATCTGGTTCGGATGTGAATTGCTGCGCTCTGGTTCGGCACAGTTTCTCGTGTTCCCTTCGCACAATCTATTACCCTCAACGGTATTGTTTCTCGATCGTGTTTCCTATTCGCGTATCATTTCAAACCAAGAATCTTCGATCAGAAAACTCGTGGAGAGCCGTTGGGCCTACCTGCGCCCTGCTGGCTAGCAGCCGATGGGACGGACTCCATTCAAGCTCTGTCCCGGGTGTCGCGCCAAGTTTCCACGCACCGACCCCCACGAAGTTTGCAATCTGTTTGTCCCCGGAACACGACGAGAGACTGCGACGCGTGCCGATCGTTTCGATCGAAGAAGACACTACCTGAAAGTCAGGCTCGACGTCACAAAATGCAACACCAAGGCGGCTCCGTACCGGACATCTTCGGAGAAGATTTCGACCAAGAACACGCTCAAGGAGCCGAGGAAGAAGAACATGTGTCCGAAGCAGACTCCGACATGGAAGAAGAGGAGCAAGTTACACCGGGTCAACGTACCGGGAGTACAGAAACCCCTTTGCCGCAACAACCAAAACCGAAAAAGGCTCCAATCCTTCCTCTGCCTGCAGGCCAAGGTCGGCACCGAGAAAAGGTTTCGAGCACCCCGCCCGTGGGCCCGGTGCCGAAACACAAAGAAAAGCCTTCCGGCTCGAGTTGGCCCCCCTACCGGCACCGAGCAGAAATCCTCGGCACCGAAAACCAAGCATTTCCATCCTTCATCTTTGTCCAAGCCAAAATCTTCGGTGCCGGAGAGTCCGGAGCCGAAACTTTCGACCCCAAAAACTACAATTAAAGAGAAAAAGACTCCCAACAAAAGAGTTTCGGTCTGATGTTCCACCTCCGGATCCGAAACAAAAAACTGGTTATCAACCCAGATACTGGACGTATCCATGCCAAATTGCCTGGAAAAAGGAAATTGGCACATCGGGATGAGCATCATATACCCCTGAAGGAAAGGAATGTGGGTACAAACCTATCACCACCTTATGTTCCACCCCCTTCACCTACTAATCCTCAACTACTCATTACCCCCACTAATTAACCACCCCCACTATTACCTGACCCACAGGATGAGGGGGATGGGGATGACAACAGGCCACAAGATGTTGACCCATGGGAGGATTATGATACTGATAGACAGACAGACCATCACCTCCTGATGGCAATATAGGTTATATTGAGCTTCTTAATAAGGCTGCTCACTATCATGGGGTGGAACTACATAAACAGACTTTAGAAGAAGACTTCTTATTTGAGACCTTAAGCTCCACTCAAAAAACACACACATTACCAATGCTTAAGGGAATGCTTAAGCATGCAGATGAGGTTTTCAAAGACCCTGTCTGGTAAGAATCATCACGCCCAGGGTTGAGAAAAAATAAACCAGCACCTACTGACCCTGCTTACATCAAGGGTCAGCCACCCTTAGACTCTTTGGTGGTCTCTAATGCTCGTAAAAGAGCAATTCACAAACTGGTGAGGCCCCTCCTCCTGATAAAGAGTCCAAGTTAATTGATGCCTCTGGTAAAAGGGTAGCTTCTCGGGTAGCTTCTCGGGTAGCTTCTCAGGCAGCTAATCACTGGCGCATTGCCAATGCTCAGGCTATGCTAGCCAGATATGATGGCGCTCATTATGATGAGTTAGAAAAACTTATCCAATATCTACCTGATGAGCGTATATCTAAGGCAAATGATCTTATACAAGAAGGAAAACTCATTACCAATACCTCCATCAAATGTGCATTAGATGCAGCAGACACAGCAGCACGCACAGTAAACACAAGCGTGTGGCTGCGCAGACGAATGGTTAAGAAAATCCGGTTTCAAACCTGAGGTACAGGCCTCCGTTCTTAATCAACCTTTTGACAAGGAACACCTCTTTGGTCCAGCAGTTGACACCTCGCTGGAGAAAATGAAAAAGGACACAGGTCGCAAAGTCCATGGGGGCTTTACAATTACCTGCTAATAGAGGTTCCTTTCGCCACTCCTTTTACAGGGGTGGTTCCAAAACTGTTACTACAGAGAATCCCCCCTCCTCTTACAAGGGCAACAACCAATCGCCCTCGAGGATATTTTAGAGGAGGTTTTAGAGGAAACTATGGTAAGGGAAGAGGCAGGTGCAACTCCACACGCACTTCCCCCGCTAATAACAAACAGTGACTTCCTTCTACTACCCTCCGATCATTCCACTCCTGTCTGGGGACGTCTCTCTCAATTAATCCCTGTCTGGAACACCATCACCTCGGACAAATGGGTTCTACGAAATTTTCCAATATGGTTATTGCCTGGAACTTAGACACTCCCCCAAACATTCTTCCAAGATCACATGCAATGTCACAGGAACTTCTTACCCTTCTAAAAAAAAGAAGTTCAATTTCTGTTAGAAAAAGGAGCAATAGAGTCAGTCCCATTAGAACATCAAGGGACCGTAGTATACTCACTATACTTCTTAATTCCCAAGAAGGACGGCTCTCTCAGGCCTATGCTAGACCTCAGAGAACTAAATCTATACATTCAATCAGACCACTTTCAAATGGTCACTCTCCAGCAAGTACTCCCGCTCCTTCAACAAGGCGACTTTCTGTCCACTCTGGACTTAAAGGACACCTATTTCCATATCCCAATACATCCTGCTCATCTCAAATACCTAAGGTTTGTAGGAGCAGGACAACATTATCAGTTAAAGGTGCTCCCATTCGGAGTAACTACCGCACCCAGAGTTTTCACCAAGTGTTTAGCAGTAGTCGCAGCTCATCTTCGAAGACAACACATTCACTTTTTCCCATATCTGGACGATTGGCTCATAAAAGCCAACTCGCAAGAAAGCTGTCTCCATCTCACTCTCAACAGTGCAGTTGCTCCATGATCTTGGGTTCACAGTAAATCTGTCAATCTCATCTAAAGCCATCCAACACACAGGCGTATCTGGGAGCCATAATAGACGCACAAAAGGCTTTGGCCTATCCCAATCCGGGCAGAATCCGCAACATGCAGACTCTACTCTGCCAGTTCCAACCTCAACACTCATTACCAGCTCGAGTGTTCATGCAGTTTTTGGGGATGCTGGCATCTTGCATACTAATAGTCCCTTACGCAAGACTTCACATGCGTCCCCTTCAGGAGTGCTTAGCACGTCAGTGGAACCAGGCTCATGGTCTGTTATCAAATCTAGTGTTGGTGGACGGCCGCACCCATCGCTCTCTGCAGGGGTGGAATACACACAACCTTTCAAAAGGGCGGCCCTTCATCGACCCGGTTCCACAGATGGTGCTAACAGCAGACTCCTCGCTCACTGGTTGGGGAGCTCATCTTCAGATGCATACAATTCATGGCATGTGGAGCTTGCAGCAAAAGCATCTTTACATAAATCATCTAGAGCTGCTAGCGATTTTTCTAGCGCTCTGAGCGTTTCAAGTTCATCTAGTAGGCAAAGCTGTCCTGATCCGTACAGACAAAATGACAGCAATGTACTACATACAAAAAACGACACACACACACACACACACACACACACACACACACCAACATTATCAAAGAGGCTAGACGTCCTACCACAAGAGCATGCTATGCAGCAAAGTGTAAGCGATTTGTGATATACTGCAATCACATAGATCCACTGGATGCGTCGGTTCAAAATATCATCTGCTATTTATTACATCTACAGTGTTCCAATTTGGCGTATTCTTCCATGCGCTTACATCCTCCTGCAATAGCTGCATACCTAAAAAAGTCAACATCTGTCTCTTTTTAGAGTGCCTGTCATCAAAGCATTCATGGAAGGACTTAAAAGAATCATTCCTCCAAGACTTCCACCTGCTCCAGTGTGGAATCTCAAAATCGTCCTCACAAGGCTAATGGGTCCACCCTTTGAGCCATTGCATAAATGTGAAATACAATTTCTTGCTTGGAAGGTAGCTTTCCTCATAGCTATCACATCTGAGGAGAGTGGGTGAGATCCAGGCACTAACCATAGAAGAACCATTCTTACAAATACATCAAAACAAAGTGGTTCTTCGGACAAATCACGTTTTTACCAAATGTCATTTCTGCCTTTCACATCAACCAATCTGTTGAGTTGTTCTGTGGCAGAACGTGCTTTACACACTTTAGATGTGAAAAGAGCAATTCTTTACTATATAAAAAGGACAAAAACTTTTCGCAAAACAACTATTTGTCGCTTTTGTTACACCACATAAACGCAATCCAATATCAGTCAGGCATTGCAAGGTGGATAGTAAAATGCATTCAGATATGCTATGCTAAAGCAAAAAGAACTTTAACAATTCCCCCTAGAGCACACTCCACTCGCAAACTAGGGGCTTCTATGGCTTTTCTAGGAAACATACCCATAGATGATATCTGCAAAGCTGCAACATTGTCTACACCTCACACATTCACTAAACACTATTGTGTAGATGTGTTAGCAAGACAGCAAGCTAGTGTGGGCCAAGCAGTTCTATGTACACTATTTCAGACCACTGCAACAGCTACAGGTTAGCCACCGCTTTGGGAGATAACTGCTTTTTAGTCTATGCACAGCATGTGATCTACAGCTCACATGCGTCGAACGGAAAATGCTACTTACCCAGTATGCATCTGTTCTTGGCATGTAGAGCTGTAGTCTCACATGCACCCACCCGCCTCCCCGGGTACCTATACCTGTTGCAGTTACATCTTACTTGGATACATACATAGACATCACTTACTACTCTTACTAACTCCATTATCACCCTCTGCGGCAAACAGTCTAACAATGGAGTCGATGCCCATGCTCTGTCACCGAAAGGAGGAGTTACCTACCTCGTGACTAAAAAAGACTTCTTCGAACAAAAACAAAGTGCAAACATCCGGACCCAACACTAGATGGCAGGCTATGCACAGCATGTGACTCTACAGCTCTACATGCCAAGAACAGATGCATACTGGGTAAGTAGCATTTTCCTTACCCCTACTTTGACGACTTGTTGGTGAAAGCAAATTTAGCCACACAAGTGCAAAAACTACATAAAAACAGTGATGACAACACTAAACAGATTGTGATTCACAATAAATATGGAGAAGTTTTCACCTACTCCAGAACAACAAACTCTTGGGAGCAAGAATAAACACTCCAAGCCAAAGCTTTTCCACGCAAAGGAATGAGTCCGAGCTATAACACAAGAAGCTCTCAGCTACTTGAAGGGCCAGCTTCTGACCGTGAGAACTGTGGGGTGGTTATTGGGAATGATGGCTTCCTGCATTCCTCTAATACCACATGCAAGGCTACACAAGACCGATCCAAGAATGGGTACAGAGTCAGTGTTTGCAAGCTGTTGGGAGGATCGCTAAGAGTACAGGCAGAAATAAAATGAAATTGTGGAACAAGACCAATGTAACAGCAGGAAGACCCTCTGTCAACGGCTCCAACAGTGACTATTACCACAGACATCTCGCTCATATGAGGAAGCTCAATATCCGAGGCGTATAGAAACCACAAGAATCAGCCACACATATAAATCAAATGGAGTTTAAAACATTGTTCCTAGCCTTAAAAGCCTTTCAACAGCAATTGTGGAACAAATGAACACAAATTGAAACTGACAATACAATGTTTTACCTCAACAAGCAAGGGATAACAAAGTAATTTCCCCTCTTAAAATAGGCGCTACAGATATGAAAATGGGCCACTCAAAGACAGATAATAACCATGATACACCTACCAGGAGTAGACCACGTAGTAGCAGACAAACTGAGCAGATGAGCATCAATCTCACAAGTGGGAGCTGATTAAAACAGTGATGGAAAGTGTTCAAAAAGTGGGGAACTCCAAAAATAGGCTTTTTTGCAACACCAGTGAAGGCAAAATGCCAATACTTTACATCCAGGCCCCCCTAGGGAATGCGCTGTCCATAAACTGTTCAGGGAAATTTGCTTACGCTTTTCCCTCGATCCCATTACTCTCGAGTAATCGACAAATGCAGGCAATCACATATGACGCTTATACTCATAGTTCTGTAGTGGACAAGCCAAACTTGGTATTAGGACCAAATGGAGATGGCACACAATATGGAAAAACAGGGTTACAAGACCTGCTGTCCATGGAAAGAGGGTAGTTCCTTCACCCAGAACAAAACACTGAGTCTAGCGGCATGGCTCCTGAAGACCTAGAAGTTGGTCACTTGGGACTATCAGAAAAATCAATGGCACTCCTCAGAGAAGCAAAGGACCAACAACTAGAAAATGTTACACAGCAAAATGGGAAAGATGCACACAGTGGTGGCAGAAGCAATCTGCTTCTAAAACCGTGTGGAACTACAGTAATTGAATATCTAACGCACCTGTTGGGGGAAAGCCTAACTTGTGCATCATTAAAAGTACATCTGGCAGCAAAAGTAGCCTACACAAGGGGTTGCATAGAAAGAAGTTTGTTCACTGCCCCAATAATCAAAAGGTTTCTGGACGGGGCAAAAAGAATTGCGCCACCAGAGAGTACACCAAAACTCGCATGGCATTTTAATGTGGTACTGACCAATTTAATGAAGCACTTGAACCAATCGGTAAAGCAACCTTGAAATTTATCATGTTAAAAACAGCGTTTCTAACAGCCATGACTTCCCTCTGCAGAGTAAGTGAGCTACAAGCACTTGTCAAAGAGCAGCTGTGCAAAGACAGTAGTTATGAGGACCAACCCACGATTCCTTCGAAAGCTCATATTACACTTTCACATAAACTAAGCTTTTCATAAACCAAGTTTTTTCCAAGATCCAAAAACTCAAGCTCGATTCCCATAGGGAAATAACGTATTGCATAGAAAAGCCAGACCATCAGGAAGGGAAAATAACTCTTTGTATCATTCGCAATCCACAAAGGAGAACCAGTTACAAAAACCACCATTGCAAAGTGGATAACAAACAATTCAAATATGTGACAAAAAAGCTGGCATTCAACTAGAAGTTAAACCCAGAGCTCACTCAAAGGAAGGAGCAACAATAGCCTTTCTGGCCAGCATTCTGCTTAACGACATATGCATGGCGGCCACATGGTCATCAATACACACATGCACAAAGCAGCACTGTATTGGTGTACAAGTAAACCAGCACAAGTAAGACAGAGTTCTAAAACATCTGTTTACAAGTTCAACCTAACCACCACAATGAAAACTACAACAACATCCATGCACAGCATGTGAATCCAAAAAAGATTCATGCTGCAAAACGAAATGGTTAATTACCTAGGAGTAGTTTTGCAGCTTGAAGAATTTTCTGATTTTGCAGGCTGTAGGAAGCTGGCTCTGTATATACTAAACCAAAATGAGGTATAGTGTGCACAGTCCAGTGGAACCCCAAAGGAAGGCAGAGGTAAACGTAGATAGCACCTTACTCTCTATTTGTGGTAGTGTGGGCGAGCAGTACGGCTTTATCAGAGGGTAGTGTTAAGCATTTGTTGTACAAACTCAGGCAAGAAATTATGTCACACACTCAAAGACTGAACTCGGACCAATTTGTATAAAAATACGATTTAGTTATTTTATTTCTAAAACCAAGCCAGGCCTGGTACAGGTAAGTGAAATAATAGTTTGCAATACATATGCAATTAATTACAGTTGAATGCAGGTTCAAATGCAGTTAGTCAATTTACAGGTAAATCCATAATCTGAATCACTTTTCAGTTACTTTGTAGAATACAATACTCGTTACTACTTGGATTACTTTTTAAGTTTCTTTTGCTACTCAGTGTGATATGTTTGGATATCACACTGGGACATTCCCTACACAAAAGCTAAGTAATTCACTTTTGGTACATTTGCTGCAGCTTTTCAAGATTTCATACAAACCAACTCCACACTTAATAGAATTTTCAAAGAAAAGCAGTCAATACAATCCTATGGGAGGAAATGAAGTTATCGGTTTACAGGGAAATACTTGTTTGTTGGAGTTGGGATTTTGGGGTTAGAACCAGGGTTCCTCCAGGGTCGAGGATGCACGCAAAGAACACCCTCGGCCTCACGCGGGCGGGTGCTGAGTACTGAGGCCCAGTGTTATCCCATGGGGGATAGGGGGCCTCCGGTTGGTGGCTGCTCACGAGCAGTCCACAAGGTTGTGGGAGCAAAGCTCCTGGTGTTAGGCTCGGGGCAAAGGGGATCCGAGTTAGCACACAAGATGCACCCGCAGGGGCAGCTGGTTACAGGGTGCTGTTTTGGCATCTGGTGCCCTGTTTTCAATAGTAGTTGCCGGTTTTGGATTTTGGCTGCAGGCTTGGTCCAGGAAGACTTCTGGAGGAACCAACAGCTGGACAGGTAAGTTGGAGGGCTCGGGACGTAGGGGCACCTTGGGTTCTGGTCTCCAGGGGCAGGGCTGCTGGATGCAGGGGTGTCTTTTGGTCGGATTTCACTTTACCGGGCCACCTGCACTTGGGGGAGTCTCCGTGCAGAGGCTGCAGGTGACGTCGGGGAGTCCTGGAGGGGTCCACCTACTGTGGACTCTGACTCTGGAGCCCTGGGGGACCTCGCTGGGACCGGTGGGGCACCCAGGTTCGGGATGTAGGCATAGGGTGCAGTGGTGGTTCCGGGCGTCTGGTTTCTTTGACCTCCGCAAGCTCAGAGCATGTCTTGGGAGTTTCTTTAGAACAGAGCTGTTCACAGGAGATCCAGTCTTTGTTGAAGGCAGTCAGTCCTCCCAGGGGTTCTGGAGGTCTCTGGCTGCCGGACAAGGCGACTTTTAGCGCAGGATCTCTGGATACTGCAGACGGGCTGGTAGGGCTGGGTCCAATTCAGTTCTAATCTGCAGTCGCCTCAGCTGGGCGTCTTTCGTCCTTCATAGGTTGCGGGAATCTGTCTTCCTGGTTCAGGGCTGCCCCCTAAATACTGTATTTAGGGGCGTTTTAGGGGTCTGTCAGTAGCCAATGGGCTACTGACCTTAGGGTGACTACACCCTTGGTGTGCTCACCCCACCCTAATCCTGATTGGAGAGTGCCTGCCATCTGCAAGATAGCGAGCACTGAAGAGTGGGCTTCACCTCGCCTCCCCCCACCATAGGGGTGGGGTTGGCAGAGGTGGACACACCTTCTGGGCTGTGCTAATTTTTCCCGCCTGCCTTCCTGCCGAAAAGGAGGGGAGACTGGAAGGGTGCCTGCTCCTGATGGCAGGAGAGGCTGTGGGTCGCGTTAGAAAGGCGGCAAGGCCTTTGAAGCTCCCCTGCCACAGATGGCTCTTCCTGGCCTGGGGGAGGTGTGACCACCTCCGCCCAGGAAAGGCTTTGTTTCTGGGCTCGGGGAACTAAGGCTCCCACCCCAGGGGTCCAGAAACATGTCTCGTGGTGGCAGGCTGGTGTGTACCAGTGAGGTAACTCACCAGAGGCTGGTCGTTTTTCATGGGGCCTCTTTAAGATGCCCTCTGAGTGCATTTTTCATTAAATCCCACACTGGCATCCGTGTGAGTTTAATGTGCTGAGAAGTTTGATACCAAACTTCCCAGTTTTCAGTACAGCCATTATGGTGCTGTAGAGTTTGTAATGACAAACTCCCAGCACCATATACTCTTTATGGCATTACTTCACTTACAATGTCTAACAATTGGTCTAGACACTGTAGTTGTACAGGACTCATGCACCTGTACCCTCACCACTGGTATAGTGCACCCAGCTAGAGGGGTGGCTGACCTATGCCAGGGCAGTGGGTTGTAGGCATGGCACACAGGGATGTGTGCTATTTCGACTCTTCACTTTGTTCTGCACCAAAACACGCAGCCTGCAATGGCAGTGTGTTTGAAAAGGTACAAGGACTCGAAGGGTGGCACAAGAAGTGATGCAGCCCTTGGAGGCCTTCCCTGGCAACAGTGCCCTTTGTGCCCATGGTACCTTTTACAAGGGACTGACATGTGGCCAGAGAGGTGCCAATTGGGGGTACAAGCTACAGTTTTGGGAAAGAACACAGGCCCTGGGAACTTGATTGGCAAGGACCCAGGGCACATCACGTCAAGGTGCATCAGTAGACTGGGAAAAAGGAGGGGGGAGGATTACTGCAATAGAAACCCAGCTTCCTACACAGGCAACCCACCAGCCTCCCCCAAGAAATGAGGCAACACAAGTAAAGGGGGGGGGGGGGGGGAGTGATGCAGTATTTTAACAGGAAGCTCACAAAAAAAGAATCTGAAGATGGCGACCAAGAGTGAAACTTCCGGGGAGGGCGTCTGTGTAAGAAAGTGCCCCTTTTTGCATGGTTACCCCCTAACTTTTTGCCAGATGCCAACTTGACTGTGTGTGCTGGATCCTGCTAACCAGGCCTCAGCACCTGTTCTTTCCTAAATCTGTACTTTTGTACCCGCAATTGACATACCTCTGGGTCACCTGTAAGTCCCCTGTAAAAGCTACCTCTGGTATCGAGGGCCTTGTGACCAGAGAAGGCCTCTGAGGTCTGCAGCATATATTGTGCCACCCTCGGAGACCTCTCACCCTAACACCCCCACTCTGCCAATGCAGACTGGGTTTTTTGGTGCAGACCAAAGTTGACATGGCACACATCCCTGTGTACCATGCCCACCAACACTGACTGGGACCTGGGTAAGTCACCTCTTTACCAGGCCTTACAGCCCTAAAGGCAGGGTGCACCATGACCAGGTGATGGCACAGCTGCAACAGCAATATGCCCCTACAGTGCCTGTGCCATTCACAGACACTAAGTGCAGTGAAGCCATTTTTAGTACATGGCTTAGGAGATTGTTAAAACAAACTCCACAGCTCCGTAATGGCTTTACTGAAGTCTGGGAAGTTTGGGATCAAACTTCCCAGCACATTAACCCCACACTGATGCCTGTGTTGGATTTAATAACAAATGCACACAGAAGGGCATCTTAGAGATGCCTCCTGAAAAACGACCAATTTTGGTGTGTTTACTGACTGTCTCCCAGCCATCTGTCACCATAAGACCGGGTTCTGGACCCCGGGGTAGAGAGCCTCCGCTCTCTGGGTCCGGGAACAAAGCACATATTGTGCAGAGGTGTCATACCTCCTACCCCAGGATGGGCGGGTCCTCGAAGAGGGAGCTTCAAAAGGCATGCCGCTTTCGTTAGCTTTCCTCAGCCTTTTGCTGCTATCAGCAACTTGCTCCCACCGGTTCTGACCCTCGTTTTCAGCGTGAGAACTGACAGGAAAACCTAGCCAGGAAGGGAGGTGTGCCCAACTTTGCCAACCCTACTCCCCCAGGTGGGGGAGGCGAGGTGAAGCACACATCTGTCCCCGCCATCTTGTTGATGGGGGTCCCTCTAATCAGGAAGAAGCTTATTCCCCCTTCCCACTGGCGGGTGGCATACTAGGGGGTGTAGACACCCCAGGGAAGGGACCCATTGGTCCCAAACTGCAAACACCTAAATCTAGTATTTAGGGACTCCCCTGAACCTTGCCTCTTCACATTAGACTTGACCAGAAGGACCAAAGAGCCGTACTGCAAAATGAGCTTTGGCCCCAGCCCTACCGGCCTGTCTCCTGCTCTGAACCCATGCGAGCTGAACCGGGCGTGTCCTGCAGCCTCAAAGAATCCCGGGAGACCTACCCTGCCTTCAAAAAGAACTCCTGTCTCCCTTGGACACCGGCTTTAACCAACCAAAGCCAAGGACCCCAGAGTCCGCCGGATCTGTGAGTCCTCACCACTCTGTACCTGCGGCCCAAGGTAGTGGCCCAAGATCCCAGCGAGGTCCCACCAGCGATCCTGACCAGAGTGCCAGCGTTGGACAACCTCCACCGACCTTCACCTAGACGCCAGCAGCCTCGATCCAAAGTGTCCGCCCCCCCCCCCCCCCCAAACTGCTACCGGAACCAGTTAGAAGAATCCGACACGAAAGGACACCCCTCCTTCCACCGCTCCCGTGACCTGAGGTGCCCAACCAACTTTGTCCAGCAACTCTTCAAATTCATCCTCCAGTCGTTGGTTCCCTTCCTCCAGTCTTCTGGCTCCAGCCTGCAGTCCTTTTCTGTGACCGTCCTCCACTGAATTGCATTGGGCTCCTGACACCACCTAAGTACCTTGCACCCGGCCACCCATGCACCGCTGGTGCTGTGGACTTTGTGCTAACTTGGGACCCCTTTGCCCTGATCTTACCCCTAGGTGCTTGGCTCTTGAGACCGTGGCCTGCCCGGGACCAGTCCCCAACCAAGGTGCCCCCTAGCACCATTGGCTTACATTGGCACCCTGCATCCTAGTGCCGCTGGTGGTGCCACTTTAGGGCCAACCTGAACCTTAGGGAACCTTGGTTCTACCCCCCCCTCCCCCAAACTCAGTTACCAAAACCGTTTTACTCACCTGCAACTTAACACTTTGTTTTTCCCATAGGACTGAATGGTGGGTTTTCTCTAAAAATTATTTTAAGTGTTGAACTGTCTTGTACTGCACAAATAGTAATCAATTGCTTGCACTAGTTAACCTGCTTAGAAGTGTCCTGTGTGGTGTAAACGGTTAGGAGTGTGTATCATACCAAACCAGAACTGTAATCCAAAATGAATCCAAAGTACTTACCAGCATTTTTTTACTGTTTTCTCAACTGCAAAAAGTAATCTGAATGTTCCTGCAAATCCAGTATTCACGGTTTTGCTGTAAGTAACATTTTATGAAGGTTTTAAATTACCTGGAATAAAATAACAGAATAATAACTTTTATACAAACCGTTGGTCTGAATTCAGTCTTTGAGTGTGTGACATCATTTCTTGCCTGAGTGTGTACAACAAAGGCTTAACACTACCCTCCTGATACGCCTGACTGCTCAACCACACTACCACAAAAGAGTAAGGTATCTACTTTAGCCACTGCTATACCTCTGGGGATCCACTGGACTCTGTGCACACTGTACCCTACTTTGGTATAGTATATACAGAGCCAGCTTCTTACAATCTGACCACAGAAGAGGCTGGAACAAGCACCAAATGGTGGGGACAGTCGACACCCAGCAATAACAACAAACCGAAAACAAGCATTTGCAATGCAATAGGTCTTGCATTTGCGAGAGTTTGAGCTATTGGCAATGTAAATGACAATGCCTTTTATGTGTTTTGAGAACCTGCAAGCGGTGCATAAACATGCACTTATTACTTATAGTCCTTGCTTCCGAGAAGCAAGGCGCAGTTACTGCTAGCCTTGCTTCTCATAAATAACGACTAGAAGTGCAAAGTACGTGTTGACGTACCGCTTGAAGGTTTTCAAAACACATAAATAAAAGGCATTGTCATTTACATTGCCAATAGCTCAAACTCTTGCAAATGCAAGACCTATTGCATTGCAAATGCTTGTTGAGCTCTGAGACTGACGCGGCAGCAGCCATAGGAAGGCAGGGACTGTAACGCCTCACCGTGCTTTTCAAAAGCAGGAGGGAGGCAGCTGCAGCGAAAACAGACCTGTCTTTGATTGCACATCAAATGGGGCAAGATAAGGGCAAGATTTAAATCCTGTTTACAACAGAGCTCTGTAAACCAGGAGCACTGGTATCCAGTGCTTCAGCTTAAAGGAAGAAATAGTGCTCACAAGCTCTGAGTAATGTATGTAACAGGGACAGTCCTTGAAAATGGGTGGAAGTTTTAAAGCCCGCATCCTGAATGCAGCATATCTCGCAGAGCCGCGCAAGCGCTGCCTAGGCGAGACCTAAAGAGGGCAGGGGATTAAAAAATAACTACTATATAAAGAAATTTCGGATCCAACCACAAGATGGTGGAATAATGCACAGAATGTGAATCCCGAAGATTCTTCAAGCTGGAAAATGACTCCTACAAGTAGGTAACCATTTCGTTTCCTAGGCTCTGGGAGATCCTGATTCACTCAAGATCATGGTTTAAGACAAAAGGTCCAGCCTTTTGTTAAGGTAGTTCAGTTGCCACCCATCTCCGCTTAGTTGGATATGCTGGTAGCATACTAAATGTCATGTAGTAAGGGCTGGTGCTTCGGAGGGGTGAGAGTAACTTAACCAATAGACACTATGGGAGACCACAGTGCAGTCCAGTAAGGTAGTACCACAGTGCAGTACTCTGTGAACCTTTTTACAGTCAGACTGCCTAATGCTCCAGCATTTCAAGTAATGCTGAAGCCCCACCTTGTGCAATACAGACTGATGCAGTACCAATAACGGAACGTTTTGTACTAGAAGACTGTCTGGCCACCGGTAGGTATGTCATAGACTGAAAGTAACTTCATCCATTTCTCATTTACTAAATGTGAGGTACCAGGATATGCAAAATTGTTGAAGAAAAGCAGATGTGCTGCTATATAGAAAACTAGTATGGTTTACTTAGACGGGCATCATTGATATATATTTGTGACTTGCGTACGGTTTTTAGCCTGAAGTTGAGATGAGTGTTCAGAATTTAGCACTTATTAATCCATGAAGTGTAATTTTTGTGTTTTAGGGAAAACCTATCAAAGGATCTGTACTTGATGTCACAAATGGATGGCGATCAGTTTGTGCCGATTTGGACAATTGCCAGCATGGAAGGCGTGAAGAAGTTAACAACCGATGTGGACCTTATTTTAGAAGTATTACGGTGTAAGTGTGAATTGTTAGAAAACTTGTCAACCATTGTTAGATTATTGTTTTGAATTTGAAATGGCAAAGATCAGGAGTCTTGGGGCAATAACTGTGTTTTTTTTTAAAAAAATTTTTTTTAATATATATATTTTTATTGATCAGCTTGCAACAGGATGATACAGAGCCCAGAGGCCCGGGCCAAGCGAATCAGACAGAACAAATAGGCAATACAAGCATTTAACACTTATAGCAATACCCAATGACAACAGTCCCATAACCCTCCCCAGAACCCGGCACTGAGATTTATTCTTGAACCCAATGTCTCAGACAATCAAGGCACATAGCAATCCTCAAAGGCGGCCCCAGTCCCATCTCCTCGAGCAACCAATGCATCGTTACAACTATCTACTGCAAATCAGGATTTCCAAGTAGGTACCCTGTGAGTGGAGCCCAGAAGTCCGCATAAACCCCCAATTGTTCCTTGCAATACAGCAGGTCATGGACCCATTTTTTTTACTGTCGGGACAGTTCTAGCATCCCAGCATTGCGCAACCGCTAGTTTTGCAAGCAGAAGGGAGATAGCCACCAATCTTCAATTGCACGGTTTAAGGCGCTTCACCCAACCCAGCAGACAGACATCCGGCGCACATACCACTTTCTCCAGCACCACATCTGTAAGCACTCTAGTGACCTGTACCCAGAATGCATGTATACCAGCGCATCGCCATGCAAGATGCATAAAATCAGCGTAATCTTGTCCACACCTCACCCAGCGAGCACTCTCCCGCAGCCCGAATTTACACAGCTGGAGGGGCGTGTAATATAACTGATGTAAGTATTTGAAGTGTAGAATGCGGAGGTTACAGTTCGCCGTTAAGCGTCCTGTCAGCGTACAACAAAACTTCCAAGTTTTAGTGTGAATGAGGCCCCTAGTACTGCCTGCCATTTATTGTAGGAGGGATTGTCAATAATGTCCCGTTCCCTCAGAGGCATTATACAGGTTGGTTATTAGCCGCAAACGTGTTTCGCCTACCAGCACCTCCTGCGGTGCCTGTAGCGTTCTCGGTTCAGCTGGATAATTGGGATAAATCGCTCGGATAGCCTGCCTCACACGCACATATGTGAAACCCAGCATCATACTGTGCTCCCGCCCAGCCTGTATCTCCGACAGTGGTCGGAACTGGCCATGCTTCTAAAGATCACCCAGCTGTGTAATCCCCGCCATTCTCAATGCATTCCCTGCGGCCTGCTCTTGTGTGGCAGAGATATGCGGATGGGCCGCAAGCGGCAGCGCTGGAGCGTAGAGGTAGTCCAATTGTGCCCTTTTCGCTAGAGCTTTCCACGCTCACGCAGTACATTGAACAGAGTTGATTTCGGTCCGCGGCCCACCACTTCCGCCCGAGCGGGCAGCCGCCACCAGTGGCATAGGGATCACTGAATCCGCTTCAACTGCGACGTGCGGATGGAACCGCTGCGGAAAGTACCAATAGTGCGTAAACTGCGCCTGAGCACACAAGTAATATAGCCGCATATCAGGTGCCCTCAAAGCCACCTCGCTCAAATGGCTGCACCAGCACAGCCCAGCTGCATCTAGGCTTTTTACCTCCCCAGACAAAGGACAACTGGGCAGACTGAAGTGTATTGAATAATGCGATATTCAGGCGAATCGGGATGTTGATTAACAAATAGAAAAGTTTTGGCAGTATCGTCCTTTTAAGGACTGCTATGCGATCCGCTAGGGAATGCGGCAGTTTAGCGCATCGCACAGCCTGGTCTGTAATCTTGGTGATAACACGGCCATAGTTCATAGAAAGTACAACATCTGGATCCCTGTGTAACCATATACCCAAGTACCGTACCGGGTCAGTTGACCATGCCAGGGGGAAGTCCAACTCCACCTCACGGGTACCGACCGTCAGCGGGAACACCGTTGACTTTGTCCAATTTATATCTAGGCCTGAGTATCTTTCAAATTTTACGTATTCGCGGAGTAATTCCGGCAAGAACGTGGCCGGTTCGCGGACATACAGCAGCTTGTCGTCCGCATATAGTGACACCACCAGTGGCCGCTGACAAATGCAACGCCGCCGGCGCATGTCGCTGGCGCAATTTACAAGCCAAAGGCTCCAATGCAAGCGCAAAAAGTATTGGCGACAGAGGGCAACCCTGCCGCGTACCTCTGCTCATCGGAAACGCTTCAGACACCCATCCATTCACGCGTATCCGCGCCACCGGCGCAGCATATAGCAGGTGGATCCATTTGAGAAAGAAGGGTGGCAGGCCCATGCACAGTAGCACTGTGAACATATACTCCCACTGCAGAGAGTCGAACGCCTTTGCGGCGTCAAGTAGCACCGCTACCGCTTGAAAATCCGCCTCAAAATAGTGCAGAGTGGAAAAGACAGTGCGCAGGTTGTGCGATGTCGACCTGGTGGGCACAAATCCCGACTGATCGGGTAGTACCAGATTGGGAACTAGGGGCTGAAGTCTGCTTGCTATCATTTTTGCCACAATTTTAGCGTCGATGTTAATAATGGAAAGGGGCCTGTAGGAGTCGCACACATTAGCAGCTTTGTCCGGTTTCAAGAGCATAACAATGAGTGCCTCTTTGAGTGTGGGAGGGAGCGTTCCGGTGTCATACACCTCCGCAAATGCATCCAATAATCTAGGGGCCAGTTCGTCGGCATAGGCCTTGTAGAACTCGCTCGGGGGTCCATCAATGCCTGCTGCCTTACATGTAGGGAGAGCCGTGATGGCAAGTTTGACATCGTCGACATCAAAGGGCTGTGTGAGATATTCACACTGGTCTACTGACAGCCATCCCAGTGCAGTAACATCCAGATAAGTGTTCATATCGTCTGCCGGCACCGGAGGCCGACTCCCGTAGAGTTCAGAGTAGAAGTCGAGCACCACCCTACTAATCTCTGGGGTATTGAAGTGCGCAGTTCCCTCTTTGTCTAGCATTTCAGTGATATATTCCTGACTCCGGGGCTCCGCCAGCTTCTGTGCAAGGGAACGACCGGGTCGTCCCCCCTCCCCATAATAGCGTGCCGTGCTTCGACGGGACTATGTGCCAACTCTTGGTCTACAGTTTCGTTGTGCTCCGAAACCAGGTCACGAATCGCAGCTAGCTTCTCTGGAGCTGGATTCCGCTCATAAGCAAGCTCCAAAATGGATATTTCTGCAGCGAGCTTACTAATTCTGCGGCGTAGGTCTTTCAATACCCCAGCCTGCACCACAATGCACACGCCCCGTATCGTGACCTTGAATGCCTCCCATAAGACTCCTGCACTATCTACCGTGCCAGTATTTTCCTTAAAGAAGTTCCGAATCGCCTCGCCAACTGTGCTCTTAAAAACCGGATCTGTCAATGAAGCTTGCTGTAATAGCCACGCAAATGGGGGCCTCTCACACTCAGGGACACGCAATTCAAGCAGCACTGGAGTGATCAGACAGAGTCTTAGCCAAATGACTGACATCTACCACCCAGGTGCAGGCAACCTGAGACTAGCCGGTAGTCCAAGCGGGACCACGTACCGTGTACAGTAGATATAAAGGTACTTTCACGCATCCCAGGGTGTTGCACACACCAGATGTCAGAGATTCCCAGCCTCCAGTAGCCCTACCAAGGCGTCTGTCTACAGTTGTATCGAGGCAGGTGTTAAAGTCCCCCCCATATGATTTCAGCGGGAGGAAACTTAGATATACGGCGCCACACATCCGCAAAGAAGGAATGATCATCTACATTCGGGCCATACACATTGACCAGTAGTACTCCCACCCTGCCAAGATTACCATGTACTAGGGCCACTCTACCCTGGTCATCTGTCTCAGAGCTGAGGACAGTAAAGGGAACCCCCTTCTTAACAAGGATTAGTACCCCACGAGAGTAGGAGGAGTGGGAGGAAGCAATCCTAACCCCCGCCCATCGTTTGCCTACATTATGCTCAGATATCTTCGTAAGATGCGTCTCCTGGAGAAAGGCCACTTGGACATCTAACCTGTCCAGGGATGCCAGTACAGATCGGATTTTCTTGGGACTGTTTAAGCCACGTACGTTCCAGGTAACGAGCTTTAGATTACCACCTGTACCCTGCAGATAAGTGTAATGTCCAATTACAATAGTGCAGTTCCAGGGTTCAGAGTCAGTGCATGAACAAAGTGCCATCCCATCCTCCTCCCCCCTCTGTACCCCCCCCCCACCCACTTCAGCGAGCCCAACTTGCCAAAGCCATCCCTTCCCTGAGAAAACAGACTTCAATCTAAAAAACAAACCACTTGTAACGTGGGGATCTCCCATGAGGGGAGCATCAGAGAGCTACTGGCCTCCTACAAAGGGGCCGATTCCGATTCGGGCCGGAAATCTCTCCGACCGAGCCGGACTCGGAGAGATTTCCGACCGATTCGGACTTTGGCAGCCCGAACGAGTACGATGCGCACGTATGCCATCGGACTCGAGTCGGTCGGACTCCCATTGAAGTCAATGGGAGCCTGTCGTACAACGCGTACGCGGGCTCCCATTGACTCAATGGGTGCGAGGCGGACAAGGGCGCCCCCTACAGCGTGTACGCGGCGAAGTGATTCGCGCCGTACACGCACAGGTAGGGGGGACACCCATGGGTCCCCCCTGTGTGCGACTCGCGTGGCTACGCGTACAGGGGGGGTCCGACACGGACCCCCAAAGTACGGCTCCGACTGCTCTTTCGAGCCGGACTGCGCGGCTCGGTCGGACTGCTCGCGGCGCGCATCGGACTTACCCGGCCGGGAACGTCTCCATTGCGCGGTGCGAATCGAGTCCGAGCGAGTCGGTCGGTGCGGTTCGACCCGGGATGAGTCGGTCGGAGCGGTCAGGACGCCCGGACGAGTCGGTCGGCGATTTCGCATCGTACTCGCCCGGACGCGCGTACGAATCGGTCGGGAAATAGGGCTCCAAATCGGATCCGGTTAAGCCGAATCCGATTCGGAGCCCTACCGGCCGAGATCGGAATCGGCCCCTATGTAGGAGGTGGCTGACCTGGTATAGTACCTGTGCCAGGATACAAGATACATTTGGAAGAACATAATACATCCATGTCATTTATCGTGTACCAATTCACCCCACACAACAAGTATGTAACCGCCACAATGAGTCATTCTACTAGATCCCACTATGAGCCAGACATGTGAACAGCAAGTAAGGTCTCAGTCCGTCACCCACTGAGTGGCCCACCGCCCCCCCATATCCGCTAAATAAATCAACATAGAACTGTGATAGGCGAATTCGTGATATGCCCCATATGCAGGCTAGCAGTGAAAAAAATAAAATAGTGTGACACCACACAATCAGTCTACTGCTCCTCTTCATCGAGCTCACCCGGGGTCGCAGGTCGCCGTCTTTTCAGCTTTTTTGCATGCTCCATGGCCGCCTTGGGGGTGGTGAAGATCTTAAAGTCCCCATCCTGTCCAACTCGCAAGCGAGCAGGATACAACATGGCATAGGAGATGCCTTCGGATTGCAGAAGTTTCTTCACAGTCCCAAACTCACGACGGGCCGCCTGGACTGCTACAGTGAAGTCTGGGAAGAAGGACAGCGAGCTCCCCTTGTGGTCGATGGCACCCTTTTCCCTGGCCAGTCTCAAAATGGTGTCGTGGTCTCTACAATTTAATAGCCGAGCAATTATAGGGCGAGGTGGAGCGCCCGGTATCGGTCTCGCTGCCAGGGACCGATGGGCCCGTTAGACTTTAAACATGGTGGACATATTTTCCGATCCAAAAATATCTTTGATCAGGGTTTCGATAAAGGTCTCCATCCTGCCGGTGTTTGTAGACTCCGGCAGGCTCATAATTCTAATATTGTTGCGGCGAGATCGGGCCTCTAAGTCCTTGTTTTTTGCTTGTATTAACGCCAGGACCTTCTCCATGTTAAGTGTCTTTCCGGCGACATCACGGAGACCATCTTCCATAGTGGAAACCCTTGTAATCTCCCCCATTCTCGTTTTCTGCTTCTCTAACTGCGCAGACATATGGTCAAGTCTATGGTTGATGGCTGACATATTTTCCTCTATAGCTTGTAGGCTTTTCTGCATGGCCATTAGCGTAGTTTCTAGCGTGGAGGGGCCTTCTCTGTCCATCAGCCTCCGAATCAGAAGCCGCTTTTTGCTGCGCCTTGTAGGATTTTCGTGCCTCAAACGTGAGGCGAGGCTGGGATTTGTCCGTTTTCCCCATGACTGCAACGCGGTGAGATTAATGGGAAGCAGCAGACCGCACAGAAGAGCCTAACTGGTTATGAGCGCACACTGCTCCTCCACGGACAAACAGACTCACGGGCCGTATAGTAGCATTCTAATGGGGCTTACAGTGTCCACTCAGTCACAGCGAAGATGCAGGGTCTCCACGTGTACCCGCTGAGATGCACCAACTCCACTCCAGGGGTGCGCAAGGTATGGTGCTGCGCTGGCTGGCGATATATCAGCTGACTGGTATGCACTGAAAACGAGGGACCAGATGCTCTCAATTCTAGAAGCGCAACCCCCCCCCAAGCTGGTGTCTCCCACCACTAAGATTGTCACTAGCAGGGAATTCAGCTTCGCCAAGTCTAGATGCTTAGGGGGACCGCTTCACCAGGCCTTAAACCCAGGGTCCCAGAGCCATGTGGACACTCTTCTAGGAGCGCAGGAGATAGCAGGCCAATTTGAAGAGTGGAGCAAGTAAATCAGAGTCCGGCCACACTCAGCAGGACGGGTATACGATAGCTCGCAATATTTTAAACTGGCTTCAGGCACACCTCCTGGCCGGGAGCGTGTGTATCTGCAGATCCGGCTGGCCCCAGCCGCTCGTGCGCCTCGCACGCAAGCTGCAGATCCGCAGGCCGCAGCCCAGATCCTAGGCCCGCACCCACAGGCCCCGACAAGGCCACGCCACACCCACCTCGGCTCGCTGCAGGCGTCTCCGATCTCCACAGCGCCTCCGATACCAGCGGCGAAGCACAGGGACTCACGCCGGGCCCAGGCAATCCTGCCGGTCTTCTCACTCCGCTCCAGCACTGTCAGCGGTTCTGAGGGGGCACCCGGCAGGGCAGACTTCCGTACCGGGGGTCTCGGGGCACCGCAGCCAGGAGCGCCAGTCAGGCCGGGACCGGCAGCCGCCCTCAAATCCTTCAATGCGATCCGTGTGTTGGTTTTCTCTTGCGCTCGGCCCACCGGCCCGCGCACTTTCTCAGGAGCGGACAGAGGCGGTCGCCATTTTGTATTCACGCCGGCCAGAGCTCCCTCAGCAGGAACCGTTTGTTGCGATGGACCCCAGCAGTCCGCGATGCCCTCAATGTACTCCGGGGTGAATCGCCCTGCAAAGCGCTCGTTTTCCCAAAGGTAATGCAGCAATTTAAGGCAGATTTTTGAAGGATAACAGGTCAGCCGGGCAGAGCTACATCAAGATGCAGCCATCGTGCCTGGCGCCCTCTAGCGCCCTTTGGGGCAATAACAGTTGATGCTGATAAGATGGCATAAACCTATTTTAGTTGTAGTTCGGAGCTAAATCTTCATAATGTGGTGAACAGGCAGCTAGAGAGGTTTGTTTTTATTTCACTGGCCTTTTTAGAACGATAAGACAATGGTGGAACTTGTTAATCATTAGTCATGCGATTACTAGGAGCTCCTGTGCTAAAAACCATATCCAACTCTGGTTTTTAAGTCCGAAGTGATGCATGACTTGTACCATTGGTACAGATGAAACTAAACAAAAACCGATTTTAATGGTCTATGCTGTTGGTCATAATGTAGACGTTAGCGAAACTGAAAGCCTTTAAGGTAATTGAACAAGCTCCCACTTAATTGTGATAGGTGCCATTTAGTTCAGCTGTGATGGTGCTTGAAATATGAAGCTGTTAAATTGGTTTGCAGTAGTGACTTTTGAACTCGCAGGTCTACATGCTCAGAGTTTAAGCAGTGGTTCACTGCTGCCTAAAACAGACCTTAAATGTCGGGTGAGGGAGGGTGGCTGCCTTGTAGGGTGGAATATGACCGCTACCTCTGCCCACCTCTCTCACTCCTAGACCTGCTAGACCACAGATGAACCAACCTTAAAGGGGCTTACGTGTTAGTAGCTGGCTTCTGTACATTTAATGCATGCGAAACTTGAAAAGCAGCTTACTGATAAAATTCACCTACATTAATGTGATAGCAAGAAAGCAGTGTTGTAGTAAAACAATCACACGTTGATGCATTAAGTTGGTGGTGTGTTCTTTATGATGCTGTACATGAAATGGTTTATATGTTCAGCATTCCTCTAGCTACCACCTGGTCTTTACTTTTGCCTTCCTTTGATATTTTCTTTCTACTGTTGCTGAATCTGCTGCATAGGGTCTGACCAAATGTTCCTGTAATATTAGGAGATCAGCTTGAACCTTACTAATTTGTATCATTTTTACAAATTTTTCACATTGTTTCAAGTTAACTCAGCTTCTTAGAAATGTTGTGTTGAAAAGTTTTTCTGACGAGATTTAATTTAATATTTAGCTTCCCCAATGGTGCAAGTTGACGAGAAAGGCGAAAAAGTGAGACCAAACCATAAAAGATGTATAATAATTCTTCGTGAGATCCCAGAAACTACACCAGTTGAGGTACATGAAATATTTTTGTTTAAAATTGTTTATGGAGTGTATGTCTTTGTTTACGAGGGTGTTGCTGTGTGTCAAAATGAGCTGTTTGCCTTTAAGACCTGACTTTCTGGACTAGTGTACTTTGGAAAAAGGATACCTGGGAGCGGGCGGGGCAGGCGGCGTGAAAGTCTGAATCGGATTCGCAGGAATGAGGACAAGTAGAGGCCTGATACTCCTGCACACAGTGATCCTTAGAACAGTGCAGTGAGAGGTAGGGTAGATTAAAAGGTCAGAAGTCCGAGGTGGAGGCAGTGTACCAGTGAATTCCTTCAAATATTGGTCTGTCTGTTTATTTCGGTTATTTAGACTGATGTGAATTTGTCGGCTTGATAACTATTAGATATAAGCCTTTATGAATAGCCTATTTCTTATGTTTTTATTTTCTTCAGGAGGTTAAAGCATTATTTCAAAACGAAAACTGTCCAAAAGTGATAGGCTGCGAGTTTGCACACAATAATAACTGGTACATCACATTCCAGTCTGATACGGATGCACAACAGGTAATTATATTTTATCTTTTCTAAGCGTTGCCTTCCAAAAACCTGTAACCGTTTGACCTATAGTGGGCTATTGCTTTTTCCTATTGCTCTTGAAGTAAAAAAGTGAAGTGATTTCTTCAGAAACTTCACAGATCAAGAACACCCATTCTGGTATGTGTGCCCTGGCGTAAATTGTGTTTATGCAATCTGAAGTTACTTTGAATAGCCTTTTGTTCAATTCTAGGAATAATTTTGGTGGAACTTTTTTAGACTGGAAATTGTGTTTTAGTTGTGCCAAACATTGCAAAAAACATTTTATGGCACCCTCTTAAACAAGACTGGGCAAGACCCTTGGATGTAGGATTGTGGAATTGTTTTAATAGATTAAATTTGGCACAGCTGTATCATTCAGTGGAAATATATTGTAAAGTTTTCCATTTTAATTTGCATTATAATAAAGTATTGAATTACATTATGTGCTTAATACATTAATGCATTATATGTGCTTGTGAAAATCTATCCTTGGTGGAATGGCTGAGAGTGGTATGGTTAGTGTGGACATACCGTTGAGATAAGAGAAGGGCATATTATTCGAACACTTAAGGCATTTTTGAAGTTCCTTATTTATAATGGCACCAATGAAGTGTTAGTGTGGGATTGAAAGCAACGGTTCCTTGTGATGACAGTAGCTCGCAGCGAGGGTCCAAGGGGCAACACTGACGCAGCGTCAGGTTTCTGATGCACTAATCTGCCTTCTAGTTTTTCTTTCTCTCATTCTTTTTCTTTTCCTAACACTTGACGCTGCTGTGTGCTGACCCTGACCCAGTGACCCAATAAGATTATGAGATCTGAAGGAACCTTTGTTTCTGGTGATTTTAGTGTCTTAATTTAGTCAGAGCAGCAAAAGTGTTTATTAGACGCGAGTGAGACTTTGATGGAGAATTATGTAGCTAGCTCCTCAAAGTTTGGAAATTTAGCTTGAGGCAGCATGTGTTTTTGTACTGGAGTCTTTATAGTGACCTATTTGGTATACCTTCTGCATGTTTTAGTACTGTTAGGTGGCAGGGAGTGTAGGAAAATGCCCCTTTTTGTCATGGTCACTCAAACGTTTTGCTCACCAATGCTTGTTTCATTCTGGAAGTGCACTGAAAGCTTGCTAACCAGACCCCAGTGCCAATGCTCCTTCCCTAAAACAAGGTAACATATATTATTAAAATTGACATATACTTTGGCATCCCTGGAAGTCACTAATAAATGGTACCCCGGGTCCGAAGGGCAGGAGGACCACAGAAGGTCCCTAAGGGCTGCAGCATTTCTTATGCCACCCTAAGGGACCCCCATAAAAATTGCATGCAGACTGCCATTGCAGGCTGCGTGACATGGTGCAAATAATGGTGAAAACATGACATGGCGCTCACACCCCTGTGTGCAATGCCCAAGTCACTGTATATGATGTCACCCCTACAGCAGGCCTTACAGCCTTAAGGCAGGGTGCTTTATATTCTATTTGAGGACTGTAGGAAGCTGATTTTATATAGTGGACCAAAATGAGGTACACTGTGTAGAGTCTCTAGGCAACCCTTGTTGGTTTACAGAGGCACAAATGCCAACACAAAATGCTCTCTTTTGTGGTAGTGTGGGCGAGCGGTTTAGGCTAATTGGAGGTTAATGCTAAGCATTTGTTGTACTCACAGAGGCAATAAAGGACCGGAATAAATCAAACCTATTTCGAAAAATATTTTTATATAAATTTTAATACCAAGAACTTTATCAGGTATTTTCTTAAATCATTTTTTTAAACAGGTAACAAAAATGTTCACTTAAATGAGTCTTTGCACAGCAATGCTTTCCTGGTGGGAAAAAAGGCATATATTGCATACAGTAATTTATGGTTGGTTTCCGGGGGTCTCCTTCAAGACTTAAGGTCGTGGGCATACGAGTGCAGAGATGCTGGCCGGGTTTAGTAGCTTTGCAAGCTAAGCCATTGGGAAGAAGTGGGGCCACGTAAAAACAGACTGTAAAGGGGATCTTGTGGACCAGTCCGGGAGCTGCTAACGGGGGCTCGGGTCACAAGGGTCCTGGGAGCAAAAAAGTAGTCCATTTCCGGGTCCCGGGCTACGATGCCCAGGTGTGTAGTTAGGTTGGCTGGGCTCGGTGTTCTAAAGTCCCTCGCCAGATGAAGGTGCAAAATCAGGACAGCTGCACGTCTCTGGAAGTGGGTTTCTGCAGTGCTGACGTCCCTCGACAGCTGATCGGTCTTGGTGCAGTGGGAGTCCGGATTGGATTCACATAAGCCTAGTTTGCTGCAAGGGGTCCGATACACCGGGTATTGGTGCTGTTTGGCTCTTTGGTGACTGCAGGGGAGTAGCTCCTCTACTCTACGGGAGATTGCTTGCAATAACCGGAGTTCTTGGCAGATGCTCAGCTGCAGAAGGAGTCACTTGGTCACGATAGTAGATACTGGTGCATACAAGGTTTGGTGCCTAATCTTTGTCCTGTTCTTCAGGATCCATTGAATCTAAGTTCCTGGCATCAGGGGTGCCGCCTAAATAGTCCAATTAGGGGTGTTGAGGGATGTGACCGGTAGTAGCCAATGGGCTACTTGCCTTTAGGGTGACTACACCCCCCCCTATATGATCACTTCCTGTGGGAAGAGAGCATAACCCTGACCCAGCGAGACTAATTCCACAAAAAACTAAGATGGCAGAATTTTATTTTTCATCAGGTAGCCCAACATAAGGGTGGAACTAGCCTAATAGGGAACACACCTTCTGACTAGCTAATTTTCCTGCCTTTCTTGGTCCCAAATGCGCCTGGGGAAGAGGGTGGCATTTCCCCGGTCTGGGGAAGCCTTTGGTCGCATATCAAAGGAGGCAGAGGCCTTTGAAACCTCCTGACTTGGTATGCTAATTACTTGGCCATCCTGCTGGGAGGAGGTCACAACAAGCAGGATGCGCCATGTCATGCAGCCTGCAGTGGCAGTTTGCAGGAGTGTGGTGAGGTATCCCTTAGGGTGGCACAATAAATGCTGCAGCCCCTCTTTAGCCTCCCTGTCCTAGGTGCCAGGGGTACCATTTACTTGGGACTTACAGGGGGTGCTAAAGGCTTTGGCAATTGGGGGAACAATTGTACAGTTTTAGGGAAAGATCTGGCACTGGAGACCTGGATAGTAGGAACCCAGTGCACTTCCGTCAAAATTGCATCAAATACCAGGCAAAACGTGGGGGTGACAATGTAGAAAAGGGGCACTTTACTACAAGGACTTATCTGCATCAGTTGATAGATATTTCAAGGGAACAGGGAAGCCATCTTAAGGTATGTACTGGGCACTGGTCAAAACAAGTTACCCAGCTACATATTGGCTTCACTGAAATCTATGGCACCTTGGATTAGAAAATCTATACTGACTCCAGTGTAAGATTTATTATACCATGCAACCAGAGGACACCTTAGAGGTGCCCCCTGAAACCTACCAGCCTTTAGTGTGCTGGCTGACTGGTGTAGTCCAGCTTGCCAACACAGACTGGTTTCTGACCCCACTGCAGGTGAGAGTCCCTACTCTAAGGTCGGAAACCATGCCTACTCCGGAGGAAGGTGTTCACACCTCCTGCAGCAAGATGGCTAGTGATTTAGCACATTAGGACCAGGGACTTCAAAGTCCCTGCAGCTTTTGATATGCGACCCCGGTATCCCCCAGACCTTGGAGATGCCACCCCCCTACCCTGAGGTCCATTTCCCACCAAGACCTGTGGGAAGATTAGCTATGCAGGAGGCATGTTGCACACACCAGATTGTCACACCCCTAAGGAAAGGGTTCCACCATATTGTTTTTGGTAGAATTAATAACGCTGGGACAGGGTTATGCCCAGTCCTCACAGGAAGTGGTCATATTGAGGGTATAGTGACCCCAAGGCTAAGTAGCCCATTAGCTACTACCCTTCACTCCCCTTAACGCTCCTAAATCTAGTATTTAGGGGAGTCACTGTCACCAGGAAAAAAGTGTTGGCTCACTCAGGGAGGAGACCAAAGAGCAATAACTGAGGAGCAGCCACTGACTTGACGCCAACCCTGCCAGCCTGCCTGCTGTCCCCAACAGTTGCAAAGAAGACTACTCGTCCTGCAGCTGTTCAGCATCCAAAAGCCTGGGAGTGCTGCCAGCATTTCACAAAACAGCCAGCATCTTTCATGGAGTGGTGGAGCTACTTACCTACACCGAAATGCAAGCTCTGATTTACTGAACTGTTGCTGCCTGGCATCACCAACGCTGCAGCCACACAGGAGGAGGTGTTCCGAGGTCCGCCTTGTCTCCCCAACGAGTAACGAACCGCTAGATCCTCCAAGAGCCCTCCAGCACCAATACCTGGGGTACTAGACCCCTTGCAGCAGCCAAGATTTGTTGATGGTTCAATGCAGACAGTGACCCAAAGGTGACCAACCAGCCGATGAGGGACGTCTGCACCGCAAAAGCCATCATCCAGAGTGGCTCAGCTGTCCTGTTGTGTGCCCATCTCCAGGTCGTCACCTGAAGCAAGTGTCTGACTGCGGCGACCCGACACCTCAAATATATCTGCACCTGAGCCCCACAGCAGAGTCCCAGTGAAAAGATGGTGTCTCTAGCACCCAGAGAGCTCCGTGTCCTGAACTCTCCTTTGAGTTCTGCCGGACTGGTCCCCTAGTCCCTGCCTGTAGTCTTTTTCTGCAGGCTCACTGAAAGAGTGCCTCTGACCGCCGCGACCCGCTGGACCAAAAGACCACTGCACACGAGCCCCACAGCCTGAGTCCAGATCAACTGACTGTGCATCCCGGCTCCGGAGTCCCTAAAGACCCGTGCCCCCTTTTGGCTTTAAACAGACTTGTCCCCCCCCAGTCTCTGCGTGCAGCTTTTTTGCAGGAACAGTTTCCCATTGATTTTAAAGGGCCCCACGACTCCAAAAAGCACCTTTGCACCCGGGCGCCCCAGAGTAGACTTGGGGCTGACTTGGACCTTGGCCCCCACCTTTCCTTAAGTCCTGAAGAACAGTCCTTTAAGTCGATGAGAAGTAGTCCTATGCAGTGAATGTTATCCCCATAGGCTGATATATTCCCACGAATACAGTATTATCGTTTTTTTTTTGTTTTTTTTATGATAACCTATCTTAAAAAGTGCTTACCTGATCACAAAGATATAAAATAATATAAAAATCTGTATCTTAATAAGTTGGTGTCTAATTTCTTTAAGTGTCCCATTTATTGACTGTTTGTACAAAAAATGCTCAACACTCCCCTTTGATTAGCCTAAGCTGCTCGACCACACTACCACAAAATAGTTGCCTAGACTCTCTACAGTGTACTTCGTTTTAGTGCACTATATAGAGAGCCAGCTTCCTACAATGAGCATGTGTAACTGAAATAAAAATACTTGTGCAACAAAAGAGGAAAATTATCCAGTTAAAAAATAGTAAACCTATTTTTGATGCTGATCGCATAGGCATTTTTTCACTGACTGTCTACATTAATCAGATTGAGAGTTCGCCTACGGATAGGTCAAATTGCCCCTCAGATAAGGGCCCACATGACTAATCAGTTATTTAGATGAATGACTTTATTGAAAAGCATTTTGTTTTCCTGCCATTTTCATATATGGTCTGATTTGTAGGGTTGTTTAAACACCCATTCAGTTTGACTGAGTAAAAAATTCAATGTTCTTCTTTGCAGGCATTTAAATATCTAAGGGAAGAGGTCAAAACCTTTCAGGGCAAGCCAATAATGGTAAGATTTGTGCACTTCTAAACTGGTTTTCTCCAAGTTATTTTGCAGCGCACCAAAAGTCTGGGTGGGAATTCCTGAGTAACATTGCACTTTGTTCATTATTCACTTGAACAGAAGTTTCCAAATCTTTTAAAGTATCCATTTTTGAACGAAACAGCTTGGGCAGTTTACTTCTGCGGTTTAGAGTTGACCTGTAAATCTAATATCTGTATTTGTGTTCTGAAGGCTAAAGGAATTGTAATAGATTTGGGTAATCTCAGTTGAGACCGAAGTAATGATATTCCGCAGTATACTGTTGTCATTGAGTTTTTCTGTAACTGGTCATTTTGTTAATATATATTGTAGTAAACTAAGAAGTTGTTTTTGTATGTTAAATATACTTCTATAGCGCAAGTCTACCCATAGGTGTCTTGGCACTTGCCGATCATGAGCTACTAAGCTAGAGAATTACTGATTCCTAAACAGCCAAATGTTATGTCTCAAACTAGAGAATTGTCATGGTCTTTATCCTTGGAGCTCTATTCCTAGAATAATCAGCAGCCTGACTGTCAACCCCGCTATCATCAAGTGTTGTGATGCAACTTGGATTATTTCTCAACATCCATCAAGTATCTGGCCATGCAAATATTTTAACCACGGTTTTGACCTTTTTTAAAATAAGTGTTGTATGCCTTACATTAAATACTTTACATTGACTGTAGATTTAATTTAGTCAGAAATCCATTCACATTGGGCATCTCAATACAATGCATAAAATAATTTCTTATTGCAAGAGCCATAATTGATTAGTTAACCTAAGACAGTGACTGTCATTTGTAAACTTTTTTTCCTACAGTGCCTTTGGCAAGTGCATTGCTCTAATGAGTTTGTAATCTCATATTTTTGCATAACAGGCGAGGATAAAAGCCATCAATACATTCTTTGCAAAGAATGGATACCGGGCAGTGGACTCAAGTGTGTACACTCAGCCAGTTCAAACACAAGCACAGTTTGCTTCACCACTCTTTATGCAGCCTGTATATAACCCTCAACAGCAGTACTCCATCTACAGCATTGTGCCTCAGACCTGGTCTCCGAACCCTACACCTTACTTTGAAACCCCACTGGTAAGTAGCACGTCAATCAATGAAACATTTTTTTTAAAACTTTATAATTTCTCAGCAATTACATACAGCTGACTTATGTAATGGAAAAAAATAAGTTTCATATGAGAGGTATAGTAGGTTACCCATAATACAAAAAATAATAAATGAAGACATTCAAGATAAGGAGACACAGGCAAAGGGAGGGATACAAATAACTGAGCATGTCACACAAAGGGAGAATAAGAACATATTTAGTTGCCATACAACAATACTGGAAGATGCCAAATGCAATAATGGCAGAGTACTTATAAATAAACAGTTGATACATCATCTGCAGAATCAACCATGGACATAAAATTACGCAATGGTTTCCAAATATCTTTAGGCCTTGATGTATTTGGCTGTAGTGAGGCGTATAATTCGGAAGTAGTGTCACAACTAGTCAAGTCTTTCAGCCAAGCTGCCACTGGGGGGTGGGGTGGGCAATGGTGGGGGGGAGGGAGGGGGATGTAGTGAAATTTGCCGTATGACTAAAAGTAGTGCTATGGCAGTGAAACGACACAGCCCCAGTAGTAGTTACTTAACATACCCCAATAAAGCCATAAGGAGGTCAGCTAAAAGAGGTTGTTCGATCATAAGAGATGGAGTGGAAAAGATATCCTTCCAGTAGGTTGCAATTGTCTCAAGTCCATGTCGAAAGGGAGAAGTCTGCACGGTCTGCCCGACATTTCGAGCTTTTGTGAGATCTGGAGCGACGTGGGTAGTGTAGTCTCTGTGCAGATACTTCTAATGTATTAACTTATGCCGGTGATTACCCAACGTGAGTTCAGTCTGCATTCTGCAGTAGTACCATCCCTTATCCAATATTGGAGTACCCAGATCACGTTCCCATGCCAACCTAGCCTTCTCCAGTCCAGAGGGCCTTAATTATAGGGAAATGTGATATAATTTAGAAACCAGACGGCTATTATCTGGCGACGTGATGAGCAATGTGAGTGGTAAGAAATATTTGTGGTCAGTCGGATAGTATGTACTGTGCAAATGATGAAAGGTTAATATATCCATGACCGACAATTGATCTGTAGCCATTGCGGAGCTGGGCCTGAGTATACTGTCTAAAAATAGGTTAC
Source organism: Calotriton arnoldi (assembly GCA_963921515.1). Taxonomy (NCBI): domain Eukaryota; kingdom Metazoa; phylum Chordata; class Amphibia; order Caudata; family Salamandridae; genus Calotriton; species Calotriton arnoldi. Next base: position 1,139,920 of record CAWUFW010003218.1, read on the forward strand.
GGGGGAAGTAAATTGATTCCCTACCAAGATACCACAGAAGCTTGAACCACACCCAACTAGTAGTGTCTAGCGTTTAAATCTTATTTGGGTCACTTGGAAGTCTTTGGGCCAGTATGGTGTCAAGAGGGAGATGTGGTAGTTGTGCGCGTTCAGGTTTGAGAAATGCCATCCGGATGATACCAGTAGTAGGCATAATGTGCTTGGGTTATGTAAAAAATAGAGCTGAAGGTCAGGGACTCCGAAGCCGCCTCGCTCATAGGATAGTGTAAGGACTTCCTAGCATATTAATCGGATATGCAGCCCACACAGTGAGGTAAAAAGAACTGCCAGTAAGGCAATGGGATTTTTTTTTAATAAAGGTAAAGAAAGCAGGGTCGCACTATCATTTTAATTGCTATACGTTTGGCATTACCCAGCGGAAGCTTAATCCACCTTTCTATTTGCATCTCAAGTTTCATCAAAGCAGGCCCATAGTTGTCATGTATTACCTCTGAGTTCTCCCTGTTAATGTGAATGCCCAGATATTTAGTAGAGTAGATTACACCGTTCCGTGGCGTCTGTGAGTTGAAATAACTGACTTACTCAAGTTAATGCACAATCTGGAGAAAAAGCAGAATCGCTGCACCTCGCGCCCCAGTGGAGGCAACTTTTCTGCAGGGTCATGAACAAACACGTTGTCCGCATAAAGGGAAGCTAATAATGTCCCATGGGAAAATCTGAGGAATCTATCAATGTTTTTCCTGGAGGTGGCGAACAAGCGGGTCCATGGTGATGATAAACAAAAGGGGAGAGATGGCAACCCTGTCTGGTACTGCACGTTAGAAGGAAAGGGTTCATAAGTGTACTGTTTAGGTGCAATAAGGTCAGCGGGTCTTGATATAGCCGACGAATCAGTTTGCAAAAACTGTGAGGCATGCCCAGTTTGGCTAGTGCAGCATGCCAAAAACCCCACTTGAGGGAATCAAATGCCTTTTCGGCATCCGAAAACTCAGCCACTGAAGGAACAGTAGGGGAGATTTAATTGACCACATCGAATAAGGTGCGGTGATTAATTGAGGTGGAGCAGTGTGGTACAAAGCCGGATTGCATGGGGGAAATAATGCGATCCATTAATAGAGAAAGGCGGGTAACTAAAACTTCGGCCAAAATGTTAGTATCGAAATTGAGCACGGATAATGGCAGATAGGAAGAGCAGTGATATGCCAACTTGTTGGGTTTAAACAGGATTGTGACGACTGCTTCCTGCTTCAAAGGAGGCAAGTGGCTGCGCTCGAGAGAATCGGCATACATATCAAAGTGTGGGGACAGTATTGATTTATAGGCCTTGTAAAAATCACCAGAAAACCCATTTAGGCCAGGTGCCGTGGAGCCATTCAGATAGTCAAAGGCCTGCGAAATCTCCTCACTCGTGATAGGGGAGGCAATGTGCGGCCTGGATGTTAACATTTGACTGCACCGTCACGCTCTAGCATATTTTCTCAAATATGCGATTTCACGTTGAGCAAGGTCATGGAAATCCTGCAATAATTTTGATCTGTCGTGAAGCTGATCATGGGTCGCGTCTCTATTAGCAGAGAATCAAACATTTATGAAGCGACAAAATCCGGAATGGGAGGGGTCCAGGTTGTTGTGTTCTAGGTGTGCTGTGAGTTGCTGGTTGATGGCTTTCTACACTTTTGCTTGAAACCGAAGCAGAGGAATGGGCCAGTAGTGCTTAGGTTCTGCTGGGTTGGCGATTGTCTTTTCAGTAGGAGCCTCACTTAAGCATGTTTTCAGTCTTCAGGGAAGGAGGCCGAGGTGATTGTGGTGTTCAGGACTTCACTGAACTAGTCACCAGGGGTCTTGCTTCCGAGGTTGAAGATGTGGTGGGGACGGGTCCGTGCGTGCTCCCGAGTGCACGGAGTTTATGATTGAGATTGTTGCTTGAGTGGTGAGAGGATCCAAGTGGGTGAGTAGGGGTTTGTGTGCTTCGAGTAGGTTAATGGTGTCTGCGGCGGGAGGTGGGTGAGGGGCGCGTTGGCGTTGCAAGTTTTCATGTGTATCAGATCTTAACCACTCTGGTCAGTAACTGTTGTCATAAACAGTGCATGACTGCTCAGATCGATGTTTGCTGCAATGAAGCAGTCCATAAGTTATATTTTGTAAATAAGCGTTTGAGTTGCAACTTGTATCGTTATTTTGAGTCTGTCTCTAGTAGCTTGTTGGTCTTAGGTACTCAATGCTGCGTATTTGACCTGAACCTTTAAAAACTAGTTTTTTGTGATGCTGACACTTAATGCATTCCTTCACTTAGATTAAAGACAATTCTCTCACAGGCTTGCATAACTGATTTGGTTTGTCTATCTGATTGAGGAGGGTGAGCAGGGAGGCTGGGTGATTAAGGCATTATTCACTTGTCCAGTTTAAGTGACCAATATATCTCCTGGTTTTATTGGTTGACAAATGGACTGCAGTTTTTCTTAAAATGGTTTAAAGATTGGCCTGTGCTCTTACCCATCCAATCACACATGTTTCTGGTCCACTGCCATGATCTGTGCAGTTTGGCAGGAATTCTGTACAGGTCGACTGAAGGCCATTTAAAGAGGAATGTATTCACCAAGAACATTTTGTAAAGGCATAAACTGTGAACATCAGCATTTTTTAAAATGTAACAATTCTGTGAAAATGGCAATATGCATCTTCAATTAGCAGCCTTAGATCTTTCACAAGTCGAGTACACATGTAGCGCCTCCACCACCAGTGCCATTTTATTTTTGACTTGATAAACATAGCATGCATTTGGTGAGGATAGCAGATGGATTTGAGTTATGAGGACAATCTGTGCGTGGTACTGGGGAGGTGGTTAAGCTTGAGAGACATTACCATTGATAGTTGCTTCGGATTGAACACTTAGAAACTAAGGCTAATTACTGGAGGATTAAAGAAGGGTATATGTCGGATAGCATGAGCCAGGCGCATGCATTTTCTTCTAAAAAGAGGGAAACTTTTAACTGCTACAGAATGCTGGGCAGAATAGCCATTCAAGGTGTGACTCCCTAGCCCAAGTAAACAATTAAATTGTTACTGTAGTATATGAAGAGTATTGCTAATGAGGCAAATGTTTGCTACATTTTCTCTGTTTCTTTATTACAGGCTCCCTTTCCAAATGGTGGGTTTGTAAATGGTTTTGGTTCATCCGGATCTTATAAAACAAATGCTTCCTCGTTAAGTATAGGACGGGCATTCCATAGAAAAAGGTGAGAATCTGTTTTTTTGGTTTTTTTAAATGTAAATGTTTGCTTTTAATGTTTCCACTTTTCCTTCCTTTTGTAATGACCTCAGGTGAGATCACTCCTACTCCTCCACCTGTCCAGCCATTCCCTAAACTGCTTCTGATGCTGGGTATCCTCAGTTCAAGCGATCTTTCACTTTTGTGTTAACGCACCAAATTAAAAGAAAATTAAGAAATTGGACTTTTACTTTAGAGTGAAGGCTATAATCAATGGCAACGCTTCAAGATGTTAAGCAGATGACCTATGTATTAGAAGTTGTTCTCTTTTGACAATGTATTTGTGCTTGCTCGGGATTGATCTACAGTTGCAAATCTTGAGATACTGTTCGCCTGTGCTTGAAATTCATTATATTAAGGTTTCATGTAGCCTGTGCAGTTTCTTGTGACACTTTTATTGTATTCGTTAGCCCATTGTAGTTTGGGGAACGTGACTCAGCCCTATGATGACCAAGTATCGCGCTTAGAGAGAACATGGCACACGTTCAAAAGTCTTGGCAGCTTTCTTCCTTTCAGCCTCTTAACTAGACATACTGTTTCCTTCTAAAATGCTTTTCTCCCCTTCCCTAATTTCTGACTTTTCTTTTGCCTAGACTGAGAATGTTTGTCTGTCTCTATGATTGGCAAGATTATGAGATCTGAGGGCTGCCCTTTTAACGTCTTTTCTACGAGACGGCACATGTGCTGTCTGAAAGACCTATTGCCAGCTTAGAATCTGACTATTGTTTCCCTGCTGCCTCTGAATCTCCCAACCCGTCCCCCCCCTGTTTTGTATCCCCGCCACTTGTGTCCCCACCCACAGTGTGTCCAGCACACCCAGTGTTTCTTCACCCTGTCCGGGTTACTTCCCCTATGTGTCCTGCGCTACTTTATTCTGTTTGTTTACTGATCAGATTTGATTAGTGAAAAGAAAAAAAGCAATTGCTCCATTTGTAGGCATCGTATGTTTGGTGTGCAAGCTTTTTCTTTGTTTTGCCTTTATGCACAGCATTAGGGTTACTGTACAGCATGGCTGAAACCATTACAAAGGCAATATGTCCCAAAGGCAAGCGCTGCTAATTTGGTCAATGCTCGTTTGTATCTCTATGTGCAAAGCAGTGCCATTTACGTGTCTGATGCCTCTTGTAGCTTCTTGTACCCCTGTAGCTTTAAAAGGTCAGCCTTATGGAGTCCACCTCCTTTTTCCTTTACATGAGTGATCTGGTCCAGTCCTCAAGGGCTCTTCTCAGGTTGCAGAATGCAGATTCAGTCCTCTTCTGCTCTTTATCAGGTCCATGAGTGTTATGAAGTGGGTGCCTGAAGGTGCCACATTTATGCCTGGCACACGAGCTAGTGGGTAGGAATCACTCCTGGAAAAGCCCTAACCAATGGGGTTCACGATCCTTGAGCTAATCTTTCACAATTTTGACATTTTCAAGATGGCTAAAGTCTTCAGCCACACTAAACATCTGTGATGGTGGTGCGTGTGTGTGGGGAATGTACTGCGGTAATCCTGGTGTCCTCCGCATCGGACACTAAAAATCCACTTTTATGCAGTCCGTCTACCCCAACAAACTCCGAGACAGTCTGGTAAAATTGAAGTGAGTTTTCGGCAACCAGACAGTGGATGCACATAGAGGGTTTCGGTGTTCTGTTTCCCTCCCTTGAATTTACCTCTAAATGAGTCGGTGTTCATTGTAATTGGGGTCTGACGGACTAACGAGACAAAAGAAGGGCCCTGCTAAAGTTTAGCTAACACTTGCCTGTGACAGGGTAGGCCCGTTTAAACACAAGCAGGCCTGTTGGGCAGGATGTGACTTTCAAGCAGGTCTTAACACTTTAATGTCAGAGAATCATCCTTGCCTCCCCCGCAAACTCTATCCGGTTCAGATAGGTCATCTCTGTCCAGTCAAATCAACCTATTGTTTGCTTCCGGGAGCAGTTCACACTTAACCCTAGGGGTGCCATCAGCTTCCAGGTGACATTTGGAAAGTACTAAAATGCCTTAGTAGCTTCAGGAAGGCAAAAGGCGTTTCTAACTTAACTTTTCTGTAACAGTTAGATAACATTTGGCTACCATTAAATTGGATTTCATTTAACTAATTGAGTCTTTAAAATATTTCTCTAGCTGTTTTCTAGGCAGATAGATTTATTAAACTTGTAATTGTATCCCATGGAACAGTTAAACTTGCTACAGCAGAAAAAGTACTTTTGGGCATTTTCACTGTAAGGACATGGTTGACCTTAAACCTTTACATGTCCAACTCCTTGAGTCAAAAGGGTTATTTTGATAGGTTAAATTTGCAGTTAAAACCTGCACAGCCATGCTACTAGGGGGCAGGGCTGAAGTCAAGTTTGTGTTGCCACTGTAGTGGGTGGCCTAATTATGCTGCAATCCACTATTGACATTTAACTTGCAGATCTGGGGACACTGAGTACCATATGCTTGGGACTTGTATGCAAGTGAAATGTGCAAGCAAGACATATAACACATAAAACGTGTTGAAAGGAGGAGCACAAGCAAGGGTAAAGTGCACGGAGTTCCATAGATGGCACATAGGCAATGCCGGGTGATGCTGGAGAAAGGTCACATTTTTAACATTCAGAAATACAATGGTCGAGACTTTCTTTCTTGGCTTGAAGGTGGATTGTCTAGCTGCAGCATTACTGGGTGAGTATGAATTTTTCAAACATTAGGAAAAATCAAGGTTTATCTGATTTAATTGCCCATTTTGTTTCCTGCTGCACACTTGTTGTTCCTCACTTCCAAACGCTTTATTTCTGCATTTTCCTGTAGGGTTTGTAGATAATGTAAGAAGGCTCACACTGTAGTAAGGAAGCGCTAGTGTGTTGCCATTGCCTCGAATTTTCAAAGTGTGTACATTGTTGGCTTGTAGTGCTTAGTAGTGTACGCATGGCACACCGAGTATTGGATGAAGACTATAGAATAACAAATGGAAAGCTTTTCTCCAACACTAAGCCATAAATCTTTCAGGAAAATGTTTACTTACGGTGCTAATTTTCCACAGATCTACAACCCTCTTCCCAAAAAAATGTATTTGAGTTAAACGTTTATGCAAAAGCAGACTACTCTTTCCTCTTTAAAATAGGGGCTTATAAAACATCTCAACAAAATAAAAATTTGCTTGCTTGCTAGTGTGCATTACTGCATAAGAGTTTTTAGTTTTAGATTAATTAACTTTGGTCAACAGGTATATCTCAAATTATCTTGTGATTCTAATTCACAAGGCATTTCTTTTGAAGTGTACTTGACAAGTATCTTTCCAGTGCCTTAAAGCAGGGCCTATTTTGCTTATTTTGATTTAATGTTTTGTATACACCTAAACAGGATTCCCTGCATTTTACTTTATCAGAGATATTCCTTGCTTTGACCTGAGTTCGGGAAAGCGTCACAATAACTCGTTTTACTAAATAAACCATTCTAAGACTTGCGATTGGGCATCCTATTTTAAAGAAGTGTGTTGAGCCAATATGCTTATCAATTTTGCTAACACAAACATACTATCTCCTTGATTATTGATCTTTTTGTGCTAGCAGTCTTGACCCCAATATTGCAAATGCACCCATATTCCATAGTAAACTTTTAACCAAGCAGACATGGTGTGCGCATTCAAAGAGAAGTGCTATTTCAGTGGATGCTTCAACATGAAGATTGCTCACATCTTGACTCTCCTCAAGGTGAAAGACTAGAACTGGAAAGTTGAACTATCTGTCCTATGCCGATATGTGGCGTCTTTGATTCTGAAATGCAGCTCAGATGACATCACAGACCTCTGTAAGACTCACCTCTGCAAGTTTTTTCCTTGCAGGTCTCACACAAGTCGATTTCCACCCCTGCCCCCCCACCATTAGTGTTTGAAAGATGTGATTTCTTACCACAAACAGATGTCGCATTGACAGTTATGTCTCCCTCTGGTGCCCGAACCTAAACGTTTCTCCAAATTGTGAGAACTGTTGCCTTGAGCTGGCAAAGGCCCTTAAGGAGCAGAAGACAAAGCGGTTTAGCCAACAAATCTTTGAATCTGGTTTTGGAAAGGTTAGTACCTTCAGGAAGAAGCACATACATCACAAGGGATTCTTCGCTTCACAACATGAATGTTGTGAGAAAGTGCCATCTTTCTTACATGGTATGCCCCCACTTTTTGCTGAATGGCTGATGTACTTTGACTGAGTGTGCCCTGGGCTCCTGCCAACCAGGTACCCAGGGCCTGTGTTCCTTCCCTAAAATTGCATTGATACCTACACCCAATTGACATCCCTGGCCACAGGTCAGCCCCTGGTAAATGGTACCATGGGTACCCAGGGCACTGTGACCAGGGAAGGCCCCTAAGGGCTGCAGCACTTGTTGTGCCACCCTTAGGGACCCTGCACCTTACACACACACACTGCCTTTGCAGGCTGCGTGTCTTGGTGCAGAACAAAAGTGAAGAGTCGACATGGCTCACATCCCTGTGTGCCATGCCTACAAGCCACTGCCCTGGCCTAGGTCAGCCACCCCTCTAGCTGGGTGCACTATGCCAGTGGTGAGGGCATAGAGGCATGAGCCCTGTGCCCCTACAGTGCCCAAGTCCATTCTTGGGCATTGTAAGTGCAGTGCTGCCATTAAGAGTATATGGTGCTGGGAGTCTGTCATTACGAACTCCACAGCACCATAATGGCCCCACTGAAGACTAAGAAGTTTGGTATCAAACTTCTCAGCACATTAAACCCCCACTGATGCCAGTGTGGGATTTAATGTAAACGCACTCCAGAGGGCATCTTAGAGATGCCCCCTGAAACCAACCCGACCTCCAGTGTCCGGACTGAGTGGCTGCCCAGGCTGCCACCACCAGACATGTTTCTGGACCCCTGGGTCGAGAGCCTCTGCTCTCAGGGGCCTGAAACAATGCACATCCCGGGACGAGGTGCCAAAGCCTCCTCCCCAGGATGGGCAGGGGGAGCTTCAAAGGCCTGCCGCCTTTGGAGTTTCCCCAGACCATTTGCTGCTTCCAGCAAACTGGTCCCCACTGGTTCTACCCCCACTCCTGGCGGGAGAACCGGCGGGAAAACCAGAAGCAGGAAATGGGTTGTGCCCACCTCTGCCAACTCCACCCCTAAGGTGGGGAGGCGAGGTGAAGCACAAACTCGAGTCCCCGCCATCTTGAGGATGGGGGACCTGGCCAACCAGGGACAGGCTCCTGTCCCCCTCCCACTGGAGAGGAACAGAATAGGGGTGTACCCACCCCAGGGAAGGGACCCATTGGTCCCTGCCCTTACCTACCTGTAACCACCCCTAAATTTAGTATTTAGGGGCTCCCTGAACCTTCCTTCCGCAGTTCCCAAATCCGAAAACAAGAAGAGAAGACGAAGCAAGAAGACCAGCCGTGCAGCTGCTAAAAGGAGGCGACAACAACTGACTTGGCCCCAGCCCTACCGGCCTGTCGACCTCTGAACCTGCTCCTGCGGAATCCCGGCCTCAGCAACCTCACAAACCCCGGAGGACCTGACTTCTGTGCTACAGCCTTCGACCCAGGGACTCCCACGAGCAGTGGTACTGCTCAAAAGAAAACCTACCAAAGACCCGGCCCTGGCACGGAGCCGCGAAACCTGCACACTCTGCACCCGCCGAGTCCAGCCTGTGCCTGAGTGACCAAAGACCTCGAGGACGACCCCCGGCGATTCTGACCTGGAATCCAGTGGCCAAGGACCCTCCTCGACGACCCAGACGACGCCTGCAGCCTCAGGACAAGGGACCCCTCCAACCGCGACCAGCAGGGGGTAAGATTTCCCGACCTCAAAAGACACCCCTGCACCCGGCGCCCACGGCCCCCTGTGCCCAACTCCTGGGTGTCTACCTATCCTCCAAGACCCCAACTTACCTCCTGAAGTGTTGGTGCGTCCCTGAAGAATCACCGTCCCCGAGCCTGCAGCCTTTCTTCACCTTTCACGACCTCTATTGTTTAACATTGAGCGCCCGACGGCTCAAAGCACCCTGCACCCAGCCGCCCGAGTGCCCCTGGAAGTGCAACCTCTATCCTAACCTACTTCCCTACTTGCCCTGAGCAAGTGACCAGGAGCCCAGCTCCCACAGTCGCGTGGCCTGCTTGCCAGCAGCCACCAACCCGGGGCCCCCGCCTGCCATAGGATAACATTGGGCCTTCTCACTCTGCACCCGGCCGCCCCTGTGCCGCTGAGGGTGTAAAAACTGTACTTACCTGATCCTGGGGACCCCTGAGTCTTACCCAGAACCTTAACCCTGCCAGTCAAGTACTTACCCGAAATCCGATAACTCACTTTTCTTCCATAGGGTTCCATTGACTGATTTTCTGCGAAATTTCTTCTAAGTGTGGAGTTCTGAAACTTTAGAATATTCACCAAAAATCAACCGAGTCACGAAAACGAAAATACTCACCTAGTATTAGGAGGGGCCTCAGTGCTGGACCCGAGTGCCCAACACTGGCCCTAAAAAGTAATCGCAACGTTACTTACCGTTAACTCACTTTTCCTTCATAGGGATCCATTGACTGGTTTTCTGTGAAATTTCTTCTAAGTGTCGATTTCTGTATTTTACAAATATTCTTTAAAAATCGAACAAACTACAAAAACGTAATTACTTACCTGTTTTAAGTAAATGTCCCAGTGCTGAACCTAGGAGTCCAGCACTGGATTACAAAAGTAACGTAAACATACTTTGCTTGCACACTGTATTTCCTTTCATAGGATAACATTGGTAATTTTATCCAGAAAAGTTTCTAAGTGTCAGCTTTTGAAATATAGTAATATTCTTCAAAAATCACTACAATAACCAAAACGCTTTTTCTTACCTGTATACAGGAAGTGTCCCAGGACTGAATCCAGGATCCAGTCCTGTGGTTAGAAAAGTGCTCTGCAAAGTAATCAATTGTAATTAAGCATAATTTTCCATTGAGCTCAATGTTGCATTGAATTTGACCCTGTGTTGCCTCTTGCACCAACTGTGATTACCACTATCTAAAAGTCTATTGCCTATCTGTAAGGTGAATAACCAAAGCATCTCATACTGAGAAAGTATATTTTGACCCTATTGTTGGTTCTAAAATAAAACAAGCATATATTTTTTATATACAAACCATTGGCCTAGAGTTCAGTTCTTGAGTGTGTGGCTTCATTTGCTGACTGAGTGTGTACAACAAATGCTTTACACTGTCCTCTGATACTGCCTTACTGCTCGACCAAGCTACCACTTTGGAGAGTAAGGTTATATCTAACTTTAGCCTCTGTCAACCCTCTGGGGATCTGTGGACTCTGTACACCCTGAACCTTACTTGGGTACAGTATATACAGAGCCACTTTCCTACATTGGTGGATCAGCGGTGGGATACAAACTTGCATTTGTTGGACTACTTGGTTACCATCTGATCACACGACAGAACTCTTAAATTGCCTTTAGAATTCTGATTTTTTTAATTGGCATTTTTTTTTTACCAAATTACTAAAAGTCTTGTTAGGGCCTTGCTTAAGTCCCTGTAGCATCTTAGAAAATAAAAAGTCACTATAGCCAAGGTTAGAGGGGTTAGAATTTTTTTAAAAAAATGTCTCAAGACAAGAACCCAGCTACTAGTGAAGATAATAATGACATACAAGAACTGGTTGAGGAGCTCGACCTCACCCCTTATCTTCATTTGTCTTTCAAAGAGATAAGGTCCTTATGCAAACTTAAAGATATACCAATGGGCCAGCATCCAACCAAACAAGGGCTCCAGGAGCTCCTGGCTGAGTATGCTAAAGCCCACCCCTCTGAGCATGGTGATGACCCAACAGAGGAGGAAAGGAATGAGGAGGATGGGGATGGTAACCCACCTCCATCACTTCCTAGGGAAGATAGGGTCCCTGCACCCTTAACTCCAAGAATAGACCTCTGGGGACCTAGGGGCCACCTAGGTGGTCCTGGTCCCAGAGAGGACACTGAGGATACCCTCAGTGAGGAGGACAACTTGTTAGCCAGGTTGGCCAAGCGACTGGACCTAGAGACCAGACTCCTGGCTCTAGAGAAGGAAAGACAGGAGATGGGTTTAGCACCCATCAATGGTGGCAACAATACTAAAAATAAGGATAGGGAGGAAACTTCTGAACCTAAAATCCCCAAAGGGATTGTCCCTAAGTTTGAGGAAGGTGATGACATCACCAAATGGTTCACAGCCTTTGAGAGGGCTTGTGAAATAAGAAGAGTAAAGAAACCTCTGTGGGGGCACTCCTGTGGGAACTGTTCTCTGGTAACTGCAGAGACAGGCTTCTGACCCTCTCTGGGCCAGATGCAGGGTCCTATGACCTCATGAAGAGTACTCTGATTGAGGGATTTGGGCTCACTACTGAGGAGTATAGAATTAGATTCAGGGGGCTCACAAAACCCAGACCCAGTCCTGGATTGACTTCGTGGACTACTCAGTAAAGACACTGGATGGCTGGTTAGCTGGACATAATGTGCATGATTTTTCTGGACTTTACAATTTGTTTATGAAGGAACACATACTAAGTAATTGCACAAATGAAAAGTTGCATCAGCATTTGGTAGACCTAGGTCTAATTTCTCCCCAAGAATTGGGAAAGAAGGCAGACCACTGGGTCAAGACTAGGGTGACAAGGACAACCACTGGGGGTGACCAAAAGAAGGTGGTCACCAAACCCCCAGGGGAAAGGTGGTGAGAATCCCCAAGATAAAAAGTCTGAGTCTTCCAAAGGGCCCCAAAAACCTGTTCAGGGGGTGGGTCCCAAACTACTCCCTATGTGCCTCAACCCTATAGGGGAAGAACTTTGATCCCTTGAAGGCCTGGTGTAATAACTGTAAGAAGTCAGGACACCTCACTGTAGACAAAACTTGCCCCCACAACAAAGCCCCTAAGGCACCCAGTACAGCTACTCCTGGGGCAGCAAGTTTACAGATGGGATCAGAAGTGTACCCTGAGCAAATCTGGGAACCCACTGAGGCAAGTCTGGTCTCCCTAGGGAAGTGGAATTTGCCACTGTAGCTGTGTGGCCACCCAACTTAAAGAAGTATTTGCAATACCCCTGGGTGAATGGAACTAGAGTAGAGGCTCTGAGGGATACAGGTGCCAGTGTCACTATGGTGAGGGACACACTGGTTTCCCCTGAGCAATACTTGATTGGGAAAACTTACCCAGTCACCAATGCTGACAGTGTCACCACTAGTCATCCCATGGCCATGGTGACATTAGGCTGGGGGGTTACTGGCCTGAAGCAGGTAGTGGTCTCTCCGAAGTTACCAGCTGCATGTCTGCTAGGAAATGATCTGGAAACCTCAGCCTGGGCAGAGGTGGAGCTAAAGGCCCATGCAGCCATGCTGGGCATCCCTGAATTGGTGTGTGTAAAAACAAGAGCACAGAGCAAAAGGCAGGGTGAAGAAATAGTGTTGGAGCCTGAAATGATGGCCCAGCCTACCAAGAGAAAAGGAAAGAAGACTGGCGGACCAGCTTCTACACAGTCACAAGAGCAGGACCCCTCTCCTCAGGGAGAGAACCTGGAAGCCCCAGAGGGAACTGAGCCCCTAGAGCTTGACCCTTACCAGGTTGAACTCTTGGGCCCAGGGGGACCCTCTAGGGAAGAGCTGTGCCAGGGACAGCAAGACTGTCCCACTCTTGAAAGCCTGAGGCAGCAAGCTGTTTCAGAAGCCAAGGGAGATGTCAGTGGTACCCACAGAGTCTATTGGGAAGAGGGATTACTGTACACTGAGGCAAAGACCCCAACCCTGGAACCACCAGGAGAGTGGTAGTGCCCCAGAAGTACAGGGAGTTCCTCCTAACTTTGGCTCATGACATCCCCTAGCTGGACATCTGGGCCAAACCAAAACTTGGGAAAGGCTAGTTAGCCACTTTTACTGGCCCCAGATGCACCAAAAGGTGAAGGAGTTTGTCAGCTCCTGTGTTACCTGTCAAGCCAGTGGCAAGACAGGTGGCCATCCAAAGGCCCCCTGATACCACTACCTGTGGTGGGGGTTCCCTTTGAAAGGGTAGGTGTGGACATAGTGGGTCCACTGGAACCTCCCACAGCCTCAGGGAACAAATTCATACTGGTGGTAGTGGATCATGCCACTAGGTATCCTGAGGCTATTCCCCTTAGGACTACTACAGCTCCTGCAGTAGCCAAAGCCCTCATTGGTGTCTTCACCAGGGTAGGGTTTCCTAAGGAGGTGGTTTCAGACAGAGGTTCCAACTTCATGTCTGCTTACCTGACCCACATGTGGAAGGAGTGTGGGGTGCAGTACAAGTTTACTACACCCTACCACCCACAAACCAATGGCCTTGTTGAGAGGTTCAACAAGACATTGAAAGAGCATGATCATGGGGCTCCCTGAAAAACTCAAAAGGAGATGGGATGTCCTACTACCATGCCTGCTTTTAAGCTTACAGAGAAGTGCCACAGAAGGGGTAGGTTTCTCACCCTTTGAACTTCTGTTTGGCCATCCTGTGAGGGGACCACTCTGTCTTGTAAAGGAGGGCTGGGAGAGACCTCTCCAAGAACCCAAACAAGATATAGTGGACTATGTGCTTGGCCTAAGGTCCAGAATGGCTGAGTACATGGAAAAGGCATCCAAGAACCTTGAGGCCAGCCAGGAGCTTCAGAAGCACTGGTATGACCAAAAAGCTGCACTGGTTGAATTCCAACCTGGGCAACAGGTATGGGTTTTGGAGCCAGTGGCACCAAGGGCCCTCCAGGACAGATGGAGTGGCCCTTACCCTATCCTAGAGAAAAAGAGTGAGGTCACCTACCTGGTTGACCTGGGCACCAGCAGGACACCCAAAGGGTTATCCATGTGAACCGCCTAAAACTCTACAATGACAGGGCTGACATCACCATGCTGATGGTGACAGATGAGGAACAGGAAGCTGAGAGTGAACCTCTCCCTGATCTCCTCTCCCACAGCCCAAAAGATGGGTCAGTAGATGGAGTTGTCTTTTCAGACACCCTCACTGCCCAACAGCAGACTGACTGCAAGCAAGTCTTGCAGCAGTATGCTGGGCTCTTTCCTTGACCCCTGGTCTGACAAACTGGTGTACCCATGATGTGGACACTGGTGACAGTGCACCTGTCAAAAACAAGATCTATCGTCAGTCAGACCAAGTTAAGGAAAGCATCAGAGCTGAAGTCAGCAAGATGCTGGAGCTAGGGGTTATTGAGCCCTCTGAGAGCCCCTGGGCTAGCCCAGTGGTTCTGGTCCCCAAACCTCATCAAAAGGGTGAAAGAGAGAGATGAGGTTTTGTGTGGACTATAGGGGTCTCAACTCTGTCACCAAGACAGATGCACACCCTATCCCAAGAGCTGATGAACTGATAGACAGATTGGGTGCAGCCAAATACCTGAGTACCTTTGACTTAACTGCAGGGTACTGGCAGATTGGCATGGCCCCAGGAGCCAAACAGAAAACAGCATTCTCCACACCTGATGGGCATTTTCAGTTCACTGTTATGCCCTTTGGTTTAAAGAATGCCCCTGCCACCTTCCAGAGGTTGGTGAATCAAGTCCTTGCTGGGTTGGAGTCCTTTAGTGCAGCTTATCTTGATGATATTGCTGTCTTCAGTTCCACCTGGCAGGATCACCTGGTCCACCTTGGGAAGGTTTTAAAGGCCCTGCAAACTGCAGGCCTAACTATCAAGGCATCCAAATGCCAGATAGGGCAGGGCACTGTGGTGTACTTGGGCCACCTGGTTGGTGGAGGCCAGGTACAACCCTTACAGCCCAAGATCCAGGCTATCCTGGACTGGGTAGCTCCAACAACTCAGACCCAAGTCAGGGCATTCCTTGGCTTGACTGGGTACTACAGGAGGTTTGTGAAGGGATATGGGTCCATTGTGACTCCCCTCACAGAACTCACCTCCAAGAAGATGCCAAAGAAAGTAAACTGGACAGTTTGTTGCCAAAAGGCTTTTGACACTCTGAAAGAAGCAATGTGCTCAGCACCAATTCTAAAAGCACCAGATTATGCCAAGCAGTTCATTGTGCAGACTGATGCCTCTGAGCTAGGGATAGGAGCGGTCCTATCCCAGACCAATGATGAAGGCCAAGACCAACCTGTTGCTTTTATAAGCAGAAGGCTTCTCCCCAGGGAGCAGCGTTGGAGTGCCATTGAGAGGGAGGCCTTTGCTGTGGTCTGGTCCCTGAAGAAGCTGAGGCCCTACCTGTTTGGAACTCACTTCCTAGTTCAAACTGACCACAGACCTCTCAGGTGGCTAATGCAAATGAAAGGAGAAAACCCAAAACTGTTGAGGTGGTCCATCTCCCTACAGGGAATGGACTTTGAAGTGGAACACAGACCTGGCACTGCCCATGCCAATGCAGATGGCCTTTCCAGGTTCTTCCACTTAGACAATGAAGACTCCATAGGGCAAGGTTAGTCTCATCATCTTTCGTTTGGGGGAGTTGTGTGAGAAAGTGCCATCTTTCTTACATGGTATGCCCCCACTTTTTGCTGAATGGCTGATGTACTTTGACTGAGTGTGCCCTGGGCTCCTGCCAACCAGGTACCCAGGGCCTGTGTTCCTTCCCTAAAATTGCATTGATACCTACACCCAATTGACATCCCTGGCCACAGGTCAGCCCCTGGTAAATGGTACCATGGGTACCCAGGGCACTGTGACCAGGGAAGGCCCCTAAGGGCTGCAGCACTTGTTGTGCCACCCTTAGGGACCCTGCACCTTTACACACACACACTGCCTTTGCAGGCTGCGTGTCTTGGTGCAGAACAAAAGTGAAGAGTCGACATGGCTCACATCCCTGTGTGCCATGCCTACAAGCCACTGCCCTGGCCTAGGTCAGCCACCCCTCTAGCTGGGTGCACTATGCCAGTGGTGAGGGCATAGAGGCATGAGCCCTGTGCCCCTACAGTGCCCAAGTCCATTCTTGGGCATTGTAAGTGCAGTGCTGCCATTAAGAGTATATGGTGCTGGGAGTCTGTCATTACGAACTCCACAGCACCATAATGGCCCCACTGAAGACTAAGAAGTTTGGTATCAAACTTCTCAGCACAATAAACCCCACTGATGCCAGTGTGGGATTTAATGTAAAACGCACTCCAGAGGGCATCTTAGAGATGCCCCCTGAAACCAACCCGACCTCCAGTGTCCGGACTGAGTGGCTGCCCAGGCTGCCACCACCAGACATGTTTCTGGACCCCTGGGTCGAGAGCCTCTGCTCTCAGGGGCCTGAAACAATGCACATCCCGGGACGAGGTGCCAAAGCCTCCTCCCCCAGGATGGGCAGGGGAGCTTCAAGGCCTGCCGCCTTTGGAGTTTCCCCAGACCATTTGCTGCTTCCAGCAAACTGGTCCCCACTGGTTCTACCCCCACTCCTGGCGGGAGAACCGGCGGGAAAACCAGAAGCAGGAAATGGGTTGTGCCCACCACTGCCAACTCCACCCCTAAGGTGGGGAGGCGAGGTGAAGCACAAACTCGAGTCCCCGCCATCTTGAGGATGGGGGACCTGGCCAACCAGGGACAGGCTCCTGCCCCCTCCCACTGGAGAGGAACAGAATAGGGGGTGTACCCACCCCAGGGAAGGGACCCATTGGTCCCTGCCCTTACCTACCTGTAACCACCCCTAAATTTAGTATTTAGGGGCTCCCTGAACCTTCCTTCCGCAGTTCCCAAATCCGAAAACAAGAAGAGAAGACGAAGCAAGAAGACCAGCCGTGCAGCTGCTAAAAGGAGGCGACAACAACTGACTTGGCCCCAGCCCTACCGGCCTGTCGACCTCTGAACCTGCTCCTGCGGAATCCCGGCCTCAGCAACCTCACAAACCCGGAGGACCTGACTTCTGTGCTACAGCCTTCGACCCAGGGACTCCCACGAGCAGTGGTACTGCTCAAAGAAAACCTACCAAAGACCCGGCCCTGGCACGGAGCCGCGAAACCTGCACACTCTGCACCCGCCGAGTCCAGCCTGTGCCTGAGTGACCAAAGACCTCGAGGACGACCCCCGGCGATTCTGACCTGGAATCCAGTGGCCAAGGACCCTCCTCGACGACCCAGACGACGCCTGCAGCCTCAGGACAAGGGACCCCTCCAACCGCGACCAGCAGGGGGTAAGATTTCCCGACCTCAAAAGACACCCCTGCACCCGGCGCCCCACGGCCCCCTGTGCCCAACTCCTGGGTGTCTACCTATCCTCCAAGACCCCAACTTACCTCCTGAAGTGTTGGTCGTCCCTGAAGAATCACCGTCCCGAGCCTGCAGCCTTTCTTCACCTTTCACGACCTCTATTGTTTAACATTGAGCGCCCGACGGCTCAAAAGCACCCTGCACCCAGCCGCCCGAGTGCCCCTGGAAGTGCAACCTCTATCCTAACCTACTTCCCTACTTGCCCTGAGCAAGTGACCAGGAGCCCAGCTCCCACAGTCGCGTGGCCTGCTTGCCAGCAGCCACCAACCCGGAGCCCCCCGCCTGCCATAGGATAACATTGGGCCTTCTCACTCTGCACCCGGCCGCCCCTGTGCCGCTGAGGGTGTAAAACTGTACTTACCTGATCCTGGGGACCCCTGAGTCTTACCCAGAACCTTAACCCTGCCAGTCAAGTACTTACCCGAAATCCGATAACTCACTTTTCTTCCATAGGGTTCCATTGACTGATTTTCTGCGAAATTTCTTCTAAGTGTGGAGTTCTGAAACTTTAGAATATTCACCAAAAATCAACCGAGTCACGAAAACGAAAATACTCACCTAGTATTAGGAGGGGCCTCAGTGCTGGACCCGAGTGCCCAACACTGGCCCTAAAAGTAATCGCAACGTTACTTACCGTTAACTCACTTTTCCTTCATAGGGATCCATTGACTGGTTTTCTGTGAAATTTCTTCTAAGTGTCGATTTCTGTATTTTACAAATATTCTTTAAAAATCGAACAAACTACAAAAACGTAATTACTTACCTGTTTTAAGTAAATGTCCCAGTGCTGAACCTAGGAGTCCAGCACTGGATTACAAAAGTAACGTAAACATACTTTGCTTGCACACTGTATTTCCTTTCATAGGATAACATTGGTAATTTTATCCAGAAAAGTTTCTAAGTGTCAGCTTTTGAAATATAGTAATATTCTTCAAAAATCACTACAATAACCAAAACGCTTTTTCTTACCTGTTTACAGGAAGTGTCCCAGGACTGAATCCAGGATCCAGTCCTGTGGTTAGAAAAAGTGCTCTGCAAAGTAATCAATTGTAATTAAGCATAATTTTCCATTGAGCTCAATGTTGCATTGAATTTGACCCTGTGTTGCCTCTTGCACCAACTGTGATTACCACTATCTAAAAGTCTATTGCCTATCTGTAAGGTGAATAACCAAAGCATCTCATACTGAGAAAGTATATTTTGACCCTATTGTTGGTTCTAAAATAAAACAAGCATATATTTTTTATATACAAACCATTGGCCTAGAGTTCAGTTCTTGAGTGTGTGGCTTCATTTGCTGACTGAGTGTGTACAACAAATGCTTTACACTGTCCTCTGATACTGCCTTACTGCTCGACCAAGCTACCACTTTGGAGAGTAAGGTTATATCTAACTTTAGCCTCTGTCAACCCTCTGGGGGACTGTGGACTCTGTACACCCTGAACCTTACTTGGGTACAGTATATACAGAGCCACTTTCCTACAAATGTCATTTGACAGAAAAGTCTTCCAATCAGCAGCTTTGCACCTGAATGTAGTTATATAATGATAGAATTGCAACTGGTGCCGCATTCTGCGCTAGACCCAAAATCCTGTGCTGGGTTTCCAACTCCTTGTGTTGACCGTGCACTTGTATGCAGGCTGTGCTACCTTCAGGCTCCCTCTTATGGGTTTGTGATCCCCAAGAAGCTTTGTAGGCCTTCAAATGCACTTCAGTATGCAGTTCCAAACCCAGCAACTGTTGACCCCATTCACACTGTTGTAGCAGCAGCTCAACATCTTCAGCAATAGCCTTGCAAGTTTATCGTCTTAAATATGTGTCCATTTAAGATGTGTGGTGAAGCGGAACATTTTCATTGACTAAGTGTAGGAAAGTGGATTATGATGCAGTGTAGTTGTAAGACCTCAACTTGAAATTATGTCACAATATCTGAATCTTTGTCGGGTTTAGTTAGGTTAGTTTGAAAAACCTTAGCTCTGTCCTGGGTAGCTGACGCACAGAGCAGTCCCGCTTGGTGCCTGAGCCTGCAGTGTTTGTTCTGACTGTAGCTTCCCCATTGAAACCAACAGGGCTCCCGACATCAATCCTGCACCCGGCCGCCCCTGTGCCGCTGTGGGTGCACCTTGTGTGCTATCTTGGATCCCCTTTGCCCTGAGCGAAACCCTTGGAGCTTTGCTCTCCCATCCAAGTGTCTTGCCGGTGAGCAGCCACCAACCGGAGGCCCCCTATTCCCCATTGGATAACATTGGGCGTCGGCACTCTGCACCCGGCCGCCCTAGTGCCGCTGAGGGTGTTCTTTGAGTGCATCCTTGACCCTGCGGGAACCTGGGGGTTTTTACCCCAGAAACCTAACTCCCAAGATCGATTACTTCCCTTTCAACTGATAACCTGATTTTCCCCCCGTAGGACTGCATTGACTGTTTTTCTGTGGAAAAAGTTCTAAGTGTGGTGTTGAAAATTGTATGAAAACCTAAAACTCAGTTTTGACAAAACCGACTTACCTTTTATCCAGGAAATATCTCAGTGTGATATCTAGGCATATCACACGGAGTAGAAAAAGTAATCCTGAAAAAAATAATCCTGAAACGTAATCCAAAGTAATTACAACTGTATTTGCTTACAGGTTTGTAAAAATGTGCAAAGTTAATATTTATCCAGCTTGCTTTTTAACAATCTGTCTTGAAAAGTACAATTATATTTACCTGTGCCAAGTCCTGCTTGGTTCTATAAATAAAAATACAACAAAAATATTTTTGATACAAACAATTGGTCTGAGCTCAGTCTTTGGGTGTGTGACCTCATTTCTTGCCTGAGTGTGTACAATAAAGGCTTAACACTACCCTCAGATAAAGCCGTACTGCTCGCCTACACTACCACAAATAGAGAGTTAGGTAGTATCTACTTTAACCTCTGCCTACCTTTGGGGGTCCACTGGACTCTGTGCACACTATACCTTACTTTGGTATAGTATATGCAGAGCCAGCTTCCTACAGTCCATAAAACAGATAGGCCTGCCCTCCCTGGTGGAGCAGAGTTGTAATTTCTTTCTCTGACCACTTCCCCTCTCAAGTCTTAACTGTGTGCGTTTTTTTTATTCCTTTTTTGTTTTTTTAAAACTTTTCCTCATTTTGTCAATTTATTGATAATTTTGTATACGCAAAGGTGTTGGGTACCCTTTTTAGGTCCAGTCTGCAGGAAGCGCACATGCACTGCCTCTATGGCTACAATCTCTTGCGTGTGGCTTAAAAAAAAAAAAATGTAACTACTGCTAAAAAAGGATCTCTTAGCCTGCCCATTACTTAACCATTGGTTGGCCTCTTCGTCACTCTGTTCCTTGCTCCTCATTGGTCATCGCATGTCAGCGCCTCTTCCTCTTTGTGTGGTCGTCCTGTTGTCCTTTCGATGGAGCATGCACAAACTACTGAATAATTGGATTTTATTGGTGAACTTCGACTGCTCGCGGCTGCATCGAGTTTTTTTTTTTTTTGTGTCGTGGTCACTTAGTCGTTGATTGCTCTCGTTGCTTCAACTTGCTGCCTTTGCTCGCCTCCCTGTTGCTTACCTTGCGACTGCTTTCACCCGTCCCAGTCTCCCCTCCCCCTTTCTTTGCACTTTTATATAGCCTGAACGCGACCCAAAGGTATTGGAATGCTTTACATGAAAACCAGTTACATTATACAATTCCTTCTTGCTGCTTTCACCGCCAGACCCCCTTCTTCGCTTGCCCCTCTCTGACACCCACCTAAAGTCCTTAGAGCTCATGAAATGCACGACCTTGGTAAATGCTGATGTCACTTTAGTGGCATTCTTTGATTCATAACGTTGGTGCTTAAAACTTTAAAGTGTACCCAGTGACTGCTACAGAATGTCTCTGCTTTGGAATCTCGGCGAAAGCAGAAAACACACTGCTAGCTTTAAGGCTAATTTTTAGTCTAGTTTTCAGTTAATGATTCCTACACCTGTGAACATGCAAGGTAGAAGCTTACAAGAGAACTAATTTTTATTATTTGCCAGCAGGCAGCTATTTTATCAATCATCCACCACCCCCTTCCTGACACTGCTAGTATTTTTCAGGTGAAGTGGAATTTTACGAGACACTCTTGCAGTGATGCCACTGCAAGCTCCTAAATGTTAACACCACTCATCCCCTTGATAGAGGGGAAGGGGACAGAAGTACTGACCAGCAAACCTTTACTTCCAGGATAGGAAGTTTGCATCACTGCTGCCCAACGTGTATAATGTTCTGTATAAGTTGTCATATTGCTCCATATCAGCAGGACACAATTTTTGCACCCGGAAGCTTAATTTGCCTTGCTAATGCATTCTGGGAGCTGTAGTCCCAGGTTCCATTGAAACAGTTGGACTAAAACCATTATTATGGTAAGTTGTTTTTCCTGTAGAAGTGATGAAATTCCCAGAATAGGAGCCACAGCAATATTGTTTGGGTATCTTTGGCACTTTTTGTAACTCTGTGAATTTAGATGTTAGAACCTTGAAAAATATAGGTAACCTGAATTGCCTTGTGCTTAACATTATCATTTTGTTATCTTTTACAGTGTAAAACCTCACTTCCGAACATCCTCAAGCAATTCAGAACGTTCTGGAGAGGGCAGCACAGCAATTACCAGTGTGTCGATAGGGGAGGGACCATTGAATAGAACCAATGCAAGGCATTTCCCAACTGAGCGACATACTGGTACGGTGACAGGGCATCAAGATATAATCTTTTCGCCCAAGGACCCACCTGCACTGCAGCTGGAGCAAAATGGTGGCGATATTGGAAGGGGGAGGTACGTATTAGTACTGGAGTTTCACTACTGGATAGTGTAGATAAAGCAAACTGAAAATGGTTTTAGTAGATTGGCTTCAATTCATAGTGAAACTTGCAAGTAAAATATTACCCCATCAAATAAGTTACAAGCTAATAATGTAAGTATTAATCTCTTATGTACTATCAAGCTGTTGTCTTTTCCTTAAGCACTTTTCAGGTCTGTTAATGGTTTGGGCGGCATACCTTTAAGGGGAAATTGTCCTACATATGTATTATGTTCACACCTTTTGATGACTTTTTTTATTGTCAATCAATCAGGATTTATATAGTGTGGTTAATCACTAGATAGGGTATCTAGGCGCTTGCGGGTCTTGGAGGCTTATTCGAACAGCAAGGTATTGAGGTCATTCGGGATTCTGGAAAGAAGATGGTCCTGAGTTATGGGGGCCTTTCCAGGTCTTTGATACAAAGTGGGAGAAGGAGCGTCCTCCACTTCTGCTTTGGTAGATGCCGGGAGTATGGGCTTGTGAAAGGGAGGCGGAGCGTAGTGATTCGTGGAATTCCAGGTGGTGGTTAATGTAGGCTGGATCCTTGGTTGTCTAGAACCTTGTATGTGGAGTCAGTGGAGTTGCCTGAGGTGGGGTGTGATGTGTGTTAGTCAGGGAAGACTAAGGAGGAGTCTGGCTGCGTCTTTCTATATGGTCTGAAGTGTCTGTAGGAGATGTGCAGCGATTCCTACATCGAGGGCCTTGCTGTAGTCCAGTCACCTGGTGATGAGGGCCTGTGTCACAGTGAGTCTCATGTGTAAGGGTAGCCATTTGAAGATCTTGCGTAGCATGCGCAGAGTGAGGAATCAGGAGGAAGAGACTGCGTTGATCTGAGATTTCATGGTGAGCTTGTTTTCAATGATGATTCCGAGGTTTCTGGCATGGTCTGAGGGAGTGGCTGCGGGTCCTAGGTCTGATTGCCACCAGGAGTTCTGTGTTGCTGGTGTTTCTGAAGATTAGTGATTTTGGAATTAGGTTATTTTATGTTTAACCATATTTCGTCTGTGGGTGTACAAAACAATTGTTTAGGAAATGGGTGTTTGAACAACTGTAGTTGTTCATTTGACTTGCATGTAAAATTGTGCAATTAGGCTGTTACAAAGCTTATCCGGAGTGGGGTAAAGGAGGGAGCAGAAACATTTTGTAGTACCAGGCATCCAACTTGTATGTTACTCGCAACTTAAGCAAACCCAAAGAAGTGTATTTCAGGACTATTTATTGGGTGGTGGTTTGAAAATGTCTTTAGCATTTGTACTTAGGCTTGCAAAATCGCAGTTTGATACTATTGGCAAGATCTAGACCAATTTTCCTAAACTATTCTATCCCCACTGAGGAAAGCCTTATTAATTTAAATTATATTGTCAAATTTGTTAACGTATATGACCTAGGCCCATCATGTATGTATTGAGTTACTTTGCCTATTTACAATGTGACATTTGTTGACCTCTAGTGAGAGTAATAGATCATTCAGTAGATAGTTGCCTTTAAGTCAGGTGCCTGCTGGATTACCTTCAGGCCCTAGATAAATGAGTGGAATGATGTCTGTAACTGTAAACTCATCCCAAAAGGCCACGTAGAAGTTGATTGAAGTCAGCTTGTTCTTTCTGACTTGGCCGGTTTTTAGGATGTTAGAATTCCCTTTCTTTGCATTAGTCGAGATTTCAGTAGGTTATGAAGTCATGAAGCATGTTTGGGCTATTGCAGTATGTAATTCGAATTCAATGAGTAATTCCCATATTCGTGCCTGTTGGCAATGTAGCTTAGTTGATTTTAATAAAGTTAAGTAAAATCAGTATATCATGGATTTCAAACTACTTAGCTTTTTAAATCTCAGAAGTACAAGGGTACGGGATCATTTTAGTAACCTGCTTGTTTGAAGAAATACTCTGAACTTGAGGCAGTTATCTCTACTCTATGATCTCTACGTTCAATTTTTCCCAGTGTGCATATGATATGCATGCTGTCTGTAGTTTTGCAGTACAGGATTTTGAAGCACGCATCTGAATGTGGCCCAGTGATGACCAAGTATCGCGCTTAGAGAGAACAGGGCACACCTTTGAAAGTCTGGGCAACTCTTCTTTTCTCCCACCTATTTACTCTTTCCCTCTAATTCTGTTATCCTTCTTTTTTCTAACACCTAGACTGAAATTGTTTGTCCTTCTCTGTGATCGGCAAGATTATGAGATCTGAGGGCTACACCTTCCTCGTCTTGACTAGTCTGAGCACAGGAATCCTTTTAAGATTTTTTTAAAGGTATTATTGGCTCCTAAGCACAGTGGGGCTGCCCGCTTCCCCCCTCGTACTTTTGCTTTATAGGTTTTGGTGAGAACTCTGTATTGATACTGTACAGAGATTTGTTCAAAAGAGGTACTTTAACATTTCTAATTGATTTTGAAAAGACTCTACGAAAATATGTATTGTACCTGGAATCTTTGAAGACAGCATTTTATACTTAGTCGAAGTGGTGATGGGTGAGGTAAGTTGGAGGGCCATTTGATTGTGAAAGCTAGCTTCCCATGAAACTGTCTTAAAGCAGTTGGATTGAAGGCATCTTCAGACTTATGCTTTTAGCAGTAGTACATGACTTAGTTGAAACTGCTATTTATCTTCTAAATTACTACTACGTTTAACTTAAAATAGAAGAAAATCTGAATATTTCAAACCCAGCGCTTTTAACTGGTTTATTCTAGGTGGGTCATAATTTAAAACTCTTAAGGTTTCAGGTTCGTAGTAATCTATTACATAATGGAAAGTGGTGTAAACTGAAATCTCTTGAGGTAGAAAATGCAGAAATGTGAATTTACTGTCTAATTATTATAATAAATTTATTGATACCAGCTTTTATTTTATTATTTGGCAAGGAGAAACGTTTACAGAGGAAGGCGAAGAAGAGAAGATGAGCGAATCACAGTGAGTTTCATTGCATATTTGAACATGATTACACATTAATAAACGGTAAAACTGAGCTTTCTTTAACCCAGTCACCAAAGACCCTTTGTTTCAATACTCAAGTCCTTGGCTTTCGTTTAATAAAGGTCGTACATGCTGGGACATTTATTTTGTCAGTTGATAGTTGAGCCAATGGAAAACAAACTTAAAGAGTAATTAGTTAAATATAAGTTCAGTACTGGAGCATTGCATCCTTGGTGACATCGTTTTAATTGCATCATGGGCCTTTTGTTTAGATTTCTGTGTTGAGTGTTTGCGTTGAGGAAGTCACTTCTGAGTTGGGCTTGTATCTCCCTACTCTGACTTATCAGGAGTTAAGGTGAGTGGGGGGGCAGTGTCCAAGGCAACACCAGCAGAACACCATCAGCGGCACTAGAGCGGCCGGGTGCAGAGGTGCCAAACAGCGTTGGGTGCGCAATGTTACTCAGTGGGAATCGATCTTCATGTAAAGAGGCTGCAGGCTCAGACTTGGAGGCCAGTTGGGCTGAACTAACATGGGCGCTCAGCCTTCACGATGCTCGGGGACGTAGGGACCCTGTTGGTCCTCTTCTCCACAGCCTTGGGGCGACTGGTGCATAGATGTCCTTGGGCATCTGGGTTTTTCTTACCAAGAGCAGTCGCGATAAAAGGGGCTGGTGATGCAGAGGCTTAAGTTGACGTCCGAGTCCACAAGAGGTGTCACCACATTGGACTCGGCCTCTGGAGGGCTGGGGGACCACTCTGACTCAGTTGGCCCACTTCAAATCAAGCTTGGCACGACGGGTGCAGTGGTGTCTTCCGACTTCTGGTTTCTGTGGTCAAGGAGTCCTTCCAGGGGTCTTTGGATGCCTGCAGGATGCAGGGAAGCATTTCCGCTACTTCTCAGGAGGTCTTGGTACCTGGGTGAAGAGCTGGCAGGGCTTTGGGGAATTAAGCAGCTGCAGGACAGTCCACTTTTGGTGCAGTTGGCAAAGGCAGCAGGCAGGCTGTCAGGGTTTTTGCCAAGTCAGTTGCTGGATCTTCTGTTCTTGAAGGATGCGACTCTTCATGTCTTGTCATGTCTTTCAGGTTGGCAATATCTGTTCTGGTGCCAGTGGCTCCCGTAAAAACTGAAATACAGAATTTGAGGGAGTTAGGGTAGTGTAGGGTAGTAGTCAATGGGCTACTGACCCTTGGGATCACTACACACCCTATATGACCATTTCCTATGGGAAGTGGGCGTAACCCTTTCCCAGAATTCCTAAGTATGCCATCACAAAGATGGCTACTTCTGAAAAGTCTTAGCCACCTCCATTTATCCCACCTTAGGGGTGGTACTAGCCTGGGAGTGGCACGCCTATCTAATTTTCCAACATGTCCAGGTGCCAAAAGGGCTCTGGACAGAGGGGTTTCGGCTGTTTCTCGAGGGTAACAGATTCGCATTTCAAAGGGGACAGCTCTTTGAAGCTTCCTAGGCTAATCAGCATGTCATCCTATGAGGGGGTGCGTGTGACACCCTCTTCCCGGACAGGCTTTTGTTCTGGGTATCCTGAGTGCAGAAGGTTCTCACCTTAGGTCAGAACAGGGTTTCGGGTGGCAGGCTGGCAGAAATAAGTCAGCGAGTAGGTTTTCATGGGGCACCTCTGAGGTGCCCTCATGTGCCTTTATTGGCACCACTGGAATCAGAGTTGGTTTATCAATACGTGAATTTTGATACCAGACATCCGTATCTTCAGTGAAGCGATCATGTAGCTGGGGAACTTGTTTTCACCACTGTCCAGTGTTTTAAAATGGCATTGTAGGAAGCTGGGTTTCTGTTGCAGTGTGGGTGTAGACCAAGTTGCTGCTTTGCAGATGTCATCTAGGGGAATGTTCCCTAAGAATGCTGTTTATTATTATTATAATTTTTTTATTTTTTATTTTTTTTTTACTTTAAGCCTAGCGCTTAGCTGCTGCATGCCCCGTCTCCCCAGGGTGGGCAGCTTCCTGCTCCGGAGTGCAAAGATACCTACTCTGAACTAAGTGACGGGTTGTCTGGGAGAAATCAGTGGCCCGTGCCCTAAATAGCCCCAACCGCCCAGGAGACGCCAGTGGGTCTGCAGAGGTGCGAAGTGAAGCTCTTTGCACCTTGGGCCCCTACCCTGTTCTACAGTGCAACGCCACCCCCCCGCAGAGATGAACCACCGCGCACCCTGCGGACTCGTTTGATGTGCTTATTTGAAAGAGGCGACATTTGCATGCTAACCATCACCTTTATCTTTAAAAAACATCCAAAATCTTCGTACTTTACGGTTGAAGGCTGGCCGGGGGAGATGGGAAACGATTTACGGCGGGTTATTTTACCAGCTATATTTTTCAGTTATTTCTCTCTGCCGGGCGATATCAATGTGAGGGGGTGGGGAAAGAGATGGATTCGAAATCAAATTAAAGAAAAAATTAGTGATATGCCTCTCGCACCACCCCCATACAGAGACGCACTTGACAGACTGGCACAATCTGTGCTGCCATATCTTAGCCGTGCGTTGTCTGTGTCATGCCCACTCTGACATCGTGCCCACTCTCGGCACCGGTACTCGCTCTCAGCACCCGGGCCCACCACTCTCAGCACCCGGGCCCACCACTCTCAGCACCCGTGCTCACTTAAGCGAAAGGGGAGTTCCTTGTACCAACTGGAGGACAGGGAAGCGGGTCTGGTCAGTTTCTGGGTGCTTTTGACGCTACATGTATACATTTTAACCAGTCGGAGAGAATGCCTCTAAAGTTCAGGGAGGTCGGGGTGCCTGTAGTGTGTCGTTATGTTCTAAATGTGTGCAGACATCATTAAGCGCATGCCTTCAATGCATTTCCGGTATAGTGTACAAACCTTTTTAATCCATGTCGCCGCATTGCAAGTCGCATAAAAGACATCTCTGTTGCCTCATTAGGGGGGGTAAACCTGGGTACAGTTCTGGTGCCTTTAAAGGCATGGGTCGCAGCTCAACAAAAACACAGCATGTTAGAAATATGGGGATGTCTGCTTTTCAAGAGAGACGAGAGAATAGCTCTGTGCAGAGAATTGAGCATAAACTGCAGGTTACACGTTCAAGTGCTGGCGGGGCTGACTAGTCTTTCATCCTTCAGAATTCGCTGCAGTGAGTTCCAGTGTGCGGGATAATAGCGACACACTTTTTTTCAGATGCGAAGTCATTTAGTTTGGGCTGTGTGCCACATTAATAACCAGTATATCCATTTTTTTATTAATATACAAGCAATAACATTTTCCCTTGTATGATATTATCCAAAATTAGAACTATGAAATACCGAAAAAAATGAGCAGGTGCTCAAACCGCAGCATACAAGCTCTTATAAAGGAACTCAATCCAGTCAGAATTAATCTCTCTCAGTATCCGGGTGGGAAAGCGCTCAGAAATATTCGAACATAGAAGAAAAAGTTTGCCCACTCATGTCCTTGATATTATTTGCAGTTAAATTCATGATTTATCATTCAATGAGAACACGCTGCACTTTAAAATGCATTTTTTTTTTATCTAAATGAACGAGCATTTATGCATTTGATTTTGGTAACTGTGTATATATGTAAATTTATCACTGTACTTCCACAATGTTGTTATTGTCCCGATGTATTAATGGTGTAACGTTTTTTTAATTAACTTGGCACATTAGAAATGAACCTGACCTTGAGGACTAGAGCACGCGCCGTCCAGCTGGAGTAACACATATTGGAGCACAGGGCTGGAACCCTCACAGCCTCGGCATCAGTTCACATCAGAGCAGATGTAATTAAGGGCGTGGCTTAAAAACACTTATGCTAAAAATCTGTGTTTAGCATAGTATGCCACCCGACTGGTATTTTGCTGCTTCTGTCATTGCGTCCAGATATAAAATACAACAAGTAACATTACACCTACAACAAGCCAGGACTATTGGCTTTGTCAATGGATGTTAGTTGCATAAGATAAACAAGCATTTGCAATGCAATAGGTCTCGCATTTACGCGAGTTTGAGCTATTGACATTGCAAATGATAATGCCTTTTATTTTTGTTTTCGTTTTTAAAACATAAATAACAGGCATTGTCATTTACAATGCCAATAGCTTAAACTCGCCTAAATGCGAGACCTATTGCATTGCAAATGCTTGTTCTGCATACAAATAGTTAAATACTGCATGAAGGGCCGCAAGCGGCATCCTTTGCAGAGTTCACCAGCACCGGTTTGGAATTTCAATATAGTTCATACTAGACTCATGGAAACTCCCCTTTGAACCTTTACACTGTTGCCCTCTCTAGTAACTTTCGTTTTCTTATGGCCATAGCATCTGTTAAAAATATTAGTGAGCTGCAAGCAGTTGTGCTACAAGAACCCGTAATTCAAGGTCATAAAGAACTTTTTTTCTTAGGTTTGGGGGTTGGCCTGGTTGCAGAACTTGACGCCAGGCCCTGTGGTGGGAAATTAGTCACCCAGTGGGATTTGGGGGCAGAGCCTGGCCAAAGGCCCTGTGCGGGGGATGGGGGTAGGCCAAGTTGAGTATGGTAATCAAATATTACTTGTTAAAAAAAAAAAAAAAAAAGAGCGAAATTCATTGAAAAAACTAAAGTTAAAGTGATGTTATAGTTAGGTAAAAATGTCAGTTTAAGCGTAACGTTTTAAACTTAAAAACTGAAATTCATCAGTTGTCGTTAACTGAGCACCCTTGCCAATCACTGCTTATGACCTCACCTATTAAACAACTCATGACATGTTCTATAGCCTCACTGGTAACTCAGTGGCAGGGACACGAGTTAGTTACTTCAGTTAACTATACTAGTGCATTTCAGTGTATTTTCTTTTAAGCTTAATACTTTACATTTTAACTGACATTTTCACCTAACAAAGTCACTTATAATGTGTTCTTTTCTGTGTGTCTCTCTCTCTCTCTCTCTCTCTCTCTCTCTCTCTCTCTCTCTCTCTCTGGGTCTCTGTGTGTGTGTGTGTGTGTCTCTCTCTGTCTCCCTCTGCTTTTATTTTTATTTAAAAGGTTTTATTTAGCGCTAGCTTGACCCGTGGGTATCAGAGCGCTTTACATACACACAGGAGAGAAAAAGAATTGTATTACATAGTAGGACCTAAGGAAGCAAAAAGACATAAGTAAAACATAATAATTGTGTGTCTCTGTGTGTGTCTGTGTGTCTCTGTCTCTCTCTGTGTCTGTGTCTCTGTGTGTCTCTGTGTGTGTGTGTCTGTGTGTGTCTCTGTGTGTGTGTCTCTGTGTGTGTCTCTGTGTGTGTGTCTCTGTGTGTGTCTCTGTGTGTGTCTCTGTGTGTGTCTCTGTGTGTGTCTGTGTGTGTCTCTGTGTGTGTCTCTGTGTGTGTCTCTGTGTGTGTCTCTGTGTGTGTCTCTGTGTGTGTCTCTGTGTGTGTCTCTGTGTGTGTCTCTGTGTGTGTCTCTGTGTGTGTCTCTGTGTGTGTCTCTGTGTGTGTCTCTGTGTGTGTCTCTGTGTGTGTCTCTGTGTGTCTCTGTGTGTCTCTGTGTGTCTCTGTGTGTCTCTGTGTGTCTCTGTGTGTCTGTGTGTGTCTGTGTGTCTGTGTCTGTGTGTGTCTGTGTGTGTCTGTGTGTGTCTGTGTGTGTCTGTGTGTGTCTGTGTGTGTCTGTGTGTGTCTGTGTGTGTCTGTGTGTGTCTGTGTGTGTCTGTGTGTGTCTGTGTCTGTGTGTGTCTGTGTGTGTCTGTGTGTGTCTGTGTGTGTCTGTGTGTGTCTGTGTGTGTCTGTGTGTGTCTGTGTGTGTCTGTGTGTGTCTGTGTGTGTCTGTGTGTGTCTGTGTGTGTCTGTGTGTGTCTGTGTGTGTCTGTGTGTGTCTGTGTGTGTCTGTGTGTGTCTGTGTGTGTCTGTGTGTGTCTGTGTGTCTGTGTGTGTCTCTCTGTGTGTCTCTCTGTGTGTCTCTCTGTGTGTCTCTCTGTGTGTGTCTCTGTGTGTGTCTCTCTGTGTGTGTCTCTCTGTGTGTGTCTCTCTGTGTGTGTCTCTGTGTGTGTGTCTCTGTGTGTGTCTCTCTGTGTGTCTCTCTCTCTGTGTCTCTGTGTGTGTCTCTCTCTCTGTGTCTCTGTGTGTGTCTCTCTCTCTGTGTCTCTGTGTCTGTCTGTGTGTGTCTCTGTCTGTCTCTCTGTGTGTGTCTCTGTCTGTCTCTCTGTGTGTGTCTCTCTGTCTCTCTGTGTGTGTCTCTGTCTGTCTCTCTGTGTGTGTCTCTGTCTGTCTCTCTGTGTGTGTCTCTGTCTGTCTCTCTGTGTGTGTCTCTGTCTGTCTCTCTGTGTGTGTCTCTGTCTGTCTCTCTGTGTGTGTCTCTCTGTCTCTCTGTGTGTGTCTCTGTCTGTCTCTCTGTGTGTGTCTCTGTCTGTCTCTCTGTGTGTGTCTCTGTCTGTCTCTCTGTGTGTGTCTCTTTTGCTTGGCCAGCAGGATCAAGCCAACCTGATCATCCACTTGAAAAACAAAATGGGGCAGCACTCTTTGCTGTTTCCAACTTACATTAAATACATGTAATTAAAGTAGCACCAGTAGACTGTTGGTCTATCTCTCGTTGTAAGGCATGAATTTAGTTAAAAAAAAGTTATCTTCTGGTTATGGATTCAAACTGAGTACTAATCAAAAAGGAAATGGTGTGTTAGGAAGTTCTAATTCATGTATGTACTTCATATTGCAGCGACCGGCACCTCCTGTGGAAGTGAAGGTTCAGACACCAAAGTTTGACTTGCTGGCATCCAATTTTCCTCCTTTGCCTGGCAGTGTGGCGAGTCCCCCAGGGGAGCCAGTCCTTGAGAGCAGAATGTCTGACATTGTCAAAGGAATCTGTAAGGTAAGGAGATGCAAGTAGCGCACTAGGTGTTTTGCATATTATTCTGGTGTCATTTCTCTAAAACGTTCTCACCTTGTCTAGGCTCCAAAGTGATATAGAAGTCCAGGATTAGGAAGATAACCAATCCTCCAGTGCATGTTGAGGGTTGTGGTCTCACATTATTTTTGGTATTTGATGTATGATGGCCAGAGCGTGCTTAACTTGCAGCAGCAGCCTGTGAATGAACTGGAATTCAATGAAAGTGTAAAATAGATTTTTAGGGATGTATTTTCAGCCAGTGTACATGTAGCATATCTCACATCTGAGAAGGACCTGGTCTTCATTAATGATTTAAATTGATTACCACTTGGAAACCACTCCAGTTTTAGTGTCTCAATCCCCAAGTGGAGTTTAGCTATCAGGAAAATTGCTGTATGGAGTCTGCCCTGGAGCAATGGGGCATATAAGGCCTTTAGTGTTTTGCTGAGCACGCCTCCTGCTGAATTTAACAGAAAAGAGAAATGAAGATGAAGAAATTAGCGGGCCTGGGTAAAGGTACCGGGGGAGGGGTGTGAGAAAGTGCCATCTTTCTTACATGGTATGCCCCCACTTTTTGCTGAATGGCTGATGTACTTCGACTGAGTGTGCCCTGGGCTCCTGCCAACCAGGTACCCAGGGCCTGTGTTCCTTCCCTAAAATTGCATTGATACCTACACCCAATTGACATCCCTGGCCACAGGTCAGCCCCTGGTAAATGGTACCATGGGTACCCAGGGCACTGTGACCAGGGAAGGCCCCTAAGGGCTGCAGCACTTGTTGTGCCACCCTTAGGGACCCTGCACCTTTACACACACACACACTGCCTTTGCAGGCTGCGTGTCTTGGTGCAGAACAAAAGTGAAGAGTCGACATGGCTCACATCCCTGTGTGCCATGCCTACAAGCCACTGCCCTGGCCTAGGTCAGCCACCCCTCTAGCTGGTTGCACTATGCCAGTGGTGAGGGCATAGAGGCATGAGCCCTGTGCCCCTACAGTGCCCAAGTCCATTCTTGGGCATTGTAAGTGCAGTGCTGCCATTAAGAGTATATGGTGCTGGGAGTCTGTCATTACGAACTCCACAGCACCATAATGGCCCCACTGAAGACTAAGAAGTTTGGTATCAAACTTCTCAGCACATTAAACCCCCACTGATGCCAGTGTGGGATTTAATGTAAAACGCACTCCAGAGGGCATCTTAGAGATGCCCCCTGAAACCAACCCGACCTCCAGTGTCCGGACTGAGTGGCTGCCCAGGCTGCCACCACCAGACATGTTTCTGGACCCCTGGGTCGAGAGCCTCTGCTCTCAGGGGCCTGAAACAATGCACATCCTGGGACGAGGTGCCAAAGCCTCCTCCCCCAGGATGGGCAGGGGGAGCTTCAAAGGCCTGCCGCCTTTGGAGTTTCCCCAGACCATTTGCTGCTTCCAGCAAACTGGTCCCCACTGGTTCTACCCCCACTCCTGGCGGGAAAACCAGAGGCAGGAAATGGGTTGTGCCCACCTCTGCCAACTCCACCCCTAAGGTGGGGGAGGCGAGGTGAAGCACAAACTCGAGTCCCCGCCATCTTGAGGATGGGGGGACCTGGCCAACCAGGGACAGGCTCCTGCCCCCTCCCACTGGAGAGGAACAGAATAGGGGTGTACCCACCCCAGGGAAGGGACCCATTGGTCCCTGCCCTTACCTACCTGTAACCACCCCTAAATTTAGTATTTAGGGGCTCCCTGAACCTTCCTTCCGGAGTTCCCAAATCCGAAAACAAGAAGAGAAGACGAAGCAAGAAGACCAGCCGTGCAGCTGCTAAAAAGGAGGCGACAACAACTGACTTGGCCCCAGCCCTACCGGCCTGTCGACCTCTGAACCTGCTCCTGCGGAATCCCGGCCTCAGCAACCTCACAAACCCCGGAGGACCTGACTTCTGTGCTACAGCCTTCGACCCAGGGACTCCCACGAGCAGTGGTACTGCTCAAAAGAAAACCTACCAAAGACCCGGCCCTGGCACGGAGCCGCGAAACCTGCACACTCTGCACCCGCCGAGTCCAGCCTGTGCCTGAGTGACCAAAGACCTCGAGGACGTCCCCCGGCGATTCTGACCTGGAATCCAGTGGCCAAGGACCCTCCTCGACGACCCAGACGACGCCTGCAGCCTCAGGACAAGGGACCCCTCCAACCGCGACCAGCAGGGGGTAAGATTTCCCGACCTCAAAAGACACCCCTGCACCCGGCGCCCCACGGCCCCCTGTGCCCAACTCCTGGGTGTCTACCTATCCTCCAAGACCCCAACTTACCTCCTGAAGTGTTGGTCGTCCCTGAAGAATCACCGTCCCCGAGCCTGCAGCCTTTCTTCACCTTTCACGACCTCTATTGTTTAACATTGAGCGCCCGACGGCTCAAAAGCACCCTGCACCCAGCCGCCCGAGTGCCCCTGGAAGTGCAACCTCTATCCTAACCTACTTCCCTACTTGCCCTGAGCAAGTGACCAGGAGCCCAGCTCCCACAGTCGCGTGGCCTGCTTGCCAGCAGCCACCAACCCGGGGCCCCCGCCTGCCATAGGATAACATTGGGCCTTCTCACTCTGCACCCGGCCGCCCCTGTGCCGCTGAGGGTGTAAAAACTGTACTTACCTGATCCTGGGGGACCCCTGAGTCTATACCCAGAACCTTAACCCTGCCAGTCGAGTACTTACCCGAAATCCGATAACTCACTTTCCTTCCATAGGGTTCCATTGACTGGTTTTCTGCGAAATTTCTTCTAAGTGTGGAGTTCTGAAACTTTAGAATATTCACCAAAAATCAACCGAGTCACGAAAACGAAAATACTCACCTAGTAT
The DNA here is from genome assembly GCA_963921515.1 of Calotriton arnoldi. Classification (NCBI taxonomy): domain Eukaryota; kingdom Metazoa; phylum Chordata; class Amphibia; order Caudata; family Salamandridae; genus Calotriton; species Calotriton arnoldi. The sequence continues at coordinate 1,174,704 of CAWUFW010003218.1, forward strand.
TAGAAGGGGCCTCAGTGCTGGACCCGAGTGCCCAACACTGGCCCTAAAAAGTAATCGCAACGGTACTTACCGCTAACTCACTTTTCTTTCATAGGGATCCATTGACTGGTTTTCTGTGAAATTTCTTCTAAGTGTCGATTTCTGTATTTTACAAATATTCTTTAAAAATCGTACAAACTACAAAAACGTAATTACTTACCTGTTTTAAGTAAATGTCCCAGTGCTGAACCTAGGAGTCCAGCACTGGATTACAAAAGTAACGTAAACATACTTTGCTTGCACACTGTATTTCCTTTCATAGGATAACATTGGTAATTTTACCCAGAAAAGTTTCTAAGTGTCAGCTTTTGAAATATAGTAATATTCTTCAAAAATCACTACAATAACCAAAACGCTTTTTCTTACCTGTTTACAGGAAGTGTCCCAGGACTGAATCCAGGATCCAGTCCTGTGGTTAGAAAAGTGCTCTGCAAAGTAATCAATTGTAATTAAGCATAAGTTTCCATTGAGCTCAATGTTGCATTGTATTTGACCCTGTGTTGCCTCTTGACCCAACTGTGATAACCACTATCAAAAAAGTCTACTGCCTATCTGTAAGGTGAATAACCAAAGCATCTCATACTGAGAAAGTATATTTTGATCCTATTGTTGGTTCTAAAATAAAACAAGCATATATTTTTTTTATATACAAACCATTGGCCTAGAGTTCAGTTCTTGAGTGTGTGGCTTCATTTGCTGACTGAGTGTGTACAACAAATGCTTTACACTGTCCTCTGATACTGCCTTACTGCTCGACCAAGCTACCACTTTGGAGAGTAAGGTTATATCTAACTTTAGCCTCTGTCAACCCTCTGGGGACTGTGGACTCTGTACACCCTGAACCTTACTTGGGTACAGTATATACAGAGCCACTTTCCTACAAGGGGGGGGGTAGTCCTAACCTTAGGCCCCTTTGCAGGCTTCAAGGTCCAAAGATAATTGCTACAGACATGTGCCTTTAATATAACCACCCTTTACTTGGGCTCAAGATTTGGTCGTCCAAGGGTTCGGAAGCTGGCTCTTTATATAATATACCAATAAGTGATTAAATCGTGCACAGAGTCCAGAGATTCCCCCAGACGTGTACAGGGCTCAATGTAAACCCAAAGTGCTTTCTTTGTGTTAGTGTGGTCGAGCAGCCTAAGGCCTAACACAGTGGAGTGTAAGACATTTGTTATGCTCACAGTAACTAATAGATGACATATGACTCAAAAAGGAGATCCATAATACAATTTAAAAATAAATCTTGAAAGAAGCTTATTTTTCTAAGACCAAGAAATATGTAAAAAGGTGAATACGTTTTTCATAAGAAATACTTTTCACTTTAAAAAGTGTGCACTTAGTGCAATTTTCAGTTAATTAATGTTAACCCATGGAAGGAAAACAAGAATGTGGTTTTGTAGGCAAGTAAAAAAAAATGTAGTCTTGGTTTTCAGAATAAAGAATCCGCACCAGGCAAGGTTCAGGTAAGTAGCAAGTCTGCACTTGCTGAGGCATAGGGGCGGCTGGGTGCATGGCTCAAATTCGGTATCTGGTGCCAATGTTGTCCAATGGAGAAAGGGGGTAATCGAAAAGATGCTGCTCACAAGTGAATAAAGAGGTTTGATAATCCAGTTTCCAGGGGTTACGGTAAGCACAGTGGGGCTACACAGCAGCACCAAACTTACACCCTCCGGGGTGTCTGGATGCAGAGGGCCAACACCGCGTCGGGGGCCCATTGCAAACCAATGGGGGGGGGATTGCTCATGAAGAAATGCTGCAGGCACAGGCCAGGAGGCCGGACAAAAAAACCCACAGCTGCCCATCTAAATAGAGATGCAGGGGGGCATAGGCATGCCATTGGTCCCGATTCCCAAGGGAATCTGGTGCAGGGGTGTCCTGGAAAAGGAAAGGTTTTACCAGGAAGGTTGTGGTCCGGGCGAGTCTTCGAGTTGAGACTGCAGGCGTTACAGTTGAGTCCGGCAGGGGTCACACCACGCTGGACTCTTGCTCCGAAGCGCTGGCGAACCTTCACAGGACCGGTGGGCCACTTGGACGCTGGTCATGGACGGCAGGTGCAGAGGTGGGTTCGGTGGTGATTTCACAGTTCCACAGGGCAGAGGCATTTGTTTTTTAACGTTGGTTTCTTCTGGACAGGTCCACTGTCCACAGGAGCTCCTAGTCTGTCGAATGCAGGCAGTCCTGAAGTTTTGGAGGGCGCTCGGCTGCAGGATCGCCTAGGGCTGCAGACGGGCTGGTAGGGCTGTGGCTAAGTCTGTTGGTGTCTGTAGACTTTCTCTGCTGGTGCAATGCTGTAGTGTCCAACTCTACAAGGATGACTGGAATCTGATTTCAGGTTCTGGGGGTGCCACCTAAATACTAGATGTAGAGGCATTACAGGGGAGTGACCGGTAGGGACCAATGGGTCTCTTACCTGGGGTGTCTACACCCACTATTAGGCCACTCTCCTGTGGGAGGGAGGCATAAACCCAAGCCCTGATTGGGTATGTTCGACCATCTTCATGATGGGCACTGAAAAGTGTGCTTCACTTAGCCTTGTGCACTTAAGGGGTGGAGTTGGTGAAGGGGGGGCACACCTCCTATTCTTACTAAGTTTTCCTACCAGTTCCCCCGCCAAAAGTGGGGGTTTGAACCAGGGGCTGGGGTCTCATTACAAAGGCAGCAAGGCCTTGGAAGCTTACCTCTCGAGCACTGTGCTTATCCTGGGGGAGGAGGTGTGACACCTCCGCCCAGGATGTGCATTGTTTGTGGTCCCAGAGAGTAGAGGCTCTCCACACAGGGGTCCAGAAACATTAGTGTTTGTGGCAGGCTGCCTAAAGCCAGTCAGTGCCCACACCAGAGTCTGTAGGTTTTCAGGGGGCTCCTCTGAGGTGCCCTCTGAGTACATGTTTTAATTAATCTCATACTGGCATCAGTGTGGATTTATTGCAAGGAGCTGTTTGGTACCAAACACTCCAGGTTTCAGTTAAGCCGTCATGGTGCTGGAGAACTTAAGTTGTTGAGTTTCCATCCCATGTACCCCTTATGGCTTTCCTGGCACTTACTATACTTAAGAATGGATTTAACTACTGTAGGGGCATATCTACTCATGCAGGTATGCCCTTCCCTGTGGTATAGTGCACCGTGCCTTAGGGCTGTGAGGCTTGCGAGAGGGGTGGCTTACCTATACTTACAGGTTGGCATGACACCCAGGTATGGTGCCATGTCAACTTCGTTGTTTTTTTCTCCTCACAAGGGGATGGAAGGGCAGTGGCATTGTCCTAGTGAGGGGGTGCCAGGGGACCCACATCTGAAAGAGACACGTTAGTGACAGATTCCTTACCTTAGAATATCCCCAGGCGTCAGGCTGGATCCGGAAAGTTTTTGCGTAGCAGTACCCTTGCGCGTCGGTAGGCGGCGTCGTGCGGCTCCGCGTCCGTCGTCGGCGTCGTGATCGCCGGGATGACGTCGCGGGCAGTACTTAGGCGCCGCCCCTGCGCGCTGACGTCAGTTATTCTTTTTCCGCGCCAGTAAGCGCAGATCCGGGAAGAGCAGTGCCCTAGTCACTTTTTGACTATCTTTTTTGGTGAATTTTTTCACTGTTTCTTCAACGAGTCTTCACGACTCCTAAGGTGTCGTAGGGATGCCCGGCTTTAAGCCCTGCGAGGAATGTGGTCGCATGATGTCGATCACGGACCCGCACCTCGAGTGTCTCTTTTGTCTCGGCCGAGACCACGACACGAAGTCGTGTCCTGACTGCCGGAAACTTCATCCTAAGGCTTTGCGAGAGCGGTCTCGAAAGCTCCTCGAAGTCCGGCATTCGGCTCCGCGCCGCACCAAGCCCCGGTCCCGGGAGAGGTCGAGGGGCCGGACGCGGAGTCCCCGCCGTTCGTCGGTCTAAAGTCTTCGCGCTCCTCCGGTAAGTCGAAGCACAAGAAGTCTAAGCGGCGTCATCGCTCTAAGACTTCGCCTCGCCGGTCTCGCGACTCGGCTGAGGTCCCTGTCGGCACCGTCCCCGCGGCCCCGGACGTGCCTGTCGAGTTACCCCCGCAGTACCCGCCCTACCCGGGCTCGGGGGCGACTCCGGCCGATATACAGGAATTCCTGTCGGCCATGGCCCGCCTCTTCGGGCCTCAAGGTCCCTCCGGTGCGCCTTCGGGCCCCGCGGGCCCTGATGGGGTTGCTCCGGCGTCGCCGTCGACTCCGGTCCCGGCGTCGCCTGTCCCACCAGCCTTCGTCCCGGCCTCGGCTCCGGTGGTGCCGCAACCTCCATCGACGCCGGTTGACCTAACCACGCCTCCGCCCGATGTCCCCGGTGCCGTTTCCGACGCCGTCCGGGGCTCCGGGCGGCGTCGTTCCCCGGTTCTCTCCGGGTCCGGACATGGAGCCGGACCGGCGCCGCCCGACGCCGTTTCCGGCGCCGATGAGACCTTGGGTCCCTGATGTCCCTCCGCCTCCATATTTTCAACCTGAGGAGGACCAGGAGAGCTGGGAGGGGTCTGAGGACCCTCTCACACAACAGTGCAAGTTTGACCCGGACTGGGTTGAGGAACTTGGGGATGCCAGTGGTCTGGATACCTCCCCTGACTCTGGCATGCTGTCTCCTCCCGTGGCAACGGAGGAGGGGGCTAATTTTGCAACGGTGTTGCGTAGAGCTGCTGGAGCCTTAAATCTCCAGTTGCCTACAGTGGTCGTCAGGTCTAACATCCTGACTGAAGTGCTTCAGCCGGCGGCCTCCTCTGCGGAGACTGTGCTGCCGTTCAACGAGGCACTGACTGACGTTCTTTTGGGTGCCTGGTCCAAACCCACCACAGGGGCTCCTGTGGATAGGAACGTGGCCCGACGCCATCGCCCTGCTCCGGGCGACCCCCTGTTTCTCTCCCAACACCCCACCCCTGAGAGCTTGGTTGTCCAAGCCTCTGCCTCCCAAACCGCCTTCCCTACCGCCCTCCGGATAGGGAATCCAAGCGCCTGGATCACTTTGGGAAGAAGGCTTTCTCTTCCTCCAGTGCTGGCTTGCGGTCTGTTAATACCGCTTGCCTCTTGGGCCGATACACCCACTCCCTGTGGGATTCGGTGGCAACTGTTTTGCCGCAGTGTTCTGAGGAGGTCCAGACACTGCTTACCCGCGCCATTGCGGAAGGGCGTGATGCAGCTAAATATACCATCCGCTGTGGCCTTGATACCGCCGACTCGCTGGGCAGATCGCTTGCAACGACGGTGGCGCTGCGTCGCCACGCCTGGCTGAGAACCACTGGTTTTTCAGGGGATGTCCAGAATACACTCATGGACATGCCCTTTGATGGAGTCGGTCTTTTTGGTTCTAAGGCAGACCATGCGCTGGAGCGTTTCAAGGACTCATGGGCTTCTGCTAAGTCCCTGGGCCTTGCTGTTGTGCGCCCTCCGCTCACGTCTGCTTTTCGCCCCTTTCGTGGCCACGGAAGGGGCGTCCAGTCACGTCCACAGCCCGGCCAACGGCCCGCGCAGCAAGCGCCTTCGCGTGGCCGAGGACGTGGATACCGCCGTGGCGGTTCGGGCAACCAGCGTGCGGGTCAGGCCACCACCTCCAACCCGTCCGCGGCCTCCAAGCCCTCCTAGTCCCTCCTTTCAGGTGCACAGTACGCCGGTCGGGGGCAGGGTCCGCCATCACCTTCACCGCTGGCGTTCCATCACCTCGGACAGGTGGGTCTTGGACATTGTCCTAAGGGGCTACTCCCTCCCCTTCGAGACCACCCCCCAGCCATGCCACCTCAATTCCACCGCATGTCAGGGGATCACTTGGTGCTTCTACAGAAGGAAGTCACGGCCCTCTTGGCCAAGAGGACCATCGAGCATGTTCCGACCCCAGAAGTAGGGCGTGGTTGCTACTCCCACTACTTTCTGGTGCCCAAAAAGGACAAGGAGGACATGCGTCCTATCTTGGACCTCCGGAACGTCAATCGCTTCCTCCGGAAGGAGAAGTTCAAGATGCTCACCCTAGCTCAGGTCTTGACTGCCCTCGACCCCGGAGACTGGTTGGTAGCGTTGGACTTGCAGGACGCCTATTTCCACATCCCCGTCCTGCCGGCCCACCGGCGTTACCTTCGGTTCACGGTAGGCCTCGAGCATTTTCAGTTCACCGTGCTCCCCTTTGGCCTTACCAGTGCCCCTCGGGTGTTCACGAAAGTGATGGCGGTGGTCGCAGCTCATCTGCGCCGGGCAGGGGTTTCAGTCTTCCCCTACCTCGACGACTGGCTGCTGAAGGCGGGCTCGTCCCAGGCAGTCGTCTCCCACCTCCACACTACGGCCGAACTCCTGCACTCGCTGGGGTTCTCCATCAATGTGCCAAAGTCGCATCTGATTCCTTCTCCACAGCTCCTTTTCATCGGAGCAGTTCTGGACACGACGCAGTTTCGGGCCTATCCTCCCGAACGGCGAGTCCGGGATATTCAGGCTATGATTCCGATCTTTCAGCCTTTATCCTGGGTTTCGGTACGGATGACCCTGAGGCTGCTGGGCCTCATGGCCTCCTGCATCCTGCTGGTCAATCATGCCAGATGGCATATGCGGGCTCTGCAGTGGGACCTGAAGTTCCAGTGGGCGCAGCACCAGGGCAACCTGTCCGATCACGTCCAGATCTCGGAGGGGACTGCAAGACAGTTGCAGTGGTGGCTCTCGAACCGGCAATGGGTCATGGGCAGATCCCTCTCCTTCCCCAGCCAGAGCACACAGTTGTGACGGACGCGTCCCTTCTGGGATGGGGCGGTCACATGGGAGAGGCGGAGATCAGAGGCCTCTGGTCTCCGGCGGAGTCCCGGCTCCATATCAACCTTCTGGAGCTCCGGGCGATCCGGCTTGCACTCAAGGCATTCCTTCCCTCTGTCAAAGGGACGGTAGTGCAGGTGTTCACCGACAACACCACCGCCATGTGGTACTGCAACAAACAGGGCGGGGTGGGGTCGTGGACCCTTTGTCAGGAGGCTCTGCGCCTCTGGACATGGCTGGAACATCAGGGCATGTTCCTGATGGTTCAACACCTGGCAGGTTCCCTGAACGCCAGGGCGGACGAACTCAGCCGCAGGTGCATGATGGATCACGAATGGCGTCTTCACTCGGAAGTGGCGCAAGGACTCTTTCTACAGTGGGGAGAGCCTTGGTTAGATCTATTCGCCACCGAAGAGAACGCGCAATGTCATCAGTTTTGCGCGTTGGAATTTCCAAGGCGGCACTCGCTCGGCGACGCTTTTCGTCGCGAGTGGAGTTGCGGTCTGTTGTACGCCTTTCCACCTATACCACTTCTACCCAGAGTGTTGAAGAAGATTCGGCACGACCGGGCCCAAGTCATTCTTGTGGCTCCGGACTGGGCTCGAAGAGTTTGGTATCCCGAGCTACTCAGTATGAGCGTAGATCCCCTGATCCGTCTCCCTCTTCGGTAGGATCTTCTGTCGCAGCAGCAGGGGACGGTCCTCCACCCGAACCTGTCCAGTCTACACCTGCTTGCGTGGAGATTGAGCGGCGGCAGTTGATTCCTTTCGACTTGCCTCCCGAAGTTGGTGATGTGATTCTGGCAGCCAGGCGTCCCTCCACTAAGGTGGTATACGCCTGCAGGTGGAACAAATTTGTGGCATGGTGCACAGCAAAGGCTGTGAACCCCCTTTCTGCCCCTCTTTCTGAGGTCCTTCTGTTCCTTCTTTCTCTGGCCCAACAGGGTTCTGCCCTGGGTACCATCAAGGGTTATCTCTGTGCTATCTCGGCCTTCCTCAGGCTCCCTGATCAGCCCTCCCTTTTCAAGTCCCCTGTTGTTAACAGGTTCTTAAGGCATTACACACCTCTTTCCTCCTGTTCCGTTTGTGATGCCTCAGTGGGACTTGAACTTGGTTCTTACCTTTTTAATGTGCGCTCCCTTTGAGCCTCTGCATAACTGTCCTCTTCGTCTTCTGACTCTGAAGACAGCCTTTCTGGTGGCCATCACCTCCGCTCGGCGGGTGAGTGAGCTCCAGGCTTTATCTTGCAAACCTCCCTTTCTGTCTGTTCATCCAGACAAGGTTGTTCTTCGGACGCGTCCGTCCTTCTTGCCAAAGGTGGTTACTGCCTTTCACATTGGGCAGACCATCACTTTGCCTACCTTCTTTCCGCCTCCGCATCCTTCCAGAGAGGAAGAGAGGCTCCACCGTCTGGACCCAAAACGTGCGCTCTCCTTCTATATCGACCGCACAAAACACTTCCGGGTGGATGACCAGCTCTTTGTTGGCTACGTGGGCGCCAAAAGGTCGGGCGGTGCACAAACGAACCATCTCCCGCTGGGTTACCTTGTGCATCAAGACCTGCTATTCTTTGGCTAAGAAGGAGCCTCCTGTTGGGCTGCGTGCCCATTCCACCAGGGCAACAGCTGCTACCACGGCCTTGGGCCGCGGTGTTCCGCTGCCCGTTATTTGTCAGGCAGCTACGTGGGCCTCGCTGCACACGTTTACAAAGCATTACTGCCTTGACAGTCAGGTCCGGAGGGACGGCTTCTTTGGCCGTTCTGTCCTCCAGGACTTCCTTGTCTGATCTTTGTTCGCAGACCCACCACCGGGGTTGGTATTGCTGGGGTATCTATTCTAAGGTAAGGAATCTGTCACTAACGTGTCTCTTTCAGATGCACAAGTTACTAACTTGTGTAACGATATATCTGTAAGAGACAGTAGTTAGTGACAGATTCCTACCGCCCCACCCATCCTCCCCGTTCTGCGAACTGATTTCTAGGGTTAAGGACATCCCTTTCAGGGCCCTAGTATTTTTCAGACACCTATGTCAGCTTCTTGCATGGCTCTGCGTTCCTGGCGCGGAAAGTCGTGTACAGAACTGACGTCAGCGCGCATGGGCGGCGCCTAAGTACTGCCCGCGACGTCATCCCGGCGATCATGACGCCGACGACGGACGCGGAGCCGCACGACGCCGCCTACCGACGCGCAAGGGTACTGCTACGCAAAAACTTTCCGGATCCAGCCTGTCGCCTGGGGATATTCTAAGGTAAGGAATCTGTCACTAACTACTGTCTCTTACAGATATATCGTTACACAAGTTAGTAACTTGTGCTTCAGCTCCCAGGCCCTAGGTACCCAGGGTACCACTTAATAGGGACTTACAGGGGTAGAAGTACCAATTGTGGATAGGTTTTAGGGAAGACACACGGACACGGGTCCTGGTTGGCAGGGAACCTGTGCAGTACAATTGAAACCACATCAAATTCCAGTCAAAAAGTGGGGGCTAACGAGGTCAAAAGAGGTGTTTTGGAGCGTGAATCTTTCTGGATTCACTATGCTGTGCATTATTCCGCCATGTCGTGGTTGGGGTCCGGATTCGTAGTCTTTTCTTTCTTTTTTTTAAATTTTTTTTTTTTTTTTTGGCCCAGGTGGGCGGCGACGCCCCCACCATTTGGTGTCCTCTGTGACGTCGTCGCGCTTCCTGCGGAAGCTCCCACCTTTGGTCGCCATCTTCAGATTTTTTTTTCCGCCGTGGGGTCTGGATCGTCGACGAGAAGTTCCAGAAAGTTGGACGAAGAATCTCGAAAATTTGAAATAATCACCAAAAGATCGTTTCCTGAAGACACCGGACGAGGAGACGAGTACAGGAGGCTACGAGAAGAACGACGAGGTAGAAGGTCCACGACCAAAATCTCGACGCCTACAGAGAATGCGCTCACAGGGGGCCCCCTGAGCGCGGGTATGGACAAGACACCGTTTAAGTTTTGCCAAAACTGTCACCACAAGTACGCCCAGAAGGACCAGCACCCAGTCTGCAACCTCTGCTTGCCGCTCGACCACATCAGCGAAGACTGCAACGCGTGTTCGGCGTTCACCCCGAAAACCATCCGGGTGAGAGCGAGGCAAAGAAGGGCGAACCACAACATGCAGGGCCAGGGAGCACCTCCATCGCTCCGAGACCTGGGCCTCTCGAGTGCAGAGGAAGACAACATCGCAGAGGGACCGGAGGACTGCTCAGTCGTCGAGGTCCACAAGAAAACTTCGAAGGAGGTAAGGGAGACGTCGACCCCAAAGCACCCAAGCGACGCTCGAAAGAGTGAAGCTAAGGCCCCGAGCGACACTCTCAGAAGTGAAGCCAAGTCCTCGAAGGGAGCGTTGCCGCCGAAACACTCGACGAAAGTAACAGCAACCAAGGACAAAAAACCTAGCGGATCCTTCGTGAAGGACTCCCAATCGGCAAAAGCCTCCGAAAAACCAAGGGCGTCGAAGCTAACCTCCGAAAAGGAAGCCTCGACGCCCAGAAAGGAAGGCCCGGCGTCATCCTCGACGTCTGAGACCGCGAAGAGGGGCGCTTCAGCCATCGACGCCGAAAGGGTCCACGAGATGGAGATGGAGAAGAAGAGAAGGCTCGAAGCAGAGATGGCGAGCATCCTGCAACGGAAAAAAGACTTCGACGAAAAAATGAAGCAATACGCCATTCCGTCGAAGCCATCACGCGAAACACTCGGGGAGGGCGACAACGAAGACATCGAGCCCCCTAAAACCCCCGAACCGCTCGACGAACAGTCCGAAGAGGACTACTACTTCGAAGCCGAAGGCGAAGAAGAGTTCCAGTCTTACCGGGACTCTGCGCCCTCGGAAGAACAAGACCTAGACTGGCAAGACCTCGACGCAGAATCACCAGAAGAAGGGGTAGACTCTTATCCCTCGAGTCCTTCGCCGCCAGACGACATTGGAGCCTACAATGTGGTCGTCCAAAGGGCTGCAGCAACGTATGGCGTCGAAATGCAAGAGGAGAAGGCAAAGGCATGTTTCCTTTGGAAACCCTACTTCCTCAACAAACAAGGTCCCAGTTCCTACCCATGCTCCCTAGCGTCCTGGACCAGGGAAGGGAGGCCTTCAAAGAACCGGCAGTCTGCAAGGCTATTACACCAAGGAGCGAAAAGAAGTACAAGCACTCCTCTAAAGACCCTGCGTACATACAAGGGTCAGTGCCAGCAGACTCCATTATCACTGCAACGGCCAGGAAAAGGGCAAATGTGCCCACTAACACAGGTCCACCTCCAGACAAGGAGAGCAAACGAATGGACCTCACAGGATGAAAGGTGGAAAGGAACGCAGCCATACACTGGCGCATTGCCAACTCCAACGCCCTCATCAGCAGGCATGCATACCAGCATTGGGATGAAATGAGCCAGCTCATAACACACCTACCACAACAACACCAACAAAGGGCAAATCACCTAGTTGAAGAGGGCAAGGCTATCGCAAACACTTGCCGAAAATCAGCCTTGGACGCAGCAGAGAACTCCGGCAGGCAGATGATGATAGGGGTGACTGAAAGGAGACACGCATGGCTCAGGATCTCAGGTTTCAAACCTGAGGTACAAAGCAACATCCTGAACACACCATTCGATGGCCAGAAACTGTTTGGAGCCCCAGTGGACGAGAAGTTAACGCAGCTCAAAAAAGACAATGAAACTGCGAGGTCCATGGGAGCACTGCAATTCAGGGGGATGAGAAGAGGAACCCCCTCAAGGCGGCCCAATGGTAGAGGGGGCAATGCGCCCGCCACTTCCCACCAATCTCTCCAACAAGGATACCAGGGGAACAACCAGGGCCAAAGCCAACAGGGACAACAGCAGCAAAATTGGCAGTATCAACCCAGAGGACGGTCCTTTCGAGGACGCGGGTACGGACGGGGACAGTCCCGAAGAGGGGGGTCAGCAGCCCACCTCAAAGTGACTCCACAAACAAACCAAACCCTCCCCTATAAACCCCAAGGGAGAGGGGAAGTCAACAGAAGGACAAAATAAGAAACACACACAGCAAACAAATAACCACCGAGCATACAACCCCGGTGGGGGGCAGAATAGGAAACTTCCTCACACAATGGAGGGAGATTACCACGGACAAGTGGATACTGAACATCATACAGCACGGGTACTGCATAGAACTCCAAAAACACCCCGACACCGGGCAATTCCCGCAAGGGAGCTCGCCCTCCTACGTCTAGAAGCAGAGGAGCTGCTACAAAAAAGAGCAATAGAACCAGTTCGAATCAACGAAAGGAACAAGGGAGTCTACTCCACGTACTTCCTAGTGCCAAAGGTAGACGAAACACTAAGGCCAATACTGGACCTCAGATTCCTCAACAAGTTCGTAAAAACTCAAAATGACATCACTTCAGGAAGTAATACCCCAAATCCAAGAAGGGGATTACATGGCGACCATAGACATGAAAGACGCATATCTGCACATACCCGTCAACCGCAAACGTCTACTAAGATTCGTGATAGGCCACAATCACTACCAGTTCACAGTGCTAGCCTTCGGGCTCAAGCCCGCACCAAGGGTGTTCACAAAATGCCTTGCAGCAGCGCACCTACGGAGAAAGGGCATACATGTATACCCCTACCTCGACGACTGGCTTGTGAAAGCAGGATCATACAGACACTGCAAGGATCACATCAAACAAGTCATACAAACACTGTCCAGACTAGGTTTCTCACTACATTGGGAGAAATCGTCAACAAAACCTCAGCAGATCAAAATATTCTATGGGGCACAAATCGACAGCACTCAGTCCAAGGTGTTCCCCAGCGACAAGAGAACTATAGCGCTTCTGAGGGAAACACGTCATTACCGCAAGGGGCAAGTTCTGACAGTGAGGACGGTGAGCAGACTAATGGGAATGATGGCATCATGCATCCACCTAGTCCCACATATCAGGCTGCACATGAGACCGTTCCAAGAATGGATACAGCAGCAGTGGTCACAAGCGACAGGGAGTTGGGAAGATCTAGTGGTTGTCACACACGCAGTGCAGCAAGAAATAGCGTGGTGGAAGGAAGAGAACATATTACAGGGGAAGCCATTCACACAGCCAACTCCAACAGTGACCATCACAACAGACTCCTCACAGCAGGGCTGGGGCGCGCACATGGACAGACTCCGCGTCAGGGAGCTGTGGTCACAACAAGATGCAGTGAAACACATCAACTACCTAGAACTAAAAACTGTGTTCCTAGCCTTAAAAGCCTTTCAGAAGCAGCTTTACGGACAGAGTGCTGATACAAACAGACAACACAACCACCATGTTCTACATCAACAAACAAGGTGGAACACAGTCAGCACCGCTATCAAGCCTGGCACAAGAGATTTGGAGATGGGCCATCCCTCTAAGGATAGACCTACTGGCAATACACCTTCCAGGAATAGACAATGTAGAAGCAGACCGACTCAGCAGGCAGACGTCGGCATCCCACGAATGGGAGCTCAACCAACAGGAGGTGCAGCGGCTGTTCCAAAAGTCGGGTACACCACGGATAGACCTGTTTGCAACACTCCAGAATGCAAAATGCCAACATTACGCATCCAGACAACCGGACCAAAGGTCCCTAGGGAATGCGCTATGGATAAGTTGGTCGAACGAATTTGCATGCGCTTTTCCCCCCGATACCACTGTTACACAAGGTACTCAGCAAATGCAGGAGCAGCAGCATGACACTCATACTGGTGGCACTTCAATGGGTCAGACAATCATGGTTCTCACAAATAATGGTAATGGCGCAGGAACCAGCGCACAGGTTCAGCAGAAGGAAAGACCTCCTGACAATGCAAGACGGAAAAGTGCTCCACCCAGAACCAGAGAGCCTCAGCCTATCAGCATGGCTCCTGAGGACCTAGAATTCGCACACCTCAAGCTACCACCAAGCACCATGGCAGTACTCAGAGAAGCGAGGAGACCCACTACAAGAAAATGCTACATTGCAAAGTGGAAAAGGTTCTCGCAATGGTGCATTAAAGAGGGACTGCAACGAAAGGTCACAAAAGAATCAACGGTACTACAATACTTAACGCACCTACTACACAGCGGGCTAAGCTACTCGTCACTAAGGGTTCACTTAGCAGCCATAGTGGCCTACACCAGGGGAGAAGCGGGGAAAAGTTTCTTCACCTCCCAGGTGGTCAAAAGATTCCTGGAGGGAGCTAAAAGAATAGCCCCCCCAAAAAGGATGCCAGCCCCAAGCTGGAACCTCAACACTGTGCTAACACAGTTGATGAAATCACCATTTGAGCCCATACACAAGATCACACTGCACATGCTCACGCTAAAGACGGAATTCTTGGTGGCTATCACGTCACTGCGAAGGGTCAGTGAACTGCAGGCTCTTACACTACAAGAGCCCTACTTGCAAATACACAAGGACAGAATTGTCATGAGAACGGACCCACACTTCCTGCCAAAGGTGGTGTCGCGGTTCCATATTAACCAGACAATACAGATACCAAGTTTCTTCCAGAAACCATCAACGCCCACAGAAAAGGCGCTACACACGCTGGACGCCAGAAGGGCAGTGATGCACTACATAGAAAGGACGAAGGAATGCAGGAAAACAAAACAACTCTTCGTTTCCTTCGCAAGCAGTTTCTTGGGGCGACCAGTAACAAAAAATACCATAGCACGATGAATTGCACAGGCAATACAACTCTGCCACAAGCAGGCAGGACAAGAATTACAGGGAGCCGCCCAGGCTCACTCAACAAGGAAGAAGGGAGCAACGGTTGCGTTCCTAGCGAACACACCTATACAAGACATTTGCCAAGCGGCAACATGGTCTTCCGTGCACACGTTCACCAAACACTACTGTGTGGATATCCAGATGAACAAAGAGGCACAAGTAGGACAGAAGGTCTTACAGCACATTTTCAGCAACCAATGCTCATCTTCCACCCAACCACCGCAATAACAAAACCGCTACAAAGTCTATGCATAGCATAGTGAATCCAGAAAGATTCACGCTGCAGAACGAATAGTTTCTTACCTGTCGGTGTAGTTTTGCAGCTTGAAGATTTTCTGGATTCACTAGCGATCCCACCCGCCTTTGCCAGGAAGATAACATAGCAGGTTAAGGGTAAAACTAGACTACATACAGAGTTTAGAGGGATCAAAAGAAAAATAAAAGGATAAAAGAGAAAGACATAGACGACAAAACAATAACAGGAAAAGAAAAAAGAATCCGAAGATGGCGACCAAAGGTGGGAGCTTCCGCAGGAAGCGCGACGACGTCACAGAGGACACCAAATGGTGGGGGCGTCGCTGCCCACCTGGGCCAACAAAAAAAAATAAAAAAAAAAAGGAAAGAAAACACTACGAATCCGGACCCAACCACGAGATGGCGGAATAATGCACAGCATAGTGAATCCAGAAAGTCTTCAAGCTGCAAAACTACACCGACGGGTAAGAAACTATTCGTTTTCTCACAGGTACTCAACATCAGAAGTTTTGGATATTGCATTTAACTGATCAAGCAACCACCAGTAAAAAAAAAAAAAAAAGTGCTCCACCCAAAGGAGGAAAAAACCTGACTACTAAAAAGGAAGACTTGCTACAAAAGAAGGCAATAGAAAGTACCCAAAAACTATTTCGACCAGGAAAACTACTCCGTATACTTCCTAATAGTAAAGCAAGACTTATCTGTGTCCTATACTAGACCTTTGTTTCTTAAACAAGTTCATAAAAACACAAGAATTCAGAGGGACAACAGTGCAGGTTGTTGTAATGCAGTTATAGGAGACCAAGTCAACAATAGATCTAAAGGATGCATATCTACACATCCTAGTGAATCGCAAGCACAAAAATACTTTAACTTTGTGTGAACGGAACACACTATCAATTCAAAGTGCCGGCTTTTGGAATAAAATCAGCACCCAGAGTCTTTACAAAGTGCCTGTCAGCAGTGATCGCGCATCTAAGAAGGCAAGGGATACATATATTGCCTTACCTAGACGACTGGCTGAAAACAAACTCCCAACACAAGTGTAAAGAAAACATAAAAACCGTAATTTCAACACTCCACAATCTGGGGTTTTCAATAAACATAGAAAAATCATCTCCCAAACCAAAATACGAGAAGCTGTTCCTGAGGGCGGGAATCAACTCATGTAGGAAGCTGGCTCTGTATACATTATACCAAAATGAAGTATAGTGTGCACAGAGTCCAGGGGAACCCCAAAGGTAGGCAGAGGTCAACGTAGATAGCACCTTACTCTCTATTTGTGGTAGTGTGGGCGAGCAGTAATGCTTTATCAGAGGGCAGATTTAAGCATTTGTTGTGCACACTCAGGCAGCAAATAATGTCACACACTCAAAGACTGAACTCGGACCAATTTGTTTGTATCAAAAATATTATTTAGTTATATTTATTTTCTAGAACCTAGCAAGCCTGGTACAGATAAGTGTAAGTGATACTTTTCAAGGCAGGTTGAACAATACAAGCAAGCTGAATGAAAATGACTTTGTTACAGGTTTGTAAATACTTTCAATACAGTGGAAATTACTGTTAAATTACTTTTGATTACACATTACTTTGTGGATTGCTTTTTCTACTCGGTGTGATATGCCTAGATATCACACTGGGACATTTCCTAGAGAAAAGGTAAGTAAAGCAGTTTTTAGATATTTGCAGTTTTTCAAATTCTCGTACAAAACCAACTCCACACTTGAAACCATTTTCACAAGAAAGCAGTCAATGCAGTCCTATGGGAAGAAATGTGTTATCTGTTTCAAGGTAAGTACTTGGGTTTGGGAGTTGGTTTTCTGGGGTTGGAACCGGGGTTCCCCCAGTGTCAAGGATGCACTCTCAAAGCACCCTCAGCGGCACTAGGGCGGCCGGGTGCAGAGTGCTGAGGCCCAATATTATCCAATAGGGGGTAGGGGGCCTCCGGTTGGTGGCTGCTCACGAGCAGGCCACAAGGTTGTGGGAGCAAAGCTCCTGGTGTTAGGCTCAGGGCAAAGGGGGATCCGAGTTAGCACCCAAAGTACACCTGCAGTGGCGGCAGGGTGCTGGTTTGGCGTTGGGTACCCTGTTGATTTCAATGGGGATTCTCCGTTTGCAACAAAGACTGCAGGCTCAGGGACGAAGATTTTCTGGGGGTGACCACCGGTTGGAGAGGTAAGTTGGGATGCTGGGACACCATTGGTTGGGCAACCCAAGGCCATGGGGCGTCAGGTGCATGGGTGTCTTTAGGCTTCGGGTTTTCTTACCAGCTCTGGTCGCGGTCAGGGGGATCCTCCAGAAAGAGTTTGCAGGCTTTGCTTGGACATTCGAGGCAGGTCAGAGATCACCAGATCTCAGGTCAGGATCACCGGGGCGACCTCGTGGTGTTCGGCCACTCTAACTTGGGCCGTGGGCGTCTGGTGCAGAGTGGTGCAGACTTGCGGTTTTGGCCAGAGTATATAGGTGAGCAAATCCAGTGCTCACGGGAGACAGACATAGGTTTGGAAGGCAGGGCAGGTCCTTGGGGTTCTTGAGGCTGCTGGCTGCAGGACACACCGGGATTTCGCTGGAGCAGGTTGGAGGTGCAGACAGGCCGGTAGGGCTGGGGCCAAGTCTGTGTGAGTCCTCCTCTTAGTTTCGTGGAATCGAAGAACAGGAGTAAAGCAGTTAACCCAGCCGAGACCCTGGTAGAGTAAGTAACTAAAAAAAAACTGTCTCAACCGGTAATCATTTAGGGGGGCAAATGCCTTCAAAAACCCTTGCCGCATGCTCTCCCGGATTGGTTCCCAGGATTTTTCCGAGGACCGCTGACCTTGCCGCCCTAAGTTACGGTCCGAACGCACAGGACCAAGGTACATTGTGACCTCGCTGTCCCTTAATCTGCCTTCATGGACCATCCTGTCCAGCTTCCTCTGTGCAGATCTAGTCCGGATCCTCCCCAGCGCATCCGCCATCGGGCTGACACCTTTATTCCTCACACCCCTTCTGGATTGTTTCTCTACTACCAGAACAGCACTACTCTGAATTAAGTAACCTTGGCCTGATGACCTGGAATTGAACAGGTCGAAACGCCGTTGACTATTCAGAGTAAACTTTGGCATCACTGTGGTCTACTTAAACAGCCAAAACTAAAAATACTCACTCTGTATATATTTCTTGTTTCGTTGACCACTAAAACAATTTGTGTATATTTTTTGCGCAGCTCACGCTGTTCTTCACTCCATGTGCTGAACAAAAGAAGATTTCCCTTTTGTGACCACGTTTTTATCTAATCACTAGTTTGCACTGAACCATAAGAATCTACACTATAACATCGAACATCTACACCAGGTCATTGAAAAAAGTTTTATTACATCAATTGCAAAAAGGCCTGCTTTGAATTGCAATGATATTAAAACATAGTGAAAACTAAAATTACATTAAAAATCATTTATATAATGAACATTTGTCAAAATTCATAATATTGGCATAAGTACATATTGGCATTATAAGTATATTACACGTGTATCATGGGTACAGATATTTCCATTGAAGTACTCAAGAAAACAGTTGATCCAAAATTCCAAATTCTTAGCAACCTATTTCAAACATGTATTATACACATTCCACAAAATTGTTACCGTTATACAAAATCCAGTTATGTTAAAATCCAGTTATGTCGACGCGTTTCGGTGTATCTTTATTTTCTCAACACCTTCTTCAGGACTGTTATCATATTCACAATTTTCTCATTTGTCATAAAATCATGTATCCAAGTTATCTGCATATGAAGTTTTGCAGATTTTTTCTTCTGTTCACCTTGTCTGTAATTACTCCAAGGGAACCCTGCAAATCACAGGTTTATTAGACTTGACATCCTTATTGTTGTCAACAACACCAGTTGTGAATGCCCCATTTTTTACTTACTTAAAATAAGGATGAATCAATTAACTTTGCCGACTCACTCATATTTTTTCTTCCAAAGTTCAATGCCCTAAGGTCCTTTGTCTTACTTTATTTATTTAAAGCGTTTTATATAGCGCTGGCTAGACCCGAAGGTATCAGAGCGCTTCACATTAGGTTCCACAATGTAACAGAAAATGATCACAATTACACATTAAAAAATAAGCAATACATTGAGAGAGGAGAGAAAGGAGAGAAAAAAAATAAATTGTGGAGGGGGGAAAGGGGAGGTGAGAAGAGGGAGGACGACAGGAGAGGCGAAAGGAAGTCTGTCTAAAGACCGACTGGGTAGGTGACGTCCAAGGAGGGAATCCACGGCCCGTCTACCCTTTAGCTAAACAAGGTAACTCCATCGGGCATCAGTCAAAATAGCTAGGTCTCAAGTGGCGAGGGAAAACGTTCACAGATAAACAGGGTGGGGACTAAGGGCAAGGACAGGTGAGGGCAAAGGACAGTGGCAGGAAAGAGAAGAGTAGAGAGGAGGGGGATAGGGGGTATGGAGAAGAGGAGAAGGGAGAAAAGTCCAGTAGAGAGACGCAGGAGAGTTTGCCAAAAGACCGACTGGGTAGGTGATGGTCAAGGAGGGTAATCCTTAGCCCGTCTCCCCTTTTGCTCGCGAGGTAGCTCCACCGGGCGTCAGTCAAAATATTAAGGTCTCAGCTGCCGAAGGAAAGATCTCCGAGTCAAATGACATGGAGAGTGAGCAGGAGCACGGTCGGTTTGGGAGTGCCCCGGTGCCTCAGGAGTCCCCCGCGGCGGTAGTCAGGAGTGGCCCCAGTCGCCATCTTTGGGACAGGCACTACAGCAAACTCCACCTCCGCCTGAGATGCAAGCATTGTGAAAGGCAGACGGGAGGGGGGCCAAGAAATCGCGGTAGCCTTTCCAGCAGGAGACGTGGACCAAGGTCCAGCAGGTCGTTGGGCCAGGAATCCGAAGGTGTAACAGGTACTCACTGTGGACGGTGAAGGCTCAGCTGAGCGTCGGGTGCTCCTCACGGCAGCGATGGCACAGGCCCAAGATTCAACGGCACGGGGCATCAACAGCTCCCCAGCCGCAGCGACGGTGTGCACTGTGAGTTGGGCGCCGTTACGGCACTGATTGAAATAGCGCGGGTGGCGGTCGCCAACATAGGGTCAGGCAGCAATGGGGACCCGATGTGCTTGCAGCACGGGTTGGCTCGGATAGGGAATGTGCATCCCAAATGGCATCTGGTGAATGGATGGATGGGACCCTTCCTTGATGGCACTAGGAGGGAAAAGGGTGCACCGTTACAACGGGAGCTCAGCTGTCGGGCACGGCTGAGCCATCTCCATCCTGTACGCGCCGCGTGCGTAACTGCCGGAGACCTCCCGACTGCACCCTGTTGGAGCCAGTGCGTCCATGCAATGTCCGCCGAGTCTGAAAGATGCCACACTGCACCAGGTACAAGAATCTGGCAACGGCAGTTGATGCAGAACAGGCCAGGGACTGAGCTCACGGCTACTCGGGAGTGCATTTCGAGGCCGCCATTTTGAGTTCAGGTGTCCGCTTCAGAAAAGGTGCCGTTCACGATCCAGCAGGCAGTAATCCACGATTCAGCCGTGTTTCTGAAGTCGCGGGGCATTCCGCTGCATCGCAGGGCGTGGATCTTGGTGATTTCGGGATTCCCATACACTATTTCTGCGGTATTTTTGTGGTCGAGGCTTCGGAGCTCTAGGCTCTTGCGGCCGTTTTGGTTAGGCTCCGCCTCCTCAAATGAGGCGGAGCCTACTTCTTGGACTTTTTTTTTCAATTGTTCTCAGTTAAAATAAGGCGTTTGTTGTTATCTTCCTTGAAACGACAGATAAGTTTGACCAGTCTTTCTCAATTAGTGGTTCAAAATCCTCGTTTGAATATTTTGCAGCCTCCTGTCAGGGTTCTGGATTGAATTCACTCCCTTGTCACTGCGCCGTTCGCCATCACAAGCACGTTCAGTACACACCTGTGTTGTGGTTACCTTTGCATACACTGTATTGTAGTGCTGATATGACTACTTGCAAATAAGAATTTACCTTCTATCAAATCCCTTTGTGGTCTCCTTTCTTCCCTTCTCTGAGTGATTGATACTCCTCTTAGTTTCAGCACGGCTTCGTCGGTCCTTCTCTTTTCTTCTGGTCGGTTCTTGTCTGAGGAGGCAATGTTCAGGGTTGCCTCTAAATACTAGATTTTGGGTCATTACATGTAAGTAAAGGTTGGGACAAATGGGTCCATTCCTTGGGGTGGGTATACCCCCTATTATGCCACCCTCCAGTGGGAGGGGGGCATATGCCTGTCTCTGGTTGGCTGGGTCCCCCCATCTGCAAGATGGCGAATGAGAGTTGTGCTTCACCTCGCCTCCCCCACCTGAGGGGTGGGGTTGGCAAAGGTGGGCACACCTCTCTTCCTCACTTGGTTTACCCACCGATTCTCCTGCCCAAAGTGGGGGTCAGAACCGGTGGGAGCAAGTTGCTGGAAGCAGCAAAGGGCTGGGGTAGCTCACAAAGGTGGCAAGCCTTTGAAGCTTCCCCTTCGTGAACCCTGCCCATCCTGGGGGAGGAGGCTTGACACCTTGTCCCAGGATGTGCATTGTTTTAGACCCCCGAGAGCAGAAGGCTCTCGACCCAGGGGTCCAGAAACGTCTGGTGGTTGCAGCTGGCGAGCAGCCACTCAGCCAGGATACTAGTTAGGTCGTTTTTCATGGGGCATCTCTAAGATGCCCTCTGTGTGCATTTTTCATTAAATCCCACACTGGCATCCGTGTGGGTTTAATGTGCTGAGATGTTTGATACCAAACCTTCCCAGTTTTCAGTAAAGCCATTATGATGCTGCAGAGTTCGTAATGACAAACTCCCAGCACCATATACTCTTAATGGCATTACTGCACTTACAATGTCTAAGAATTGGCTTAGACACTGTAGGGGGACAGGGCTCATGCACCTGTATCCTCACCACTGGTTTAGTGCACCCAGCTAGAGGGGTGGCTGACCTATGCCAGGGCAGTGGGTTGTAGGCATGGCACACAGACGTGTGCCATGTCGACTCTTAACTTTGTTCTGCACCAAAACAGTGTGCGTGTGTGCGCACAGCGCGCGGTGTGTGTGTGTGCGCGCGCGGTGTGTGTGTGTGTGTGTGTGTGTGTGTGTGTGCGCGCGGTGTGTGTGTGTCTTCCCCCCCCCCCCCCCCCTGTCCGTCCTTTAAGGGTGGCACAATACATTCTGCGGCCCTTAGAGGCCTTCCCTGCCCACAGTACCTGTGGTGCCATTTACAAGGGACTGACATGTGGCCAAAGAGTGCCAATTGGGATTTGTCTCAATGCAGTTTAGGGGAAGAACATAGGCCCTGGGTACCTGTTTGGCAGGAACCCAGAGCACACTTAGTCAAAGTACATCAGCAGTTTGGCAAAATGTGGGGGCAACCATGCAAAAAGATGGCACTTGCTTACAACTCAGCAGAAGCAAAAGCGTACCCTTGCAAGAAAAGGATACTATCATTAATGCCAGAAGGGTCAATCTCTGACCCTGAGGACTGTGGGGAATATGTCTGGGGCACAAGCTACTGGGAGATTAGAAGTTCTAGTGGTTGTCACACAGAGTACAAGGGATGATGTGGTTGACCAGATCAAAGATAGAAAGTGGAAGACCATTCATATCTCTAATTCCCCCAGTAACAATTACCACAGTTCCCCAGCATATGGGTTGGGAATCTCATATGGGGAGTCTCACAATCAAATATGGAAAGTCCAGTAAGCAGTACAACCCCTAAAAGTACTCGAACTAAGAATAGTTTTCCTAGCCTTAAGTGTCTCAAACAGCTGTGGGGCAAATCATTACTTATCCAAACAGCCAATACAGCAACAATGTTCTATCTCAATCACAGGCAGGTACAAAATCCTTTGTACTTTTGAAACTAGCACGATATATCTGGTGGTGGGCCATCTAGAGACAAATAAAAATACATCTACCAGGGAAAGACAATGTAGAAGCAGACAAACTAGGCAGACAGGCAACCACCTCACACTAGTGGGAACGGGATCAAACAGTACTCAAACCGATATTCAGGCAATGGGGAACACCAGAAATGGACCTGTTTGCAACTCCAGAGAAAGCAAAATGCTAGTCTTGTGTCCCGGCACCAACACCACCAATCAGTGGGGAATGCTCTGTCGATAGACTAGACATGGAGATTTGCGTATGCGTTTTCTCCGGTCCCACTTTTATCATTGGTAATCAACAAAAGCAAATCGTCACAAATGAGGCTAATACTTATCGCCCCCCAGTGGGCGAGACAAACCTGGTTCTCAGACCTGATAGAGATAGCTCAGAGCAACATGCAGAAGCTACAAGACCCACTCTCCATGAAAAGGGGGTGGGGTGGAGTTCTACACCAGTTTCAAAATCCCAGAGTTTAGCTGTTTGGTTCTTGAAAACAGTTTGAACATCTAGGTCTTCCAGAGAAAACAGTGGTGATCCTCGGAGAAGCAATAAGACCAACAAGGAAATACGACACAGCTAAATGGGAAAGATACTCAAGATGATACCACAAATTTGGCTTCTTACAAGATGATACAAAAGACCCTACAGACCTACGATAACTCGCACACCTACTAGACAGCAAACTAGTATGCAAGTCGTTAAAGGTACATTTAGCAATAGTGGCCTAGTCAAAAGGTCAGATAAAAAGGAGTTTCTTCAAAATACCTGTAATCAAAAGATTCCTGTAGGGATCAAAATGAATAGCCCCACCAAAAAGTGTCAGCACCCACATGGAACTTGAATTCAGTTCTAATTCATCTAATTAAGAAACCCTTTGAACCACTTCACAAGGCCTCTTTGAAATTGGTCACACTAAAGACTGCTTTCCATATAACAATGAAATCTCTAAGCAGAGCGAGTGGCTACAGCACACAATCCATAAACCATACATGCAATACACTGACAGGAAAGTCATGAGGACAAACTTCCAATTCCTACCAAAGGTCATATCACATTTTCACATGAACCAAACCATCCAAATACCAAGTTTCTTCCAGGAGCCAAAGACTCTAGCTGAAAGAGCTCTACATGTGCTTGATCCCAGGAGACCGCTAATGTACTAAATGGAGAAGACATCATCAGGAAAGGAAAAAAGCTGTATTTCACAGACAAAAACAATGGGGAAACCAGTTACAAAAAATACCATTGCAAGGTGGATTATACAATCAAAATGTCTCACATCAGCTGCCATACAACTGCAAATCAAACCTGGAGCATACTACACGTAGGAAAGTCGCAACAATAGACTTTCTGACAAATATACTGTTGCATGACGTTTGAATGTCAGCCCCACTTGGTCATCGGTGCACATATTCGCAAACCACTATTGCATAGACTTACAAATGGTCAAAGAAGTGCAAGTGGGACAGAGCGCTAAAAAAAAATTCACACGCTCAACGTCCTCTCCAACCCAGCTTCCAAGAATAAAAAAACTGCTACAAAATCGATGCACAGCATGTGAATCCAGAAAAGTCATGCTGCAAAACGAAATGGTTTCTTACCTGTTGGAGTAGTTTTACAGCTTGAAGAATTGTCTGGGTTCACAAGCAATCATCAGGAGATGAAAGAGAATAAGTGAACAACAAAAAAATTATCTAGTGGTGGTGACCACATGTGGAAGCTTATGGTGTAGGCTTATGTTAGGAGAGTCTGGATTAGGCACCAAATGGTGAAACAGCCAATGCCCATCCCCAAAAAATCAGAAGGACTCGTACAAAGGAGATTTCTGGACCTAGCCACTACAGGGCAGAATAATGCGCAGAATGTGAATCCAGAATATTCTTCAAGCTGCAGAACTGGTCCTATGGGTAAGAAACCATTTTGTTACCAATGGTAAGTAACTTATTCTTCATGATTGTTTAGCAGATTGTGTCATAGATGGCTTAATTGGTAATACATAAGGAATACAGGTTAAGCTGGAGAGTTTTGTGTTTGTAATATAACCATTTTATTAGCAGTTTCATTTATGTGGAAGCATGTATCTGAAAGAGACACGTTAGTGACAGATTCCTTACCTTAGAATATCCCCAGGCGTCAGGCTGGATCCGGAAAGTTTTTTGCGTAGCAGTACCCTTGCGCGTCGGTAGGCGGCGTCGTGCGGCTCCGCGTCCGTCGTCGGCGTCGTGATCGCCGGGATGACGTCGCGGGCAGTACTTAGGCGCCGCCCCTGCGCGCTGACGTCAGTTCTTCTTTTTCCGCGCCAGTAAGCGCAGATCCGGGAAGAGCAGTGCCCTAGTCACTTTTTGACTATCTTTTTGTGAAATTTTTCACTGTTCTCTTCAACGAGTCTTCACGACTCCTAAGGTGTCGTAGGGATGCCCGGCTTTAAGCCCTGCGAGGTATGTGGTCGTATGATGTCCATCACGGACCCCCACCTCGAGTGTCTCTTCTGCCTCGGCCGAGGCCACGACACGAAGTCGTGCCCTGACTGCCGGAAACTTCATCCGAAGGCTTTGCGAGAGCGGTCTCGAAAGCTCCTTGAAGTCCGGCAGTCGGCTCCGCGCCGCAGCAAGCCCCGGTCCCGGGAGAGGTCGAGGGGCCGGACGCGGAGTCCCCGCCGTTCGTCGGAATCCAAGTCTTC